>CM023487.1:18971070-19565894 GCA_013339685.2 Hyalomma asiaticum
TGTTCATAACGACCCATCGCACTGTTGGTTCGAAAACAGCTGGCGGCAACATATTTGAAGCTCTGTGGCCGGAGGCGTACCTCGTATCCGCTCGGATGACGGTGTGAATTAGTGTCATTAACACCCACGCACACCCCGTGACTCACTTGCCGTACCGTGTGTTCTTGTTCTGCGCAGCTCCAGTTATTGCACCCAGTGTTCGTTGCACTAGCGCTATGCTCTTTTTTTATTTATAATGGGGGAAATGAGCGTGGACCGTTGGTATTGAGTTGTGGCGAACGTGGTAAACACAGCACTTTGTGTAGACCACGAAAAAACAAGACGAAATGGGACTAAGTGTTCGTGCTTTTGTAACCATTTTGCGCGCGCGCGCAACACACACACACACACCACACACACACACATATATATATCTATCTATATATATATATATATATATATAATATATATATGCACCATACCTGTGGCCCCCACCTTCCCCGCAATATTTATCGCAAAAGAATGAATTTTCTGAATGATGCCATAACCGCACCTTCAACCAATGTCGTAGCTTTCCCATCTAGAGATGAGTCTATGCTGAACAGTGAAGCAAGTGCTGATGGAAGGAGCAGAATATACATCTTTCCAAAGCAAATATACGTCCTTGAATTTCATTTGCGGATGGCTCATCCCATCAGTTTCCAGCAGTCTTCTGTGAATGTCTCTTTAATTTAAATGTGAAAACGTGTGATGTGCATGTTTAGAGTAAATTTGGCGCGTAATTCAAGGTGTCGAGGTTTCAAATTAGGCGAGGAGAGGCGGAGTGCCTCTCCCTTTACCCTTTTTCTTCATCCTCCTCATCTTCAGGCCTATAAACTGCCTCCAATCCTCTGCCTCCAACAGTCGTGTTCGGTCATTGGCGCAGAGTTTCTTTTCTTTCTTCTTTCTTTTTCTTTCTTTCTTTCTTTCTTTCTTTCTTTCTTTCTTTCTTTCTTTCTTTCTTTCTTCTTTCTAGCAATGTTACCGCTGTACGGGCTCTCCTTGTCTGGTTGGGCTTGGATTGTGTCCAAATGCGAGCGAGCTATAGCGAAACGAGTAGCATCCCCGAGCCAGCGGTGCGCTCGCATAGTACAGTGACCCAGAGAGAGAGCGTCCAAGGCCGCCAGCAGGGCGACTCCCCCCCCCCTCCGAGCTTAGCGGTGTGTAGGCGCATGCGCACTCGCTCCCTCCTTCCTTCCTTCGTATCACGGGATCAGCGCATGCAAACCCCCACGGACGCTTGCGCGTCGCGGCTGATAGCGGCTGGACTTCATTATTCAGGCTAAAGTCTTTAATGTGTGGCACCGTGAGTCGAGAAAGAATACGGTGTTCTTTCGGCGGCGTCCGTGTGGACATGAATGCGTACTATTGAAAGGAGAGGAATAAAGGAGGGGAAGGGGGGGGGGGGGGAGCGGTGATGAAGGAGTTAGTTAAAGGGACACTAAAGTGAAAAATTTTTCTCATATTGATAAACTATTACGTTTCCCCAGTACCGAAGGTACAATTCTTGCGCGGAGTAAACGTTTGCTAAGCTAGAAAGTGCGCAAAAGCAAAAGACAGTCTCAAGTGGCGACGCTGCTGGGAGGGTTCCGCACTAATAATGCATGACGTCATACTTATTAGACGGCGTCTACTAAGGCCTACACAAATAGTTATGTGGAAAAGAGATGCGCATTGCGTTCTAAGGAAGTCTTAACATGGCGTGTTTCGGACAATCTTGGCCCACGTATTAGTGGAAGTGCGTGCGTGAGTCAGCCGTCGATTAGCTTAAACGGAGAAGAGATAGAATGCCTTAGCACTTGTCTATCGCGTAAACCGGCACGTGTAACTGTTTGACAGGTGGCGCTACCGTTTCTGAGCATGCGCAGATAATTTGTGTGCCTTTTTTTTTCGCCTATGTGCTCTGCTTCAGTTGGTAGTCGGCGTTCGTGTTGTTCACTTGTTCCTCTTGTGTCCGTGTCTTGCAGGTGGTGTTGGTCTTGCACGCCTCTTCTTCTGACTATAGTACAGATAGTATGACGGTACAGTGCGACGGCGATCTTGATGTTTATGGTAATGATGGTGGTGATGATGCATTAAGTTTCATCACTCTATTCCAGACCTCCGTGAAGGCGTCTGGTGACGCAACGCTACAACAGCATACTCGGTCGTGGCCGCACTGAGTGTCAAGGCCGTGTTTATGTCTCGCCTCTGCAACGCGAGATAACGAAAAAAAATAAGAAAGAAAACTCGATAAATGAAATGATGTAACGCCACCTCGGAATGGCTTTCGGCGTGCAACCTCCAACGTCTTGCGTTGGTTGCATGCACATTCGCGTTTGATTGCCGTGTATGCAGACTGGCGGTATGTATGCACATCTCGCGCTTGAGCAATTCGAGTCTTTCTGAAGGTTGCAATTTTCCAGTGGGAAGCTCATATGCTCGTCGTCTCGCCGGATAGAATAGGGTTCGCGAATCGTTCGAGCAATTTGCGGAGGGAGCGAAATGTAAAAGGAGGGTCTAGGTTCCGTCTAACGAAGAGTTATTGCGGTGCTTGTGAAGTTGGCATGCGCTGTGCAGTTGTTGCGTACATTGCAACGTATAAGACACATGAAGAAAGAGCGTGCGGTACGCAGCGAAGCACGCATGTACGCGCTATGACGTGAGCAAGCGCGCGTATGCGCACACGAACGCGCATGCACTAAGACACACGTTTGCTGCGGCGTGCTTGTAACTAACACACGCGTGAAAGTTGAAATGGCCCTGCAATACTTTTTGAACGTGTGAGCCGAATATCGTTGCAATGTAATCACCGCAAAATTCGCGATTTGATTTCGAGCGCAGTTGAGGACCGCAGCTAATGACGTCACTGGGGGCACTGACTACTCCGCTACACGCAGAAATATCTTTCGTTGATCTCATCATCATGGAAAGATCCTGGGCAAAGCTTTATTCTTTTCATTATTTCATTATTCTTTTCATTCATTTTCATATTGAATCCAACAATAACGCAATTGTGTGTATCTGTATTTCAGAAGGCCACGCCACGGTGGTCTGTATAGTGGCTATAAGGCACTCGGCTGCTGATCCGAAGGTCGCGGGACCGAATCCCGGCCGGGGCGGCTGCGTTTCGATGGAGGCGATATGTTGAGGCCCGTGTGTCATGCGATGTCAGTGCACGTTAAAGAACCGCAGGTGGTCGAAATTTCCGGAGCCTTCCACTATACGGCGTCGTTCATAATCATAGCGTGGTTCGGGGGCGTAAAAGCGCGCAGATCAGTCTTCTTACTGAACGTATCGTATCGTGGATATACTGCCATCATGATTACAAAAATTCTCACGCTGACAGCCATTCCGCATGGGAACGAGCGGAAACGCGTCTGTGTACACTTGCCCTGGAAGCCTCCCTTATCGGAAAGAACGGAGATAGTTGTACGAGTGAGCCGTCCATCTCGCTACTTCACACCGAGTTCGAATTCGTGCGCGACCGCCTTTGATGTACGCGAATTCATTTTTTTTATATATGGGCATGCGTTACAGAAGGATGTTTGTGGTAAAATTCCCTGTCAATAATGAAATCCAAACTAGAAGAGAAGCTCAGGGGAAGATGGATGCTTGAATCGATGAACAAATCGCAAAATACGATTTAGAACAGGGAATGTCGCAGGAGCCAACGTTTCGACAAGCGGACTTGTCTTCGTCAGGGCGGCAACTGCCTTCTCCAGCGTTCGTTTATGTACGCCTTTGCACACTCCCCCCCGTCCTCGGAAAGAGAGGAGAAGAAGAGCAATAATGAGAAGCTGTGTGTATCGCTTGCGTTGGTATCCTTTCTGTGTGTTTTGTCCTTTTGTTATTACATCTAATTAAGCCGTTTTACACCGGTGCCATACGGCGCGCTGCGTGTATTACGTTTAAGCCCGATCGAGAGAAAGTTTCCATGCAATGCGATTGGCTCTCTTCAGCGCGTTACAGGCCAATGAACCAATCAGGACCGAGAAACCTTATTCGGCCGGATCAGGTCCGATCGCGATCGAAAGTGACCGCGTGACAGAGGTTTGAGTTTACCGTGCGCGCTCGTTGTAGCTATAGTCGTCACGCAGGGGTGAATAAAGAACTAAATGAAAAAAATAAGGTATTTGGCGATGTGGAATTTGACCTCACGGTGCGAGGCCAAGTGTCGTAACAGCAAGGATGATAATACGACCTCACTTGCGGAGCGTGAATTTATGGGACGCACGGTTGTGACACAACTGAAAAAAAGCGAAACACTTGTTGTTAAATATTTGCTAAAAACTAAAATAAAGGCACAAACCTAGTGACGCCATCGGCATAAAATACCGGGAGATCAATTCGCGATTTTCCTTGGAAAGTTACTTTAATTGTAATAAACAGTCAAAACACCTGGCGCTTAACGAGGGTCCAGCGCACAGCAGACATGACACTTTGCGCGCCGGTACAACCAGCTGCACGCAATGAGAACCGTCCATTTGGCACGAAGCATCAACCTTTCGAGTAAAGAATAATAATAATACTTAGGGACAGCTTCACAGAGCTCTCCCGTAGTCGAGTACGGCTCACTCGGAATCGTTCGCGCCCGCCACGGTGGTCTAAGTGGTTATGGCACTCTGCTGCAGATCCGAAGGTCGCGGGATCGAATCCCGGCCGCGGCGGCTGCATTTCGATGGAGGCGAAATGTCGAGGCCCGTGTATACTGTGCGTTGTCAGTGCACGTTAAAGAACCCCAGGTGGTCGAAATTTCCGGAGACCTCCACTACGGCGTCTCTCGTAATCAGAACTGGTCTTGGGACGTTAAACCCCACAAATCAATCAGTCAATCGGAATCGTTCACCTAGTCTTCTAAACACAACTACAAAGCTTTCGTTCGTGTCACTCGGGAGGTACTCGTGTACAGGAAAAATATGGGCAAAAAATGAGGCTGTAATGAAAAGTGGACGTAGAGAAACGGCTCTAACGAAAAAAAAAAAAAAAAGGCCGCATAAAATCTTGCTTCGCTGCAAATGACATCGAAAGGCGATAGTCTTCTGCAGCCCCTGATACGTAACACCCTCTCTTCTATCTCCTCCCACCCCTCACGCGTTTCCCATCCCCTCTCACTCCTCCCATGATGGATGCCGTGGAGGTATTGGCTGGATTGAGTTCAAATTTCCCGCGTTCGCCGTGCTCTCGCGCCATGTGTTGGGACACTTTATTACTTTGGCTTCCTATCGACACCGTTTCTACAGCGCGTTCACTTTTCATTTACTGATGCAATTTTTTGCCTCAAATAAGTCTGACGTATCCGCGCTGTATTCACGTGTATCCGCGCTGTATCCACCAGTGTATCACGCGCTGTATCACGCGTATCCGCGCTGTATCCACCAGTGCTAGCCATAGCTCGCTTGGTTTTGACTCCCCGGTTGAATCTGTTTTGGCCGGGCAGTAGAATCGAGTGACAGACAGACAGACAGACAGACAGACAGACAGACAGACAGACAGACAGACGAAGTCTTTCGCGTTCAGGTAGCCCAAGAAAAACTATCGTCTTTAACACCGATACAAAACGTTTCACTCCGAAGTGGCGGAACTGACTGGATTATTTGTGCTATAAACTATATCTCAGACAGCGAAGGAAGAACACCATAAGGGGTACGACACTATTTGACAAGGGTCCCGTTTGCGGCGCCGTGAATCGTTGGCGCCGGACGTTTAACGGCGTCCCACGACCCGTTGCATGCAGCATGAGAGGTGCATACTATACGCGACGACAAACGCAGTTCGCGAATATCTATCCGGTTTTGCGCGACGTGCGCGACGCAAGTCTGCGCAGTCGCTCGTTGAGATGCGCGACGCGCCGTGGAACCTGTAGCTCGGCCCGTGTACAGGCACGACGTTGAGCGGCCGGTTCACAGACCCCCTCCGCTGGAGCTTGCGCAGTCGCCTGTTTGTCTGCCGCTGGCGGCAAGTTCCTCCTGCGCGCGGCGGGCTCGCGTGTATTACACGCTGTTGTCGCCCCAGTGGAGGAAGGAACTACTATGTACTGTGGAAGAGAGGACATTACGTCACCCCGTCGGCTGCAGCCTTGGCGAGCGATACGTCTTCTTCTAATGGCCGCCCACTAAATTGACGAATCAAGCGACGGTGGCAGGGCACCACACTGTATTGGAGAGATAATGGTTTGCGAAATTTCCACGGTGGTTTGGAGTTGGGAAATGTGCTAATTTCCGCGACCGATCAGGTAGCGCGGAGCAGTGTGTGTGTGTGTGTGTGTGTGTCCATGAAGAGGGGGGAGGGGGGGGGAGGCAGATATGGAGAGTGAAAGATGCAAGAGAGGCTTTTGCATTCCAAAAGGGAAGACCACGTTATCAGCGTATGAGCTTCCACTATACTTAGTGGGATGGGGCATTTGATTTTTTTTTTTGTTGATATCGCAGTTTATTTAAGTTTATTTGTCGTTCTTTTTGTAGATAACGCAGTTAAATTACTTAAGTTTATTTTTCGTTCTTTTTGTAGATATCGCAGTTTATTTAAGTTTATCCATTTTTTATATTTTATTCTTCTTAGCGCCCCAACCTATACGTAACCGCCGAACGCCGTGTCGTGTGTATACCTCTGCGGGAGGTACTCGGGTTCGATTCCCAGCGCCGCCGAGCAGCCGCTGGTTTTTCTAATCGGACTCTGGGCCTGGTGCTCGGTGGCACTGGTGATCTCGTGTCTCGATAACGGGGCCTCTCCATTTCCCGCTCTCCGCTTTCACTCCCCTGTGAGTGTTTCGGTTGAGGCGTCCTCAGTCGGGTTTCAAATTGAGCTTGTTGGTGAATCATGATGAGCTGAAGCGTTGCGCGCAAGAACAAGGACACAAGGAGGAACACAAAAGGACACACGAAGCGCTTCCAGTGTCCTTTTGTGTTCCTTCTTGTGTCCTTGTTCTTGCGCGCAACGCTTCAGCTCATCATGTGTCCTCAGTCGAGAGACAGTTGTTATGCACTATGCGAACCGAATTTCCTCTTCTTTCCAAAGAATCTCTCTCCCTACGAGACAGACCATTGTACTTGGATTTAGATGCACGTTTAAAGGGCCCATGACCGCCATTTTCTTTGTTGGGGGCTTTTATGTTCTGATGAGTAGAACAACGTCTTGTAATCACGGCATGGAGTGGCTAATTCTCCAGCGTGAGGTCTAATTAGTCACAGCATCGTTAATTTTGTTCAGTTTTAATGAAGCTTCGAAATGCGCTCCAAAAACGGCAAGAAACTAGCGCCGCGGGGCTAGCGCGGTGGCTGTCGGAAGTGAGCGCAGGCACTGATCGACTGAGCTCAAGATTCGGTGACGTTGCGGAGAGCGCGAGCGCCAGACCAGTTGCTGAATTCGTCTGCTCGCCGCACCCGCTTTGCATCATAGCGTGTGTACAATGTACTCTTGAGCAACCAACCGATCGGCTGCGGCAGGCGATCTCGGAGGCCACGCTCGGAGGCCATAGCGCGGCGCGCCCGTGTCTCTCTGTGACGTCACGATATCAACTTGCGGAAGTGAAACGTCACAGATGGCCCACTAAACGCGTCATACTAGTGGCGATGTCGCGAGGTGCTGCAAGCTCCGATGAGCATTCCAGCTTACTTTGAAACCATATTAAAATTACTTAGAGGCGACGTTCGCCGTTAACACTCGGTCAAGGTTGCCTTCCTATGCAGGAAAACCAATTAACGCAAGCATCTTGCATTTGAAATTTTGGTGTCATGGGACCTTTAACAATCCCATGTAGCCAAAACTACTCCGGAGCCCTCCATTACTTGACATGTCTCACAATCATATTGTTGTTTCGGCAGTTAAAACCCCATCAATTAATCAGTTATTCTCATTACCGTGATCACAATACCAGAACTCTGATGCTGACTGTCAACTGATGCTGTCAACTGTTGGCTAGTGTCATCTTATCTTGGCTGAATTACTATTATATGCCTCGGAGTGTACGTCGGTTCCCTGTATTGGCAATTCGTCGATTAATGGATTGGCTTTCTTGTTACTTAACTAAAAGACAACAGTTTGTTTCTTTTCGCGATCGCTGCTCTAAATATGTCAAGGTCGATTCTGGTGTTCCCCAGGGCTCAGTTCTTGGGCCTCTACTATTTCTTTTGTTTATTAATGATATTGTCGAACAAGTTCCTGTTAAAGTAAAACTTTACGCGGATGACTGTGTTTTATACACCGAGGTTGATAATACATCCGATCAACTGCTGTTAAATCAGGCATTTCAGAAAGTAGCCTCCTGGTGTGAGGAATGGCAAATGGTCATCAACTTTGACAAAACGGTCTTTATGCGTATCACTCACAAGAAAAATCCTTTACATTTCAGGTACAATGCTAACAATATTTTTCTGTCTGAGGTCACTAATTATAAGTACTTGGGTCTATACATATCGAATGACCTGTGCTGGAATAAACACATTACGCACATAACAACAAATGCAACCTACAAACTGTTTTTTCTTCGTCGTGCTCTCAAGCTTTCCACTCCGTCTGTCCGCCTTTTAGCGTACAAATCAATTGTCCTACCAATATTAGATTACGCCGCGATCATATGGTACCCTTTTACCAAGACTAACATTAACAAACTAGAAAAAGTGCAGAAAAGAGCAGTACGTTTTGTTTACAATAATTTTTCAAGAACTTCTGTTACAGACCTTTTAAAGAGAGCGCAACTTTCGCCCTTATCACTAAGATACCGTAACTCAAGGCTTAAATTTTTGTATCAACTAATTAAAGGCCAATATAAAGTCAATATAGCCGATATTTTTTCTTTTTATTCTGGTTACTCAACTAGGCAGAGGCATGGCTACACCATAACCCCATTTTCCACACGCAACAATTGCTTCAAATATTCATTTTTTCCTCGCACCATAGTCGAGTGGAATAAACTAACTAATGCAACTGTTTCAGCACCATCATTGGCATTGTTTTCATCGGAATTAGAAGCCACACTTAGCAGTTGAATTGTATTGCACCTTGTTTATATGACATTGCTTTGTATCGCATTGCTTTGCATTTTTCTTTGTATGCTGTTGTATTGTATTGTATTTCATTCTGTTTGTATGCCACATGTATTGCCATTTGTTTGAATACCTACTTTATGTACCACCCTGCTAAAATCACCGAATGGTGATTGCAGTAAGTCTAAATAAATAAATAAAAAAAAAGTTTCTTCGAGATAAATAAAATTTCCCGTGTATCCTTCGCTGTCGAAAACCTTGCATCTTTCACAGCGTCATCTACATTAATGCAAGCAAGGTCTTGTGTTTGGCTCCTATCAAGGTACTATGGGTTCGAATACAAGGTCGTGGGTTTGAGTCCCAGAAGGTCGGTATCCGACTCCTACGAACGTCTGGCGTTTGATTGCTAGAATGTTTTGGGTTGAAGCGCTCGTAGGTGGGGGGTTCGGCTCCTATCAAGGTCTTGGGTTCGAGTACTAGAATGACGCGTGTTCATATGCCGTAGGATATATTTAACCCATACGTAACCAATAATAATATTGGAAATCTTAATTTTAATTATTCATGTATAAGTGTCGACTTTGTCATTTTATATTAGTTTTAAGTAATCACGAATAATTGCGATGTACTGATTAATTAATATTGGTAATCACATACGCGGCTGGCATCCTTGGTACTCTTCTGGCCTTCTTTGAGTCACGTGATATCTTTTGTACCACATTTTGTACGAACAGTAGTTCTTTTCGACGTCAACGTTGTTCAGGAAAACTATCCAATTTGTTTAAAGCTGTAAGCTCAAGCTCAAAACGAGAATGGTGAAATGGGGGGTGGGGGGGGGCGTTTGTGAAGAATCCACTAGCGACGAGGCACGCCCAACTTCACAGCTCCACTTATTGACACCGCTGCACCCAACTGCCTGCAGGCGCGGTTGTCGAACCCGTTGTTTTCGTCATACTAGTCGCCGTATACTTCTCCATGTGTGTATGTATATAAATCCGTGCAGTGTGGCTTCCTGGGTGAGCTCAGAACCCTTTCTTTTCCTGCGCGTGCCGTGGACTGTTGAACTCGGCAGCCGAGCGAGAGTCGATGGCAGCCGCGGTATTCAAAACAAGCTTCTCTCACCTACTTCTTTTTTTTTTTTTTTTGCGCTTTGACGAGTCGTGTGACGGCCGCGGCGCCGTCGCGATCCTGTCTATCTGCAGCGCGTGTGCGTGTTCTCGTAGCTGTAAATGTTTACGGGGTGCGCGGTCTCGTCAGAGGTAGATGTGAAGCGCTGGTAAAAAGAACAAAAGAGAAAAACTCTCAACTCTAAGAGTTATTACATATACATATATACTTACTGGTAAGCACGACAGCTGCGCGCTGCATATGAAACGTTTAGAACGGCATTATTAAGCACTGTTTTCATCCTTCAGTTTGCACATGAGGTAGTCGCACTTCCTGCAGGCTCTCCATAGGTAATAATCATAATCACCACCACCTTACATGACCTTCTATAGCTCGAACCCAAGATATCGCTGGGATTTGGGTAGATTAAGCTAGATGAAGGCGGAGTAAGGTGGATTAAGGCGCGGTGTAATGCGTGGTGTTGATGTCGGAACGTTTTCGCCTTCGCGTCGTCTTAGGCGATAGCGAAGGGCGCTCGGGAATGTTAACGTTGTTATAAGAGCGGATTACCGTCATTAACCGGCAGTTAACCCGCGACTGGTTAATAATAATAATAGTCAGACACCATTGGTCAGTGCTCGTGTTATGTGAATTGAGCACCTGTAGATTAATGTGAATTGAGCACGTAGCCAAGGACACTTGGGAATATTAACGTTGTTATAAGAGCGGAATACCATCATTAACTGGTAGTTAGACCGCGACTGGTTAATAATTAGTCAGACACCATTGGTCAGTGCTCGTGTTATGTGAATCGAGCACCTGTAGATTAATGTTAATTGAGCACCTGTAGATTGTCGCAAGTTTCACACTATTTTCTCTATTCCTATCATGATCATACTATTATATTTTATATGTCTGGCTCTTGTGCCGCTGTATATTTTCATTTTTATGTT
This sequence comes from Hyalomma asiaticum, assembly GCA_013339685.2. NCBI lineage: Eukaryota > Metazoa > Arthropoda > Arachnida > Ixodida > Ixodidae > Hyalomma > Hyalomma asiaticum. Next base: position 18,982,112 of record CM023487.1, read on the forward strand.
AATTTTGTTGCCGCTTCGAGCTCGGAGAATGTTTTAATTAACGTTGATTTAAGGTGCACGAGGGCTGAGTAACAATTTCTATTTTTTTTTTTTTTTCATAGAATGCAATGGCATTAAAAGCTCACGTTAGGGCTGCCCTATTACAACAAGGAGCACAACAACGGCCATGCATTTCAAACATTGTGTCTTTGTGTGCCTCCTCGTTATGACATGATCGCAGGGATGTCTATTCAGCTGTGGCAAAACTTTTGACTGAATTAGCACGATTTCATTGCTAAGTATTCCGTGATGATTTTTATTTTTATTATTTAAGCTTTTTTCATCGTTTAAACGGATTTTATGTGAGCTATTCATTTCATTAATCCGTTTCTTGGCCAATCTCCAAGCTTGGATGTGTGCCGGTGCTGAACAACAACAACAACGACGACGACAACAACAACGACGACAACAACCACGGGGAAGCCGGCTCTCGCACAGTCCACATTCGGATGTTTTCGCATCTAAGTGAGTTAAAGAAAACAAAAGATAGCCTTGTGATTGTGTCACCTGGTTCGCATTTGGACTCTACAAAGACGAAGCCACAAAGACGACGACGACCACGCCAACAACAACAACAACAACAATTTTTATCTGTAGTCGAGATCGCTACGAACGCGATATTCGCCGAAAAGGCATTGCAGGAAAATAACGAAAATCGGCCGCATTTGTAATCAGGGCACGTTATCTATCGCAGCGATCAGTGTTCGGAGCTGCAGTACATGTATGTCCACGAACGCCTTCTTTCTCTTTTTTTTTTTTTTTTTCATGTGTGACGAACTGACCGTATCGCGGGCAAAAGCCTTCGACGTTAAAGTCCACGAGGGCGTGATAAAGGGTTTCTGCCCTTTTATCGGTTACGAAATTGTGTGTAGACAGTACAATCACCCCCATCTGGCCGCGCAAGCCCTCCATAATCTTTTCTTTTGGGCATGGTGAGTCTTCATGTACTTCTTGTGTGCTGGTGAGACGCGGTTAGTCTTCATGAAGTTAAACACTATGTGGAGGTATGGCAGAATATGCGATGTCGGTGCACGGTAGAGTTCCGGGTGGTCGAAATTTCCGGAGCCCTCCACTACAAATTCTTTCATAATCATATCATATATCGTGATTTTGGAACTTCAAACACCGGAGGTCAGTCAATCGGGTTTTGACAGCTGGAACTCTTAGACGTCTTCTTCAGGCGCGAATTATGATGGACCCGCGAGACCAGGCCCTTAGGCAGGAATTTTTTTCGGGGAGGAGGGCCAGCCTGCTGAAGGCTTTGACTATCGGAGAAAAAACACCTATTTTCATTATTTAATTTCGGTAAAAATCGCAGTATGTACAATAAATGCAACGTTATTAATAGGCTTAAATTTTCTGTTATTAGCACTGCACTATGTTATCAACACTACCCCCGAATGAAAATTTCGCGAGGGGCCCGGGCCCCTAAGCCCCCCCCCCCCCGGCTATGGTCCTTCTAAATGTGTGTGTGTGTGTGTGTGTGTGTGTGTGTGTGTGTACTTCTTTTTTTTTTTTGCTTGTGCGCCTTTTACTTTTATATACTAATGTGAGCTTTTTATTTATTTATTTATTTACTGATGTAGTGTTCCTGGAATAGTATGAGTTATTTCATATATACAGGATAAATAGCTAGAGTGGCTTCTGCGAGCCATCCCCACAAACCAACCGCAAGCATCGGTTTAAAATGTAACAAAAAAAAAAAAAAAAGACGAGCGATATACAAGGGAATGGCATTGGTGTAGAGGGGATGCCCTTGTGAAGCGAACTCACTTTCGTATTTCATTTCATAGAGGCGAAAAAAATAAAAATAAAAGTTGATTGCTTCGTCTGAGAGACCGCTGAGATATGACGCTGTATATACCACACAAGCATGCGCGTCATTCCACTGCCGTGGCGATCGAACGTCTGTGCGTACTGCGCATGCGTCGCGCAGTTTCTGGGGTGTTGCAATGTTTCTTGTTTCCCCTTTTTTTATGAGGCCAAGTATATACGTACAGTGTGGATCAAAAAAATACCCCCCGAAGTTCCTGATATTTAGTTTTTTTTTGACCGCGCTTTGCAGTGGCGGGCCGCGAATATGACGTCACTGTACAGGCGGGAGGGATACTATCTTCCGAGGGGCGAGGACGTTGTTGTTCAGCGTGGGTTTTTGTGGCACTTTTCACGTAGTCTACGCAAGCCTGTTGCAAGGAGAAGGGCGTCCCAAGGGCGCTACGTCCGGCGCTGCCTTTTATTATGTACTTTTCCTCGGCACTTTTTGTGCATCCGCGCAGTTTGGCACAACTTCAGCCTGTAGACGCGCACATTTGCATAGGCCGTTTCATTGTAACTTTACTGTAACGTATTGTACTTCACCTCGCGTTTATGCGATGACCTTTTTTACAGTGTGTGTGTGTGTGTGTGTGTGTGTGTGTGTGTGTGTGTGTGTGTGTGTGTGTGTGTGTGTGTGTGTGTGTGTGTGTGTGTGTGTTTTGACGCGGCCATCGGGCCAATATCGAAAGCCCTATACCCTTGTCGACAGCAGGTGTGTTCATCTAACTGTACTATAGCTTGATCGCATGCTTCGACTATAGCCTCATTGGAAAGCATAGCATTACGTATGCACACAGATGCTTGCTTTGCACACAAGTACACAGGGACGCTTGCTGAACGTGTGCTGGGGGTTGTTTCGCTTGCTTATTTGAGGGGAGGGGGGCGTTGTCCCACTATACTTTCGTATATAGCTTCTGTAAAAACTTATTCTGTCCGGTGCAGCAGGTAAAAACAATGGCTCAGCTTTCGGCTTTTCTTTCATAATAAACTTGTCTCGAGGCCAAGCTCGCGCTCATGGACCTGGAAGACCAGCGACAACTCGTCGCCAGGGCCAAGAGGGCAGTTGAAGCCAGAGGGTTCCTGGACTAAGGAGTCCTCCCACCTTCGGGTGGCACCGGGCATTGCTCGGAGCGCCGTTTCAAGAATAAACGTTTATTCCTCCTCCTCCTCTGTGCGGTGCATAGGAGCCTCGGCACTTAAATCAGTTACCTCCGCTACCTCTTTCTTTTTCTTTTTTTTTTTTCAATAAAAGTTCGTCAACTCAACTTGATCGTTCTTATATATGTATAGTACCGATCGATCTTTTTGCAGCTGGGCATTGACAGCTCACGACGAAGCTTTTATAATCTTACACTCATGATTATACAGGACAATGACAGGGCAAGACCGTCGCGTACACGTGAAATGCGAACACCTGGGTTTTTCTCGCAGACCTGCGGCCTACTGGTTTTTGTGTAACAGCGGAGCTGTCGTATGGGGCTAGCCACGTTCGTTGATCTGCCGTGGTGGTCGGTATAGACTACCGACCACTCGACTCACTGCCGCGCTTGACCAACTCTTGCCCGCCGCCCGCTGTAACGTGATAGTCATTATGGGAGTGACTATCACATATCGTGATAGTCACCCCCACAGCTCATGCTGCATTTTATGGCGCGAAATGCAAAGAACGAAAGGGGAAAAAATGAAAGAAAAAGAAAAAAAAAGGGGGGGGGGAATTACATACATGTACACATATATACAGCACGTGTAGTGGAGTGACTTTTCCCGACCTTTCTCGTTTCTCTATCGTTATATAGTAACCCCAAATGCGGCGTCGCATACGTAAATGGCCCCGAGTTTCGAGGCGGGCGAAAAAAAAAAAAAAAAAAGGGAGGTATTGTTGGCTCTGGGAGGCTCCCTTGTTCGGCCGCACTCGCGTGCGGAGTATCTCAATGACCCGTTGTGTTTGGTTAGGGAGAGGCCGGGACAGAGAGGGTTCGTGCGGCGAAGCGAAAGGCTTGTGTACTGGGTAGGTGCACGGCTTGAGCAAGAAGGTGCTCGGGCGACCGGCGGGCATAGGTTTCAAAAGCATTGGCTTCTCTTTCTCTCTCTCTCTCTCTCCCCGAGTGGGTGTAAATATAGCGCTACGCGCGCCTGTGCATGTGCGTGGCTATTTAGAGTCCGGTGTGCGTGTATGTGCGTGTGTGTTCAAACAAACGGAAGGGTATTTTCGAAGTGGCCAGCCGCGTTGGCTGTTTCTCATCTCCGCGGCGTTCGACGCAGGGCATTTCGCGAGAGCTCTATAAGAAGCTACGACATTTTTGAAGATGCAAAACTTTTAATGTAATGAGCGTGCAAACAATGACAACAACAACATCAGTGACGACGACAACGACGGCGACAGTGACAAGTAGTGGGGCCAATCCCCCTCGTGGGTATGTGCCAATTATAGAGGCCACAACAACAACAAAGGTGTCGCATTCACTGCGCGCCGGTGGAACCCAACTTTTTTTCGTGAACAACAGCAACAGCACAACCCTGCGCAGTCGCTGGCACATCGCTATCTCTGGATGACCCTTAGTGTGTTTGCAGGCGATTGCGTGAATTGGTAGGACACCTTGGGAGCAGAATGCACCTCTCTGTTAATTCGGAAGCTGGGCGCCGAGATGGGGAAGGCGGCCTCGTCCGGCAATCGTCGTACCTAAAGTCCCTAGATATTTTTTTCCCATAACGGAAAAAAATGTCTAGGGTCTTTAGCCGTACCATCCCCGAGCCTTCCCTATGGATTAACCGAGCCACCTCTCCCATCCCTGTAGGCGGCGCCCTATGGGCACCGTTCATGATGATTGTGGTTCAGTTACGGAAAGGACGCTAATTTCTGCAGACCGTGTCGGGAGCACGCCTAAGCGTCCGTGGTGGTGGGGAAAGGGAGTGAAAGAAAGAGAGAGAAAGAGAAAGGTCGTAGGGCATGGAGGGGCGAGGAGGTCGTCTCCTGGACAACGAAGTTCTTTCATTCGTCCATCACCAGATCCCAGCGGTGGACAACTGCCATCCGCTGGAAACTGGCGCATGGCAGCTCCGCTGCAAAAGGAATGATTCATTTAATAAGTAGCCCTCTATACCACACGCCAAATGAACTGAGGTTCTTGAAGCTATATTTGGCCCTTCCATCTTTCTTTCACTCACCAGTGAGATTGTCGAGCTTGTAGAAGCGCTTGGCACTCAGTGGAAGGCGGTGAGATGAAGACGCGTCCCCGACTCGGGGCTACAGTTGTGGCGCCCTGCAATGCTACACAAACACTTCGATCGGCGAGGTGTCCCATCTCCCACCGCCGGTGCCAGGAGGGCTGCCCAGGTTGATCTATGAGGCGTTGGCTCGAAGCACTTGGAGAAAAGCACGTCAAAGTCCATGTTTCTCAGCGCCGTCTGGTAGCGGAGGGTCTGCGGCCAGGTCCAAGACCGCGCGCGCGACCTTGGATGCGACAATGCAGTACACAAGTGCACACCACCGTGGCCCCTCAGTGCGAGGGTTCATGGAGAAGGGCCCCGCGTTGTCGCATTAGCCCACGAGGTTACTAAGTACAACGATGACTCCGGCACGAGCAGTATTAGGGTGGCTAGAATTCTAGCCCCCTATTCTATAGTCTGTTTCGGGAATTCCGTGCAGCAGATCTAAGGCCACGAGACGAAATGCCATTGTTCGGACACGCACACCCCGCTTCATCTTCGTCTTTCCAGGGCTGCAGCCGCCACTGCAGCGCCCGTCATTGGCCGATGAAAAGCGGCGGAAGGACACGTTTAAAATGTGTTCGCCATCCGGATTGGCCGAAGGGGGCTGTAGCTTCCGCAGTGCAGCACGGAACTTCTGAAACAGAATGCCACCCTAGGAGTATGAAGGAGCTGGGTGATGATGATGATCCTGAAGACATACGGCGCTCACCCACCAGGGGGATTGGCCAAGAGTGATTTTATAATTACGTTTTGATTTAAAATGTTTCAAAGGAACAGAAAGAAAAAAAGGAGGATTTGTAGAGAATTTAATTAGTGGGATTGTGCATTTTAACTATTCAAGCCAGACAGGTGATTCACGAAACCTATACAGAAGAATAACTTAGCTTTGTTTTACATCACAGACGAGAAGAGTAGTCTTTTACGCTTGATGTAAAAAAAAAAAAGTAGGAATGCTTTAAATCTTATACGGTTTGTCATTTGCATGAAATTATGTTCTCTACTTTTTTTAGGTGCGGAGCACCTTAGGGGCCGGGCTTGTCGGCGTGTGTCTGCTGTCGTCACGGCAAAACAAGTTTATTTATTTAACATGCTCTCCTTGCCAAATGGCGTTACTGAGAGGAGTGGTTACACATGAATGTCATTCAATATTATACAAAGCAGCTCGGAAGGATGAATGGTCTGAGTTGCTGGCGACCGAGGCGTGGAGGTGGTTCCATTCAGATGCTCTTTTGGCAGAAATGAGTTGAAGAAAAGCTTTGTCTGGCAACTTGGCACTCGGACTTTGTGGCTGTGGTCGATTTGCGCTGGCGTGTACGTAGGTGGGGTGATATGTCATACTATGGTCAAAAGCAAGTGGTTAATCGAATAAGAACCGCAACTGACATGATTTAAACTTACTTAAAACAAACGAATAGTCAGGATTTAATTGTATTAATGAGAGGCATTTGTTAAATTCGGTTGCGAAAATTGTGTGGGCTGATCCTGGAGTCAGTGCGCCCAGTCAGTGTATATTTAGGGTTGTCGTGTCAGAAGCGGTTCTAACGGGTTTCTGCTAATGTGCTCGGGCTGTCGGCGTCTAACGTCGTCGTGGCCACGGTATAAAGCAAGCCCCATTAGCAGCGACTGACGTGTCCCTGATGGGAAACACCGGCGCATCAACGCGTGCATCATCGTACCTTCCCAGGCTTCACGTTAGTCGAGCTGTCATGATTTTTTTTCTTTTTTTTTTTTCCCCTCCATGTGGCCGACAACCCCAAAGCGTATGCCGTCCGCCTGTAGAATCAAGTGGCCATGTGTGGTCTGTAGCCCCCAAGTTACTAAATGACAGTTGTATTTGCCTTAGCTTTGTGTCATATGGAGCCTCGAGAGAAAAAGAGCCAGGCCTGCGCGGAACCGCAGGACAGTGACAGCGTAAGCTGGAGGAGCGACGTTCTTGGAGGTCATTTGAAACGCTTGGGGAAACTAGTTCAATTAGAAGCGGTGGGTATCCCCTGCTCCACAACTCTTATCATTTCGCCAAGCAGGGAAGTACCCACTACGTCATAATTACTGCGGTACAGTAACGTGCAAATCTGTATAACTGCAGATCTTAGACAGTCTCTTGGCATCGTTCTCCCGAGACCGAACCGAACTTTCGGCCCGGCGTCGACGCCGAGCTGCGGTACGGGCTTCTCTCTGCACAGCTGTCTGTTGTGCCCGAAACTGCCTTGCTGCAGCCGCGCGCGTAACTCTGGGATTCACTTCTTCAGCAGCGGTCCGCACCTTGCCGAAGAACCAAATCAGGCTGCTGTCGCGTCTGCGCACGTCGCCTGCCGCGTGACGCATGGCACGATACGACAAACCTGCTTCAAAGGGCAGCGCTTCGTAATAATGATGGCGGAAAAGTTGATTAAGATTGCTTCGTAATGATGATGTCGATGATGTTTCTGTAATGGGTGCAGAGCTACGTAGCATGCACCCCTGTGTTCTTTGAAATGATTCATCGAACTCGTTATGCAATCCACTTTCCGCGACGTGTAATGGCGTATTGTTATTCTGCCAGGTAACATTACATTTGTTAAGGCGATTCCTCGGCAGACGTTATACCTGTTTAGGTCTTTTAGCGATCATTCTTTAAGCACAGGCATAGCTCAGTGGTATAATGCTGCACTGTCACGCAGAGGACGAGGTCGAATACTCCTCGGTCCTGGTTATTTTTTTTTTCTGAAATTTGCGCGATAGTGGTTACGGACACCGGCGGCGGCGGCGGCGGCGGCGGACAACTACGGCGCCAAAAACGGCCCTTGTTGTGATCGCATAACAGCTTACGCTGTAAGAAAGTATCCACGACAATGCGACACCGTTTATGACAGCCACACTCAAGTTATCGACGGCTTAGCGAGTGGCCGTCGGAACCTCGGAGGAAGTTGATTACGAGTCTCCTAGTTGTGTTTATCACCCATAGTTCGCGCTGCTCGACGGCGGCAATGCAATATCTGGTATTCCGATACGCATTTACGTATTGCAGAATACCGGACACGCTAAACTTTCCCTAAGTTGTCTCATCACCACGTTACCGCGTATCCATACGTGCGTATCCGGCGCGTGCCTCTGCTGTCTTGTGAGAGACAGAGAGAGAGGGAGAGCAAAAGGCGCGCGTTGACTATGGAAACGCTCTTTCTTCGATGAACGCTGTACCAGCTCGCAAAGGAGAACGCGTCCTCACCAGCGAGACAACGTTGGCGCAGGCAGCGTCTCCTAGCGAGTTTATTGATTGAGAAATACCGACTGCTCGCGTTGGAGAAGCGTTCACCGGCAACCCATATATATATATATATATATATATATATATATATATATATATATATATATATATATGCACAGGATCTTGACTTGCAATGAAGTGCCGGTGGGAGATTTCACTTGTGCATAGTTGAACCATGAGGATTCGTAGCGTGTGCGTTAACTAAATTAATCCGGAACTCGGCACGATCTACGATGAACATCCGGAGCTTCGCCCACTCATCATCATTTTCAGTCCGTGGATATGCGTGGATTTTTTTTTTCTTTTGCTCTGCTTCAGTTATGAATAGTCCATCATAACATCGTGACGCATTGACTCTACGTTTACCTAGTCGACGCAGCTAAAAACTGATCACTTGATAGAATGCGGGTTGCGAGACGGTAGACAGATTGAATTGCGCACACTCACTCTGGGAGATTGGCCAAGAGCCGGGTAGTTAGAAGAGCGAAAGGCCCTACAAACGCTCAGTAATGTTTGGCAAGTTAAACTAAGTTAAAGAAATTGGAGACTGTTCAGGTGATTAGCAAAAGGAAAAAAAAAAGAGAAAGCAGGGTGGTAACTTAGGGGTCACCACGCACCACAGATTTCCTTACTTTTTTTTTTATCTATCTGCCTCGATTACAAGTCTGTCGCCGCAGTAATCTGTGGCTTTCTTATATTACGTAAAACAATGACACTGCACTAACACATCACAAGTTATTTTTATTTCTAGTTATTCTTTAACCACGGTTACCAGGCACTCATGTATAATCCTGTCATGTGCGTATTTCGAAACACTTGAAGCGAGAGCGCGCTGCTGTTATTTCGCAAATGGATGAATGAGTTTTGTTGTTTGTTTCGTTGTTCCGCGTCTTCCGACTGCAGTGCACGGAGTGCGCGGTCCTTACGCAACCACGAAGTTCGTGACGAAATTCGAAATTTCGCGCTCTTCGGGGAAAATCCGACTTCCTCGAATTGCGAGCTTACTGTGCGAGAGAAATTCTTGAAGGATGAGTGTTACATGCGTGCTGTATCGATCACGAGCGAACGCTCGCTTTCACAATAGCCTCCCCACCCCCCACCCCCTTACCGTCCCTATGTGCGCCCCTCTCCCATAAGTCGAGATGGCCACGTGTCAAATACACTTTCCGTTTCGCGAGATAACTATACGCGCGTGCTGTTGATCGCACTGATGTGCACGCGTGGTGCCTTACACAATATAAAAGAGAAGGAAAGAAAGAAGGGCGGGGGAAGAAACTTAGGGTCGATGAGCTTTTACGCTGTCGGCTTCTCGTGTATCAGTTATGCCCTGAACTATACTACTGATTGGTATCGTGACGTTGCTCCTACATACTTTTTCACTATTGTATCTCGGTATCCAGATATATTTACAAAGTGTATTAGCATCTCGCTAGTGGAGTGCTTTTACGAGTCTATCCCTTGAGTAAAGTACTCAACTGCAGCTTCGATTTCCAAAGAAGACATATCATCCCACGAGGTAGTACCAGTAATAACTCCCGTCTTCTTTGGTCCGCATGCCGAGAAGGAGACCACAGGGGGACAAGGTCACCCGTTTGAAAGTGTGCATCCCGGTGGCAATTGCCGTAGCGATGCTGGTTTGTATCGCGGTGTTGTGCAGGGGCGCGGACATCTCAATCTCATCGGGTTTCATTTAGTCTTTTAATTTCTTTTTTTTTGTATATGTGTGTGTGTGTGTGTGCGGAAATGGGCCTGACGTGTTTCCAGGGGGGAAATGAAGAGTTACGAAGCCAAGCATAGCACCGCCGGTCGGCGACACAAAAGGGCGCCGAAGGGTTCTTCCCGCCCACATGCCGTGAAAGGTGCGCGCGACTCTGTAACATGGTCGGCCTGAGTGACGAAATACGCATTTGTGCAGAGGCCGGTGCAGTGTCAATTCTTTTTGGATGCGAAGCAGCTTATGTGGTGTGCGGCGTGACCACCCTCTCTACACACCTCCTCTTCACTCACCCTCTCCACGTGACCCTCTACACACACCTCCTCTCCGAACGGCGCGCGTTGACTCAACACCCTCTAGAAAAATACTCTAGAGGGTGTTGGTTGACTATGGAAACGCTCTTTCTTCGATGAACGCTTTACCGGCTCGCAAGGAACGAGAACGCGCCCTCGCCCGCGAGAGACAACGCTGACGCAGGCAGCGTCTGCTAGCGTCAAACCGATGCAAACGCGGTGTGCTCCCCCCGTGCTGCATCGCATCGCCTCATGCCCTTATGAAAATGAAAATTGAGTTTCTGATGTTAACCTAATGCATTCCTAATGTGACATTAGACTGACATTAGAAATGCAAGGACTAATGCGTTTTAGCATTACGCATGCATTAGACACTCAAGTGACAATGCACATGTAAATCTCAAATGACCGAAGTAGTCAGAGTTTCAACTACTCTTCCTAACGTCAAAACACATAACAAAAATGAAATGTGAAGAGTTCTAATAATATTTAAAAATGCAAGGACTAATGCGTTTTAGCATTACGCATGCATTAGACACTCAAATGAGAATGCACATGTAAGTCCCAAATGACCGAAGTAGTCAGAGTTTCAACTACTCTTCTTAATGTCAAAACACATAACAAAAATGAAATGTGAAGAATTCTAATAACATTTAGAAATGCAAGGACTTAATGCGTTTTAGCATTACACATGCATTAGACACTCAAATGACAATGCACATGCAAGTCTCAAATGACCGAAGTAGTCAGAGTTTCAACTGCTCTTCCTAATGTCAAAGCACATAAGCAAAAATGAAATGTGAAGATTTCTAATAATATGCCGCAGTGTTAGTTCATATTACACGTCTAAACATTCAACTTTTGTCTTTCAGTTGTCCTAAACGCTAAAGAGTATTAGCATCTCGCTAGTGGAGTGCTTTTACGAGTCTATCCCTTGAGTAAAGCACTCAACTGCAGCTTCGATTTCCAAAGAAGACATATCATCCCACGAGGTAGTACCAGTAATAACTCCCGTCTTCTTTGGTCCGCATGCCGAGAAGGAGACCACAGGAGGACAAGGTCACCCGTTTGAAAGTGTACATCCCGGTGGCAATTGCCGTAGCGATGCTGGTTTGTATCGCGGTGTTGTGCAGGGCACGGACATCTCATCGGGTTTCTTTTAGTCTTATAATTTCTTTTTTTTTTGTATATGTGTGTGTGTGCGCGGAAATGGGCCTGACGTGTTTCCAGGGGGTGAAATGAAGAGTTACGAAGCCAAGCATAGCACCGCCGGTCGGCGACACAAAAGGGCGCCGAAGGGTTCTTCCCGCCCACATGCCGTCAAAGGTGCGCGCGACTCTGTAACATGGTCGGCCTGAGGGACGAAATACGCTTTTGTGCAGAGGCCGGTGCAGTGTCAATTCTTTTTGGATGCGGAGCAGCTTATGTGGTGTGCGGCGTGACCACCCTCTCTACACACCTCCTCTTCACTCACCCTCTCCACGTGACCCTCTACACACACCTCATCTCCGAACGGCGCGCGTTGACTCAACACCCTCTAGAATAGAAAAAATACTCTAGAGGGTGTTGGTTGACTATGGAAACGCTCTTTCTTCGATGAACGCTTTACCAGCTCGCAAGGAACGAGAACGCGCCCTCGCCCGCGAGAGACAACGCTGACGCAGGCAGCGTCATGCTAGCGTCAAACCGAAGCAAACGCGATGTGCTCCCTCCGTGCTGCATCGCATCGCCTCATGCCCTTATGAAACTGAAAATTGAGTTTCTGATGTTAACCTAATGCATTCCTAATGTGACATTAGACTGACATTAGAAATGCAAGGACTAATGCGTTTTAGCATTACGCATGCATTAGACACTCAAGTGACAATGCACATGTAAATCTCAAATGACCGAAGTAGTCAGAGTTTCAACTGCACTTCCTAATGTCAAAGCACATAAGCAAAAATGAAATGTGAAGATTTCTAATAATATGCCGCAGTGTTAGTTCATATTACACGTCTAAACATTCAACTTTTGTCTTTCAGTTGTCCTAAACGCTAAAGAGCACCTATTCCATAAAACTTTCGAATCGTGTTATAGTAAGAACTCTAAAATTGATGACAATGTGCATGTACACGCAGTTGACATGTATGTTAAGCACAGGAAATATGAGTAGCAATGACTAATGTGTTTTAGCACCACGTATACATTAGGTACTCAAACGACCGCGCACACAGTGACTTCAAGTGACAGAAGTATTCAAGGATTTGAACTCCACTTCCTAACGACAAAACACGTCCCGGCCAATCATAAAGAGATCCCGCCGTAATGTTAAAAAATTTCGAACTATAACCAGTTTGCATTCCAACGCAGTTCTAAATCGTGTTGGAAATTAATTAAATTTCGAGGCAGGGCACATTCACTAAGCAAGTCGCAGTCGCGATCACACGGAAGGCGATCAAAGCGTTGATGTTGCATGGTCCCCTTTAGCGGGAGATGGTGTAATTTCTTTTCGTGTGGCCTGCCATTCCTGCATGACCACCCGCGCGGAAACCACCTATAAGTAGACACTTTGCAATGCCTCGCACACGTTCAGTTTTCAAAGCGGCGGTATACTGTCAAAAAGCACTTCCCAAAATGGCGGAGGAACTGTGGCTCGAAAGGGCCTATCCGCTGTGTCGCGGCTCAGGATGAGCTCATCTATTTCATTTACGAGCGTGCAGCAATCTTTTGTAGCGCCAGGCTGTCCCATTGAATTTTGTAAATAAGTTCCCTTCAAGGAATAGGCAGTTACAGCAATCAATAAATAGTTGTCACAGTAAAATGGGCCGCACACAACGATTGCTGGTGTTCGACTTTGTATGAGCCCCTTTCCGTTCCTCTTATGTCATTTTACCACGAGCAATTTTGATTAACCGCATGCCTTCATACCTTTCTCTTAAAAACTGTATAATTTGTCTCGCGATGTATTACTTGGTCTTGTACAGCAACTGAAAAGTAAAGACATTACTCTTTTAACAGTAACTGTAACAATTTACTTTTGGAAACTCTGTAACTTTAACATAGTTACTTTTCTGGCTTAGGTAACTGTAACTGTATAGCACTCTTACTTTTTAGTGGTAAGGGCCCCGCCACGGTGGTCTAGTGGTTATGGCACTCGGCTGCAGATCCGAAGGTCGCGGGATCGAATCCCAGCCGCGGCGGCTGCATTTCGATGGAGGCGAAATGTTGAGGCCCGTGTACTGTGCGATGTCAGTTCACGTTAAAGATCCCCAGGTGGTCAAAATTCCCGGAGCCTTCCACTACGGCGTCTCTCATAATCAGAGCTGGTTTTGGGAGACCCCACAAATCAATCAATAAATTTACTGGTGACGTGCCCATGACGGCAGTGCAGACAGTCTGGAGATATACGCACTCACAGGTCGCGCCATATTCATTTTTTTATCGTTACGGAAGTGGCCAGCCTTCACGTTCGGCCGATCACTTCGACTTATACCCCGTTAAACGCAACTCACGCCAACATTTCAGCGAGAGAGACAATCGCGCTGTATACACCACACGCCCAAAAACATTCCTGTCAGTTTCCCCCCCACGGAATGATGAGCGGATGTGGTTACACGCTTCAGGCCATAACAAACGCAGCGCATTTTTGAAGACGATGCCGCCTTTGTTCGTCGAATTTACGACTACGCCGCTCGCTTTCTTACGGGAAAACCAGTGTTGGGAATTTATTTATCGCGTATTTTAACACGCACGCACGTTGACAAGTGTTACAACTAAGCCTGGTAACCCTAAGACGATTGTGGATATTCATGAAGAAGAAGAAAATAAAGATGTACCTACCTGGCTTCCACGTGGCCATGCCAAGCACTGCGCTACTGCACCACGCTTGAATGACGCCTGCGCTCTGTAATCACCCAGTGTGTCTGCACGTGCGTGGTAACGTACCACGGCACCTTGCCGCGGCGGCCCCATTTTGACAAAGGAGAAACGAGAGCCCCCCTCCTAGGGCGTCTCCGATGATGAATAGTGGCTTTAGGACGTAAAGCCCTAGAAATTACTGTTATATTGCAAAAGCTTTATTGGCACTATTACTCACAAAGGTCACACACCACGCGCAGTTCACACCCCATAAACTTAGTTATACCGATATTGTTCTAGCGTGGCAACATTCAAAGAACAGGGTCAGAAGAGGCACAAGGCGGTAGGGACATCTTGATCTTCGTCTAGGCGCTCAAAAAACCTTGCTTCACGCTGTCGCGTGAAGTTCGACAGGACAGGCAGGAAACGTTAGTGAAAGTGTCGTTCATAATTATTAGCTTCTTTTCCTCTACAGCAGACTATATGGAACGGTGTAATGGACTTCCGCGGGCAAGTGACAAAGAGAACAGTCATTTGAGGACATTAATAAGACAACAAACTCAATCCTATACAAAACATTTCGCGAAGTCGCGCTGCACTGACATTTTTTCCCTCAAATTACCATGTTCCGGAACTGTCGCAGAAGTTCAGGCACTGGTCAGTTATGCAAACAAAATGGAAGAACAAAAGAAAAGACCAAGTTAACAAGTCAACTATATTGTTTCCTGCGCAGTACAACGTGCACTTGAATCTAGCTGTAACGAACCAACACTGCCGCGTGCACACAGGACACATCATTTGCAAGCACGTCAATAGGAACTATTGCCCCTCTTAGGAACCGTCCTTTACCCTTAAAACAGTCAACAAACCCCTATACTGTCACACAAATCACACAAATGCGATGCAAGTATACTTCTCGCTGCGAGCTTCGTCTCAGAGCCGATTTCTCGGCCTGACCAGTCCGGTGAAACCATCTACGCAGCACAGGTGGCTCAAGCAGGGGCCGCTAAGTACGACACCCTTCGCGGTTCTCCACATGGCAAAGCCCGATTCTGTAGCGTAATCGGGTCGCCAACGACGTATCCACGTGAAGGTGTCCGTGTAGTTGCCCGTCAAAATACAGTGCACGTGAACTGATTGCAGACGCGGCAGGTTGCCCTCCAGATAAAAGAAGAAGTCTTCGACCTGTTTGCGGAGACTGAGCGTGGTAGTCAACACGCAGAGGCGGCGCAGGCTCTGTACTTGAGCAAGGTTCTTCGCGACGCAGAGGCACGGCGCCGCCTTGCGGACCACGAGCGTCAGGGAAGACAGAGAAGTGTTGGCGGCGAGGAACTGGCCAAGAGCCGCGGGGGATCGTTCGAGCTCCTCGTCCATTGCTCTGTCCACGTAGAGTCGCAGTTCTTGGACTCGGCATCCAAGCAGGAACCTCAGGCTCACGATCTGTGCGGTTTCGTCGATGCTCAGTCTTCTGAGCCTAGTTTCCCGGTGAAGAAGCTCGAAGCCGCTCTCGGTGAACCGTAGGGGACTCTCGCAAGCCTCGCACGGCTCGGCGTTTTCTACGGTGTCGATTGAGCACACTTCTAGACACTCGAGAAGCTTGCAGCCTTGTGCCAGGGTCTCCAGGGAGTTCTCTGGGTTCACTCCGCACGGCGGTAGCGTGAGCGAGCGCAGACAGCGCAACGTCGATGCCACAGAAGAGCAGCAGTCGGATCCGATGAAGAAGTGGCACGTGGACAAATTCAGTTCTGTGAGTTGGGAGACGCACACGTCGAAGAATTGTTCGAGCGTTTCCATGTGCACGCTGCATGTCTTCCGAGGTGCCGAAGGCTCGGTTCCCGCTTCCGGCGTCAGGACGAGAGTTAGGCATGACACGTCCTTCCACGACTGTCGTTGTCCGGCTGCTTCTTCGAAGAGACGGGCAGCGTGCGAGTCGGCCTTCGCGGTGACCATGACTTGCGATGCATTGCGAAGGGTCACCTTTTGCTGGAGCACGTCGGCTAACGCGACGACGTTGAAAGAGGGCGCGGGTTTGCGCTGCCAGGCAATGTTGTTGCGTACAACGGAGAGTCGCCTTTCCATGTTTATAGAAAGTTGCATTTCGCACGTGAACTTGAAAGTTTCGAGTGTGGGAATCTGATCCGCGATCTCTACTGGGCCAGATGTATTTGGGGCGAAGTTTCCGAGGCAAGCGTCGGCGCTTTGTACTGGAAGACGCTTTTTCCGGAGGTCGTGTATATGCAGGTCACACAGTTGGGCGCAGCGAAACAAGAAAGAGTTCAGCACTCGTACCGTAACATCACTGCAGGCCTGTTCGACGTACATGGTCTGTATATTTGGGCCTTCCGACGCGGGGACGATTTCAATTTGCATGAGTGCACGGCTTCCTAGCCTTGATTCGTAGTAGTCGTGCTCGTACAGTGTCCATTCCAGCTTTGTGACGCTCTTCAGTGTCCGAGACAGGAGGGTGAACAGTCCGGCTGGTTCCACGACGCAGTTCACGCAGTAAAGCTCTCGAAGGTTGCAGCAGGGCTGGGCACACTCCAGAATCGCTTTGGAGGTCAGCGCGATACAGTTTGTAAAGCGCAGCACTCGGACATCTGAAGAGATCGGCACGTTCTCCGTGCGGCCGTCCTGGTCCACTTCTTCGCGTGTCGTCTGCAGGAACTTGGTGATGATCCGTTCATCTGTTTCCACATCAAAATCCACCGTCTTCACGACTGTGGGGCTAAGTGCCAAACTCTTGCACTCGGGCAGTGCCTCGGCCACGGTGAAGATACTTTCGAGGTCGAAGCAGCGAAACATCATCGTCCACAGCTCGGGCGGTAAACGTGTTACGATACTCGCAGCTGCCTCCGCAGGCTGCGGTTCTGTTGCGGACGACGACATATCCCTTACTGTCGTGGCACTTTGTATCCCTGGCGCGACGAACTTCACCGCACTCGATGGCTGGGGGACCGCAGTTGTCGCGCGGCCCGTGGACGCGAGACGTGGCAGACGAGGCGTCCACGCGAGCGCGGTAGGGTTGACTCAGTTGCAGGGCTTGGACCGCCTCCGATATAGACTTCCCGACGCGATGGCTCTGTCGACGGACTGGTTGAAGCTTCCGCAACAGACAACCGCAGCTCGACTACCCTCACCGATGAGTGGGCGTATCATTCCCCGAAAAAAGCAAGGTGCTCTGCTGTGGCTGTAAGGGTATCTCTTCCATGACTAGCACTTACCCTTTCTTGTGGCTTTTTTATGATTTTTTTTTTCGGAAGCCGGTTTTGCGACAATGGGCTCGTCTTCGTAAAGGGAACAAGTGTGGGGCTCGCTTGAGCAGTGTGTACCCCCCACGACCTTCAAAAGAAGGGGGTTTATTGGTGAACTAGGAAAGGGGGGGGGAGGGGGGGGACATTGGGGGATACCTGCTGGGAGAAAAAGTGTTCCAGTCGCTGGTTTCGAAGTCACGCGGGAGCTGCTTCCGTGCTCACGGGCAGCCTTTAAAGCGCAGTTTTCATACACTACGTGCAACGCTGCCGAAGCTAGTGCTCTTATTGGCGCTCTCTACTTCCGTGGCCAAAGGGTATTGCGGCGAGCCAGAAACAATGAATGCTTCGGCGGCTGCCTTAAAGTATATAATATTTTTCATGACCTTGAAAAAAAACACGGTCGTACGGCTTGGCGAACACTCGACGTATGCAAGTTTGTACCTGATGTTCGTCGGCGAGATACACCTGTCCTTTTATTTCCTTTACGGACTACCTGCGTTGCACGTGGGCCAGCCAGGTCGACGCTATCTTCGTGCTTGAGGCGACGCACAAAACCGTCTGGAACTTTGTATTGCATTGCTTGGATGGTTCGGTGAATTTTACTACTACCCAGTTTGAATCAGGGTTGTGGCTTGTGTCACTAAGCTGGCCAATCCATCTTTACATTTCTAAAATGCAGTGGGCAGCTCGGCTTTGAACAACACCAATCTAGACTATGCTTTGACGCCACGCTGTTGACGTCACGTGAATACCCAGCAGAAATCCTTTAAGTGGGTTGTGAAACGTTTTCTGAAGATTTTGTGCTAAGCGCGTATTCGGAATCCCGACCCCCCCCAATGAACAATATGCACTGTTCCGTTGCATCTTGTAGGTTGATTAAGAGCGATAAATAACGCGGGTTCGATTTCACTGCGCGCGTTCCCCTCGTTTTGGCTGTTGACGTCATGTTAGTGGCCACAAGACCTCCGAGGTTGGTGCGCCATCGGAGGCCACGGGAAAACAAACCGTGCTGCATCCTTGGTTTCGAATGGCAGCACCAAACGATTTATAAGTATTTTCTTTCTTTCTAGCTTTTAAGTGAATCGGGGCTCCTTTTAGAGCAAACGCGAGTTCGCTATACCTTTACACTTAAAGAACATCTTACTGCAACGTAACCGAATAGTACCATGCCGGCCCGTAGTGTCGCATAGTCGTTTCGGGAGCGCAAGAACGCTGGGGTTTCAAAAGGGTGTTATTAAATGTGCGCTGAATATTTCGCCGAATAATTTCGGTATCGGCTTGCCGAATGCGTAATGAAGCAGTGAAAATTACAAGCGGACATCTCCATATTCTTCTCACGACCCCTTTAAGCGAGCGCTGACGTCGGCAGCAACCCTTCTAGTGAGACTGGACTTCAACCCCCGGCACTCACCGTCGCGAACACCTGGGGAGAAAATGTAGAAAGCCGTGAAGAAGACGGTCATGGTCAATTTTCTCCGCGACGCGTGTCCATCTGGCTGCCCCCGGCAACAGTAACGAGAGTACAGAACCCCGAGCGAGCCCCCGATAGTTCACCTTCTTCTTGACAGATTTCGGGCAAGGGCTACTGGGTGCCGTCCGCTAACTCCGGTCGGGCACAAAAAAGGCCACCGATCGTCCGCCCTCCTTGAGAAATCGACAATAGCAGCTCTCCGACCAAAGCTCTGCGCGCGATTAGGCAGCCAGCGATCACCGCACGACAGGCTGCGTAAAGGATTGTCTTCTTCCGTGAACCAGAGCCACAGAAAGCAAACAACGGGAGAGGGGGGTATGAGGTGCCTTGCGAGCTTGCCTGCTGCTACCATAGTCTCTGGGCAGACACAAAAGGATACACGGGCGAAAAAAAAAAAAAAACAATTAAAAACATGAATTCACCTGGCGTTTCCGCTCTCACTCTGGCGTTTCCGCTGTGCTTTTGAAGCACAGCGGGAAGAAAAGGCTTCTGCGTGCAAGGTCCCATGACCAAACAGCCCGCGCGCCTTGTTTACCTTGTTGGAGCAGTGCGGTCTCACCTGCCGGCGGCAGTCTTCCTCACATCCGCATCATTGTCATTGTGGCTGACTCACAAGAGATAGAGATTCTAGTTAAGGAAGTGAAGAAAATAGGGTCGAGAGTGCACGGTAACTGTCTCTCAGTGAGGACACCTCAACCGAAGCACTCATGGGGTTGGGGGAATCAAAGGGACAGTTAGAAGACAGAAGGGACTGACGCTAGATGCAAGCTCTTTCATCGGGACGCTGCCGTCATGTCTCATCGTTAGACCAGGCGCTGGTTAGACGCAAGGGCGGACTGAAGAGCGCGCGAGCGTCTCCAATCCGGCCGTGACAGGTGAAAGGTTCCGGCTCTGTCGGACCCTTGGGCACGCCGCTGCACGGGGATGCCGCAGCGAGTGTGGGAGGGCTCACCTTCCGCTGAGTATTTCTCGAACCGTGGCGACAAACAACGGCGAATTTTGTTACAGGAAGCGACGACAGCGGCGAGGCATTGTTAATGGTTTGACAAGCCAATTCGCGTTTTACATTCATTGATCCCTGTTAGGCCGCGCGGTTATAAATACTGATTTCCAGGGATGTCCTCGGCCCACAAACGCACGGTTTAAAAAGCGTAGCAAGCGCCTCTTCTAGGCATAGCCCCGAACACGTGAAACTTGTTTACCTGTTTAGCCACCGCTCTCAACGGAGACGCAGGTGCGCGGGGGGAAGGGGGGGGGAATTGTTCTGCTTTCTTTTGTTTTCTTTCTTTATTTTTGCGTGCATGTGCCCGGAGGCGAAGGGGTGCCAGAAACCGGTCGGTAGCAGCAGCGATGCTGTGCTTTTGTAGCCACTCGCCGTTGTACCTGCAAGTGCTGGAGGCTTGTCGGGGACACAACACAAGCATTGCTGACACACGCACAAAAAAGAAATTTGTTTTAGTATAACATTATAAAAACCAGCTGCCTCTCTTGTCTGACACATGTGGCTCGTCGTCTCTGTTGTAACCACGATGACAACTGTGTCAGAAAGAGCGGTGGCAAGGTGATTTGTACGCGCCACCTTGAGAAGATTCTAGTTAACGCGCACGCTGTGAATCCTTATGGTTCAACTACCCACAAGAGACATCTCCTACCGGCACTGCATTGCAGGTCAAGATCCAGCGGTCAACGGTTGTGCCGCGCGAGCAGACGGTTTTTTCAATCAAACTCTCTAGCAGACGCTGCCTGCGTCAGCGTTGTCTCTCGCGGGCGAGGGCGCGTTCACGTTCTTTGCGAGCTGGTAAAGCGTTCATCGAAGAAAGAGCATTTCCGTTCACTCTCTCTCTCAAGACGGCTGATGGAAGAGAGAGAGATCGCGCGCCGGGAGACACACGGCGAACACGAGCGTGGCTACGACGCGACAACGGACAAGCTTCGACCCTAAGTCCGCCGCGGTGGTGTAGTGGTTACGGTACTAGGCTGCCATCCAAAAAACGCGGGTTCGATCCTGGCCGCGGCGGTCGCATTTTCGATGGAGGTGAAAATGCGAGTAGGCCCGTGTACTGTGCGTTGTCAGTGTACGTTAAAGAACCCCAGGTGGTCAAAATTTACGGATCCCTCCACTACGGCCTTTCTCTCCTCTCTACCTCTTTCACTCCCTTTCCCCACAGACGCTACTTGGGCTGCATGGCCTCCCTACATGGGCTGCAGAAATTGGCGTCCTTTCCTCAACAAACTACAATCATCATCATCGACCCTAAGGAGCTTCGCCCCTAAAAAGTTTACCGTGTGATTCTAAGCACCTCCTTTCCATGATGAGCACGTAGCCAGTACCAAGCGTGCTCGCTCATTGCCAGTCTCTGAGCTCGCGTGTTGTGTCCTGAAGCCGTGTCCGCGCCTCTCGGTATCTGCTGTGTGGGATACGGAGAACGGCGCGGCTCTATTAGTAGAGTGAGTGACCGACGATCAGACACAAGCGTTGGGTTCACTGTGTGCACCTATTTTTCTTTTTTTTTATTGTTGGCAAAATGAGATTATTTTTCGCGCCTATTGCCGCGGAAAGGGAGAGCGGTGTGCAGTAGTGTTAGATTTTTCGAATCCAATCACGCCCCCTCACTTTTACTATCGCGATGTTTAAAAAAAAAGAGAAGGGGGGGGGGGTGCTTAGAGTCGAGTAAATGTAGCATATGCAACAATCTATGTGCAGGCTAAAGACAACAACAGGAAACATCTGTACGTTCGTATAGTCTTATATCGAAGGAAGGGAGTGGACCTTGGCAGGACATGTCATGCGGAGGACAGACAACAGATGGACTGTGGGGACGACAGAGCGGTACTAAGGGAAACCACGGCAGAGTAAGGCAGAGAAATTAGGTGGAGCGGTGAAATTCAGAAGTTCTCCGGCATAAAGCGAAACTAACTCGCTCATGACAGGGCGAATCGGAAATCGTCGGCAGATGCCTTCGTCCTGCAGTAGACTTAGAAACAGGCTGAAAATGATGATGGAGGTCATGACGACGTGAATATACATTTATTTTTGCAGTACACATGGGTTCAAATGAAGTATGAAATATACAACTGAAAACCTAACTCGAACCATTTCTTCCACTATACACACAGTTCGCCCGTCTATGACACGTGGACCTAGCTTATACGAGAAATTTCAGAATGTCCGCTAATCTTGTGGAGCGTCCCCCCCCCCCCCCCCCCTCCTTTCCTTTTTTTTTTTTTACATATGCGGATGCCAGCCGGACGCCGCACATACATAGTCTGGGAACTCTCTAACGGTGCAACAATTATGCTGCAATCCAAAATAGCTCTACTGTATTGCTCTGACTAAAATATGCATCGAGTTTCCCGAGCACTGTTGCATAATGCTCTTACTAGATGGCAGGTATGACGTCACAGCGTCGGAATTTCTCTCGAGTTAAAGTGCAGCGGTCAGTTATATGGACGAAGAGAACAGCCTATGAGGCTAGTTGCTAGGGGGCTTAGAGAAACTGTTCTCTAGATTTTTTGGAGGGAGGGGCAGGGGGGAGAGAGCGGTTTAAAACGAGAAGATAGTTTATTTGACGTAAACGATCATGCTTGTACCCAGTTGAGAAAGGAATACTATTTTTAACTTGGCTCTGAAAGTGGCAAAAAAAAAAAAAAAAAATTGGTGCCGCCATCACTGATGTGTGTCAAACTTCAAGTGTATAGTGAATAGCGAAGAAGTACACAATGAGGTTCACTTATCTTGCTTAAAAGCAAGTGTACCAATTGCAATTGTATTGTACACACAAACACACGTCTGGTAGCGTTCCGTTCCTTCGCGACGGAGATTCATTTTCATTTTAAAATTAATATTGCATAAACCCAGTGTTGCTGGCGTCGCTACTCATGCAGGAGGCCTTACCACGACGATTGAAAAATTCTGTTTCAAGAAATTCTAGCGACTTTCCAGCGAAACCGCTGCAAGCTTGATTACTTCGAATACAATGCTTTATATTGCGATAAAGAAGAAAGAAACAGGAAATGTATGAATGACGGTAAACAGCCCCTTAAAGTTAATTTTTTTCTTTTTCCGCATTTACGGCCTGGCTTGCTGTGTAACACAAACTCAGGAGGTTCGCCCTTCGCATTGGAGGACGCTTAGGATAGTGTGTCACGTGACACTCATGAAGCCTCGTCAGTAAGAAAAATGTTTAGGGAAATGGGGGGGGGGGGGGGGTTATTGGAGATATGCCCTGATCATGTGATAGGCAAACGGTGTATATTCATGTATGGTCAAGCGGCACTAAAAGTTATCGCGTGCTAAACAACCTGGAGTGATCTGGCAACCACGTAAGCCTAAGCCTCTACCCAAGGGGGACAGCGAACCAGGCGTCAGAGGAGCAGGGATTTATTTATAAGCAACCCACTCACCCAGCAGCCCCCTAACATCCCCAGTTGGATCCTCACCCCCCCCCCCCCTCCCAAAAAAGTATCCAGATAACCAATAACTTGGTACCTCCCCCTCCACCCCCGCGCGCACTGGTCACACCATGGGTAACACCGTCCCCTTCCACCCCCTCCACCAAATTAAATATCTGGGTAAACGCCTGCAAGGGACGTTGGCTTCCTGAGGATAGCATAATCACTGGACGCCGTCTCCTAGCGTTTGTCTTGCTCTTTCGGTCAACGAGATTAAGGAAATAGTTTAAAAGACTAGGATGCCATTAAATGTGTCATTGACAAAAGATAATCCGAAGTTGCAAAGATCCAAACGAGTCTGGTGGTCGCTCTCGTGCGCAAACCACGTCAGCATCATAGTTTCGTTTTCTGTCCCGCCACGGTGGTCCAGTGGCCATGGCACTCGGCTGCTGATCCGAAGGTCGCGGGGTCGAATCCCGGCCGCGAAGGCTGCATTTCGCCGGCGAAGGCGAAGGATGTTCAGACCCGCGTGCTGTGCGATGAGCCGTGCCCGTTGAAGAGCTCCCATGGTGGTCGAAATTTCCGGAGCCCTCCGCTGCAGCGTCTCTTGATCATGTCGTGGTTTTAGGCCATGGAACCCCGGAAATTAGTATAGTTTCGTTTTCTAACGAATGAATGGATGAACTATGAATTGCAGCGCAAGAAAAAAAAAGACAGACTACAAAAATATAGATGCACATTCTCCTTGTAGGTCTTGTGTCTTTGCTTGCGCTGTAGCTCATCATGCATCACCAACTCGCAGAAATTCCCACGCTGATGAATGGGCGCAAATTCACCGGACCCCACATCGCAAGCTAAGACTTGTAGAAGGCGAACGCCGTTCCGCATTGTCATATAAAGATTCTTTGACGTGTGTTACCTTAAAGGGGTCCTGAAACGCATTTTACGCACATTGATTTTATTGCAGATTTGCTTTGTGTGGGACTTGACGATGACCGAAACACCAATGAAAGCGGCGAAATTGAACCGTATTATATTTTAATTTGTACCTGAAATCGGTTTCCGCGCTGACTGCAGCGCCATACATCAACAGTTTCTCCGAGCGGATATGACATCACCATGCTGCTTTGCTGCAGGTTCTGATTGGCCGGGAACAGTAGGGAATAAAAACATACATCGCACATATCGATAATGCACCGAATATAAGAAATTCCAAATTCAGAACGTGTTTTATGCTTGCTAAAGGTACAAATTTGGGCATTACAACTTCATTTTGCTTGTAACTGACACAAGGATCGCTGTGCGGCCCACGTGGTGGTTGTGGTAGGAAGGCCACAGAGGGCAGCACGGTTCCGGTTCTGCAAGATGTAAGCCGCGTTTTGATTGGAAGCAGCATGCACGCCTTGGGATGCCGATATCTGTCGTCTGCTTTTATTTTGAATTTGTAAGTTGAATAACTTGCGTTTGCCTGCATCGATCTCGAAAATTCTTTTTGCATTTACCTCAGAACAATACAACGAACCCGTTTCGATGCAAAACTCAGCGAGTAAAATATGGTTTCAGGGCCCCTTTAATTCATCCCTAAACTCATTTGACACCATGTGAATTCAATTCAGTGTTAATTCACCTATAGTCGGGTACAACTTTAGAAGGCAGCGGCATTTTCCCCTCAAAGGCGGATGAACACGACCCTCCACCAATTGGCGCGAACCTGAAGTGACGTCATCAGCCGGACGGCCGGGGACGCCGCCGTCGGAGAAAAACATGGCCGCCGTCGCGTCGAACTGGGCCGAGTCGCATCAGCTATGTGCGTCTCCCTTCGTCAGAGTGAATTCGAATTGTTCGTGTTGGTCTGTCACGAGGCTGTAATCACTCACATAGTA
Organism: Hyalomma asiaticum; assembly: GCA_013339685.2. NCBI lineage: Eukaryota > Metazoa > Arthropoda > Arachnida > Ixodida > Ixodidae > Hyalomma > Hyalomma asiaticum. The sequence goes on from CM023487.1 coordinate 19,007,264, forward strand.
ATGCCATCTCACTTAGGCTGTAAGGGTTAACATTCATTCACGCCTGGCACATACCCACGTATACCTGGCTGAGGAATGCTGCTTCGCGACACGCTTAATCTTATTGCCTTTAATCGTCGCGTAAATGATAAGCACGTGACGTTATCGCCATCATGTAATAGTCCCAGATTCGTGCCCCGTCACGCTGTTTCTGATATACTCTGCAACGGAACGATACGACCTTGTTTGACTTTTTATGCCATTGACGCCGACATTCGTCGCCTTTAGCGTTTGAGAAAGCATGCAATCATCATCATCATCAATATCATCATTATCATCAGTCTATCTTTTGTCCACTGCAGGACGAAGGCCTCTCCCAGACCTCGCCATCCTTGCCTGTCCTGCGCGAGCTGTTTCCATTTGACGCCTGCGAACTTCTTAATTTCGTCGCCCCATCTTACTCTCTGCCGCCCACGTATGCGCTTACCCTCTCTTGCTATCAATGCTTTCGATTTAATAAATTAGTGACCTGGAAGAATGAAGGAGTGAAAGAATGTAACGTACGGTCCATGAAGCAGGGAGAGCTTATGAGAGGTGCTCTTCATCCGAGCCGGATGACAGAAAGTGTGCCAGGGATCGAGCCACGTGCCTTCTCAAGGGCTTCTGGGATTCTTCGGTCACACTTTTGCTGCTGTTTTCTCACGTGACTCGTCTGCACAAGCAACGTGTGCACCACTCGTGGCTTCAAAAAGTGTGACGTAACAGGCATCTCCTAAGTCGTTTCCCTTCTCCACGTTACGGTCCATGGAGACAGAAACACGAATTAACACGAGCTTTGCGCTCCGAAATCGACCAGGTCCGGGTAGTCGAATGGTTAAGTAAACGGAAAGAACGATACGTCGCACTGAGAGGTTCTGGTTGGATACAGAGCAGTGCTAAGAGTAACGGGTTACTATGTGTAGTGCCCGACCTTCAGGAAGGCCGCTCCGCGGCCCGGTCAAAAAAAAATATAATAACAAGCGCGACGCGTTATGCTTGCGCGTCGGCGTTTTCTCGTATTTTTTTTTTTCATTCCACGCACGAGCCGACGTCGGAAAGATGGGCCAATCAGATCGTGCCACTCTCTCGCGCGCAGCCGTTGCTGTGCGCCAGTTGCCGGCGCGCAACGGCACAGCACCGATCTCTACTGTTGCGCATGTCCTCCGAGACTCTCGTCCCGGCAACGTCTGTCTCTGAGGCCATTCTCCCGGCGCGCGCAGCAACACGCGCACGCGAGACGATCGATGCCAGCGCCGACGGCACGCGCGTTCTCGGAGCGCGCGTGTTGCACTCTCCACTTTTACTCCCCCTTTTCACTCCATAAGAAGGGAGAGAGAGAACCTCCTCCTTGGACGCCACGCGCCGATATGCGCACGTGAAGGAGCACTCTTGTCGATGACTCTTTTTTTCCTCCCTTTTTGTTTACTCCCTCCTCCTAACGCTCCTTTTCTTTTTTTACTCCTCCTCCTTCGTCCCAAGGTCTGCGGCCCTTCTCGCGTTGCTCTTTTCCCCGTACTGTCTCCCTCTTTCACTCGCCTGCACATTTTCTCTCTCCCCCTCCCTCCCTCTCTCTGTTCCCTTGGCAGCTGTACTGCGAAGTCCTTATTTCCGGGATTCCCCGGACCTCTCCATTGTCGCGTGCAGTGTGGAACTTGGCTTAACGTGGCGTTGCATTCCGGCGCTGTCGCTTTCGCACGTTGGAAAATGATTGCAACAGCACGCCCGGCTCATTCGTCGACTATGTTTCCACCGAGACTTGACATCGGGTCGTTTCCTGTCTCCATGTGTCCTTCCCTTTTCTAGCGTTTGTTTTGTTTCCGGCGCTTATTCCCCCGCTCACCGTGTCTTTTATTGTGTTTATTAATATATATATCCTATTCATTCAGGCTTCGCTTTCCGGTTTTTGTTGTTCATGAGTGAATTTGGCGTGTGGAGAGATTTGCTAGTGCGGCGTTATGAATGGGTTTTTTGGGAGAATCCACGCGCCTTCTTTCATGGCTCTGCTGCCGTACTGTTACCGTGCGCTTAGTGGGAGCAGGAGTTCTTTCAGCGCACGCACCCTGATATTGGGAAAATGGTACACGTGCTGCAGGAATTGATAACACGCACACCGCGGGTAGCTTCGCAGGTGAGGCCCTTGACTTTTCGGGCCTTTGCAGCTATATTGTGGCGCTCCTAAGATGATGGACAGTGGTTGTGAACGAATAAAAAGTTTGTCAGCGGGTGCTCTACCATGGTGACAGCAGCTCAGCCTTTCTTTTTTCCGCTTATACATCGGTGACTGACAGTGTGGCGACCACATCAGCACTGGTCCAAGCCAGACAGACGACACAAGCGATTGCATAAATGAGACCCGGAAATGAAGATTATGCGTGCCTCATAAACTGAAGTGAAAGATACCCTGTATGATTCATAGGATCTGTCTTGGCGTTGCGATCACTAGGCGTTGTAGATACCTCATCGTCTGCACCTCTCAGATTGTGGGGTGCAGCGTTTTGGTGCAGCCTCGCTAGCCCGCCAGGCGACGCGTGCAGACGACGGCGTCGGCTAGTCTAATGGAGATGGTTAGGACGTACGCCGCGGCGAAATCACAGGAAGTAATTCTGTGAAAGTGATAAATGTTTGACATTTTTCTCTGAACACGTGCAGGATGACGGCTTGTTTTCACGTTCACTTTTTTTTCTTTTCACGAATGGTAGGATGCAGATTGTATCGCGTCGTTCGTTTCGGCAAATGCGTGGATGCGCATAACATAAATATCACGTCTTGTTTCGCGCGCCCGAACGCAGGTTTTGTTGTAGCATATCACCATGCATAGTTGTAGCGAGCAAAAGCAGGCTGCTTGAAACAATAACTCCTCGAGCTGGCCCTGCAGCAGACGACAGGCCGCACCTCAACGTTCGATTCACACATTTGGGCGGCGGGGACGGCGCTCCATCTGCACGGTGAAAACGGGTGCCGGGAACTGCTCTTGGTCCCAACTGTGAGCACATGTGAAGTGCTAGAAGCACTCGAACACATATCTTGCACATGCGCAGAGTACACTCAGGAACGACAAAAGCTGATTTAATCAGCAGCAAGAATTGACAGAAGACCACTGTCCGACGAGCTTGTGGTAGGCCCTTTTGCCTGACGTCAGCAGGACATCCGTGGTCATTCGAGCTATACCGTAAGCATTCCTTCGTGCCACTGGACTTGACGAACGACTGTAGAATGGTCCCGCCCCATCACGTGACCCTGTACATACGCACTTCCTTATATCACCGCCATCTTTGATCGCTCATTCTCTTCCCCTTGCCCGGTGTAGAGTAGCAGGCCAGAGCAAATTACAGCTTGGGCCGATCTCTCTGCCTTTCTGTGAAAGAACTTGTCTATGTCTTTGACAGTGTGGTGTCTGATGATCACTGCCTATATTAGTTGTGGGGGATCGTGTCGGTGGAATAACGGATTGATTGATTGACTGATTTTAATTGATTGATTGATTGATTGACACAGCAGACAGGGGGGCTGACGGGTTAGCTCCCCTGTCTGCAAAGGCTCTCTGAAAAGGCTTTCTATGCTGCCTGGAGGTGCTCTACAAGTTAACGTTCTTTTCCTCTCTTCTTTCTTTCTGTTTCTTCGTCGTTTGTATCGCGCCGTGCCATTCGTATACATGCAAATGTCGAGTTTGATGATGTATGCGCATGTCGGACGACGTGCGGGGAGCGTTCGATTTGTTGCACCGCAGACATATGTAGCATGATTGATGGAGGTGTATATAGAGTCTGAGTTGCGGTTACCGCATCGCTTGGATCCCAGAACTTAAAGAAAATCACAAGAAAAAAAAAACAGAGTTGCGGGTAAGGGTGCAGAGAAGGCGAATGACACGAAACGTCAATATTCTGGTCGGCGCTTAAAATACATGAAGGTATTCCGAATTTTAAAACGCTAGCAGTTCGATCTCTCTGATGGTGGTTCTGGCTCGCGTTTACAGACTGCTTGTCCTCTCCATCAAAGCAGGAAGGTGTCGTACTGTTTTCTTCTCTCCCTTTTTATTAATGCCCGTCAAATGGAAGTCGTTTCTTTTTCCTTTCTCGCTTTTAAATGCGAAGCATTTCTTAGCGAACTCAAGAGACCTTGATCGTATCTATCTATCTATCTATCTATCTATCTATCTATCTATCTATCTATCTATCTATCTATCTATCTATCTATCTATCTATCTATCTATCTATCTATCTATCTGTCTGTCTGTCTGTCTGTCTGTCTGTCTGTCTGTCTGTCTGTCACGCGTTTTTGCTCTCCTGGCGGTTTCGTTAATGGGCTGTATACGAAAACTGGTATGCAACAACATGACTGTATGACGAACATAAACGACAGGTCATAACATGAAAATCATGACATGCGTGTTGTCCCGCCACGGTGGCAGATCCCCACCGCACGTGGGATCTGCCCTTTTCTTTTTTCTTTTTTTTTTTTGCTTGAATGTAACTGGGGTTTCAAGGTCATTTGTTTGCATATTTAGTGAAGTGCGAACGCTGATAGGGGCCCTTGTTCTCATGCCTCTCAGTGCGCATGCGCGGTCGCCTTTCCGGTGGGTTTTTCACCATTTTCTGATATCGATGTTTTACCATGGTACTGACAGTCCTGTAACCGCCTGGGTGGTTCAGTTTGCTCAGAAACGGCGCCAATAATTTTAAATATGCAACTGAAAGTCGTCTTCAAACCAAAACCGAAACGGGTGGATGCTTCGTGGAGCGTGTGCGGTGACGTCACAACCTTCCCGTCAGCGGAAATATGGAACTGGAAATATGGAAGGGGGGAGGGGGATTAAAAGGACGATAGCCCACCTGCCAGTTTGAGAGAGAGAAGTGGTCCTTTGGAAAGGAGGAATGGTGCTAGTTGCTGCAGCCTTTGCGGGAGTACTGCTGCAGCCTCTACTGCCCAAACTGCCACTCAGCGCCGCAGGAGCAGCGTCGGCTGATCCAGCGAGTACGTGGAGCGGCGCGAGCCAATGGGGCCCTGAACTAAGGGCTCCACCCTACGAGGAAGATCCCTCACTTCGTTAAAATAAATGTTTGCTCTCTCTCTCTCTCTCTCTCTCTGTTTTCCCCGCTGATGCAGCAGCTAAATTCCCGGGAACGCTCAAAAGCGGGATTAGCTACCCAAAGGGTATAATTCTTTAGGGTCGTTCCAGCTGTTTGGAGAATTCGCAATGTCCGCGAACTATAGGTGGCGCGCAAGTCGAGCCAACATGGCTGTCTGGAGGAGGATAGACTATCCGCATGCCCGGAGTGTACGCCGTTCGCGGCGTGTCGTACAGAAGCTTCAACGGGTTTTTCACCATGTCCGACACAAATTAGCTTCCTTTTGCGAAGCCGATTTCATTATTGACCATTTTGGAAACTTCTGTGAAGGCAGAGCTGTTGACATCAGCCTCTTCTTACGTGGTGCCCACAGCACGAAGAAGTCGCAGTGAAATGGCAGAAAGATGTGACCAAAAACTGTCACTTGCGGATCCAGAGGCGTGCCGTGCGCCTCTTCGCGTACATCGCGAAGACACTGGCAGGATCCGTTGAAAGTACACGCGTGTAAGCTGCCTTGTGTCACACGGACGAAGCTTGTCACTGTAGATCGTAACCGACTGGGTGATATTTTTTAACCGTATTTTCTGCACAGTGAGCTACCGAAGTGAGTAAATGTCACAGGGGCACATGATAGCGACTGGGATCGATCAGGGTTACATTTCTTAATCGCAATCAACGGTGGTCACTGCTACATGGTCCAACGTAATCATGATAGAGCTTAGCGCTGGCGTGGGCCGAATCGGGAGTTCGGAGCCGAATCGCGATGCGCACATGCCGATCGTCTTGAGATCAGTGTATTATGCTTGACAGCGCGATCAACAGTGCACGCGTACCAGCACCTGTTCCAGATAGAGCCAAAACAGGATCGGCCTAGATCGTGATCAAAAATGCCCGTTTAATGTGAATCGATGTCAGCATTGACTGAAATATAAACATTCGTTGTTGTGTGCGACTGCGCGTAATATGCGAAAGAATAAAAAGCGAATACCACGCAAACAAGCAACTTTGCGGCTTGCAGTGGTTCGCAGATGTATCTTACATTTAACTGCCGCGTTGCCACGCTGGCAGGTGCGCGCATCTACAGAAACGGCCTTCTCACTATAAATGCGACATAAAGCCTGACCACTGCGCGGTTTAGCCAAAAAGCGAAAGCAATTGCCGCCTACCTATATTGCTCCAGAAGAAATTACCGGGAGTGACATGTGCGCTTCACGCTCTCATCGGCGGCGTCACAGGCTTTCCGATGTGAAGCCTCACTATCCATTCCTTCTTTCGCAACGGATCTTAGAGGGAGGAATGCAGGGTTATCTCGTTGTGAACAGCTCAATTTGTGCACTGGGGCACGCAGCACACGGGGTTACTGTTGTGCTTTTTGAATATCACGCGCAAATGCGTACACAACGGTGCGGCGGCGACGGACAGTACAGCGCGTCGTCTGCCTATCCTCCTCGTGGCATTTCTGCCGTGCGCCGCGGTGCGGCGTGACAGTCTACGGACAGTGCGATAGTCGTACCAGAGAGATGACTGATGTCGAATAAATTTTTTTGTACGTATGTAGACCTGTGTACATAGCGTACTTGTGTATGGGGTAGGGAAATGTGTGTATGTATAGTGTACACTTTCTTTTGTAGGTACAGATTTTATTTGTGTATGCATAAATATGTATGTACACATACTTTCTTTTTCTGATTGAATTGTATCTCTGTCTCGCGTATTATTTTGTTTCAAGTGTTGTATTTATTCAATACATTTCTGCGATGTGCTGTTGTCATTTGTAAAAGAGGGCAGGACCCCTGTCAAGCTTCTTTAGCTTTTAGTCCTGTCTCCTCTTTTTCACTGAGAACATAAAATAAAAGTTGATTGATTGATTGATTGATTGATTTATTGACGCTGGTAGCCCAAGCACTGAGTTGACACCCAAGAAAGGTTCTGTGTTGAACGTGTCTCCACAGAAAAGCGTGAATGCGCATTTCTGTGGATGTGAAATGCTAAAGGCCCCTACACAGGTTAAACCTACAACACAATACAAACCACTAGCAAATGCTATAGTGGTTTGTGTTTCTTGTAGATATGTGCTGTTATCTTGTTTATTTATCTTTTTACCCGGCGGCAGTTTTCTCTATCGCGACATTCTGGTTGATTTCGATGTCTGTATGATTTGTATGCTGCTCATACCCTGCCTTTCGAGTTGTTATGGAAGCAGAAGCCATTGTAATACCCCACGTCTCTAGCTGCTTTGTGTTTCTGTGTGTGTGCGTGTTGAAGCGAAAGAAATGGATTCTGTTCTGCTCTGCATTCGAGGGCTTAAGGCAGAGTCAATTACCATGTTAAGTAAAGAGCGAGGGGAGGGGGGAGAAAGTTTTATTTAGTACACCGTGCCGTTCACTTTGCACGCTTGACGGATTAGGAGTTTGACACGGATTTGCGGCTTTACAGTGTTCTTCCGAAGGAAGGAGGAAGGAAGGAAGGGGAAAACAAAGGCAGGGAGGTTAACCAGAAAGGCGTCAGGTTGGTTACCCTACACTGGGGGAATGGGAAGGGGGAATAGAAAGACGGGAGAGAGAGAAAGGAGGGGAATAATGAAAAAGCCGTTGTAGGACAAGTCCAACTGTCAAAGGCGTTCGAAAACTCCCTTTGAGCCTACGAAAACAGGAGGGTGGGGTTTGTCCCGCCATGTGCCACAACATTCAGCTGGTAATTATAAGGAAAAAAATATGACGCTTGACTTTAAACTTACTTACTCTTCTGAAACCGAACTTAAAATGACGAAATTAGTGATGATAGAGTCGCCGAAGAATAAATTATGAGTGTAAACCACTCTAGTGTTTGACTTTCCCTAAGTGCCTGTGTAACTTCTTTTTTCACGAAAAGATAGAGAAATCGGAGTTCAACTTGTTGACGTTGAACAGCACTGTGTTTTCACACTGTCGATATCGTTTTTGCATAGTGCTATCGAGTCTTCATGGTTATCGACGCGATTATCAACTTCAAAATCATTATTTGTAATCTCTTCGCAGTATCGGTGCCCATTTGAGGGCAGCAAAATCCGCGTTGCTTTTATAAAAGTTCGTTTAATTCGCTCACGCAAAACAGACTAGTTGCCGAGACTATGAGACGAAGTGCTTTATTTGGCAACGTGCCAACGTTATCTCTTCGAACTTTATCTATTTATGCATAGGAGTTAACGCTAACCGTTAACTCCTATGGTGAGCCGTAAGAGAGATCAACTCCGGCATTTCAGTTCAGTTTATTATTCTTTCAAAATACAAAGTTCATTGTAGTAGTATGCAAACGACGGTCCCAAAGTCGAGCGCCTGCAGTAGGACCCTCGATTAACAATAACATTAAAAAAATTATTGTAACAGCAAGTAAAATTAAACAAGTGGAAATGAACAGCGAAAATGCAGAAAACAACAAATAAACAAAAAAGAATCATCAATGCGACACAAGTACATAGTAATCAATTATATAAGTAGACATAAGCACGTCATAGAACACAAACCCAAATTTACAAGAATTTTCAAATTACGTGCACACATTTGCGTCAGAATTAATTCTTGTTCTCAACATAGATTGTTCAAGATGAAGTTTTTAAGTTCTTGTTTGAATGCATGCACAGATGATGATGATTTTATTGTATAAGCAAGTTATACCATAGTTTAATCACCGTGAAGGAGAATGTCATTTTGTCAGTGTTGGTGTTACATTTAAGTAAAAGGAAGTTGTGATTGTGGGCGAACCTAGTGCTATTGGTGTTAGTGAGTAATCTAGCATCGACTAAATCAAACGCAAGCTGATTGTTAAGTTGTTTAAATAGCATTATGATTAAGTGAAAATTAAACAAGCCAGACACAGTAAGAATGCAGTTAGCCCGAATTCAACCTCTCGCGCTCTTAAATAAAGAGCAGTATAACGCCTCCATTTGTTCCCGGAAATAATTTCCGCCACTCCTAGACGGAAAGCAAAAAAGCAAGAGACGAGGTTATGAAACGGAGAGCAATGCAAAGAGCGCCGGTGTGATACCGGGAAAAGCGAAAGAAGAAATGGAGAGGTGGTGAGGGGGATGAGCCGTGGCGCCATCTGTCGCTTAGTTCAGTCACTTCACGACTCTGCTGTCCGTCGCCAAGCTCGGCCTCTGTGATCGCTTCCTTGAGTGCTACCGCATCGGACCCCATTAGTCTTTCCACTTGCTTAAAATATTTTTTTCTTTGTTTTTCACAAGTATATACGTGCGCTGGGGATCTCTCAAATCACCTGTCGATTTTCGGATGTATCGAATTCTCTTGGTTTACCCGATATATATATAATTTGAAATTTCAATTTTCTCAGGCACTTTCAAGTGGTTTTTGTAACCACTTTTATCCTGAGGGACCCCCAACTGTTGTTGGAAATAAATATTTGATTGATTGATCGATCGATATATACATAGGCACGTGCTGCTCATCTCAGTGGGCACGTGTCTTTTACTTATTTTTTTTTTGTGTGCTCCTTAAAGCAGGGAACGTATAAACAAGGGGGGGGGTTCCCCGGCGTTGCGATTACGGTTGCAGAAATGACACGCAGCTCAAAGTGTCTTACTTTTCGGAGCCTTCGCTCACGTAATAAGTAATCCAGCGATTTAGCGGCGAACGGGACACTCCCGTGCTCACCGCGCGTTCACTGCTACGCCGATACAACGGTGTTCCCCCCCTTCGCGCTTAGCGTAGCGCTAAGCCCACACCGCCAGCAGCAAGCGGGCCATCAACCAACCTTCTCCGCATCCAGAAAACCCCCTCCCACCGCTTGTCGGTCGGTCGAGCTGCGGAGTGCCGACGGAGCAAGGTCGTTGCCTCCCCGCGCCGCTGCTCTGTGCCTCTCTCTCCCTCTTCTCGTCTCCTCCCTCATTCTCTCTCCGTACCCTCACCTGCCGATTTCTTTCTCTCTCCCTCTGAACTCCTTTCTCAAAGCCTCTCTCTCGAAAAGCGGCTCGCGGCCGCTTGCAGCCGCGTTCGGCGTTCAGTTAGTGCAGAGACAGACGCCCGAGCGTCAACTGGCGGCGTACGGCAGCAGCGCCGAGAGAGCACATTTTCTTCCTCCGCCAACGTCGGTGTCGTCGTAGCGCGGCATGTACTAGCGTCGCCGTGTGCGTTGGAACGGCGGCAGCAGCAGCAGCTGGTCAGCGTCGTGATGCGTGGCATTCGCGTATCGCTGTTAGTCGACTACTCCGTTGCCTGTTTGTCGTCGCGTTTAACGCGCGACGCCAGTGGTCGTCTTCTTCACCTCTCGTCGTCGTCGCTGCACGGTCGGCCGGATACTACTTCCGCGGGACCTTTCATCTTCTTCCGGCGTTGAAAGCGGAACTAAGAAGAGCAGTGCGCGGTGTTTTGTGAGTGCGTGTTTTCCGTCGCCGGAGAGGCGGGGAGGGAATTCCCCCATCTGGGACGTGTTGCCGCTTGCCCGACTCTTGGAGAGAGAACAGAAACTTTGGCGTCGTCCACTTTGGCTCGATTTCTTTTAATTTTTTTTTTCTTAAATCGGTTCGTGACGGATGTGTGTTGGCCGATTACAGTCGTTGACTGCCGTTGTGGTTTTTCTTTTGACGGTTGATTGACGGACTGGGCTTGATCGGCGCAACAAGTTCTTCGCTGACGTTGTTGGCCGGTGTTGCGTGTTTTGGATGTAAGCGGATTCTCTGTTGGAGATTCCTCGACATTCACCCGTCGAAAAAAAAAAAAAAAGACCGTTGTTTCGGAGTTGTGAATAAGGACTGTCGGTGGAAACGTGCTTCCTTCAACTGGTTCTTTTTTTTTTAATTACTAATTCTTAAAAAAAATCGACGTAGTGACATCTGGTGTACGAGTGCTCGAAACAGGAATGCGTTTCGACGACTCATCCCCCTGGAGTGACAACCGTCGCACCTCTTCCTACGTCCTGCGTAAAGATCCCGGTGAGTAACCTTTTTAAAAAATTTAATATTCTTTTACTGCGTTTCCCGCTATATCCCACACCAGCTCGCTCTTTACCTCCGTTAAATACCGTCTTAAAAAAATTCGTCGTTTAGAGGAAACGCGTAGAAATTCCGTTATCTTTCGTTTCACTTTTTCGCCATTAACGTAACCCGATAACGCCACCCACATGCTGTAGTCTCCGCCTTTTTTTTTTTTTAAGCGTTTCGTAAAGGAATTTCTTCCATTGAAAGGCGACCTTGACATTAACGCAGCCTTCCAAACTAAATATCCCAAGAAAACGCGCGTGCGCTGTTATTGATGGCATTTCGCGCTGTCAGCCAGCCTTCTTCGATGGCAACACTCCACCGCGTTTAAAATTTTGATTCGCTAGCGTTCGCACAAGTCCGCGCGTCTTTTCCCGTCGCCTTGCGTTCGCTTAGTGACGTTCACAGTGTCCCACAAACACACTTAGATTTTTTTTAAAAATTATGTCGGGTTGACATTGGTTGCCTGTTGCACATAGACGATTTAAAGAATGTGGTTACTGTTGTAGACTTCGCAAAAGTATGAGGCACTGGGGAAAGGGGGGGGGGGGGGGGGGGTGAGGAGTGAGAGCTAAACGTTGTTGTGATCAAGTTCGTTTCGCTTGCGCAAGCGAGCACTCTGGGCGCTCGCGACGTGTTTTTCTTTATTTTTTTATTTGTTCCGCGCTTTTTATGCAACTATCGGGTCAGGCAACCCTGGCTGTTTTCGTCTGTGACTCCGAGGGAGGAGGGAACGGTTGCTTTGTCAGATCTTTCTTCTTTTCCACCGTTTGTACTGTGGCGTTGTTTATTCAGGCTAGGTCGATTGACCTGTACTCGGCGAAAACAACGTCTTTATTATTTTGTTCTTTTTTTCTCTTTCAAGGTCTTGTTTACAGTATGGTGTATCGGCTTGGTTTCTATTGTCACGAGAGTTGCTATTTTCTGCACACTGTTTGTTGTTGTCGGTTGGTTAGGTTGGGACACCGGATGTGTGAGATGTGAACGTTAGAAACAAACAAAAAAAAAATAATACGGGAGCTTACTGTAACGCGTTTGTTACCACTTCAGCGGCCTCACGTGTGGGTGCTTTTAATTTTTTTTTTTTCGGTTTTCAAATCCGGCATGTTTTCGTTAGGCGAGCGCAAATATAGCAATGAATCTGTTCTTATTATTATTTTGGGGGGGTTTCGGTTATGTTATGTGTTTGCGTTCTGCTTACGTTGTTCTTTTGCCAAAATGGTAGGCTGTTTGTCTGCGCGCAGCTCCAGGTTTTCTCTGGGAAGCGGTTGCCCAATAACACTTTTAAGCACATATCGGTTGTCTGTGCAGTGCCTCTTCTTTATAGGAGGCGCTGTTGGTGTGTGTGTGTGTGTGTGTGTGTATAATGTAATGTGTTTAGCAATTGATAACTCGTTGCTTTCCTCCGCGCTGTTTACGGTTTCGTTTCGTGTCCAAGTTCTCGGAACACGCGCATTATCACTTCAACAGCAACAAAAAAAAAAAAAAAGAACTAAAAAACTTAGAGTATGACTCGTCGTATAGTGTGTTAATGTATGTTAATTCGTGCTAGACTTCGTGGAAGAGTGCGTTCGGATCGTCTTGACTCGCTTCGTTTCGCGGAAACACGCCGACTTGGGAGCATTGTTGGTGACATTTTTAATCTTCAATCTTCGCTGCGTTTTGTAGACGTACGAGAGAAGTGTTTTCAGAGCTTCTGACAGGACTACGTGCTCAGGCTTTCGCCGTGGTGGTGTAGTGGCTATGGTACTCGGCTGCTGATCCGAAGGTCGCGGGATCGAATCCCGGCTGCGGCGGCTGCATTTCGATGGAGGCGAAAATACCCGAGGCCCGTGTACTGTGCGATGTCAGTGCACGTTAAAGAACCACAGGTTGTCGAAATTTCCGGAGCACCCCACTACGGCGTTTCTCACAATCATATCTTGGTTCTTAAATCCCCAGAAATCAACCAACCATGTGCTCAGGCATTAGCGTATGTGGTTATGCATGCCTTATAACCTGCCATGAAGCTATATACTGGAAGTTAAAACATCGCATTTACTTCGATCTAGGTCTATTTAAATCGGAGGTTATTTGGACAGACATTGGCCCTTCGGTGGACACAGAACTGCAGTTTTTCAGGACAAAAATAAAGTTCTGTGCCTGCCTGCCTGCCTCTACAGCGGGTGCTTCTGAAAAAATAGAGAAAGAAAAGACCTCTATGGCGAAGTATTTCTTACCTCCAGGCTGCATTGCGATATTTACTTTGTGCAACCGTTTATAACGAAGTGACCCTTACAACGAAGTGTCTTGGTGTATCCTAGCAGTTCCTATAGTATCCGTATGGTCCTGTTGGTGACAACGAAAACTTGAGGGCGTTGTCATTCACTGTACCAGCGTATCCGACAGGGTCAGTTAAAACGTTACACTAACTTCATGGTCAATGTGCAGCGCGCAGAGTAGGCGCACTCGCAGAGTGAAGACGCAAAGGTGGCAACCGACGCCCCCCAAACGTCATTTTCAATGTTCTACGGGATAATACGTGTTCCAGAACACACAGTCTGCAATTCTGAGCAAGCGCTCCGGTTCGGGGCTCCCAGCGCTAAGAGCTTCGGGAAGTTCGGATCGAAGCAGGGAGGCAATGACCAGTAAACTTTACTGCGCCGCCCAATCATCGGGTATCGGCTCTGAGCCAAGAAACTGCAGCCGAGACCAGCGACCGCTCTGTTCTTCTTCGCCCGTCAATGTCGTTCGGCGACCTCCAGGCGCTCGCGAAAGTGCGTTGCCCGAGTTTTCCCTCCGCCTCCCACTCTTCCCCTCCACCGCGGCGACCGCCGCGTCGCCATCCTCTACCTCTAGCTACTCACTCTCGAAACGCGGGGCTACGACCCACCCTCTCTCTCATTTTTTTTTGTCCGCTCTCCACGCTTTCCGTTCGCCGAAAAGAACGGTGCACTGCAAGGGGTGACGGGGGGGACGTGAGTAGCGGTGCTACTCTTTCTTTTTACTCCCTTTTGTTTTCGAGCTCATTGACTCCCCGTTGGGCTTTTTGGGGAGTCTTGTTTCCTCCCTCCTCTACTACTCCATGTTCGTTCGTAGAAAGGCAGCGGTGCATACAGCAAGTGGTTCGGGGGGGAAGGTGTTTCATTTTTACTCCTTTTATTTCTCTTTTCTTGGGAGCGCCACTCATTTACTCCCTCCTTTTCATCTTTTGTTTGGAGAACTCTGGCAGAGCAAGCGGTTCACAGCAAATGGGACGTCTCGAAGGGAAGGTGTCACTTTTCTTTTGACTCCCTTCTTTTGGCGCTGCTGCTCACTGACTCCTTTCTTTCGTTCGTAAGAAGTGTAGCAGGAGTATCGCTTCACGGAAAGTGGAGCAGGAGTGGGAGTTTTTTTTTTTTTCTTGGTCTTGCCCCTTCTCGTCCTTTTTTCTTATACCGCTCATTGACTCCGATTTCTCGCTGCTCGTTCAGCGGTGATTTCGAAACTTCTGGGCGCTGTCTTCGGTTCGCCTGTTAGCATCCCCCACACCCCCGAAGCGATGGAATTTCTCTCTGCTCCCTTATTCTTTCCTTGACTGCGTGTTTGTGTTCTCGGTCAATATATCGTGGTCGTCATCGTCTCAAACGAGGGTCTGCTAGCCTTACCGGCGAGAAGTGTGCAGAGGGCGGAAGGGGGGGGGGGGGAGATACGATCAATCAGACGGGCTGTTAGTGTAGTAAGCGAACAGTCTGAGGAATGAAGAGGGAGAGGGAGAAAGTATATAAAGAACGTGCGGTAGTGTGGCAATGTCTGGGAATCGGCTGGGAAACACCGTTAGTCGGGGTCTTTCCACCTCCTCCTTTCTTTTACTTCATTATGTTTTAGTTCGTTTGTTCCATTAGTGGGCGTGGCCGTTTCTTTTTTTCTCTCTCTTGAGGTCGTGACCTTGTGATGTCGGCGCGCCGTTTTGTTCGAGGCTCTTGGCAACTTCCGCGAGTGTTCGGTGTAATTTGGCTAAAGAAAGATGCAGACATCGATAAACAAGGGAGTGTCTGCTTGTTTCGGTGCCGTGCGCCCGTCTTGATCGGGTCATTAGTCAAGCGAGACTGACTTTTTTTTTTCCTTTTTCCGAATTCTCTGCTTAAACGCGAACTCTTGAGGTCACGAGGTTAAACAGATTTCTCGCGGAAAGCGAAAGGGCAATCGCAATTGCCTTAGACCGGTCATCAAGTTGTTATGGCGCATTGATTCTATATAGACCGTTGCATTGTTACCACTGATTTTTTTTTTTTTTGTGGCTTGTGGCATGTGTTGATGTAAAGAACAATAAAAAAAAAAGCTGTAGATCATCTGTCCTGTGGTTCAGCGTAGAGTTTTGGAGATTTTCAGTATGTTGAAAATAAATAAATAAAAAATATGCCACGGATTGCCCACAAGAAGCAATCTATATCTGCGGTGAGCGCAAACATTGGCGCTGAACGGTCTTCAGAAGCAAAAGTCTTCAGCAAAATGCTTCCCATGTTGGTAGTGCCCTGTGGGCTGTTGGTTCAGTGCAGCGTTAATATAATGCTATTGGAATGACAAGCGGAAACATAGTCGTCGGTAGGTTGAGGGTGCAAAAAAGACCAAGAAGGGCACTTGCCCTATCTGAGACTGCACAAACACAGCTTCTCTCAAAACCACACCAGGACTACAGACACCCTTGTCGCGTTGCCAGGGGTTCTCCGCCCTAGAGACAAAATCCTGCCGATGCCCATCAGCGGAAACGAAGTTATCCATGATCGAGCCGGATGTCTTCAGGTCACAGGGTGAGAACTCCGCGGCAGTCTCAACCTAACTATGCAACGGCAATCTCTACATCTCCTGGATGCCCCAGGGACTAGGCGGCGCAGCAACAGTTATACCGCGATGACACACCGAAACGCATGCTGAGCTTACTTCAACGACGTTCCGCTCCTTGACATGTCGACGCCGCTTGTCGAGCTGTACGGAGAGAGAGAAAAGTGAAACTGGCAGCTGGTACCTACGTATACGTAGTGTTTTCGTAAATGTTGACGTCGCCTTCCGTGGCTATAGAGCTGTCTTGCTCAAGAGCTTCAGTGCTGAATGGAAAGACATCTCAGTTGTTGGTTGGGCGGGATGAACGATTTGAAGGACTGCACAGAGATGCCACATACGGCCCACTGTTTTCTAAGAAGTAGCTTGGATACTGCACCTGCCGGCATTCCGTAGTTAGGTCGTAATTAGGCTACAAAGCGCTAAAAGCAATGGACAGAAGCGAGAACGTGTGACACGAGTGCTGGAGTATAACAACAGAGATGACGTTATCGGAAACGCGAATTATAAAAAGTACAATACTGCCATTATATCATGTATGCCTAAGTCTAAGTGCATTACAACAACTCGATCAGGGTTAGTTGTGGTTCGTCTTCGCAATCGAGGATGGAACAGCGCTTCCAAAACATGGACGAAGAGTTGTTCGTGTTGTTGCTCCCTTTACTTTCGTTTAGCCGCTCTGTTTCATCCCCAGTTCTGAGCAGAAGTGCACTGGTTACGCGACAGAAAAAAAAAAAAGAAGCAAACAGAAATGCAGCTCATTTAGTCAGCACAAGGAAAGCTGACGAGACGAGACGGAGCCTTCAAAAAGACAGCTTTTAACTAGAAAGAATCGTCTGCTTTCCATCTGCTAATTAAGTGCGACGTGTGTTTTGTTTTCCTTTTTTTTTTTGTAATGTAGTTGTACGAACGCGCCCGCTTACATGTCCTAACGAACAGAACATTCGAGAGGCAGTTGTTTCCTTGCGCTAATTCAGTGCGCAGTTTTTTTTTTTTGTTATTATTATTAACAATCGACCTCTACCGTCACGGTCAATCGTACATCCTAACGCAGTGTGTCTGTTCGAAATTCAGGAAGCGGGCGACCTGGGAATGAACACCGGCATCACGCGCCGATCACGTTAACGCCGGAGCACCGTATACTGCGCCGCCGCTACGCCGTTCTTTTTTTTTTTTTTTCCCTCACCCATGTACGGTGCAGCGGCAAGAACAGCAGGTCGACCGCGCGGCCTTGAAAATCGGTCTCCTCTTCGCGCGCGCATGAGTGCAGTGCCTTTTCACCGCCCTCTTCTACACCGCTGTCCCGTTCGCCGTCAGCGGAGAGGTTGGGGTGGGGGGGCAACGCTCTTGGCGACGGCGATGTGTCTCCCTCCGGCCGGGCCGACGGAGCGTGCGCAGCAGAGTGAAGGAGAGAGAGAGAAAGAACCGCGCTTTCGTCATCAGCAGCTCTTTCCTCCTCGCCCACGTGTTTCCTTTGTCTCCCGCGTCCACTTCCCCTCTCCTGCCCACTGTCTCATATCTCCATTCTCTCTCTCTCTCTTCTTTCTGTCTCTCAGCGTCTTACGTGGTTCTGTTCTCACGCCCTCTATTTCCCTCTCACATCTTTCGTCACACATTCATGCTTACCCTCGCTCTTTTATCTCTCGCTCGCTATCTTCATTATCAACTCTCTTTTCTCTTATCGGTCGTCTCGCGACACCCCCCCTCCCTAATTCTCACTACTCTCCTGGGTCTTGAACCCCGCGTTGGGTCGAGAAACGGCGCTTAACGCGAGGCCGCCCTCAAGCTATGCGTTTGTTAAATTTCAAAAAGGAGCCACTGCGTGCGATGACTTGCAGGCTTGTTGTGACTTATTTGTTATAGTGAACTGTAAACATTGTAGCAAGTTCTCTTTTGAAAAGCTCTGGATGGTTTGCTCGTTCATCTCTCGTTTCTTCAATGCCTGAGTTACCAAACAGAGAAACAAATGTAAGAAGTTGTAGACAGCTGAGACTCTTGGTGTTGAGAGACAGTGAAAACAGTGGAGGGTGGGATTACAGCGAATACCCGTATTAGCCGATGCTGACGAAAGCTCCTATAGTGTGCGAGTGAATGCGGCAGTTGTGGTCTCGCGACTTGGTGGCACGCATGGTGGACTTGCACTGATGCCTTGGAGATCTGATATTAGTACCGATTTTCAACGCTTTACGTCTCGTAACCGAGTTTATATGAGCATTAGGCGCACTAATACGTGGTGGATTGCGGATTTTTTTAAAAATGTTTTTGAGTGCCTTTTAATGTGCGCTTAACATTGGCCCTTCCGAACCCTAGCGTCTTTCTTGTGTGTTTATTTGCTTGTTTCACGTCGGAATGCAGCCGCCAAGGCCGGGAACCGAACCGCCATGCTCTGAAGTGCAACACCACCAAACACAAAACATAAACCGAACTCGTAGCACATCCAAAAGTGCATGCCAAAAGGTTCGCCTGCGGCGTTCTGTACTTCATTATGATTCATTATGAACAAAGGACTCGCACAGTTTCCGAAATGTCACAATAGGTAGCTTTCTTCCGGTTTCTTTCTTCTTCTTCTTCTGTGCTGCATTTGGTGAGGGTACACAGCTTTCTCATAAAGACGTGTTTCTCTGTTCTACAGTGACCCCAACGATGTGTTTTGCCTCTGTTTGTGTATTGGAGAGCGTCTTGCTGCAGATGTTCAGCGGGTGGCACGCGGATCAGATTCGTAGATCAGTATATTTTTTCATAATGCTCGAGAAGTCGGCGACCTTCGGTCGTTGGCTTCTTTTAAATATTTCTTCGCGATATTTAGTGGGTTCTCCTATGTATGAATGAACAGCGGGATCATTCATGAGGAGGAACATGTGAATGATCGCAAATGTCACGGCCCATCGGCCAACGCCAGAAACTGCACTCGATCGCCCTGTTCGTCACAGCGATTTTGTGAGGATGCAGGAAAAAAAAAAGCAGTGTAGGGAAAACAAGGTCGGTATAGGAAAAAAACAACAGAATAAAATAAAAGTACACAACCTTTAATTTTTAAGAGATCTGTCTGTCTGTCTGTCTGTCTGTCTGTCTGTCTGTCTGTCTGTCTGTCTGTCTGTTCTTGTATGCTATAATGTTTATAGATAGAGGTTTTTTTCATTCGAATAGACGCCGTTAGATTCGTTCGTGGAAATTTTCGAATATCCTCATACGCCTATATACCCGCTTGCTTTCTTCCTAAAACCGGGGTGCACGAAAAGAGTGGGACTGAGTAGTGTATAGACAGAAGGTGTGGCCTCTCTTTGTTCCTCTTTCTTTTATCTTGCCGGTCGTCTTGCGGCTCACTTTGCTATCCGTCGAGGTTCTTTAAGCGCCCTGCTTTGCAACGGTGGCCGACCCTGTTCTCGAGACCATCACTTTCTCACGCTGTGTTCTCTTTGTGTGTGTAGTCGTTTGTTGTTTTTGAATTCTCCTCTTTTGTCTCGAAATTGTGCTTTGGGCTTGCCCCCTGGCTTCTCACCGGCTTAGAAACGGTATACTCTTTCGCAATGCTTCAGTGCTTCTTTTTTTGTCCTTGTATTTTAAAAGCATTTTAAAAGGAGCTCGTAGTTTGTAGGGAGGGCGTTGACCCTGGACTTTTTAGGTGTACCTTTCTTTTAAACCATCTTTTCTTTGTTTCCGTTTATTCTCGCACGTTTACCGCGTTTGAACTACTTTGCTCGAAGCTGATTGACGGCGTCATAGCGGTATTTATGCCTTGAACGCAATGGGGACACTCAGGCGTGGACACTGAATACTGTAGTACCACTATACTATACGCACTTTGGATACTATGGCGCCATGGCAGTACTACGTGACAGGTGTTCTTCATGATAATATCGTCGGTTTCGGTGTGAGACATGCTCAAGTTCATTGCCAATGTTGGAATGTGAAGCATGCAGACACACAGACAGAGTTATGCGCAGTAGAAGAGCGTATAAGCGAAGCAGCAGCACAAACTGCGATTATGGAGTGATGAAGCGCCAACTTATATAGTTCGACCTATACTGTCGTCTCGGTGGTTTAGTAGTAATCAAGCTGCCAACTAGTTCAACCTGTACTGTCCTTTTGGTGATTTAGTATTTGCGTCACGAGTTCTTCACTGTCCCTGTCATCGTAATTCATCAGTGGTCGTCATTGTCGCATCGAGTAGTCGTCGTTGCGGTTCAAACTCGTTGCTTCGGATATCCTGTCAAGTCGGGAGAGTAACGTACTGTCGCGATCGGCGAACGTGACAGGGGTTTTCAGTCTGTCCCCGAGGGAAGCCGGGGGTCGGCGGTTTGAGCAGAATTCAGCGACACTTTCTCATTTTTTTTTACATTTTTTTTTGACGAACGTGAAGTGCGAGGCGTCACTTCTCTCGAACGAGTCATTGGTCGACGAAGAAGCCATAGCGTACGTGCGGCATACGCAGCATTTACAACGTGAAGCCTTGGATTTCCCACGCTTGTGCTTACCTGGGTTTACACCTGCTGAATCTCTTTTCGAGGGAGCTTTTGAACTCTGGCGCAAGCACCGCGGTCGCAGGTATAGGTGCTAACGAAGTCCGTGAACTTTGACGGGCGTATACATGGATGTTGTGAGCGTTCCCCTTTTTTAACGGGGCGGCGACCCTTGCGCAACCAAGCTCAGTTATTTGGATCGGCATAGTGTATTATTTCTCTGAATACGTTTATTGAAAAGTTAGATGAATGGATGGATAGATCGATTGGTGAGGCTGAACCCTTTAGGTCGGGCGGCGACGACTCACGCCACCTATATAGCGGTGACTGGTAATATCTGCTGCGCTGATTAGTCTTAATGAAGAGAAGGCGGGGGGGGTGTTAAATTTTACTCTCGTCTTGATCCGCTTCCGTTTGGTTATTTCCACTTATTCAAAATATATCTTCCCTCCACTGTCCCTATACTCCAGTGCTTTGACAAACTCAGCTTCGTTGCTCTGCAGTGCAGGGTGAAGCCTATCACAATAATAATAATAATAATAATAATAATAATAATAATAATAATAATAATAATAATAATAATAATAATCTGAACGCACGTTGTAATAATGGTGTCTATATAATGTCAATACCGGGCGTATACCGGTACGACGAGCAAGGGAGTTCGAATAAATGCGAGGCGCCAGTCACGTGACACCTTTCTCTCTGCGCGGTGTCGATCTGGCAAGCATGCATAATCCTTCCGACTGTGCAGCGCCAACCTTGAACGTGTCTTCGCGAATACTGTGAAAACACCGCTCTCCGAAAGGCAGTCGTCGGTCGTGATACCTGCTTTCTTTTCTTTTTTTTCTCTCATTCTCTTTTCCTTTTCTTTTTCCTGGCCGCCGAGTTTTCTGAAAACGCCTCTGCTTCATTAGCTTCAGGCGTTGGCTCTGGTTTCCTCGTCTCGTGCGTGGTATAGGAGAGACGCGCGTGCTTGCATGTTTACCCCCTTCCTATATATTCGAGAGCTTTGCCTCGGGTTGAGGGGATTCCCCCAAGGTTAATGGGGGCGAGACGCCTTACCTTTATTTATTCGGCACCCGTTCTTATATATCCTTTCGCGATTCCATTCCAACACGAAGTAGGGTAAGTTGTTTATTAGAAGCGCGCAAATGCTGGGAAGGTTAGCCTTTCTTTGCAACGCGCGCTACTCGGACGCGCAGAAAATATGAGAGAAGGAACGCGAGCACGTGTTTAACGTAAACACTTGTTCCTTTACGTTAAACACGCGTTTAAACGTAAAGGAAAGAGAGAGAGAGAAAAAAAGAAACATAGCTTGCTTATATTGGTGATGATGTAGGCGTGAGCAACGAAGTCGTTCTTCGATGGACAATCAATCAATAAAACAGCCAATCAGTCAATCACTTAAGGTGCCCAGGAACAGTCTACGATATTTGTGCTAGGGCAAACAAAAAGTAAAAGTAATACACAATAGAAATAAACTACACAATAGACAGGGGGGTATTAAGAAGAAAACGCAGATAGAAATGAGCGAGAAACCGCGTAATAAAAATCGCTACTGGGCAATAATAATAATAATAATAATAATAATATAATAATAATAATAATAATAATACCTCACAAGAAATGGTACAAGAGTTCGGTTTGAAGCGCCACACTTATCAATGTCGCTCAACAACGGTCCTCCGTCAATTCGAAGTTGGCCACGAATCTGAGCTTGTTACCTAACCAATTGGAGTACATCGCATTAATCGCAAAGATGCGGTCACTGTTGTCACTAAAATGTTAAATGTGAATCACGTGACGCTTCTCTAAACACGTCTGGTATGTGCTAACAGCCTCGAAGGTCATTCACAACATTCTTGCACTGGAATGGCTCCTAATATTTGTATTTTCACACACACACACACACACACACACACACACACACACACACACACACACACACACACACACACACACACACACACACACACACACACACACTTATTCGGAAGGCTGCTGTTATGCATGACAATGTGGTTTCCCAAGCACGGTGATCGCGTCCCTGACTGCGCACTGCATCGTCGCATTTACTTCCACTGAGGGTGTTCCCCTACACAGCTGTCGCAATGGCGAGGAAATATTAAGAGGGATATATATATATATATAAGAAAACGAGAGTGGCGGGCATTGGACCCGTTCGATTGCGCTGGCGCGATTGCGTCACCGGTTAGCGGATTCGGCGATCCGCGGCGTAACGGACTTGGAGAGAAAGGGAAGGGGGGGGGGGGCGAACGACCCGTAGAATAAAACTGACGCTATCTCGCGAGATTCGTGTGTGTGTGTGTGTGTGTGTGTGTGTGTGTGTGTGTGTGTGTGTGTGTGTGTGTGTGTAATATACGGCCTGTACGTATAACTGTGACGAAACATGCTGTAACCGCGTTTTCACTTTTGGCCTTGTTTGTACACTCTTTTTATTCCGTTCTTTTCTTTTTTATTTATTTTTACTGGGAATGTGTGGGTGTCAATGACTGCAGAAGATGTCTACACCTTATATATTGCGCTTCGTCACCTCCGCAACCATCAGGCGTGAGACATTTGTACGTGCGATTTTTATTGGGAAGCATGTTGGTTTAGTTTTCCTTGTTATTGCCTTACTTTGTGTTGCCTTCGGGGCAGAGATGAGATCTTCTTCGCAGGAAGGGGCATTGTTCGGGTCGTTGTTCCGCCATTCTCAGGCCATCGTGATCGCCCTGTCCTGGCCTTTTATAGTGAATGAGCGGGTCGTACAGAACATTCTTGAGCAGAGAGAGTGCAAAGACCCTTTCACTCCTTTTAGAGGGTTTACTCCACTTAATTTTAACGTCTTGGCTAACGGAGTTAATCGGGGTTTTTCATTTCATTTCTTTTTTTTTTTTTTGAAGGGAGGCGGGGTGGACACGTGACACTTTACACTTGACTCCCAATATTACGGTATTTTTTGTTCGTTGCAATTTATCTTGAAATATGAAACTGCGGAAGTAGGAGCAGAGGCCGATGATGCTGTGAAGTTCTTTCAGGGAGCGAAGCTTAGTCTTATCAGCGACTGCACGGAGCGTTGCCGATATGCCTGCGGCGTCGGGCATTCGCCGTGACAACACACCTTAATTTTTTTGAAGGCAGGTTTTAAGGACCTCTACTCCGGCTTGATTGTGTAGTGGCATATTTTTTTTTTTTTACTCGTTTCCTTAACAGCGTCCTTGCCTCATTTATTCATTGGGCAACACGCAGGCTTATGCACCAAATCTCTGGTGTAACACTATTCAGCGTTTTTTTTTTTTTTTTGTCAACCTATCCTCAAAGTCGTAGCGTACTTTCCTTCAAGGTGCTGTTCCAAGCAGAGCCCTCCCGCAGTCACGTCAGTCAGTTTCCATGCAGAAAGGAGTGTTACAGGGGCAGCCTACTCCATGTTGAATGTCATTACCCCTTTCTTACTCCCCTTTGAAGACATTTCCGAAAATTAAGTCCTCTTTCTGCAGAGAGAGTTCAATGTTCCTTTACTCCCACTCAACTTCTGCGCCCCCCCTTCCATTTATTTTTTTTTTCTGTCTCTGCTGTGAAAGAACATTTGCTGCTATCTTGTGTCATTTTGTTTTTAAACCCTCTCCACTATATCGCAAAGGTCGGCCGTTGCTTGTTTTCGCCGCAGACTTCTTGGCCTCACCGTATAGTTCCACAGGTGCGTAGGTGTAGTACACATTCGACGCGATCTTTTCACGACCACGTCGCGTGGGTCAGAGACCGACCGCCAGCGACGCACAGGCTTCGGAGCAACGGCCGTTTTTCAAAACGCCGTAGCGTTCGCGTTCGCCGCGCCTTGGAAGTCGTACTGTACCGTGTTTGCTCGCTTTTCACGTACGCGCACTTGATTTGGCCGAGTGGCGTCAGACACATAATAATGTTAATGCTGCTGCTGAATATTGTGATGATCATGATGATGGTACGATAGTCTTAGATGTCCTATATCCTGAATCACAAGAATTTTATTTCCTAGCTTTTTGCTCGAAAAATGGTCTTGCTCTGATGTGGTCCTAAACAACTGCTTCTGCGAACCTAGCCTACTTATACGATGCACTCAGGCAGTATACACATATTATTATTATTATTATTATTATTATTATTATTATTATTATTATTATTATTATTATTATTATTATCGTTTGCTATTAGCATTTTAGCGCGCGCCAGCACTGTGACATTTTGGTTGCTCCTGAGAACTGATTGATTGATTGAGTGAGTAGCTGATTGATTGATCGATCGATATCACACTCGTTGACAGCAACGTATATACATACCCCCAGCTCCCGGCGGCCGTTGAGCTTACATTTTCTGCACGTACATGTAGAACGACGGCGTTGCGAGGAGGGGGCCGGCAGTATCTCCAAGAACTTGTAAAGCTTATGTGCACCCTTACACACACGCACACACATACATATATACCTAGAGAAAGGTCGGATCCTCCTCCCTTTCTCCAGATTGAACGCCTGTCTACGCCCCTGCCCCCATTGAGCGCGCGTTCGAGTGAAGCTGTTTTTTACTGGCCTATGTATATACAGGAACGGGCTCGTCAATTATACATAGACGACGCCGCTGCTTTGCGTGCCCCGCCGTCGCCCTCGGTGGGTGGATTCTCTCTCTTTATCGCTGCGAGTCGTTCGCGGCGCGGCCGCCGCGTGGCCTTGCGGCTATTCTTGGCTTGTCCGTGTCTTCGAAGAAGGGTCGTCATCACTTCGTGCGAGCGTTTGTGTGTTCTGACCGCGGCTGCTGACCTGCTGGTCGGGAGAGTCAGTTTCCCCCACCGCGGGCTTCGTCGCTGGCTCGGAGAAACGACCTTCACCGAGAACACACACACACACACACACACACACACACACACACACACACACACACACACACACACACACACACACACACACACACACACACACACACACACACACTACTCTTCAGGAGCACAAGACCACTTTAACACAAATACACCAGTACGCTACATTAACACTACCTACTATTTAACCTCAACCTAATTCACACTGACGCAATCTTAATCACTAGCTAAACATTCCACACTAATCACACTAATACGCAACTTTTATATTGGGGGGAAAGTAAATGCTTAATTATGACCGAACTTTTACTTTAAGCAGCTCGTCTTTTCGCATTTTCGCTCTTTTGATTGCGTTTAGTTAGCTAGCCCTATTTTTTTTATCTCTAAAGGGAACCTTGGGAAAACATTTCCCCTATTCATTTATTCTTAATTGGCTTAAGCCCGTTGTACCTCACGGTGGTACGGGCTAACCCACGTTATTTCCCTTTTGTTTTTCTTTCTGGGGAACAAACTAGCACACACACGCTCCCCTTACCTCTATTATATCTCTGTTGATTCAGCTATGATCGACGCGTCTGTCGCGTCGTTGGTTGTTGGCGGGTTGGTTTTCTGTCATTTCAATAACATACTGCGGCGAATTTCCCTATATCGGGCAGGTGTCGCAGCGATCGGGCATTTTAAACGAGCGACGCAGGTGCACAGCGTAGTCGTACGTGCAGTACTGATGCGAAGCGATCGCGTGTGCTACATGACGCCGAAAATGGTGCGAAAAGTGACGTCATGTATTGATGACGTCAGGTGGGTTGTGGCGCCGGTGGAGTCGACCAGATTGCAGTTAGGGAACATTGGAAATGGGCTTCTCATATTTATTTTTTTAAAATCATCCTTAATGGAAGCACACGCCCGAGTAACCACGTGATCTGACGTAGTCAACTCGCTACGTAACTTCGTTAATCATATGCAAGGTCTCATGACCAGGGCATGACGTCATGTGACATAATGACGTGGCCACGGAAGAGCGTTAACTTGCAAGGTTGCATGACCAAGGGATTACGTCGTGGCGTAGTCACGTGGTCACATGCGAACCATAAGTTTCAACGTTAACACTACGAAATCATAACGTCACGTGTCATAGCTACTTGGTTGATAACCATGACAGGCATTCACAAAAGCATCTTGAGCCAGAAATGTTCGTAAGGAAATGTGTCGCCCAATCACGATGTTGGGCATATCATTAGCGAAACGGGTTGACCAATCGCAAAAAACCTCTTGCGAAAGAGAAGTTTCGTGAATTCGGCCCCATGAGTTTAAAGGTCGCACGGCCAAGCGTCCACGTAACACAACATGGTTACGCGACCACGTAAGACACTGAAGTTTCAAGGTCATATGGCCAGACAGTGACGTAATGCGTCAATGTTATACTTGATAAGCACGATGGACGTCGACATAGTACAGACGTCGATATAATCTACACGCCGCCCCCCCGGCGCCATGCTTTCGCGTTCATTGCACGTACAGGCATAGACTCAGGTGCACCTGTAATGCACCTGTAACGACTTTCTTTATCGCATCGTTACAGGAACGCTCGACCAACATTGACCAAATGCTAACCAACACCAGTGTATAGTTAACGAACACCGGCGAGTGTTCGTATTATGTGAGCGATCGCAGTTCATTCCAGCATTTTCGGCGAACCTCTCGGTTCAGGCTCTCGTTAACTCGGGAAGTTTCCGTCGAAAGAAACGATTTCGTAGCGAACAGCATTGCCTCCTAAGGCGCTCGTTTAACTGATCGCCGAGCTGTACGCTAATACATAGCCCCTACAGCCTCGTGTGCCTGCTGTGTCGAGGAGGAAAAAAAAAACAAAGATCTGCTTCTGAACTTAAGTGGATCTCCCTTTACTGCCTGTACTCATGCCCATTATTCTAGGCTGTTGACTACATCGTTATAGTGTAACTATGTTCCTTTTCATGAAAACTATTTCTTACATATATTTCGCGATTTTATCTCCATCGTTCTCTTGCGAGTTTCGGTCTTCAGCGTGCGCGGTTTTGGTTTGTTTGACTTTTGTGTTTTTCTTTTTGTGTTATCTAAATGCAGATGATAGGAGGCATTTCGACAGTCTCCTTGTAGTAGTGGTGGCGATCACTTCGTCTACCTTGTAGTAATTGCTGCAATTTTTTACATGGTTATAATATTCCTTGAAGTTCTGCATCAATCAATCAATCAATCAATCAATCAATCAGCTTTTATCATGACATAACAGGTTAATTGCAAAGCATAAGATACACAGACGAGGGTCCCAAAGTACAGTGACTCCAACGGGACCCTTGATGTACATAAGCGTGATATAGGTTAAAGATAGCATTGGCTCCGAGACCTGCTTGCCGCGAGTGCCGTCTGATGCGTTTCTCGTGTCTCGCCTCCCGCGGTGTGTATGCATGGGCGACGATAAGTCTTGTTGGCTTATCGGACGTGGCTTATCGGGCGTGCCCATTCCTGCTGTCAACAGAGTTGCCCTTGCGGCCACTCTGAGTGTCCTTCATGTCCTCGCTGCGACGCGTGCACTCCGCTGAGGAACAACGCAGTGCTTTCGAGTACGAGATATGCGTATACGATATACGTTGCATTCCGCGTGGCCTCCACGACATCAGCTAGACGAAAAAGAATGAGTGAAGCAGGGGGCCTCGTTGCTAAGAGCTGTCTAATTACAGGTCCACAGTGTCGTTAGCTAGTGGCAGCATTGATGGAGAACTTTGTTGTCGCGCCGATCCATTGATTGATTAATTGATTGATTGAATGATTTCTGGGCTTTGGAGTCCCAACACAATGATATGATTATGAGAAACGCCGTAGTGGAGGGATCTGGAAATTGCAACCACCTGGGATTTCTCTTAACGTGCACTGACATTGCACAGTATACACGGGTCTCAACGCTTCGACTCCGCCGACATGCAGCGGCCGCGGACGGGACTCGATCCGGCGACCTTCGGATCAGCAGCCGAGTGTCATAGCGTGCACCGCACCGATCCATTTGAAGAAAGGAATCTTGTACATCCGTTGACTCAGAGATCTGAGCATGCTGTGAAGTGCGTGGCGCCTCGGTGACGATCTCGCGGCGGTAAACTCGTTGGCTCCAAGATCCGAGCGTGCTTTGAAGGGGTTTTCTTTCGCGATCCTCTAGGCTTTAAACTCGCTGAGTCTGAGATCTGTATGCGCGCCTTGCAGGGTGTTGCGGCGATCTTGAAACTCGTTGGCTCCGAGATCACCGCCGGCATTGGTCTCCCGCGCAGCTAGAGAACGGTCGCGCTTCCTTTTGTGCGGGATGTAAGCGCTGCAAAAATGGAACAAAAGAAAGGAAAAAAAATTCGGGGGTCGGGGTGGGGGGAGAAAGTTGTTTTTATTTCGATTAGAGAGCACGTGATTGCAAGTGCTGCCATAGTTCGACACGCGCATGCTTCTTCCAATTTACCTTGACATCAGGAAAGGTACGTACCTGCATAATTCCGCATGCATCATCCAAGAGCGCTACCGAATGCGATCGTGGTCTTATTTCTTCATTCTTGTCTTATTGACCCGCCGATTACTTTCTCGTTAACGCAAAAAACGAGATCGAATGACAGGAAAACATGAAAGGCGAACAGAAGCAATCGACTGCACACTTTCGGATCGTTGCCAAATTTGCCCCGGGAGTTTTCGTTTGATGGCCAGCGTCGAGCAAATTGCTCTAGCATGCAAGCAAAAAGAAAGCAAAAAACAAAAATACAAACAAAATTACGAACAAGTGAGGCCGTAAGAAGCGTAATGGATCTCTCTTCTTTTGTTTTTCTTTGAGTAACCGAATGTGGGATGATTTTTCCCTCTATAGTCGATCGGAGAGTTTTGTTGCACTAATCGAAGAACAAGTCAAGAACTCAAGAATCGTTTCTAGCTAGAAGTTTGACGAGGCCAGAAGAACCCTACGTCGCTGCATCAACGTAGCACATGATTAGACTTGACATAGTGCTTGTTGTCTAGAACAGGATGTAGGGGAAAAAAAAATGAACGAGTTGAGACATTCTGTAGCATAGTGCATCCTACCCACAGCAACAGATTAGCAGAAGAGAAGAACGCGTTTTAAGAAAACGATATATTACGTGGATACGAAAAAACCCGGTTTCGTTAAACATCAATGGAGTAACCCAGAAATGAGTTATAGGCTGTATAGGCACGGGCACGGATCTGCTATCATCGGGATGTCGTTAGGGTAAGACCGGTGACCTTCGCAGGCTATGTTCGTTGCGCACTGGCCAACTCCATATACTGTTTGCTTGCGATAGGGATATCTCTCGATAGGGTGCGATGTCTGTTCAACTCACGCTTGTTTGATCCGTGGCGTCATTCCTACACACCGCCGCGACTGCGTTAGGTCTAATTCTTCCTGTGCCTCTGTGTAATTTTGATTAGAAAGCAAACCGCGTGCTGCTGGGCACTCGTTTGTGCTGTCACGGTACGCAGTTATCGTAGCTCGCCCCGCCACGGTGGTCTAGTGGTTATGGCACTCGGCTGCTTATCCGAAGGTCGCGGGATCGAATCCCGGTCGCGGCGGCTGCATTTCGATGGAGGCGAAATGTTGAAGCCCGTGTACTGTGCGATGTCAGAGCGCGTCAAAGAACCCCAGGTGGTTGAAATTTCCGGAACCCTCCTTTATACGGTATCTCTCATAATCACAAACCTCCGAAATCGATCAATCAGCTGTCGAAGCACAGTCTATAATTCGGAAAGCAACTAAAGTATGACAGTGAATGCGCGCCTAAGTTCGTGTATGTATGGTTTTAGTGCAGTTGTGTTGGGAAACAAGGCCGCAACTGTCCACATAGTGAACATTCGTACTTCATCAGCTTGACATCACCCGGAAATCAGACAATGCATGTGCTCCGAGATTCGAGTGACGTGTAGCGAATCTCGGGAGACAGCGCTCGCCGCGTTGAAGCGCACATTGCGTTCCTCACATCTTTTGCGAAGAACTGTCCGGAGCTCAGCTACGTCAGAATGACGTCGTTACATAAACGGAAAGCCATCGCATCCTCTTGTCGCAGCATCTTTTCGAACTTTCTGTAATAGCTAATCATGGGCGGCCGAAAGTGACAGTCCATTAGGGGGATAGTTACGAAATATTTCAATCAGTTATGTATTTCGATGTCCACGTGTTGCATTTCATGCCTTGGCCGCTGTATACATCATGATCATCATCATCATCGTCATCATCATGTCTGCGCTTGCTGCGGGACGAAGTCCTCTCCCATAGATCTCCAATTATCCCGGTCCTGTGCTAATTGCGACCACTTTATCCCCGCAAACTTATCGATCTTATCTATCAACCTACCTTTCTGCCGCTTCCTGCCACACTTGCCGTCTCCATAGGGTCCAGCCTATTACCTTTAATGCCTGTTAATTAATTTTAGTGCAAGAGGCAGCACACCTCTGTAAACATACGTTTTCACATCTCGCCTTCCTCATTTGCAACAGTGGTGTGAAATGGCGAGCAGATAAAGAAGTATGCAGACCCCGGTATATACAGCGCATGTTATCAGTGACACCCCCCAGTTATCTACGTTCCTGTACGACCGTGGTCGTCGATCTCGCTTATCGCCGCACGACCTGAATTCCCGAGTCAAGGCCCGCAATATATGACACCCTATCAGCTGTAGGTATATAGGTGCGTTCACATTGTGTAGTTTAGATAAAGCAGCGGATTGGGAAGGCTGTCTTCCTGCTGATAACGGCCAGATGATAACGGGTTTTCCGCAGTTTCGCGAATGTTTGTAACGCGTACCTTTGGCGGCCGTGGTGTACGTTCAAGTTCCGCAGTGCCGTCGTCCAAATCTAGCGGTGACTGAGCGATGGCACTACATAGATAACAGAACTTTGAGAAGCGTTTTAGGCCTATCTGCAACCGTTTTTATTTATTATTTTTGCGTGGGTTGCGGAATACCATAACTGCACCACATAATAGTCGAGCCTATTGTTGAGTGTCCAATCAAACCGTTCTGTGGAGTTCGTGCTCGTCGCGGGATCGAATCCCGGCCGCGGCGGCTGCATTTCGATGGAGGCGAAATGTTGAGGGCCCGTGCGCTGTGCGATGTCAGTGCACGTTAAAGAACCCCAGGTGGTCGAAATTTCCGGGGTTCCTCCACTACGGCGTCTCTCATAATCAAATATGGTTTTGGGACGTTAAACCCCACAAATCAAATCAATCATCAAAAGTATTGCGGGGTCCCATTAACGGCGGTGAGCGTACATTTAGCGTGTTACGAAAACAAAGAACAACAACAAAGAAACAAAGAAACAAAGAAACAACAAAGAAGAGTGACCCTACATGTGTGATGTGATGTGATGTGATATGTGTACTGGAAAAGTGACTCTATATGTGTGATGTGATGTGATACATGTGTCCGTGCCCGAGTACTTGTATTGATGAACTTTGATGAAGTGTACGTAACTTTGTGTTGTAAGCCACCCTGTAAGAGAAGAGGAGTAGCCGGCGCCGCACATGGGCACCAACCTCTCCTTAAATTACATTTATTAAAAAAAAAAAAAAAAAGAAACAAAGCACTGGTTGTTTTTGTCGTTACATAAGTCCCAAGGTCAACGTCCTTCTTTTCATGCAGTTTCGGACTGCTGGTGTTCTGTAAGCGACAGGGGCATTTGGAGAACTGCGAAATGAAGAAATCCACTGACAGCGCATCGTGCTTTTGCTCGTATATAAGGCGGCTGTTCATTGTTTTCGGTGGGCCGCAGGTGTTTACGCGAAGTTCGTGGCACGACCTCAGCTGCATTAACTGTTATTATTTTTTTTTAAACAGATGTTCTCTCCTCCTCATTTTCTTTCCTGTTTGCAAGACTGTAGTGCTTTTTTTTTCTGCTATGAGGAGCTCCTTGTGAGAGAATACTATCTAAGGACATCGACGGGGAGTGTGCCTGGCTTCTGAACAATGGGTGATGAAACGTGTAGGCCTGGCGCGCCTGTCACCAGCAGGCGTTACGAAACCTACAGCTCGTCGCATTGTTGTTTGTGGCGAAGGTCATAGTTCGCGTATGTATGTTCGAGGGGAACAGTGTAGCCGTTTTCTTTTGTCGATTGTGTCCGTGGTATAGAAGAAGCGAGCAGACCGTCCTCCTCCTGTCTGTTGTTATAAAATCATGCGCGTCAGTTTGGACGTCGTTAAATTTTTGTATTTTTACCGCGTGTACGCCCTTGAAATTTGTCCATCTTTTGTTATTTTGCTTAAAGGAGGGAAAATAGCGATACTTTCTAGGGTTTTGTGCGTCCCAAAACTGCAGTATGCATTATGAGAGACTCCGGAAATTTTGATCGCCTGTGGTGCTTTACCGTGCACTGAGGACGTGCAGCACACGGGCCTCTGGCATTTTCGCCTCCATCGAAAATGCGGCCCACCTCTGCCGGGATTCGATCCCGCGACCTTGGCGTCGGCAGTGTGCCTTAAGAAATCACCGCGGCGTGTTTAAGGGAGGAAGCGGAAAGGATGAACTGGCAACGAGTTCGCGCGAGAAATGGTGGGCACACGCGAAATCGTGAGAGCATGTGGGATGAAATCGTGCGAATGTAAACGGGAAAGTCGCTGTTACTTCTCTCTCTCTCTCTTTTTTTTTTTGTCTTTACTGCGATATTAACATAACCTTGTACTTATGAAATGGCGCTATTGTACGCGACATCGTTTCCCTGACAAGAACGCCATGTATGGCAATATCAGGCAATGGACATATCTGGTTATATATGGCTCGTGTCCGTACGTGGCCGTATTTGCTCAAATCATGAAAGAGGCATATGCGGCAATAAGAGACCTACGCGAAGAATGCCATGTATGACTCTGGCATGTATAGGCCAAATACGACCGCACATGGACACGTGCCATATATAGCCATGCAGATATGCGTATATGGCCAGATGTGCATATATCTATATGTGGCACGTTGTGTATATGTGGCCGTATTTGTCCGGTATATGTCACAGTTATACATGGCATTCTTCGTACTGTCCTGGAGTAGCAAGCCAGGCCATTAACCAGGCTAACATCTCCGGATTCATCAATAAAATGTTCTCTCTCTCTCTCTTCGTACTGTACGCCTTTTATTGCCACATATGCCTCTTTCATGATTTGAGCAAATACGGCCACATACGGACACAAGCCATATATAGCCAATTATGCCCAATTCCCGATATCGCCATATATATGGCATTTTTTGTAAGGGTTCTACTGAGCACTCGCAAGTACAGGATTTAAGGCTTCAGCAATTGCAGTAAATATACTCCCACTTGACGGCGATAGTAGTTTGGTGAGGAGTAAGTTAGCTGTACGCCTCTTCGTCACGTTTTTCATCATGAACTGGTAGCACAGCCAGGGTGTCGGAACGAAATGTTTTTCGTTCCGGTTTTCGTTTCGTTCCACAGAAAAAAGTTCCGTTCCGTTTTCGTTCCGGAACAAAAAAAAAAAGCGTTCCGTAACGGTTCATAACGGTTTTTTTTTTTTCAATAAGAAAAACGAACAAAATACTTAATATTAAAAGTATCTTTTAAAAACAGCAAATGATACTGAACTAATATATAAAAATTCAATAATAATTGTAGGGGTTTTACGTCCCAAAGCCACGATGTGACTATGAGGGAATTCGCAAACAGTTTCGAAGCAAGGACACAACAAAGACTTGGTATTTATTTTTCCCCAAGTTTGAATCCCGAATTTTCTTCAAGGGGGGCACACGATTTCAGGAGCAGCAGGTCATCCAGTGTACTCGCCGATAAGCGATACCGCTGCTCTCTGACAAAATGAACTTGAGTGCCGAAAATGCCCTCTCAACGCTGACTTGTGTGGCTGGCACACCAAGGCCCACTTGTGCTAACATGTACAGCTCCGGCTGCCGCTCTTTGCGCTCGTCCCAAAATTTCAGCACATTCAACACGTAAACGACGACAAAGCCCTCTCCACGACGGCCTGTGTGATAGGCACGCGAAAGTCCGCTTGAGTTTCATACGAACAGCTGTGGTTGCCACTTTTTTCGTTTCCTGCATTTTTTCAACGCATCTTTCCTTTGAAATAGCTGCCCGAGATGCGAGCTGACGTTGAACCCTGAGTTATGCATTGTTGCTCACGTTGCATGACCTCGGTTGTTCCGGATCGCAAAGTTTTCCCGTGAACCGAAAAACGATAAAAAATATTTCGTTTTTGCTCCGGAACGAAATAATAAATAACGTTCCGGTTACGTTTTCGTTCCGGTCAAAAATATCGTTTTTTTTTCGTTTTTCGTTCCGTTCCGACACTCTGAGCACAGCAGCTTCTGCCTGCCTGGCGCTGGCTTAGCTTGGCCTGGGGTACTCCACTGGCTTTGAGCAACAACAAAGAGAATAATTGTAACAGTTACGCGATACGAATCATTCGGTAGCTGTCTGCTTCATCGACACACTTGACGCCGATTTTCCTTTGGAGTTCGTTCACACCGTATTCACGTGTAGAGGCTGTGTAAGTGCAAAAAAAAAAAAAAAGGAATGTACAGTGAGCAACGTGCGCCGGTGGCGCCCCCTGGATTCGATATGCCACAGCGAGCAGGCACGCACGGAGATATAAAACGCCTACTGATAAGAATCAGCGCGTTTGTTTGCCGTACAACGCCGTGCGAGAGCGCTCGTACATCCTCGGCATTTCGTCCGCTGCTCTGGGTAGTAAAATAGGCGCGTGACGCGTTCTTATCTCGTATGGGCGACCCGTTATCTTGGCCGCCGATAAGTACGGTGACCCGCGCACCCGGATATAGCGCTGCGCAGACGACGCGACGCCGCGTTTTGTTTGCGCACGCGACGGAATGCGTCGGCATGCTCGCGACTCGTTCCTTATCGGGCTGATGAAGAGATAACGGGAGCGTGTATCTTGCGCCCTTTGGCGCGTCGCGTGAATCTGACAGGTCTTTCCCGTGGTCAGTGCGTGGTGCCATGCCTTTTTTTTTTTTTAATTGCGTGAGCTTTGCGTGCCAATGCCATGATGTACGTAATTGTGAGGGGCACCGTAATGCGGCTCCGGAAATTTAGACCAGTTATGGCGTTCTTTAACGTGCATTGACAACACACAGTTACGCGGGCTTCAAGTCGCGTCCTTCGCGAATCCACGTCCTTCACGTCAGCAGCCGATGACCATAACCACTTTCCATTGATGGTCATCGTTGTGCGACCGGATCACGTAGGAACTGGCATGATAGTTCGGGAATGTTTAGTAACATATATTGTCTGCGCATAGGGGCCGTGTCGCTTGCCGTGACGTAAGGCCTCTCTCGTCCAATCAAGAAGCGACTATACTTACTCGCCTTTCCTCAAACAGCAAATCAGCGCGCGTTGAAGGCGACGCTTTTGGAGGTATCGCCAAAAGCGCTTCATCTCAGAATACGGCCCCAGATTTCGCCACAGTTGTTCAGGCCGTTCAGACGCGCGAGCGGACGACCAGCAGACGATCGTGTTTTGCCTCAACTTCTGTGTACACATCTATACGAAGCTCTATAATGCTGTTACACATTTAAGGCATAGCATACGGTGTTATTCGAGATAAGACGTCGCGTGATATCTCGAACGATTCAGACAATCGGCTTTTGGATTACCGGTATATGCGTGTTGGACCGGCAGCTTGGAAACGCGATGTAAGAAGTACGATTGCCCATTTTATGGGGATCCCATTAGGACATTAGGACATTATACCGTTACTGCCGAGACATCAGGACTCGGCGGTCAATAAGACGCCCTGTTTACTGTAGAGGAGGCGAGGTCGCCGGTTCGACCTCCGAGAGCAAGCCGCCCAGCGTAAAAAGAAAAAAGTAACCGACCGTTCCGTGCTCGTTACTTTGTGTCACGGCACCGTATCATTTTCTGCGAGTTGCCTCGCTTATGTTGTTACGGACTCACAGCTCGCATTGTATAGAGACTCCTTTTCTGCAGACAGTCGTGTGCCGCAAAAGACCCATTGTTATTGCCTTCGCCGGCGCAAGGCGGTTGAGTGCAGACAAAACAGCCCTCGTTTTACGACCCTTCTAAGCAAACAAAAAGAGAAATTGAAAATGGATGATCATTGCCCTTGGGTTCAAGCGAAATCCGCTTTTGAGAGGGGTAGGTGCTCACTCACTAACTCGATATAACCAAGTCATACATTGAATGTTAGGGACTTTACAAACGGATTCTTCGTTGGAGATAGCTATTTCAACTCTCACTCACTCATTCACCCGGACATTTACAACTGACGGCTTAACGTTCACACACACACACACACACACACACACACACACACACACACACACACACACACACACACACACACACACACACACACACACACACACACACACACACACACACACACACACACACACACACACACACACACACACACACACACACACACTCGGGCCGTGGCGGCGAGGCAGGCGGGACGGGTAGATGAACTCCGTTACCAACTCGCTCGACCCAGTACTGTCTCTACGGGTGTGCCTGGGGTCATCAACCCTGCTCATCCTGTCCCTGGTCCATCCTATGCGTCCGTTCTTGCGGGCAAGCACAATAGCGACCAGGTCGCCTCGCGGATGACCGCTCCGTCGACATTACCACCTCATACGGTACCTCCTGATGACAGCCACTTGCCAACAACCAGGCAAGAACATGCATTTCTTATGTTTCTAACACCCCTTCAACCTTCAACATCGCCGGCCAATGATGTATTCCGACTTATCAAATCAAACATTGATCCTGCAAAAGAGAAGATCGGCTCAGTGACGCTCCGTAAGACTACGTATGGCTTAACAGTGTTCACTAATGATGAACAAACACTAATGAACTTTAAAAGAGCAATCGAAAATAACACCCTGACAAGCACGTCCATTTCTGTTCGGATCCCACAAAAACGAAGGCCACGAATTAAACTTACAGGCGTCGACCCGGACGTTGCGGTAATGACACTTGTTCAGTGTCTTAATCAACGCAATGATGGTCTTGATCTGAACCTACAAACGTGCCGTCCAATTACCTC
Organism: Hyalomma asiaticum; assembly: GCA_013339685.2. NCBI lineage: Eukaryota > Metazoa > Arthropoda > Arachnida > Ixodida > Ixodidae > Hyalomma > Hyalomma asiaticum. Next base: position 19,044,481 of record CM023487.1, read on the forward strand.
ATACCGCGAACGATCAGGCAATTATACACATGTACTGGAGGTCGACCCCTCTGCCTATCGACAACTCTTAGCCCGTGGGCGGGTAATGCTTGGATGGACCATGGTGCACGTCAGTGAAGATCTGCACATCCCACTCTGCACGTACTGCGCCTCCTACGGACACACAAAGAGGACCTGCCCAGTATCCGGACAGCAAGACAAACTTGTCTGTACCAAGTGCGCTGCAAATCATCCTGTGGAGCGGTGTGCGGTGCGGGCGGGGGATCCGGCGGCGCAGTGCAGTGAGTGCGTCAGGCAATCTAGACCAAACAACCATCCTGTGGGTGATCATACGTGCCCCATACTGCAGGAAAGGGTTGCCCGCCTCAGGGCGAGAACTGAATATGGATAGCATAGAAGTGCCAGCATGGTTGGGGGGGCGCAGCGACTCACATAGCACGTTACAATACAAGTTACGCAGTCTGAAGCACAGGTTCTCAATTACAATTTTATTATTCAATTGCAAAGCACCGTTTAGTGAGTCGCTGCGCCCCTCCTCTGGTCGCGAGCACATTGCAAAGTGTCCTGACTCCGTGGCTTACTGTGCCTGTATTTCACCTTCCATGTCACTTACTACATGTTGCTGTTCACGTCAAATCCAAACGCATCCACAATTTCACGTACTTCATACTACACAGAATGCAACACTCACAGGCAACACCTCACCTACATTACACATGACAACAAATGGCTAACAACCAACCTCTAAATTTCATTCAGGCGAATCTCGACCACACCTCCGCAGCAACCAAAATACTCATCGAAACCATGTGTCACGACAATTACAATTTTGCATTTGTGAGCGATCCTCATCTACGCGCAGGCACGGTACAAGGCATACCGCACACGATTAAAAAATTCCACGCCCCTCTAAACCCTCGTGTAATGATTTTAGCACAATTAAACACATATGATTACTTCCCCTTTCACCTATCAGAACACATTGTGATGTTAAAGTGTCAAAGCCGTGACCATTCATTTACATTAATGGCGATTTACCTGCCTCCTCACAGACCCGCAGACCCCTTTCTCGGCGAACTCCAAACCTGTATATCCCGCTGCACAGATGCTCAGTACGTAATTGCCGGTGACTTTAATGCGAAACACCCTCTTTGGGGACCTGGCCCGTCAGACTTTAGAGGGTCACAGGTTCTTAATTTCTCAATCGCCAATAATCTGACTATATTAAACGACCCTTCATCTTCCCCAACGTTTCAGACAGCATACGCAGAAACCTGGATAGACATTACTTTAGCATCACAAGCACTAACATCCGCAGGCTACTCATGGACGGTATTAGATAAACCAACTCTTTCCGATCATAATTACATCTCATTCTCTTTCACTAACATTCTGTCGCTACAACCAAAACGTTTAACGAATTTCGCTCGACTGCAAATATTGCGCGAACTTAAAGACATGCCCTGGTTTCAAAAAGTGACACAATGTCACATCGCTTGCCCAGACACACTAGACAGAATCATCACACAATTTTATACCATATGCGAACGCTTAGAAAACCGCTACTCTCGGAACCCCAAAGCAAATGTATCATCAGGGAAGGGCTGGTGGTCCCCTGACTTAAGTATTGAAAGGAAGCGTGTCCGTGCTTTACGACGTCGCAAACAACGAGCTAAAGTGCCCTCTCTACGCGACTATTATCAAAAAGAATATGCCTCTGCGTTCCAACAATATAAATCGAACATTTCTAAAGCTAAAGACTTATTTGACAAGGACATTTACACATCCGCTACTAAGAAACATCTTTTCGGAGACCATTTTAAACTGCATTTTCAAAAACAACACACAGCAACGAGCTTACCATCATTAAAATGCCCTAGCGGTACAATGACGACTTCCGTCAACGAATCAGCTCGCCTCCTACTAGACACACTAATTGCCGAAGATAGCCCCCTAACTGACACCCCGATTCATTGCCAGATGCGCGAAATTCACAAGTCCGAGTACCCCTGGAAAATTTTAGATCTTCCTTTCTCTCAGAACGAAATCGAACATGCTGTAATGTTAATTAACACACAGTCAGCACCAGGATTGGATAATTTAACCGGAATATTTGTAAAGCAACTTTATCAGTTACATCCACAGTTCTTTTATTTTGTCTTCAATACAGCCCTCAGAATAGGGCATTTCCCTACACCATGGCGTAACGGTAAAATCACTTTCATCCTCAAACCTGGAAGGCCCCCTCAGGATCCAAAGTCATACCGACCTATTGTAATGAATTCGATATTCGGTAAAGTGCTGGAACGACTACTAAATTCCCGTTTGTACTATTTCCTCCATACCAACCACCTCATCCATGAAAATCAGTTCGGCTTCACCAAGACACGCAGCGCAGCACTAGCTCTTTATCAATTACGACAATACCTAGAGTACTATAAATCCCGCAAACAGCCAGTCCTCCTCATCTCTTTAGATTTTGTCGGGGCCTTTGATAGTGTATGGCATATAGCTCTGCTTAACTTCTTTAGAAAACACCGATGCCCGAAAAACCTGTACCTTTTACTGCAGTCGTTTCTCACAAACCGCACCATCACATTCCCATTCAACACCGGCAGAGAAACAGCATCTCCATCGGTAGGTAGCCCACAGGGCTCCCCCATCAGTCGCCTCCTTTGGAATGTTATCATACATTCCCTCCTAGACATAAACCTACCCCATAACGCACACATACAAGCCTACGCAGACGACACCATCATATTACTTCCTGGAACCTCCCAATTGGACTTTAAAAACAACGTCACCCGCGTTTTACACCCTGTCGAGGAATGGGCAAAGCTACAAAAGGTAACTATCAGTTCAGACAAATCTCACTACACGTTCTTCAACAACGGACACAAAGGCACATCAAGGCGCCGTCCCTCCGTTAGGTTAGACGGTGCCTTTCTAAAACACAAATCATCAGTTAAGCTCCTTGGCGTTGTGTTTGATACAACACTTAATTTTCATTCCCACATCGAATATCTGAAAACTAAAGCCGAAATATTCACTGCACGATTCCTCGCATTTCTGCGTTCCCAACATAATCTAAACAGCATGCTCATTCGCCGGCTATACAGACAGGTCCTACTTCCCTCACTCACTTATGCATCGCCAGCGTGGTGGCCTTCCCACCCTACACGCTTCCTAAGAGACCGCGTATTATCACTTCAACGATCAGTCTTAATATCTATCACAGGCTCGTTTCATACAACCAGAACATCAGCATTACAAATAATCGCTAACGCTCCGCCCTTAGATTTAGAACTCACCCGCCTAGCAGCAGAATTTTCTCTCTTTACACAAAAAATAGTCACGCCTTACGGCACACGTACACTAAATCCCGACCACATCCAGCGCGACATTGCACCCTGTCTTTATCACCCCAGCCTAAAACACAGATTTCCCTTTACTGAACTTGACCCCTCCCAGCACGACGACGCCTTCCGCCTACCCGTCCTGCACGCATATACGGACGGTTCCTTTACCTCCATTTCTGCTGGCTCAGCATACATAATACTGGATAACAAAACTCGAATTTTGAAGGCCGAAAAATATAAAATAACACATGCATCTGGCGCCTACACAACCGAACTTATGGCTGTCACCGAATGCCTACAGTACATCAGCACGCTACACACTCAAACCCCTTTTCACCTGTACACAGATTGCCTTTCTTTACTACGTAAACTTGCAAGCCTTAACGATAATGACGAGAGGGTGATAGCCATCAAAAACATTCTTTATCAGTTTAAAACACAAGGCATCTTTTTCCGGTTATTTCACGTCCCTGGTCATAAAGGCATATTAGGAAACGAATTGGCAGACAGACTAGCAACTTCAGCAATGCGTTTTGGATCTGAGAGGATGGCTACATATTCAATCCGCACCGTTCGGTCCGAATTATACAAAATTATGGTTTCTCATTGGCACGCATATTGGCAAACAGAAGGGCCGAACACGTCGTTATTTCACTGGATAAATAGCGTCTACAAAATTCCAAAATGGTTTCCACCTCATCGGAAGTTAACTCATCTAATGACTGGTCACGGCCATTTCCAATATTACCTCAAGCGATTTAATATAACCATGTCTGACCGGTGTGCATGCACAAAAATATGCGTAGCCGATCTGCATTACTTCAACGATTGCCCACGAACGCAACACGTCACTCAACACTTACGACGCCGCACAGATCCAACAATATCACACGCACACTTCCCAAGATATCTACTAGAAAAAAAAAACGCGTGCATACTTAATTCAGCTAGTTAATATAATGCGTGAATCGGCGGTTGTCATACCAACCCCCACTCACTATGCAGAAATTTCTGAGACATAACCGGATACCTCATCGAAACTTCCCAACCACAAGTCTACAGCTCGCATACATTTTCCTTACAACAACCCATCAGACACTGCATGCTCAACGTTATAGTTCCAATTACGCCAAATAAAAGGCGAGGTTACCTCGGCAGCTATGACGTGAGCATCAACTTTTCAACACACATAGACCCATTGTTCATGTCATCCTATTGATATGACAAAACCCGCCTTATGTATCTGCGCAGACCTTTTCTCATCGCAGGTTTCACCTCCTCTTTGCTCAAAGTTTCAACCGAATGCTTCCGCCTCAAACTGCAGATCATGCCTACAGGTCCGCCATGCAAGGCGAGGCCATTGGCTCGAGTTGTGGCTTCCACTACGTCGTTGGTCACGGAACTTTAAACTACACCTAGCAGTGCACTCCCGCTTTCCCCTTGTTACAAGGACGCTCTTGCTGCTGGAAGCTCTCACTGCTACGTAGTACTTGGCACTAACATTATCACGGCCTTCATCTCCTGCCTTCATTATAGAAGGAAAAGCCCTGCAGGCCTTGCTTCCGAACACATACATTTTTTTTTTTCAATTGGCTTTTCCACAAAATTTTCTTTTTGGGAACACTTCCCCTTATTTCTTTATGGTGCGATTGGCTTTAAGCCCGATATACCTTCTGGTGGCGCGGGCTACCCCCACTTTATTTTAATTTTTTTCCATACCAGGGGGACAAATTTAACACTAACACACACACACACACACACACACACACACACACACACACACACACACACACACACACACACACACACACACACACACACACACACACAAATCATATACTTAGGACAACTTTCATCGGAGTGAGAGAGAGAGAGGTTTCACGATCGCACAAGTCAACTTAAATGACCACAGCGCAACACATGAAACAGCCGCTAATTGGTCATTCTTCTGTCCGCCGCGAAGCCTTTTTCACACCGACAAAAAACAAAACAAAGACAATGCGCAAGCAAAACAAAACAGAGCCGCGAGAAGGGAGGGGAATCGAGCCCGGGACCTTGACTCACATACGAGGGCGATCAAACGTGACTTAGGGTGTCATTAGGTCACAGAGTACCGACGAGAAAGCGGAGGAGAGCCACAAACAGTCGAAGGTTACTACTATACACAATAGCACGCGAGTGACTGTCAGCAGGTGGCGTTCTCCTTTTTTCGTCAGCAGTCACTTACGACCGCCTCACTTTGAAGAGCTATGTGTATATGTATATGTACACCTGCCCAAATGCACGGTTTATATATATATATATATATATATATATATATATATATATATATATATATATATATATATGAGCCAACAAACAATGAAGAGCCAAGGAAAGCATAAGGGAAGTATCGAAGTTCTGAATTGTGGTATTTTGATTGAACTTCAAAGGCTGGAGTCAAGGGCTGTCTCCAGCCGAAACGTCAGAATAAATCCTAAATAATATGTTTGTCGCCGTGACTTTCTGATCGTATATTTATCCCGATAGCCAGGAAGAAACTTTTATATATATATATATATATATATATATATATATATATATATATATATATATATATATATATATATATATATACACACACACCATTTCGGACTTGACCTCGAGTGCGGCCTCCAGTTGCAGTACATATCATTGCGGGTGCTGCGGGGCGGTCGCATGCGTCTTTGAAACTTGGCCCGGCCCACCCGCCAATGATGATTTAGTGTGCGCACCCGACGACGACGTAATAGTACTCCGCGGCGATCGCTTGTGTTTGCTTGTGTCGTGCGCTGTGGGAGCTCCGTGTGCACTGTGACCGTGATGACGGCGGTTGCTGCTGCCGTTTGAACGACTGGATAAAGAGAGGAGATAGTTTTCTGTCGGGCCCTCGTGCACAATACGTGTACTTAAGGCCGTTTTAGTGTCTTTTTTGTGTTTATTTTCTGAAGGTTGCTCTGAGATGGTCATGGTCGTGTTCAGACCAAACAACCCTGTGTGCCCGCTGTCCCCTGTGCTAGCCCTAAGAAGGTGCCCCCGTTGTTGCCGTGTGATCAAGTGATTGCTGTTTATTGTGTGTGTGTGTGTGTGTGTGTGTGTGTGTGTGTGTGTGTGTGTGTGTGTGTGTGTGTGTGTGTGTGTGTGTGTGTGTGTGTGTGTGTGTGAAACCAACTTAACTGCATGTTGAAAACGAGCTAGTGATGTGACAGCGCGCAAAATTTCCGTATACCCCAGACCGCAAGAAGCGTCCTGTCCGTAGAAAGCGACCGTTCAATGCGAAGAAGAATGTGTACATGCTGAGGTGTCAGAAAGTCTGCAGAGCGAATGACACGGAGCTACCACCAGATATGGGTGTGTTAGCAGTAAATAGTAAGTCCTGCGGTGACATTTACCTATGCCAAAAAAAAAAAAGTAACTTTGTTAGAATTCTAGAGCTTCCAAAAGTAACCTGTTACAGTGCACATACTGTGAAAAAGTAACCTCGTTACTTCTCCGTTACTGTATATAAAACTAATAGATCACAAATGAAATGGTAGAGTTGATTTAATCCAAATGTGCTTAGGCATCCCGGTAGTCAAAATGTTTCCCACGATAAAAAGTATACAATAAGAACATACGCGTCAATAATTATCTCGGTGTTTCGTTGGTTCCGTTGTGTTCTCTTGGTCTTCCTTTCCGTGTTCGGCGTCGATTTTCTGTAGCAACGGGAAGGTAAGCGCGACGTGAAACCTAAGAAAAAAAAATTCGCCCGAATTAATTTCCACGCGACCAAAATGGTCGCATATTGCACGCCGCGCATTTCCGTCATGCCCGACGATGGGAAAGAAAAAATCGCCGACGATTATCTCTCGATCAATGTCGCCGGTGAGATTACAAAACGAGAAAGGCTGCATTTCGGAAACCTATATATGCTCCGATAAAAGCGTGTTTCAACACGCCTGCAAGGTCGGAAGGATCACATGACCCTGACGACTCGCCGAACGATTGCCGAAAGCGCTGCTGCGCCTTCTATAACAAAAGTTGGCAGCAAGCTGTGCATAGCGTAGCACTCTGACCCTTTAGATATCGGCTGCTGCGTATGTTATAGGACATGGGTATATGACGCATAGTTGCAGTGCATAGAGTGTAGAGGTAGGTCGCGGGTATAAGGTGTAGGAATGAGGTGTGGAGAATAGTCGCAGTGCATAGGTAAGTCGCATGTATATGGTGTAGGCATGAGGTGTAGTAGTACATACGGTACACACAGGTGTAGGTAAAGGGTGTAGGGTGTAAGATCGTAGGCGTGTGGCATCCGTGCAGGGTGTGGATGTAGAGTATGCGGTTCCGGTGTAGGTCTATCTATAGGCATATGTAGCGGGTGTAGGCAGTAAGTGAAGAATGTTGATAAAGGGTAGATATGCAGGTGTTTCGTGTATGTTCATGCACATTGTACGGGTATGCGGTAAATATTATACCTAATTGGCATAGGGTGTAATACAGATGGTACAGGCGCCGAGGTGGTATCCATAGAGGCACTGTATGATATCGCGTGAACTTAGAATGTGACATAGGTTAGAGGGGGCTAATGGATTCAGGTCAGTATGCGGTTATGCCTCGTCGCATGCGAACGTACCGTGCCTTCATTTCCCGCTTCCCAATTGCGACATTCTCTTATGGCGTGCGTTTGGCTTAGCCGTACAGCTGTCCCGGCTCTCCTGATTGCTTTCTTCTTTCTTAATTTTTTTAACTGTCGCAGCCGATTTTTTTTTTTTGTTCTATGTTAGTTCCGCAACCTCGTTGATGAATGCAGCTGCGTACTTTCATTTGCCTAAGGTCATCCGTAATATAACGTTATACGGCGGCGTTACGATTGACTTTGCCGTGCGCAGCTGTTGCAGTTACGATGCCCGGCTGTTGCCATGTTAAAAAAGCATTGTAGTGAGCCTCACTTGTTGGACCTTGTCGCTGGGCGCACTTGCGTGTTGCTAAGCTAACCGAACCTATAGCTGTTAGAAGTACAACGTCTGGCCTATCGGTCCTGTTGGTTTCTGATGTAACCTATTAAGTCTAATTGTTCACGTCGTCGGTGGCTAACCTAACCGAACCTATAGCTGTTAGAAGTACAACGTCTGGCCTATCGGTCGTGTTGGTTTCTGATGTAACCTATTAAGTCTAATCGTTCACGTCGTCGGTGTGCTTGCAGACTTGAGACGTACTTGAATATTTAGTCCGTATCGCTGTTACCTGTTGTTATTTCTATTGTTTCGGTAGAATGTTTCAGTGGGCTTGTTGGTAGTTATGCATGTCGTGGCAGGTAGCGCACAGTTGGTGACAAAGACGAAGCGAAGAAGTGAAGACTGCACACAGGAGTAGTAGCAGTAGTAGTAGTGCTTGTGTTAATGTTTGTGCATACAAACTAGGCCGCCCTGCATATAGCAGCCGTGTCGTATAGGCGTGCCGTTCGGGGCTTGCATGTCATTACGTTCACACGGGGCGTTCGCATACAATAGCCTGCGTGATCGCCGTGTGTAGTCGCGGATCTCGGATTTGAGCCTCGCAAGAAGACCGACCCCGGGATTCGCATGGGCGTCCTTCACTCCGTGCCCATCTACCGGAAGCGCAGTCGTCGCTTCCGGAGTACGAACCCGCGACCTCCGGGTGAGTGATTTCCTCTCTCGTCTGTTATTTCTTTTTTACATCTTTGGTTCACGTGCAGAATTCACTCTGTGCTTCTCAAAATGGCGTGTTAAACGCTGACCATCGTTTGAAATATAAATGTACTGCAGAACAATGTGGAACACAGTATACATCAAACACAGCTCGTTGAATGCCACGTCCATCGCTTACAATGTTTCTCTCGTCCCCGGCCTTCAAATGTCGAGTCGCCCTGTGTGTACGTCATGGCAGCTGCGTAAAATGCAAAACAATACAGCCTGTTTTTGTACGTGTCTTGACCCTCGAGTTATATGCATGCGCGTGTTTTTGTTCTCAAGAAGCACAGAATGTATACGTTACTATATAGTTAGTTATATCGTTCTGAGAATTTATATGCCGTGGAGAGCTAAGCGATTAAGTGCTACGCGTAAATCTAGACTGATCGGTTTGGCATTTCTCTTTCCTTTATTTGGTTCCGTACACGTGTGTGGCTCCGTGTGATTGTGATAACAGGTTGGGAAAAAGTCCTCTACTAATTCCACTCCACGTCACTGAAATCCGTTATGAAATTTGAAATTTGAAGTTCATTGCAGTCCTTTTTTCTGAAGTGCTTCGCATTTTGCTCTTTGTATTACTAACTTAATACACTTATTCTATTACTTTAGTTAAAGGACATCAAAATAAAACGCTGAAGTGCTCAGTTGGACTGATGTCGTTCCGCGGGGGCTCTAGTTCAATATTAGAAGATTATACGGAGATCAAAGTTCCGGTTCTCTCTTTTTTTTTTTAATTTCGCGCCGATACTTTGCGAGTAGGAGAGGGGGGGGGGTCGCTCAATGCGAGCTAAAGCTTTAAATAATCAGAATAACAGCTGGAAAGAAAAATGCATTAGAAGAATATCTCTACAAGGTTTCTGGAAAGAATGGTTGCACAGCGGCAGTTATACACGGGCAATGAAGCAAGACTACGAATATAATGAGAAATGGCATTCGATAAAAAAAAAAAAAAAGAGTGCGAATGAACAGCTGCGTCTTTGAAAGATCGCATATAACGACATATGCGTCGCCGGAATTCGGCCGAGTTTCTAAGAAAAATGTCGCAGAAGGTGCGTACATATTTGCTTCTTGTGAAGGGGCGACGCTACACTTAGTTCTTTTGCAACGTATCCAGAATGCTGTACTTCAGTAACGCTTGCCAGTGCTACCGTATATTCTCCGCTATTGCGATCACTGTTGGTGCTGCCTTTTTTGAAGTTGCCGCTTTCGCAGCTCTGATTCACAATGATCGAAAGAGGTAACAAAAAAACAAAAACAGCTGAGACTGAGCGAACGGAACGACATGATTCTTAGAATACAAGAAGGATATAAGATACGTGTATGTACAAATTATAGAAAGTCGTTATCTTTTATTAGTTTTCATAAACATATATAAACATTATCATACCGTGGCGCTTACGTATGTATAATGCTCTGCGTTGGAGAAGTCGTTGCTGTTTGGTAATTAGGGCATTTCACACTTGCGCCTGGTAAGCAGGTTACACTATACATCTACGTCTGTGAGGGTTCTCTCTCTCTCTCTCTCTCTCTCTCTCTCTATATATATATATATATATATATATATATATATATATATATATATATATTTGTGTGTGTGTCTGTGTGTGTGTGTGTGTGTTTGTTTGGTGCCGTATTCGATTATTGTGGAATGCCCGGTTTCCAGCGTTTCTACAATATTCGCTCGCACTGTTTCTCGTTTTCTTTTGCATTGCATTCGAAAGGTTCATCGAAGAAGGGCACTATCTTTTATAACTTTGCTTTTAATACGCAAGCACGAAACATTGTTTAAATGGCGGAGCGTGCGGGATCCGCTACCGGCGTTGCTATTTTCATAATCCTTACATACGCACGCACGCACGCGCAAAGAAAGAAAGAAAGAAAGAAAGAAAGAAAGAAAGAAAGAAAGATGGATCGCGATTTTAAAAGCTTGGCTGCAGAGTTGTTCTCCATCTGTAATGCGCGTGGACGAACAGCTGCTGTGGCTTTTGTGTTGCGCGTTTGCATGACCGCTAAAATCGTTTGCAGCGTTTGCGTTTCGCATGGATTGTTCTTCTCCTTCTCTCTTTTCTGTGCTTTGGTTGACGGCTCAATGTCACAGGCGCGCATCTACAATTATTCGCGTATGACTCGCCCGCAAGAATTTACGGCAGAAAAGGTCTGGCGATAGTAAGGCTAAGCGGTACGCTGCCCGGCGCGTATCTCGCCAGGAGTACAACAACGGAAGCGTGAACGCACAGGCGGGCGCATTGTATGTTCGTGCGGCTTCTATTGTGTGCGTCCATAATGTGTTATGTATAGTTTTGCTGTAGCGCCGGTGTTCTTTCTGATAATTTGTTAAGTAGCTACATTCGCGTATTGAACGGCGCTCTGCGTTCAGTTGCCCTTCCTGTATACCTAGATGTAGCTTGACCACTGCAGTTACAATTGTGTAATTCAAGCGTTAGTACAATTAGGAAAGAGAGGACTAAAGGCATTAACGCCTGACGGGGTCCTACCACCTGAAAACAACAGTTTGCACACAAGCATTGGCGAAATAAACGGTGTGAATGAAGTACCTTGGAGCCGTACAGAAAAGAACACGTAAAGGTGCGCGTACAATAACAAATTTTACAAAGGCAATGTAACAGTTTGCATTAATGTATTAACACCGCAATCATTCAATCATTGCTCTGCACAAAAAACAACAACAAAAAAAACTAGGTTATATGCACAATAGAGAAGTAACATACAGGCAGTTTACACAATGCAGACATATTTACTATTAATACTGATATGATAATATATCGGTGCGTGTGGTGCCGGGAGCGGTTATCTTCACCAAGAGGTGGGTGACTTATACTCATCCGAGTTGCCAAGGATGGGCACCAATCACTGGGCATAAGCAGCGTGGCCATTCCCCACAACGGCCTGCACCCACAACGGCCTGCATTTCGATTGGGGCGAAATGCAAGGAAAGTAGCCGTGCACTTAGATTTAGGTGCGCATTAATGTGGCGCCCAGGTGGTCAAAATTTCTTCGGATCCCTCCGTTACAGACGCCTCACAATCATAGCTCATTTTGGCACGTAAGAGCCCATACAATAATTTATGAAATAATAATAATAATAATAATAATAATAATAATAATAATAATAATAATAATAATAATAATAATAATAATAAATAATAATAATAATAATAATACTTTTTTTATTTCTTCAATTAAAGCAGTACATGTGATTAGGCCTGCCAAAGCCTATTGGCGGCTTGAGCGGCAGAGCCTGGCAGTCAGCAAAACAAACCGAACGCGTTACACAGTAGTAGTACACGGCATAAGAAAGATGATAGGGTTACAAACCGAACGCGTTACATGGCAGTAGAACATCATAAAGAGAGATGATATGGCAAAAAAAAGAAAAGAAAAACAACGTGCGCATTAGATTAGCAGCAGCAAGGCATACAAACGATACTTAATCCCATTATACAATAGTTACAGAAAAAAAGTAAGTGAACAATAAACAGGGAAATACAGCGATGTTTCTTAAGCAAAGTACAACGCTAGGTGATCGTTCAGCAGTAATTAATTAACCTTGGGCTAAGAAACCTGCGCCTGGGCATGATATTATATTCCCTCTTTCTCCTTCATATACAATCATGTTGCTCGGTGTAAGCGGTGAACATGACGCCCTCAACGGTAGCTCGCGACGCCGCACCCGCGTTCGTGCACGAAGTGCTGAGTGCCGTTCAAGTGCAAACTTGAAACGCGTCGGCAACGCCATCGATCAGCGGCGATGTTGCAAAGCGACGACACCTGCCAGCGCTGCGACGGCTGCGCCGCTGGGCGGCGACGAACAATGCAACCTTTTCCTCCGCGGCACGGCTTCCGCGTACGGCGATATCTTGTTCGAGATTTTTTAAGGGCGAAGCACCTTAGGATCTCGGGCTGTCGGCGTCTGTTGTCGTCATGGTAGATCAAGTTGTCATACGATGGTCAAAAAAAGAACAAAAAAAAAAAGACAAAGTGTGTAATGGATAAAACCGGTTCGAGATAAACTAACATGATTTAGTAAACTAATTTAAAATAAAGGAATAGTCAGGATTTAATTGCATTAACAATGAAAACTTGTTAAATTCGGTGGCGAAAATTGTCTGGGCTGATCCTGTGCAGTCAGACAGTGTGTGCGTGCAGGGCTGTCGTGTCAGAAGCGATTCTAATGTGTTTCTGTTAATGCGCCCGGCCTGTTGGAGTCTAACGTCTTCGTCGTGGCCATGCTATAAAGCAAGCCCATTAGCAGCGGCTGATGTTTCCTGTGGGAAACACCGGCTCATCGACGCATGCTTCGCACCTTCCCAGGTTTCACGTTAGTGGAGAACGCATTTGTTTTTGTTTTTTGCATAATAATGGCCGGTCATGTAACTGTTTTAATTTGTTAATAATAGGCGTTACTTCTGAAGTACAGTTCTATGCCGTACGACATCCCGAAGGGCAGGATTTCTGAAGCCGAAGACAGCCAGTGCAGTCATGCAGTAATCGAGCCAAAAGGAAATCGGAACGCAGTGTAGCTCCTCTGCTATGCGTAGTGATTCGTTTGCATCCATTAGCACAATCATCTCATCCCTTCCATCATCTCAATTCCGCATCCTCTCCTTTCTCCGGATACAGCTAGTAGCTTTACACTTTCTTTTTTTTTCTTACTTTCTTGCCACTTTGCCTGATCTAAGTTGGAGTACCATCTTGTAACCTAGCTGTCCTTCGCGAGAATGCGTTGAGGTGTACGGAAGCGGCAAGCGACTTATATCCCTTTCGCGTTGTCGTCTGTTATACTTTTTCGTCTGCTGTGTTGTAGTACGTATGCGATCGTCTGGTTGGTTTGTCGTATATGCTTCTAGCATGATTTGCACGCTCATGGTTTGTAGCAGCAGTGCCGCGTAGCGGAGGAAAAGTGGGTCACATGGTGCGTGGTGCCATGGTTGCATGTGTGTGTTCTGTTCGGTAGTATCACTACAGGATTGCAGTCGTTGCTCGAAGTGCTATCAGTATACAATTCTATCAATACTAAAACGCTATCGAGACGCCCGAAAAAAAGGAGTGCGTCTGCGATACGCTGCCTTAGCAGAAGCGCCCCGTTGCTGTTTCGCGTTTTCGTTGTCGTCGTATCGTCTTCTGTTTCTCTGTCGTGTGCTACGCGTCCCATACGTGTATCGTCCGCCGCTTTGTCGTATGCTTCTGGGGCGTCGCGCGTGGCCTGTAGCAACAGTGCCGCGTAGCAGCGGAAAAGTGGGTCACTTAGCGTGCGTGTTTGTGTAGCAGTGTATTGTGCGCGCGGTGTGTGAGGTGCACTGTTTAATATATAGCGCGAGGCGCCCGGGCTGCCGTGAAGTGTGTGCATGTGCTGGTCGTCGCGGTCTAGCTCTCTCACTCCTCGGCGGCTTCGTGACAGCTCCAATTTGTCAGCGGTCGCCGCCGACGCGGTCTCGATTCCTCTTTCTTGCGCCAGGAGTCTCCGCCAAAGGGACCTAACGTGCTCCTTGTTCTTCTCCGGTTCAGTACGACGAATGACCATATGGGTAGAATTTATTCGGGCGAAAGTCTTATGCCTTATTCGAAGGGTTTTCCTTGAAAGATCTCAGTATCGACACCAGATATGGCGTAATTAGTACCACATGACCAAAGGAAGATCATGTGCGAACGAAGTCATGCCAAAAGCGTATTATTGATTGTCAAAGTTAGTCGATGGTTGATCAGTAGATGGGTTAAACAACCTGTGGGGCTTGAACCCATCACCTCTTTGGACATGAGCCACGACCTTCCAGTGCTCCGGTGCAGGACCTTTTCGGACTCTAACCCACGACCTTGCTTGGATTAAGGTGGATTAAGGTGCACAAAGTCGGAATGAGGCGATGTAGCACGACATGGATTAAGGCAGATCAAGGTGTGCCAGAAACGTCACAAGGACCATCACCTTTGGTTCGCTTAGGCGGCAGCTGGGGACATCTTGGAATATTTATTAATATTTACGAAGTGTAAGGGGAGTAGGTATTCTTTGTTTAGTTTTTTTTTTCTATCTGTATATCTTCGCTCGACACATGAATGCGGCTTCTTTCTGTACATTTTGGTATTTGGAGTATCGACTGCAATAACCATCATCTATCTCGCGCACTTTCGTTGTGTTGTCGCCATGCACCCGGCACTTCCCGGTTACGAACAGCACGCGGCTTATCAGCGCGACTGATAATTTCTGATGGGAAATTGGAGATCGCCGTGTTTATAAGAAAGGAAATGTGAGCAAGCCAGGTGAATATCGTTATTGGGGTGCAGAAGTACTACGCAAATTCTCCGACCACGCATTCGATACTCTTTCCAGTACTCCTTCTTTTCTTAGAGTGTGCAGGAGTGAAAATCAGTCGGTCTGAATCGACTGGTTCACCGGCGTCTAGATCTGCGTTTAATGTCAATTTTCAAGCAAGATGGTGATAGAGATGCATTGCTTTTTTTTTTAAGTGATGCGCATAATTTAGGAAAGTTACGGGTTAAATTCACCAGTAGCTGAAATGCCTGTTGCTTGCGGTTTTTTTCCCCTTGGCCGTCACCGCTTACAGCTGGCAAAACAGAAGCGAAAAAAAAAAAATTGAAATAGCATATACGCAAGTGGTGCACACGGCATTTGCGGGAGCACTGTTTGCGCTTCGTGTTTGAACCGTATCTATTTCAGCATAACGTGAAACCGTCGTCGTATATACCAACCACGCACTCGTCACTTCAGTTTTATTGACGTCGTTAACGCAGCGTCAACGACGGCACACCGTTCGCCCGTGTCCCTCTGCCGTCGGTCTTGGTTGACCCGCGTTCAGTCGACCAGTGCGTTCGCTGTTCCGCGCTGCTAGCTCCCGCTGTCACAGCGTTTGTTGTCTTTGCCACTGTGTGTCTGTTCGTTTACTTACAGCTAGACAATGGCTTAGACTTGAATCTGTAGCCTCTGGTTACGGCGTCTAAAAACGCTTTTATGGCAACGTCGTTGACAGGAACAAAATACGATTCACATATGAGCTGTTAGCGAATCTATCTATCTATCTATCTATCTATCTATCTATCTATCTATCTATCTATCTATCTATCTATCTATCTATCTATCTATCTATCTATCTATCTATCTATCTGTCTATCTGTCTGTCTGTCTGTCTGTCTGTCTGTTCTTTGGCTGTGTACACGTGATGATTTCGATTACGACCTGAAATAACTGAATCGTCGGTCGTACAAAAGATAGGCGAACTAGAAGAGAAGCTCAGGGGAAGATGGATGCTTGAATCGATGAACAAATCGCATGGTACGATTTAAAACCGGGAATGTCGCGGGAGCCAACTTGTCGAAACGTTGGCTCCCGCGACATTTCCTGTTTTAAATCGTACCTTGCGATTTGTTCATCGAAAAGATAGGCGAAGAAGATAGGCGTAGTTGTTTAGGCTTAATTGAGGTGCCTGGGAGGGAGGAAGACTCTAACATTATCATTTTCTTCACGATTAACATTCTTTAAAGTTTGATTTTTTTTCGCACCACCGCATATTACACGAAGTTGCCGAAGCTTTGCGTTGGATTTTGGCGGCAAATTCGCACGGTGCCTTATATACGGAGCCCGCCTTGCCGTTGCCTTGCGTCGCCTGTAACGCCGTCAGTGGGTGCAGAGTTTTCTTCGAAAATAAAAGAACCGCGGTGTGGTTCTTCGAGCGTACGCTCCCTTGCGCCGTGTACCGTTCGTCGCGTCGTCGGCCCGGCCCGATTCCGGTAGCAGCGAGGAGAAGAGGGGCAACCACGCGACCGCCGCATTCCTGCTCCCATTTTTATCCTTGGGGGCCCATCTTTCTTCTTCTTCGTCTCTCTTTCTCACTTCCTACTTCGCTCTTGGTGAATCTTTTTCGGCAGGTTACTGCTCTTCTTTGTTTGCCTTTCGCGTTCTGTCACGGGGCAGACGCGCTGTCTCTCTCTCTCTCGGCTCCGTTTCGTCTCGTTGTAGCTTTGGTTTCTTTGACAAACACGCCCTGTACTCTCACGTCATGATGGTTTCTCTAGTCGCAGCTTAACTTTCAGGTACTGCTAGCTTCTCGCCGAAGGCGCAGTGGACGTCGTTGTCGACTTTTGTGTGACGCGCTAGCTGATATTCCGATCGAGCTTCAGGCGACCTATAAAGCAGACGCGGAAGCAGACGACAGGGACTTGGTGTCCGGGAAGACGTGCGTCGTGTTGTCGTCTGCTTCCAGAAAAAAAAAGAGGTGTAGCCTATCAGCCAGTATACTTCTGCTTCACGTTGCGTGTGCGTCTTCTGCTACTGCTTGCAGGGGAAATAAAAAAGTATAGCCGGTAGTATGTGTTGCGAACTGGCATGCGTCCGCTACGTGTGGGTGTAGATAAAAAAAAAAAAAGCAGGTTAGGGACAGTATTAGTGTATAGCGCGGCCACGAGCTGCTGCGTCTGCTGTACGTCGTGTGTGTCGTCTGCTGTAGCTGTGGCAGAAGAGAAGGCAAGATTAGGTGCATAGCCATTCGTATAGCTGCTCCGAAGTAGTACTTCTGCCCAATATACAGTGTGTTATCCGTCTGCTATTGCTGGCAGACAATTGACAGAAGTGTGCGTACAGAAGCCGATAATACATACAGCAAGTCTGCTCTACGTCGTGTGTACGTCTGTTTCAGCTATACAGGAGACGAGTCTATCCCAGAAGTCACCTAGGCTTGAAAATTAGTCCTAGTCGAGGTTTTAGTGTGTCAGTAACTTTCTCTGTGTTGGTTTCCATACTTAATTGCTTTGTAACTTGTCTCACCGGCAAAGCCATACCGGTAAACGTTACATTGTAACACACACTACATCCCGAAGCGGAAGAAGTCTCCCCCCACCGTCGCTTTCGTGCAAATTTGACCGCTCTAGTCTGCGTAATGGGTGACGCGCTCTCCACAAAGCCTGCTGTGTGACCCGGTCGAAGTTGGAGTAGCATGAAGGGGTCGGAAAAAGTGGGGTTCCGCCCTCCCCCCTTTGTTCCGCCCGGGCGACCTAGGTAACAGTGGCCCACTGACGTAATGCCCCCGGCCCTGCCCGCTGTTGCTCTTTTCTCCTGGACGTCACCCAGAACCCCAGTTCCTTCTATTATCAACTCTCATCTGTCTCAGGCGCGCTCCCCCCGCTCCCTCCCGGCTGCAGTGTTCCGATTTTCTATAGCTTGCGTCATTCCTTACGTCACTTAAATCTTTCTTTCTCTTTTTGTAGCAAACGAACGTGGGCTATATGCAACATCAAGTCCAATCAATGCTTTCTTTCTTTCTTTCTTTCTTTCTTTCTTTCTTTCTTTCTTTCTTTCTTTCTTTCTTTCTTTCTTTCTTTCTTCTTTCTTTCTTTCTTTCTTTCTTTCTTATTTAGCCAACTATAAGGAGGAGATGTCTCGAACAAGCATATCCATAATGTATGTTAATATTGCGTTATTCAGTTTGTGAACAAAGAGCGGTTAAGAAAAAGAAACTCGTCTTATTTTTCTGGTTCTACAGAAGCCTCTGAGAGTAACTGGAGGGCGGCAATTACTAAACAATAATAAAGAAAACGCCGCCCCCATGACCAAGCGTTCCATCGCAGTATAAATGAATCCGATCCCGCACTTACAACGTTCTATTCGCATTCTCGATTTTGTTGCTAGTTTCGGTGTTTTTCTCACTCACTCACTTCAACTACACTTCACTCACTCATTCACTCACTCACTCATCACGCACGGTGGCGCGCACAGCACAGCCCAGCGACTCCGCTGCCGCTCTTGTTGCCAGAAAAACCGTTCGCGCGCTAAACAAAACCAGGTTACGAGCTGACCCCAAACCGCTCGCCGCCGCATGCTCCGAAAAAAGGAGGCCACTAGGTTGAGAGGAGAGCGCCCCGTCCTTCTCTCTTTCTCGCGTCTTCTCGGTGACCACGTGGTATCATCTTTCTCCCTCGCCCCCTTTCATTCGTCCTCTCTAGCAGTGTGCACTTCTCTACATTACATCTCTCTATTCTCTTCCTTATTTCTCGACCGCATGCTATCATCTCTTCTCTCACCGTAGCCCCCCTTCACTCGCTCTCTCTAGTAGTAAGCACTTCGCTACATTACATCTCTCTATTCTCTTCCTTATTTCTCTTTGTCCCTGTGGCAGCGCCGTGATGCGAGAAACCTCCCATCGCACTGTATACGAGGAGGGGCTTTCGCTGCTTGCTTCCTCTATTTTCTTCGCGCTTCTGCGCTGTTTCGTACTTTTCCCCATTATTAGGCGGTGTCGCTTTCTTCTTCGCTGCGAGTCTGTTCCCTTTTGTTTCTTGATCTTGACTTCGTATCGTTTCATAAGCGCGTTTTTCTCTTATTGCTTGTCGCCGTAACGCCATAATAATTGCCGGTGTTTTACGTGCTAAAACCGGGATAGGGTTACGCGAGCCACGGCACCGTGGCGGCGGGTTCCGGAAATTCTCTCCGGCCAACGAGAGGCGGTAACGCCTATCGTTCCATAAAGGGCCCTTTGGAGTACTTTTTGAACATATTCTGAAAACAGTGTCGATCAGTCGCGAAGACTCCCGCGAACATGTGAGCCAAATGTTATTTTACTGCGCGCATCAGGGAATTCGCAGTTCTTGTTTCCAAACACAGCTGGAAAACGTCCGCTCTTGACTTTTAACGAGTGACGTCACTGGGGGCGTCACTTTAACAAGTGACGCCCCCAGTGACGATTGACTTTCTTTTTCGTTCCCCTTCAAAAAAATTTCTTCCTGGCTATCGGGATAAATATACGATCACAAAGTCACAGTGACAAACATATTATTTAGCTATTTTCAATTCAATTTCAATTCAGTTTATTTTCGCCATCAAAACAAAATCCATCAAAACAAATTCAGTCAGAATAAATCCTAAATAATACCTATATATATATATATATATATATATATATATATATATATATATATATATATATATATATAATCAGAGCGTTGGAATATAGCCATTGGCACATGGTGGATAATATGGAGCAATGTTCGCCGTTCGGTTTCAAAACGGCTACATTGGGAATATTCTGTTCAATCTCAATCGAATGTTTTCATTTTGCTATCGCTTTTTCTTCTTCTTTTTTTCATTTTTGTCTCGTTCTTGTTCTTAAAGCCCTCGGGGAAATGGGGAGGGGGTCACGTTTTCGTTTTTTGCACCACGGCATCGTACAGATCGCTGCCCTGCTCTCGTATATACGCCCATACCGTTGTCGGCATTTCGAAAGCGAACACGGAATATACAACGCTTGCGCCCGCTTCGATGGCGGGCGCTGCATCGCTCGGTCAGCACCCAACAACGGAGCGAATGCGGTGGCGACGTTTCCAGTGTAAAGTGTCCGCCTGGGGTGAGATGATATCGGCAGCCGCAGCATGCACGTCTCGCATTTCCGTATTGCCGCTTGTTCTTTTTTTTTTTTTCGTATACCCTTATACTCGTTCGTCGTGTCTGAGAGCTGTTGCTACACTACCTATCCCCCCACCCCCCCCCCCCCCCTCCTTTCTTCTTCAGCCGTTTACAGGGCTCTACATTTTGTTTTACGTGTGTGTTGCATAGTTCGCATTTTCGTTCGTCTTCCCCGACTCTCTTTTGTTCAGTACCTCGCCCCCTGCCTCGCGCCGCTTTCCTTTGTTTTGTATTTTTGTCTCTGCAACAAGAGTTGGCATTTCGACCTTTTTCGACTCGGCACCCGCCCGCCCGCTTTTACTGTCGCTCTGTCTACGATACGCTATTTTGTTTATTGTCTTCAAATCATTCTGGCTCGCTTGTTTACGAGCACCAGTATTTCCTCTCCCTCTACTACTGCATTCTCGTATTTTCCCTTCTTTTATGATCCTCTTAATCGGCTTATCTGTATCTTCTTATCCATGGTTTGGGAGTGAATGTGTTCTTTACGACCGCGGATGGAGATGCCGCTGTAGGGTTGGAGAGAAGGAGGGACAGATGGGCTTTTTTTTAAATTATTTTTTCCCCTAGATGCTTCTGTATAATGTTGATCGGATCGGAGCGCGAACCGCATTGATCGAGACGTCGGCAAATGCTTTCAATTGTGCGAATGCGCGATTTCTCCCCCCCCCCCCCCCCTCTTTTTTTTTTTTTTTTGTTAGGAAGCACGGCTTCTTTCATAGCCTGCCTTGTGGTATTTCTAACTCGGTATATCGTTTCAGAAAAGAAAAAAAGAAAGAAAAGGAAGTAAGTGTGTGTGTGTGTGTGTACACACACACACATCAGTAAGGGAGTCTTGCGCTCGGAGCACCGCAAGCGACATTCTGCGTGGTTCAATCCTTTACTAGAGCTCCGAACGCAACTTTGCACTTCCATGCCCTAGACAAACAAACAATTCGCCCCCAGAAAAAAAAAAGGAGAAAAAGAAAAGCGTTCTGTTTTGTTTACACCGACAGCGCGCGCTTTCCATGCGCAACATACTCGCTGTATACACCCGACCCTGCGGGACCATGCCCCAAGGTCCACGCGAGCAACCCGATAGGTCCCCGCTATTGCTACTGCGCCATCGCACTGCGCAGCTATGGTAGTAACTACAAGCACAATGCCGAAACCTCGACGGGGGACGATGCAGGCTGTAGTACATGGGCAAAAAGAGCGGCGAGGCTTCGGCCTTCGTTTCGATCTATCCCCCCCGCTGGCCTTTTAATGGCCCCGACGATGCTGCCGTTGCGAAGCCAGTGAGCGCTGCTTGTGTGTTTGTGTGTGTACAGCGGCTGCCACTATGAACTGTGTAGTATATGTACGTGCCGACACTCACGACCATAGGCGTCAGCGATATCGTCTCTTTCTCGCGTACTCATTTTGTTGTGTGCACCGATCCTATGTCTGTAGTCCTCTTAGTCCGCAGCGGTGGTCTGTAGTGGTTGGAGATTTGATTTGTGGGGTTTAACGTCCCAAAACCAGCTCTGATTATGAGAGACGCCGTAATGGAGGTCTCCGGAAATTTCGACCACCTGGGGTTCTTTAGCGTGCACTGACCTATCGCGCAGTACACGGGCCTCAACATTTCGCCTCTATCGCAATGCAGCCGCCCGGGGCCGGGATTCGATCCCGCGACCTTCGGATCGGCAGCCGAGTGCCCCTGTAGATCACCGTGGCGGGACGAGCATGTCTTTATGGTGCTATATGAAAGAGTGTCCATGTATCTATAGAACCAGGTACCAGTTAAGTAATGTAGACGGCCCTAGTTAACATGGAATCCCAATCGAAGGCGTGCCGCATTATCACAACGTGTTTCTGGTGCGCAAAGCCCGAGAACTTACTTATTCTGTAATGGCGCCTGGAAGTACCAGTTAAAAAAAAAAACGTTTGCTACTACAGACAGGATTAGCAAAGCTCCCATCGGAATCACATTTGCATTTCATTTGAACGTAAGCTCAAACGCACAACATTCCGTGCTTTCCTGCGGGAACATCGTAGCAAACTATAGACATTGAATCAAAATAGCGCGAAAGCCGTGACGTCACTCTGACGTCGAGTGTGCGTTCGCGCTCGTTTGACCTTGATGCACGCAACCTTGATTTCCTTTAGCTTCGGAGTGTTTTTGTTCTGTTTCGTGCACGATCTTGTTCAGGCTGCACTACGTTGTTTGTACGTTTGTTCGTGTGTTTCTGTGTTCCTGTCTTACTTTCTTTCCTTGTTTGTTTGGTTGTTGCAGTTCTTGTGAAGTCCTTGTCCGCTGTGTAGCCGTGCAAGGTATAGATATGCGATAAGGATCGGTTCGGCGCAGTGGCTGTAGTTTCATTGCAATCTCTTTCTTCTGGCGCTGGTGTTTTTGATGGCTGCTTTCACTCACGTACTCTTAGCTTCATAAACTTATTTACTCCTGTCTTTCTTTTTTTTCCTTACGTCAGTGCGTATGTTAGGGCTTCATTATTCCTCTTCTGTTTAAAGTCTCCACTTAACTTAACGCCCTTGGACATTGAATAACTTAACACTTCACGTTCAGTGGCCCTACTATATAATAGTCGTCTATGCGGAAGTCGCAGACAACAAGCAGTAGCGACCCTCGCGTTTACCACGCAAGGCGTGGCCTCCGAGACTCTCTCCTCTCACATAGCTACCCGCACCACTCTCGGAGGTCAATCGCGAGGTGAAACCGATTGAGAAACGTTTAAAGGGTTAACCTTAGGGTCGCCATTATAAGAGCATTCGTTCTTACTTAGCGGTCGCTATAAGTCTTTTAGAAACAATGTAGAAGCACGGCCTCCGAGACTGCGCGCGCGCAGGCCTTCGATAGAGATCACGGAGGCCACGGTAATAAGTGGCTCTCAGAGTTCAAGTACAGCGAAGAAGTGTTGGGAAAGAGATTAGAGGTTGCTGCTAACATTCATCCATCGACACGAGTTTGGCCTCGGCAATTCACTCGCTGTTCGTCTTTTAGTGTTTTTTGGAAGCCAGTATCGGAGCTCAAGCGATCTTTGTTCAACAACGACCAATCAGAATGGACTGGAGCATCCCATTAGAGAGCCGGATACTTTAAGGTACGGTATTTCAAAGGAAGGTGAGAAGAAGGAAGAAAGAGAGAATGGCTTCGGACTGTATGCGCCGAGCAGTATAATTAAGTTGATTAGCATTCTAACAGGCGATCGCTCGCGCTACCGGACAAGGTAAACACGTACCGTGCAGCGTTGCACGAAGAGCGAATTACCTTTCGCGCCACGGGGTCGGCTCGCGTACCTTGAATTCGATACGATTGCGGCGACCGCCCGACCCTAATCGAGTTGACATTGGTGGAAGGGGACGACGGTCAGCTGGACACACAGGCGGCCGCGGATTCGTTGAGGCGAAATTTCCGCAAGGGCGGGTTTTTCGCGGGCTCTGTCGCGCTTTCTTTCTTTCTTCCTTCTTTCTTTCTTTCTTTCTTTCTTTTGCGTACACAGCTCTAGGTCACCTGTTCCTATTGTTTGATTGCTGGATCTCTTTGTCGAAGGAACGATAATGCGCTATACTTTGCTTGCTATTGCAAGTTGAACATTGCTAATGCGGTTGTCAGTGTTGCGATATCTTGCATCTATTACTGAACGAAAAAAAAAATTAGAACGCCAAAATTTTTCTCCCTGAATTTCGTGCACAAATATCAGCGCACAAATACCAGTCTCACGTCATGCACTTGTAATTACCCCCACCCCCCTTTCCCTCATTTTGTGTGTGTGTTTGGCTGCATTGGATCGATGAAGTTTCCCGAAGTTTGCCGGGCTAGGTCTTCAATAATCATATAACGTAGTGCGATTGATCCTTGCCAAGAAAGAGCTACCAATAAAGAGTTAAAGGCACACAGGAGGCGGCGGCGTAAGGCAAATCTGACGTCACCGCAAACCGAAGTTGGAAATTCGAAATGCCGTCGACGTCTTATTATTTTTGTTTGCGTGTTCTCCGTTATGGAGCGTCTGCTTCTCAAGGAAAGATGGTCTTTTTTATGTTGTGTTATGTTGCGTTAGGTTTGGTTTAGTTTGGCGTGGTTTCGTTTGGTCAGTACGACAGAAATACGCGAGACAAGAACGACGTTTCGTTTTGTACATGTAACTTTATATATTCTTCATTGTCCCAATGTAATACGTATTTATGGGCCTATTTTTTCGATTATATCTGTTAATGAACGCTGTCACATTTCTGCCTGGCTTTGCTGGGACACTGTCAAGCTGCGTCCATATCGCGGCTTTCTTTCGAGCGTTCCATGTCACACCTAGCACATTTGCTTCATAAATATTAGAAAAAAAAAAAGAAAGAGAAAATGCGTAAGCAATATGTTACTATTGTGGTAAGATAATCTCCAGTGTAAATGCGATGTAACTGCGCAGTGCTCCAGTGGCTATGGTACTCGGCTGCTGATCCGATGGTCGCAGGATCGAATCCCGGCCGCGGCGGCTGCATTTCGATGGAGGCGAAATGTTGGGGCCCGTGTATACTGTGCGATGTCAACGCACGTTAAAGAACCCCAGGTGGTCGAAATTTCCGGAGACCTCCACTACGGCGTCTCTCATAATCAGAGCTGGTTTTGGGACGTTAAACCCCACAAATCAATGAATCAATCACTCAATCAATCAACGATGTAACTGCTTTTGTTATTGTTTCTTTTTCGATGCACGTGCCCCTTTCGATGCACGTTTGACTATTTCGCCTTTGCATAACATGCATGTCAAGTTTCTTTGTATCTCCTTAGAGGCCTCTTATAGAAAAGCCCCTGTGCAATCGATCGGGGAAAGGGGAGTCCCCCTGCCCTTCCTCGTCGCAGATATAGCACTGCTGTGTATAACGCCGCGTCCTGTAGCTCCACCGTCCACACCGTTCGCTCGGGTTTATCCTCGGAATCGACTTGACCCGGTTACGACTTGTTCGTCTTGTCTTTGTTTTCCTTTAATCGTTTCCGGGTCGCGACCTGGCAAGTCAAGTAGGGCCGGCCGGCGCAGTCGCGTGCTGTTGTCGGCTGAGCTTAGTCGGGAGCGTTGCTGCTCGTGCTCGCGTTAATGAGTTGGCCAGGTTTAATGGGGAAAGGCAGATTGGTAATAATAATAATAATTATTATTATTATTTATTTATTTGCGAAATACTGCAGACCCAGTAAATGCCCAAGCAGGAGGGACAGAAGAGCACAACGTAAACAGATACAAGAAAAAACGGAACAAACACTAAGATTGAACAATAACAAAATTCATTAACAAGATGTAAGGTATAGCGCAAAAAGGAATAATAATAATAATAATAATAATAATAATAATAATAATAATAATAATAATAATAATCAGACGCTTATTTAACGCGCCCAGAAACAACTGTAAGGTCTTTGCACGGGCGCACGCACTAAAGAACAAAAGAAACAATACAATAAAGACAGCCTGCAGAAGAAAATAATAAGGAACAACAAAACAAACGCTCATAATAAAATACCAGGGATGCAGTGCAAAAAATACAAAAACGCAATAAAATTGCACGTATGGAACTACGCGCAAGGCAGCATAAAAAGGAATCTCAACAATGTACGACACTATATTAAAACAGCGCAAAGCTCGGAGCAAATAATAATAATAATAATAATAATAATAATAATAATAATAATAATAATAATAATAATAATAATAATAATAGCTGGGGTTTTACGTGCGAACACCTCGAGCGTGATTTAGTTGCTTAGTCATTCGCATGAGCAGGCAAAGTGAGGCTGAAGCACTTGACGAGCAGACGAAATGGTTGAAAGAACAATTCTTGTTACAATTAGTTGACGCGGCAAATGTTGGTAGGTTGTTCTTTCTAAAGCCCCGTTGCGTAAAACGGGATTGCGAGGCTTTCTGTGTAAGGCGGCTGCGACGTAAGATTTTGTAAGGCACTGAAAAGTACAGTTCTAAACATAACGTGTTATTGCTTCACACTTGCATGGACATTGCACATAGCAACGCTTCTGTCGTCAGACCTAGTTGCGTTGCAGTTCCAAACCCCCGTCTCACAATGAAGTTAGCGCTTTCTTTCTTTCTTTCTCTCTTTCTTTCTTTCTTTCTTTGCTGTAGGTTCGAATATCTCGCTGCTATTGAAGAAACTGCCTTCGAGCAAGCCGTGCAATCTAGCGGTGCCTTTGCATCTGATCTCCCTCCTGAAGTTTTTTTTTTTAATTCCTTCGTTTTATTCATTTCTGTTTCCTTCTGTCTTTCAAATTTGGCTTGGCGCGTTATTCGACCCGTTCCCAAGCGGAAGTGCAAAAGCGCCCCCACCTACCTCCTCCTTTTTTTTTTTTTTTCTTGTTCGGCGTGTGGTGTAACCCCTTTTGATCGGCCAAGGGGAACGCCGCTTTGCCACGCTTTGCACTGGTGTTCGCGAAGAGAAATAACAATAATCGCGGGAAGCTATAAGCTTGAAGGGAAGGGAGCCATTGCGTATATGAAGCCGCGGCGGGAAACAGGTTTCTTTCTTTCTTTCTTTCTTTCTTTCTTTCTTTCTTTCTTTCTTTCTTTCTTTCTTTCTTTCTTTCTTTCTTTCTTTCTTTCTTTCTTTCTTTCTTTTTCGGGGGTTCTCTGCATATTGAAATTTATTTCTTTTGTTTTCCTGAGCAGAGCGTCAGAACATCACACTTATACGGTAGGCTTCCTTGTTCAACTCCATGGTTGTGCGGAAGGGTTGAAGTAAAGGGGTGGGGAACAAGAAAAAAAAAAAGAGGGGGGGGGGTGGTATCATCGCTTTCCATCTAGCAGCTACGCCCGGTCTTGGAAACAGAGAACCGCCGGTGCGTGCAAAATGGCAGAACACGCACAAACAAAATAAATAAATCTGAGATTACAGCTTTGAGAAGCCAAGTTAAACCTATACACGAGCTGAATCGCAAAAGAAATACGCAAGTCTTTGTTCTCATGCATATCGCGGTAAGTCAGTGTAAGGCTATCTTGGTGCTCAACTGTATGGCTTCATCGTGGGTCAGCGCA
This sequence comes from Hyalomma asiaticum, assembly GCA_013339685.2. Classification (NCBI taxonomy): domain Eukaryota; kingdom Metazoa; phylum Arthropoda; class Arachnida; order Ixodida; family Ixodidae; genus Hyalomma; species Hyalomma asiaticum. The sequence goes on from CM023487.1 coordinate 19,071,977, forward strand.
GAGCGACGCGGCGGTCCGTTTGATCCGTTCTTGTTCGGAAAGTTTTGCTGAGAACTTGGCGTGTACTTGCGGCTGGAATCTTGTTGGAACCTGCCGGAACCGGTTTGGTGGACGGCTCTGCGAATCGGTTGGAAGTTTTTCTCTGGTGTCTTGTTCGGATTTGTTGGGAAGGTTGTTGATTGAATCGTATTTGAAATTTCGGCGGAACTTGTGGGTAACCTGTCGGAGGCTTATTGGTACACCAGTCGGAGGATTGTCGGAACCTGTCGGAGTGTTGTCCTTACTTGTCGGAGAAAACCATTCTTGCAGGCAAGTTCTTGACGAACAGGTATATAGTGTGCTGCGAACGTACGATGGAACCAAAGAACACAGAAAGGAAAGAGCGCAATACTGCGCTCTTACGTTTCTCCGTCAGGTATCGTCAAGACGGGTATCCATAGGTTGTATCCGACAGGTTCCGACAAGACTCTGACAGGTTCCGACAAGACACTGACAGGTTCCGACAGTCGTCCGACTGGTATACCAATAAGCCTCCGACAGGTTCAGACAGTCATCCTACTGTAATGCCAATAAGCCTCCGACAGATACCGACAGGCTTCCGACCAGGTTCCGACCAAATTTCAGCCACGATTCAATGACCAACCCTCCAACAAGTCCGAACTGCGCATGTACGAAGTAAGGAAGGAAGGAAGAAAGGGAAGAGCGTAGTACCGCGCTCTTTCCTCTGTGTGTTCCTTCCCTACCTTCGTACTTGCGCAGTACACTAACCGTCTGACCTGTCGGATTCTTGATGGTTCCTGCTGGCGACTTGTGGGAAACTAGCGGAACCGTGTTGTTGGGCACGTGGCGCTGTCGGGTGCCACTACAATAACGGCTAAGAGTTTTCGCAAGGCCACATCCGTGCCTGTCGGCTTTTCACGGTCGAGCAAAATGAAAGCGAGCCTCGAGCCAAGCGAGCCAGCGTGACGCCGCCGCGTTCGTTACGCTATCTGTAATGGGCCGCGCAGGATGGGTGCCAGGAAATAAACAAGTTGGAAAAACAGTGGGGACGTGGGCAGCCTGCTGTGCTACGAGCTTCCACCGGATGCCTCGACAACATCGGCGATAGTTTCAAGAGTGGCGGAGCCTTCAAGTGTGGGAGGTGCTGGGCTCGATTCCCAGTGGCGACGCGAATACATACTCCCACCAGATTTCATAGCGCTGTAGCACCTAGCGACATCATGTTCCCTGGCGGGGCACACTCCGTTCGCCTCTATAGCAAACCGGAGGTTGATGTTGTCCTCGAGATGTTTGAGGGGAAAAAATATCATGTATATAAGAAGCAGTGGTGTAACTTTACACTTCTGTGCTAACACATGATATGTGGGAGCGTGTGTATAATGCAGGAAAGTACCAATTTAACGCTCTTGATAACTAAGGCTCATTGAACACACCGGAAGTAGATAGATAGATAGATAGATAGATAGATAGATAGATAGATAGATAGATAGATAGATAGATAGATAGATATGGCCAAAGTTGCCATGGCCAAGAAATGTTTCGCATTTAAAACAAACAAAAAATAAGGAAGCTGTGGCTACGGGATGCCAAGAGATATAGATCAGCGTATTCACAGCCGTATAACGGAGTTCTTAATTCGTAAACACAAAACATTTTCACTTATTGCGGAGCAAAGAGGAGGAAAAGTCGCATTGCGGATGCGAAAAAAAAAGAACTATTTCCTCCTGCAATCAAATCTACTAAATGTCTTGCAGGCCTCCACAGCATTGCACCTGATGCATGAAACAGAGTGTAGTATAGTTGTGGTAGGATGAACCAGCCCGCCTATAAGGTTAACCGAAAGTCTACCACCAGTCAACCGAAAGTCCTACCCTATAGTCGTCCAAAACAGCACCGAAACGCTAAGGGGGGGGGGGTCTAACCTCGTTCGAGACACTTAAGTCAACATTAAGGTCGACTCGGGAGTTTTTTTCTCGAGATACGACTGTGCTGCTGTGTGCCAGCTGAGGTGCCTGGCGCCATGCCTTCTGCACGAACTTCGTTGCGCCAGACGCGCACTTGCCGCGTTGTGCTCTCTCTCTCTCGTGGCTTCCACCGAGGCATATCGGCCGCGACGCGGTGCTCCAGCGTAGCGCACCTATTGCTATATGTCCAAGGACGCCATGGCCTAGAGGAACGACGACGGCGTTTGGCTCGAGTCACACTCGGGAACCCCGTTGGCAGGTCTTCGGGGTCGCTTGCGACAGTTCTTCCTATCTTTTTTTTTTCTTTCTTCTTCTTCGTCTTCTTGGTTGCATCCGGCGCTGTCTTTTGAGAAACGCTTGCACCCATGTCTCTCTCATCTTCTTCTCTTTCTTTCTAACCGTTTGAATTCTTCGGGTCCGAGCCAACATCATTTTAACGTTGTTGCAATATCCTCCTCGAATTGTCGTTGCGGGGAACTCGGCGATGGCGAGTCCTTGCAGGAAAAGATCGTTGCCTTTCATTATCGTAGTCCTAGAATAGCGCTGTGCCTAAAAAGTATTCGGTATTTAATACTTTCATAATGAGTAACTAGACGACGAGTTGAGCTACAGTTGGTTCTCGTGCTCCTCAAAACTATGACTGTTTCGTAATGAACTAATGAGTAGGCGCGAGCAAGTGCACGTGTAAGCCTGCAGAACGCGAATGAATTAACTCACTCAGGTTTGCATATGCTTGTGTTCTTCGCGCATGCTCATTAGTATGAATGCTGATCCAACATACCTGACAAGAAGTTCTTATAGATTCAAGTTTACAAGCAACAACAACAACAACATTTCGGCAATTTCTTGGCGACTCAGTCACAGGATTAATACTGAATGAAGGCAGCGTGACTATATTATGACATAGCGCATGGTCAATACAGAGTTTTAGTTTGCCCGTAAACTTCTTCACGTTTACGGATACCGGTTTGCCGGGAAAGTGTACGTGACCAGCAGCGCTGGTGGCGACACCTGACGATGCGGAAACTAACCAGGCACACAGAAAGCTAATATTATTGTGGCTTGCCCGTTTTGCTTGACTCCTAGTGTAAAGCATTGCACGTCAGATAATAATTGACTCTGAGTACTTTCATTACCTCTTTCGCAGAAAACGCTCACGTTACTAAAAAGAAAGTCGAATGCATTGTAGTTAAGCAAACCGCGAATAGATGGCGGAATAGGTGGCGCACATGTCACCGCCCCGTTACAAAGGGGAAGCTCATAGCATCCATCCATCCATCCACCGTAAACACGCACGGTAAACCGGTATCCGCAAACTTAAAGAAGTTTACGGACAAACTAAAACTCTGTAATTTTTTAGCCGGGGCTGCCAGTACGCGAACGAATACGGTAGCACGGTTTTTCGATATGTATGCATTGCGCTCCCTATACACAATGTATCTGAAAGAGGCCGAGAAAGACTTTGTCTGATGGAGTTGCACGGGAAACGACTCTCTTCTCGCGACTGACACTTCGCCAGTATGCACGGTTTCTATCGACGCAGGAAGCTTTCTTGTTTTGCTTTTTCGGGGAGGAACGCTTTCACCTTGCGATAACAGCGAACAAATCCGTTCCCACGTCGATAGCTCTTTCTTTCTTTCTTTCTTTCTTTCTTTCTTTCTTTCTTTCTTTCTTTCTTTCTTTCTTTCTTTCTTTCTTTTGCCACTTCCACGTTGTCGCTGTTTTCGTACTGCCGTGTCATCTTCCGCGTGTACGAGTCGCATAGGCGCGCAGATTTTGATTGTCATGTGACTTCACGTTGACGGCAGCTGTGTACGTGCACGTAGGGCGGTCGGGAGTCGCACCCGCGACCTTTCCGCTGTGCTTTCAAACCGGTGTATCATCCTCAGTTTCAACGGAGAGGGTGAGTGTTATAAGGTTTATCAACGTTTTGTTTTCCTTTGCAGTCCAATACTGACGCATGGAAATATGTATACACTGCGATCCGCTTATAACGACGTTGACAAAAACCGGAAAAGTCAGTCGTTGCATCTGCAATGGGAAAGTTCGGAAATGTTTGGAAGCCCGGCTTCTTTCTGTGCTATTGTCGTACTTACGCAAGCAAGTTAGGTGGAGCAAAGCAAGTTAGCTCCGGAAATTTCGACCACGTGAGCTTGTTTTAACTTGCACTGGTATCTCACAGTACACGGGCCTCAACATTTCGCCTCCATCGAAATGCAGCCGCCGCTACGGCGATTCAATCCCGCGACCTTCGGATCAGCAGCCAAGGGTCATAGCCACTGGGCCACCGTGGTGGGGCGATGGACAGCCTTTGATATTGGAGACAAATATAAGTGCTGTCCCGTTTGCTTTTCTAACCTTTAATATGTGTGCCGCTGCGCTTCAAGGTCTGTTCAAATATAAACATCTCGCTCGCTTTTCCTCCTCTTTTCTTTGAAGGTATATCCGACGTTTGAGTGAGCTGAGATATTGAGCGGAGTAAGGACCGGGTGTGGAGTGGAAAGTAAAGAAGGTCGTGAGGAAAGGGGCTGCGTAAAAGCGACGACGGCATGACTCGCGATCTATCTATCTATCTATCTATCTATCTATCTATCTATCTATCTATCTATCTATCTATCTATCTATCTATCTATCTATCTATCTATCTATCTATCTATCTATCTATCTATCTATCTATGTTAGATGATAGAGATGGATGGATAAACAAACTATATATAATACATACGTAATGCCCCGCACCCCCCGGCCGGCTATTCACTGTGTTGCCCTTGGTCACTGAGCTTGGAAAGCGCGCGGGGAAAGAAAATACTTGTGAACCAAAAGAAAAAAAAAAAGCAAGAGCGGAAACTCGATTGCTCTGAGGAAACGAATCCTCTCTATGGAAACAGTTGCTGCGAGAAGAATGGCGACGTTTTTCTTTTTTTCTCTCACTCTCTCATGACGTGTTCATCGAAGAGAACGTGTGTGCTTGTGGTGAAAATAAAATACCAGGAGGCGAGGAGAAAAGAGACGACTGCAGTTGAGGAAGGAAGCTAAAGGGAACTCGTGGCAGAATAGTTGCCATGGGTTTCGTTCGATTCGGAGGAAGGTGAATTGACCTTGCGAAGTCGTCGCCAGAACGATGCTCTGATTTATATTTTTCTTTCTGTTCTATTGCGCTATCCCCCCCCCCTTCCTTTCTTTATTTTTTTCTTCGTTCTTTTAATCTTGTTATCACTTTTTCATTTTCTGTTTTTATTCAAGTCCTCACAGTGCTACCGTGCGAGAAGTACGTGGCCTTCGCGAGCCTTATCGATTACATCACCACCGCGGCGTTGCCGTGTTACTTAACGTGCGTGGGAAGGAGAGGTACTTATTTAGCATATATGCGATAGCGTGCACGTTCGGTTATTGGGGTCTAGATATAATCGCCTTATCTGACTCTGTACACAGATGTTTATCTCTTGGCGCGTTCGGCGGTCGCCGTGAGTGATAACTGTTGCGCGACAGCCAAAACTCGCCGCCAGATTGGATGATGGGGTCATGTTGGTACTCAGTATATAAGCGCAGGCTTAAAAAGCATGGACAAGGACATCGGTGGAAGATACGTTACCATGTACACGCAGTGACCACTAACGCAAACTAAACGCACGCACGCCGAAACAAACACGTGTGCTAAACCGTGTACGCACGAAACACACGCAGATAAAACTTTCCACAGTTTTTGTTCTGACGTATACTGTGGACTCTGCTTACACGCATTCGACATCAGCACGAGCTGATCAAGTCAGTGTACAAGCGCAAAACTTTTCTTTTTAGATGCGAAGCCGCTTATGGCGGGGCGGCTTTGTCCGTCCCTCCCTGACCCCTCCCTCCGCTGTGTGGTGTCCACACCCGCACTGCGCATGCGCATCCTCCTCCCCCTCCTCTCCTTGTCTCATCTCCTCTCCTCTCGGCATTCCTCCTCTCCTCTCCGAACGGCGCGCGTTGACCATGGAAACGCTCTCCTTCGATGAACGCTTCACCAGCTCGCAGGGAACGAGAACGCGCCCTCGCCCGCGAGAGACAACGCTGACGCAGGCAGCGTCTGCTAGCGTCAAACCGATGCAAACGCGACACCTAGTCAAACCGATCAAGCGCGGTGTGCACCCCCTGTGCTGCTTCGCATCGCCTCATGGTCCCCTTTAGCGGGAGATGGAGTAATTTTTTTTTTCTTTCATTAACAGCGGTTTACTCTACGAGAAGTGAAGTGTGTAGCTTCGAAAACATTTCTTGTGTTCACCCGCAAACAAAAGACTACTCACCCTCTTAGAATGCAAACAATACAAAAAGAAATAACTAGTAAAGTGGAGTAATCAGCAGTGGTTGCAGACTGTTCGCGTCGTTACGTCACTGCGCGAACCGTATAGTGAAGAAAGTTCCGGAAGTAATCTGCCGTGTCTGCATCGACGAAAGACCTTTATCAGTCGGTTTAGTCTCTCAAGAGAAACTTGAGAGACTAAACGGAAGCAAGTGAAGGGAAAAAGAATAATCTGGAGCATGAGCACGTCGAGCCTGATAAGTCCGAAGAGGAGAAAGAAATATCGAGAAACGAGCTCTAAGTGAACCGAAGCGAGCGGTGCAAATTAGACGAATCGTATTGTAGAAAGGTCATGAAAGATACGATTGCGAAAGTGCGAATCCGCTGATGGCTCGGGTGTTTTTTAGGGAAATCGGAAAAGGTGAACAATCTTTTTTTATAGTTCCCCCCTAGGGCCTGTCTGTAATGAATAGCGTGCGAAGGAATTCAGATTATAGGCGACGCATAAAGGAGCTAAAGCTCCTCTTGCCAAGTAAATTAGAATAGAAATATCGTGAAGCGAAATCAAGTTCGGAAGTGAGGCGGTGCATGTAAGGGATAAAGGTTGTACGTGGGCGCCACGGTTTCGGAGCATTTCAGCCCGCTTCGAGCGGGTTGAGGGAAATTGAGGAACAGGAGGACGACTTCTTTGTACGCTGCCGTGGCTTGAGATTGTCAGCAGCATACCTCTACTGCGAATATGCGAAATAGCGTAGCACAGACGTAGATTAGGCGATGCGCGCCAGCAATATATGAAGTGACGTTTCAATTCCATCCCTAAAGAAAAACGGTTTTCGTCGGGAAAGCTGGGTTAGCTGCCGTTTGGAGCAAATTGGTGACGCTTGCTGGGGAAAATAGGGAAACGGAAGGGTTGAGTGAGGGCTTGCAGCGCGGGTGCGGAAATGGAATGTCACTGCTGTGATGGGGAGAGTATAGGGAATCGATAATAACGGGAGGTGTTGTGTAGGAAGGGGAAAAAAGGTGTAGGAGCTGTTCGAGAGAGATGGCGATGTGTGTGCGTTGTTTGGCCGGGGGGGGGGGGGGCGAAATGACAAAAAGGAATCAGCACGAAGACTGTCACCACTGAAAGAACGAATATAATTTATAGCACTGCCGTTCGCACACGAGAGAAGATAGCGAAGACAGCACACATACAAAGACATGCACGTTTCAAGTGGACATGTACAGTGATACAGTCAATGTATAAGAGACGCGTGTCGATCAAAATCGGGTACGAAAAACTGCAGAAATCTGGGAAGACGACTTACAAGTAGGCGGGTAGGCGACAAATGAGGGGGAAAAACTTTTCGGTGCCCATATGGGTGTCCCTTGCTTGCCGCTACACTGTCTTATATTTCCTCATAAGAACGCATCACCTCATCTTTCTATTTCTACTTCTATTTGCTCCCCATCTTGGTCCCTAGGTATAGACGTGTGAGTAGTGAGGCTCGGCTAGCGATAATTTCCCAACAATCTATCAATTCCTCTTGCTCACTTTTCTTCCTAATTTCCTCCAAGACTTGGAGATAAATGGCGGTGGAAACAATCGACTACTCAGAAATCCATCTTTCCCCACGACAACGTCTCTCTCTTCTTCCCTCCCTATATGTTTTTTTTTTCTCTCACACGGTGCTTGTTTTTGTTTCCGTCTGCGCGGAAGCGAAGATGGTAGTACCTAGCCAGCTTGGAATCAGCGACGGTTTCCAAGCAATCTGTCGAGTTCCTCCTATACGCCCCTTTTCTCCCTAATTTCCCCCCAGATTGAAAGAACATTGGATAAGAGGGGAGGGAGGGGGTATTGCACAACTACACAGTCTATATTTTCTGATAAAAAAACGTCTTTTCTTTTCTGGAGGCATTTCATTTTTGTTCGTCTTGGTTCTCGACCGTACTGAGGGGAAAAAAAGGGGGATCATAAGTACTGCGCCTTCCCGAAATCGCCGACGTCGAGAAAGGAGCTCGCCTGTGCCGAGTTCTCGGGAAGCGCGCGTTTTCGCCGTAACGATTCACCGCAGTACGGGAAGAATTGAGGTCGCTGAGGTCGCGGTGAGGGAGGAAGGGAGAACAGGGGAGAGAGAGAGATGGAGCGCGTTCCGGGAACAGTGGGTCAGTGGGCCTTCCCTATCTTTCCCGGACTCGGGTTTTTCGGGTTCCGGGTCGGCTGCCAGGCGCTGGCGACGTATGCCGCGGCCCGTATGTACCTAATATAGATCGCACCGCTGACGGTGATGACTCCCGACAGCGGAGGATTTATGGTTAAAACGTGGCTCGGGGACTGCTAGGAAAGCGTCGCGGTTATGCAGAATTATGGGGGGGGGGGGGGGGAGCATGTTTATTTTTTTCGTTGTTTATTTCGACGCCTGCCAACCATCCGATGTGTCGCGGCCGGAGTGCACTTGTGTGCACAATAAAACCCGTTTTTATGCTGTTCAGAGCATACCTATAAACTGTTCCGGACAATAGAGTATACGCTTTGGATGCTCTCCGTCGCAACACGGAATTGTTCGAGCGTTCCGAATCGGTCAAATTCTTTGCGATTATCGAAAATTTATTTCCTCGGGATGTTGCCTGATAAATAAATAAATAAATAAATAAATAAATAAATAAATAAATAAATAAATAAGATCAACTTTTGTTTCTTATTGAGAAATATGGGGGTGACGGAAAAAAAGCTGCAAAAACTGCAGCTTGCGGAAACGGAAGCACGGTATCGTATCACTGGTTTATAACTTGTCTATTGGGAGCGTAAGTTTTATAACTTGCATAACGGGATCACAGTAATGTATCGCTGTTCTATAACTTGCCTATTGCTGATATCAAAATCTGAAGTGGTTTGTGGGTCGTCTTTCTTTTGTTTTTGTTTTTTTTTGTTGCTAATATATGTTCCTGTTTTCCTGCCCTACCTTTACAGTATGGTACTCGTTCTGTTTAATCTAAACGGTATCATCTAATGGAAGAACTGTGAACCAGCTCTTAATACTTTTACATAATACTTGTACATATCCCGGATTGTCAAAAGAGGGAAAGGTGGGTTAGCCGTCGACAGCACAGCGGCGACAGCTCCTCCGTTCAGTTTTACCTCGCTCTCTGTCTCTCTCTGAGCACTAGTTGCGCACACATTCCCTTTGTAGATGTCGCGCGCTTGATGAAATTTGAGTGGTTGAAAATTAATTTCTAGAAGCGGCGTCTCAGTTCTTTTCACTTTCTTCACCTGTGGGCGTCCCGTCCCCACTCGGCCCGGCGGTTTATTTCTCCTCCCTGAGCTCTCTACAAGACGTCTTTCCCAAGATGTCTGTAATACGTTTGACGGTTTTCGGCTTACTCTTTCGTTTCAGTGGTTCCCTCAGTCCCTCGCTTATAGGTCATGATAACGGCGCCTGGGTCATTTTAAAGTCAAGGTGACATTTGACGCTCTGTTCTCTTCCTATTGAAATTCGTTATTGATCATTTGTAGAAGCCTTTACGGTCGTGCGCTGGACATTTGCGGTAAAGTGCGCGTGGGCCGTGGATGTGTTCGAATGGATATGGGTGGGCTAAGGTACCGCATTTGCTCGAATCTACACGACACCCACGTGTGTGTGTGGGGGGGGGGGGGGGGGGAGTGGGGAGTGGGGGGGCGCTTAATTCACACCTTTAGTGACCAATGGTCATTGAAGGTTTGAAAAAGTGCGTAAGACAGTTGAGGTAGACTGGGATTCTGGGTGCCGGCGGGACAGTGGGGACTAGGATATGTAAAAAAAATACAAAAGACACTTGCATGATCTTTGAACTGAGAATGTGTACATTACGAGCGATATACTTCAGTACAGTGACGCATGACAATAGGATGTGACCGGTTGGTGTCGGCCAGGTACGGGCGAAAGCAGATTTCTGAATGGATATCTTGTGGCCGCTTCGGTTCTGGTTTTAAGTTGGCTAGTTTGTCGTGTTCACTGTTGATTTGATATTCTTCTATGGTGGCGCTTTTGCGTGGCGATATGCGAATGGGATGTGCTTTAAGAGTTAAATGCTGGGCTAGTTGGTGTTCGGACTTCACATTCATTGTATAACCTTTGCGCTAAATACGATGAATGTGAAGAATGTGATGTGTGTGTGTGTGTGTGTGTGTGTGTGTGTGTGTGTGTGTGTGTGTGTGTGTGTGTGTGTGTGTGTGTGCGCGCGTGTGTGTGTCACAACCTCGTATGTACTGTCTACTTTATGCTCCAGCCGTGCTTGTTGCAAATTCGAAAATACGGCACATTCTTGTCCGCTACTATGCAGTGCGTGCGTCTGTACTTCGCCCCCGCTGTTGCTTTTCCTGTAACTTAAAAATAACAATAATAATAACATTGAGAGCCAGGAAGAAAGATACATTGTTTGAAGCACCAGCTTGGTACTCTTTCGCTGCCTCAAGATCGTTGCTTTCATGCTGCACAGTATTGTCTATTGTTATCTGAGAATTATAGCGACCTCCGTAGAGGGTAAGAGGGGGGTTGAGGTCGCCATATGTGAAAGGTCTTCAGGGAGTCCTTGACGTACTCTCTCTTATCCTCTTACCACTGGCGCTTTTATGTGGTTGTGTTAAATTTTTCGCTACCTTTTCTGGGAACAGAAAAAAGAAGTGACAGCAGAAAGGCCACGATAAATATTTGAATAGCTATCGCGAAGCTTTTCGCACAGATCCAGCCCTGACATGTGCAAATTTGACTGCCGTTTCGACAATGGATTTGAAAGCTTTCGCACGGCGGTAGCTTCACGTATTCCCCGCGGTGGCTTAGCTGAGACAATGGCATTGCGCTGTCAGTCGAGCAAGTGATCGAAGGTTCGATTTCTTGTCGCTGTTTGGGAGAGGAGGCGGCGGTCAAAGGGCTAAGTATGGGTGGGAGGGGGGGGGGTGCAAAAAAAGCAAAAAAGCTTCTGTTTCCAGTCGAAAGAAACAGGGGCTGTCGAAATTAACCGAAGAATTCCTTCTATGCGGCTCGTCTTGTAATCATACCACGGTTTTTCTTCCTCGTATAAATTATCTAATTTAATCAAATCATTCTTCATTTGGGAGAAACATTGTAATGTGTTCATCCGAAAGAGTCGCGAAAGAATAAAAGCGATTTTCTTTTTGTTATTAGTAAATGACCGTTTCTGCATGTCGTGGCGTCTCTCATAATCACAGCTGGTTTTGGGACGTTAAACCCCGTAAATCAGTCAATCATGTCGTACATGCGTACTTGCCAGTAAGATGACTCTTGATAAGCGACAGAACGCGCTAGAAGACAAAACGAAAGTGACAGAAACGAATTAGTACAAGTGGGGCGACACCTGTATTGTAAGTCCCTAGATTTTCGGAATATCTAGGGACTTTAGGCGACACCAGCGCCGTCACGTCACCAGCTTGCCTCGACGTCATAGGTATTTGACTCTGTATCCAAGGGCATGTACGATTCTCTATCGAAAAAAAAAAAAAAGAACGATGACATTGTGTTCTAAGGGAGTTACGGACTCGACTTGTCAAGTGCCGGGAGCTATTATCGAACTAAAATCGCCGAAACACGCGCGCACGCACTTAAAAAGGAAGAGTCCTTGATTTGTGGCCTGTGTAAGGTCACTTCTGCGACGTAGGTTGAGTTCAAGGCTTGAATATTGAAAAACTGCAGCACTGATATTCCTTTTTTTTTCTCTCTCTCTTTCGACCATGAACATTAATGATTGCGAGGTTCACAACAATTGAAATCTCGAAACAACAACAAAAAGAAGGACTAATTTAACAATACGAGTTGATTTAGCGTTTCTTGTTTGGTGTTTCTGTAAGCGATGTGCAGCACCCAAGAAGTGAGATGATGATCGAGGGGGCAATCAATAAGGTCGTTCGATAGATATGACGTGTATATCCAATGCGTCGATAGAATTACTCGATTGCGTAGGAGATGGGTTTCTGCTGACGCGCCAGTCGCTCGCTCAGTGCTCCTTGCTGCTGCTGTTGCCGTTGGCGCCAGACGCTGCTATTTTCGTCGCCGATATACTACTGGGGAAAAAAAAAGAGAGAGAAAAAAAAAACCGAAGTCTTGTCTCTGGAGTGGAGGAAAGATTTTCCGCTTTTCCGAACGCCCCCCCCCCCTCCCCCGCCTTTCTTTGCAGGTTCATCTTTTGTTGTTGTTGCTGCCTTCATCTGAGACGGACGATTCCAACGTCAGCGGGTTTGCAGCGCGTGTTGTCGTTTCGCGACGATGCCGATAGCGTTCCTTGGGCAGTGGTTTGTCACGTGTCTCGGAGGCGTTCTTGTTGCGTGCGTGTGCCGTGTTTACTCGAATAGACACACCTGGCCTTATCTTTAAATACAAACTGCATCTTTCTCTCGAATTTTATTTTATTTTTTATTACAATTTGCCAAGGCGTTCAATGTATTTACTTTTATTTTCTGTTGCATTGTTTGTGTATACACTCCTGCATGGGCCCGAGGAGGACCTGCAGTACTACTGTAAATTAATAAAATAAATTAAAAATTTTTGGCCAGCGAGACAGATTGCGGATGGCCGGACGCGACCAACCTTCCGTTGTGACGCTGGCCAATATGAGGCCAATTTTAGCAGTCTCTAGCCGGCATTTAGCCATCGCAAGTGAGCGCTAGCAGCGTTCGAGGAAACACGGCAGGCTGCGAGCGCCACCGTCAACCGTTCGCCAATCTCGGTGAGTTACGTTAACACAGCGAGCGTTTAATATCCCTTTGTGTTCGTTTGTGTGTATGTGTGAGTGTCTGTACTCGCATACAAACGAAAATTTTAGGTGGGTGTTGAATTCCCTCCCCACCTCCCTCTCTTTGTGAAATCTGCCTTAGCTTTAGCCATTAGCGAAGTCTGTCTGACTTCGCTAGTGGCTAAGACATATGCTCTCACATATAAAATGACAACGACTAAACAAATGTATCTGCTTCTCATCGTCCGTAATGTACGAGAGAATGCGGTATGTACGGGACACAGACCACGCGCCTCGCACCCGTTGGTCCTCCAAATGGCCTGCGCGCATAGTCGCAGATAGGCGGCCGATGGCGCAAACGGTTTTCATGCGCGAAACGCCAGGCGACAAACGCCGTTGCTCACGTGCGCGCGTGCGCGTCGCGTGGCTCTCGCGTCGACTGGGGAAGGAGTGCGTGACAGCTCGTCGTCGTCGTCGTGGTCACGTGATTGTCACGTCTCGGCGTCAACGCCGTTGGAGACGATGCTGTCGGCGCCGCGGCGACATGCTGTCTGCTGCGCCGAGGGGTTCTGACGAGAAGTAGCTCAATTACGTAGGAGACGCGTCTCGCCTCCGGAAAACACGACGGAACGAAAAAAAAAAAAACAAAAACAAAATATGACGTCGTCTTCGTACGGCGATATGGTCGTCTGACCCGTTAGCGACGCGGCTTTCACTTTGAGCTGTTGCTTGTCTGCGTCCCCTGGCAGTTTCCGTCGCCCCTCCTAGGTTCCTCAGGCTGGACAGTTATACGTACAGTGCGGTCATCAGTGGAGATTTTTCTTTTCCCGTTCCACCTTTCGTAAATACATTACCGCCGACTTTCCACTGTCGGTGAGCAGAATTTGTTGCTGGCTGTACTACATGGTACTACATTCTTACAGTGAACCAGCCAGACTCAAAAGCTACCATTTGTCCCTCTTCTGCGGTGGAATTCTGCGGCTAGTTTATTCATAGTAACAACATTTTACCGCTCACTCACTCACTCACTCACTCACTCACTCACTCACTCACTCACTCACTCACTCACTCACTCACTCACTCACTCACTCACTCACTCACTCACTCACTCACTCAATGAGGGCTAACATCGAACGAAAGGCGTGCCCGGCTGTGAGATCATTAGTGACTGTCTAGTTCGTGCAGATGGGTTAAACCAGTGGCTGGGACCAGAATGCGCAGATCTGACATAAGCCGATCAAAAGTCGAACCGTCACCTTTTATGAGGAGTCCACCCCATTCTATAGGGCTCAAACTCAAAACCTTGCTTGGATTAATGATCGCTGAACTGGCGCTCTTTGGCCAAGCCTGGCCCTTGCGCCGTTAAAACCCACCCATCATAATTGGATTAATGTGGATTAAGATGGATTAAGGTCATTAACGGTAGGTTGAGATCGATTAAGAAGGATTAATGCGTGTATCGAGGTGCACAAGAGGTGTCACAAGGCTTTCGCTTTCGCGTCTATTAGGCGATAACTAATACACGTGGTATTCTTTATTTTTTTCTTTCTTTTTTTTTTCGTGTTGTTAGGTCAGCAGCTTTAGCCTTACCGTAATTCTACCGTGTCCTTTAGTTTACTGTTGACGACACCGCCTGCCGGCCATTGAGCATGTGCAGTATCCGTTTGTTTGTGCCTTTACTTCATTCCGCGCAAACCCCTCACGTGTTGTTTGTCTGACTCCCGCGAATCGACGTAAACAACGTCATTATTGTTGCCCGCTCGGCGTAGGGCGTTCGTCGCCACTCTGTTCTTTTTGTCGCCGCGGGCAGTCAGTCTGCACGTTGAAACAGGCTGTCGAGCACTGCTTTGGCCTTTGTTCCCCCGCCGCGCTCCTTCCTTTCATTCTGTCACGTGGTTCTTTCGAAATCGTTCACATGTTGTAAGCCCACGATACGACATATGCCTGGGCGGTTCAGGCTTTCGGAACTGCTACCTCTGACTTGGCTTGTGGTTTGAAAGTGTGTAGGGGTGAAGGAATACGGTATGTTGGGCCCGTTCGTTCGCCGATTGTTGCGCGTTTATATATAGCGCAGTTCGCCTATCCTTGGTCATTGAGAGATAGGGTTGATCGTCGCGTTTGGCTGGAGAGACCACGTGGGAGTGCCGATGCCACATGTGGAAGGATGTTTTTCCCCGAGCAAGACTGAGATACAGTGTCACCGTGTGCGTGAATGTGATTGTACCGCTGTTCGCGTGGAAGCAGTACTTGTTGTTGTTGTTGTTGTTGTTGTTGTTGTTGTTGTTGTTGTTGTTGTTGTTGTTGTTGTTGTTGTTGTTGTTGTTGTTGTTGTTGTTGTTGTTGTTGTTGTTTTGTGAAACCATGTTTAGGCAGCTGGAGAAGTCAGGAAATGCGTACTATATTTTCAGTATGAGTTGTACCAGTCTGACGCTTCTTCTAATGACCCTTTCCACTACGTGTAGATATTGAGAGTATACGCACGAAATCATATCACGTTATGTACCGTTATTTGTCTACCAATGTCGTCAGGTACTGATATCGAGGAAACAGTGTCGGTGCTGAGCAGCCAGGCTACTTTGAAAAATAAATGAACTGAATGAGTTTAAAAGAAAAGAAGAACGAATTATGATCGTCGTGTCTGTCTTGGCAAATTGTTACGTCATACTCTGTATTCGGCGATCCTTCCCGAAGTGAAAGTGCGTGAGTGCGCTTTAAATGCGGTTTATTTCATAATGAATGAATGAATGAATTCTTGTGACTTTTTTCAGGGGTAACTGGAAATAGCAGTAGTTGACAGCTAGAGGGGGGCCTGTGATGCCAGCTTGCTCATTTCCTGCTGGTGACTCAAGCTGTTTGTGAGGTCGCGCTATCTCCGCGATGGAAGTGGATGTTTACGCATTGCACAGAAGGCCGACAGTCGCGCTGCGGTTTGCGACGAGTTGCAGAGAAGTCCGCTACAAACTCTATGGCGACTCGCTTTCAGGCCGGTTGACCAATGGGGCTGCAATGATTGCATATAAGCAGCGAAAGCGCAACTCGAATAACTTTACGTCGTTGCCTTCCTCCGCGAAAATGGCTCTTACTCGTTAGCTCTTTAAAAACGTTGGCATCCTCGAGGGTGTTAATCGTTTGTCCCGTAGACGACACCCTTTGGGGGAGTTTGGCAGCACCCACTGCGAAGAGGGTGTTTTGATAACTCCTTTTTATAGGAAGGGCGTAAATGTGAAAAACGACCCTCGCAGGTACACTGGAGGTGCTTTTTGCGCTGAATGTTTCTCATTGACCAACTTACGATGCGGGTGTTGCCAAGCGCACACGAAAGGTGTCGTCTGCGGGACAAACAATTAACACTCGTAAGGGTGTTAAAATTTTCGTATTAGGGAGGAGGGTAGAGGTAATTGGCTCACGCTCGGTTGAGTAAAAGTGTATATGAATATATAAATTTAATTCATACGGGTTTCAAAAGATTTGAAACGTGGCGAACGCGAGGAAGTGAGTTATACATATATAAGTTTTAATCGCGGTTGTGTAACGTTTCTTTTTGACGTATATTTGTGAGGCTACTCGTATCTGTTCCGTTATGTCATACACTATGCATCGGAGTGTAGCTAACGGTAGCTAAAAGATAAAAAAAAAGGACGCACAGATGAACACGGGAGCTAAATATTCTTGCCGCAGTATGGGTTGCATGTACTACAAGTATACATACCATGTCTGAATATACTGTGATTATTAATTTCAGTTTAGAAGAATTTTCTTCAAACGCTTTCCCGCAGTCATATGCCTATCGAAACCATATATACAGCAACCAAAGCATATGACATAATAAGCGGAGGGAATCGGGAAATCTACGAAATAAAATAGCGACATAAAAAATGCACTTAAAGGACAGTGAAGGGAAAGGTGGAGGGGGGGGGGGGTAGTACAAAATGTCCCAAAGAAATCACCACGAAAGTGTATACGATCCATTTCTTGTCTTGTTTTATACTTGCTTCTTACTTATCACCACTTCTTTTTCTTTATTATTATTTTTATGCTCGTGTTCGCGGAGGAACCCTGATACCCGGGACATTATATGCCGTTCTGTACTTATTATCGTCGTTTTTGTTCCGCTTCTGGTTGTATGCGTTATATATTAGCGTTCTGCTGAAAGCGAATTCCTTTCGCCTCTTACTCAACCATCCCTTCTTGAACTATTTGCGAGAAGTTGCTCTGGGGTCATCTTCGTGAACAAAATGACGGCGCGAAAGGGGGAGGGGGGGGGGGGTATAGGTATGGTTAGATATTTCCTCGAAGTACTCTCCTTCACGACCCCCCTACCTTCTCGTCTATCCTGACAACAAGACGGTGATGGTTGACCTTGCACCGAAATTGATGGACCCCAGATATCGTGTTCCTTCCCATACAGCAGCTATCACCTTCCGTCGTTTATAAGTTCTTTTTTGTTGTTGTACGCGTGACCCTTTGCGTTTCCGTCCACCCGTGTTATCGGTTTTCGCTCAGTAAGGGTCGCGTCCTCTGCGATTACTGTTATACGTTTACTGATATTGACGGTGCCATCTGTATGATTGACGGCTCCGTATTCTTCAACTATGGCAGTCCACAGTAGGGTAAGCGGGGCTGCTGGACAATGACTGGCAATAAAATATGGTATATCGTTCGTGTCGTGGCGGGACAGAAACAAAAACCGCTGATTGGATCGAACCAACAGGACATCGAAACATTGACTTTCTCAAAACGGAGGACTACGCTTCTAAAGGGTTAGGTTTTTTAAAAGGCATTCCTAACGGGCTTCTAAGGCCTCTAAGACATAGGCTTCTGAAGCCATATGTGCATAGGCGTGCGCATAGGGGCCGTCAATCCCCCCACACCCCTACCCACCCCTTCCGTTTACCTGATGGGGGCGTCAAATCTGTCCCGTACCTCTAGATCGCACTGCATAATGGCCTCAGTGAGGGAGGGTGAGGGAGCGGTAATGATGAGCCCCCCCCCTCCTTTTTCCCACTCTATGGAGAACCCTGCTGACGCTTATGGGCACAGGTAACACTGAAAACAGCGTCCTTACGGAGGTGCACTACTGAGTAGTTGCGACGAGTTAGGCGTGATTCGTTCGAAATTACTATATTCTCGATCTATGAAGGGAAAGGCCAACCTAATCCGAGCCCCGGAGCTCTCAAGAGCCAGTCGAATAAGCGCACAAGGAAACGAAAGAGGCACTGACTTCGCCTCAACTCTGACATCACGTGTCGTCAGATCCGGTGACCTCCCATGTCTATATGACGTCAGCGCATTTCGACGACGTCCTGCTCGTTGATACGCCGTCCGTCACTTCACTCAGCGAAGGCGCATTTCTCGCTGAAGCGCCACCTCACTTCCGGGTCGTCATTTAAACGCGTCCTTTTGTTCTGGCACGGACGCGTGTCATCCAAGGCTTTAGTCCCGCAGAGATTCACGTATATGACGTCATAATATGCGCTCGTGTTGAATCGTATCGTAAATCCGCGCGGCTGTAACCTTCCAGAAACGGGCCGTTTAATTGTCGCCCGACCTTCGTGTAATGGCCTTCCCGCGCGCTACGGCCCCTAATCCACTCTCGCTGAAATCGCTGTCCCGTCGCGTCGTATAGTCTGTCGTCATTACTTCATTCGATGAGCGGGTTTTGATGCCTGGATCGAATTGCACGGCCTTCTGTTGACCCGTGCTTGACGAAGCACTACGAATTTCGCTAGCCGATAGATTGTCGTCAATATATAAAAGCGAATGAAGTACAGGGAAGGGTGGTGGAGTTGAAAGCCGAGTTTAATTAGGTTTCTTCTTTTTCTTCGCGTGGCTCGCGTTTCAAGGTCGATCGGCCGCGGTGAAGGTTGTTTCAAGGTCGCTTGTTCGTTCGTCTTGTGGGTGAGCATGAGGAAGCGATAGCTTTCGGACGCTTTGGTATGTAAGCTAGCCGTTCTAAAAGGGCACTTCGTTAGCTTAGCAATCGAAAAGCTCCGAGGGGACGTTGGGTCTTACGCAATGAGCATCGCGTATTCGTTTGCGAAAGCACGCACTCTAATGTCCGTCAGCTAATAGGCCGTAGGTTGGCTAGTGTTATTTAACTCATGATGAGCGAATGTAAGCTGCAAATGGCTTTGCACTGGAGAGAGCGTCCTGCATTTTGCATAAGTGACATCGTTAATTCCGGAATAGGAGGCGCTATGCTTGCTTGCGCAAGTACGGATGACTATCAAGTTGTGCACGACGTTAAAGGGCATCCCCTGGGGATTTTTCGGTGTCCACTGATTTCATGGAAATTTTCAGTAAATGCTATGCTCGTACTGCATAAAGTTGGGCGAGTTTGTAAGGGTCCATAGTGAAAATAACAGGCGTGCAAAACACGGACACAAGGGGAAAAAGTGGACAACACGGACACGGACTCGTGTTGTCCGCTTCTACCCCTTGTTTCCGTGTTTTGTACGCCTGCTTCCTTTCACTATGACAAGTCTTTAGTCTTCCTGAAATGAAGCTTTATTTTTTAACGGAATTCCGTGCGGTCGCGTCTTTTTGACGTTGTTAAAACGGTGTTAATTCGTGCCGGACCAGGACGAATTTTTCGGCAACTAGGAAGCTCTCATTTCTGAGAAATTCGTATGGATTTCCTTGTAGCCTTGTCACTACAAAACGGGGGGATGCTAATTTTTCCTTTCGTTAATGTTACTCCACCTTGCGAGTTTCCGCAGAACTCATTTGCCGTGTATCTTAGAAACATGGCCTCCGGTATCCGATACCGCTTTAAGTGACTTTGGCCTTTACGGCAACGCTGCGCTCTCTGTGCTTTATTATTAAATTTCGTTTATTGTATGCAGTCCTTGCCGTAGTATGCAGTATTTTTAGGTAGGAAATGTTTGAACGCTCCGTGCTCCGGAGAGAGGCACAAAAACTGGTGTCGATTGATAGCCGCAAGAAACGGGACCGATATGCCTCTTTCTTTCTTTCTTTCTTTCTTTCTTTCTTTCTTTCTTTCTTTCTTTCTTTCTTTCTTTCTTTCTCCACCGGGAGGAAACGGCGATATAAAGAAGGAAGCCAAGTCAACGAGTCGAAGCAATAGCTAGCGAGAAATCCGTTGAGAGCTAGGTGATGGGGGGGTATGGTCGTAAAACGGAAGAAAAAGATCAACCGAGGCGGCATGGGTGTTCAACAGAGATAAACAACGCGTAGTCGCCGAACGCCGGGGCGGAACTCAGATAAGATACAAAAAAGAAGTCGCGTAATCTATTGAGAACGGAAGAAAGCGAGACATGCAGATGGAGGTGAGGCAGTGAAGAAAGGAATGTTTTTTTTTTGGCGGTGTGAAAAACGGGAGCTGAGAGGAGGCACACCGTTTTTCTTTTTCCTTTTCTTCCCTTTCATTCCTTTTTCTTTTCTTTTTTTTTTTTTTGAGTGAAAGGAAGCAGGCACCGTCCGTTCCTCGAGGCCAAACAATAGACGAAAAGAATCATACTGCGCTCAGAATCGCCGCATTTACGTATTTCACTCGAGCGGCAGACGATTTGGAAGAGCAGACGAAATTGCTATGGGTCAGATGCATGAAGAAAAACCAATAAAAGCTAGCATGCCCGATAAAAAGGGAAGTCAAGGTTACCCTTAGAGATCAGCGAAGGACGAGGAGCAGACGATGCTCAGTATCAACGCAAGCAGACGTGACATGTTTAGTCAACAGAAGTAATTGAGTAGCAGACGAAATCACGCTGGACAGGATGGGTAAAAAGAAAGGAACAAGGCTTCGCAAACACGGTAGGTCAATGAATGAATGAAGCCGACGTTAACCTTCCGTGTCAGCGAAAAATGAACAGCAGACGACGCTGGAAATCAGCGCACGCAGACGTGAGCCGTACGTTTACATACATAGTCAACAGAGGTAAACGAGTAAGCAGACGAAATAACGCTGGTCAGGAGAACCAGTTCGCTCACACAAAGAAAGAAACGTTAAGTCGAGGCCGCGCCTTTGAGGTCAACAGAAGATGAGTGTATAGCAGACGACGGAATCAACGTAAGCAGACGCAAAGCGCGCAGTCAACAGACGTAAATCAGTAGCAGACGAAATCGGTGCTGGGCATGGATGCGAGTCATTCGTGCACGCAGAGAAAGAAAGCGTGAATGGAATATAGTAACATGAAATAACACCCGGACGAAAGCACCGTTTCGGCTACGTAAACGGGAAGGGGAATAGCCGCAGCCGGAGCGAATCCAAATGGCCCTTTCGTGTATTATGGGCTTTACGAGCCGACCTCGCTATAGCCAAAATGGCTGGCTGAAATTCAGACGCGGAGTGTGTTTCTTATATCACTCTCTGGCCTTTCGCAGATTGTCCTTTATATGCTGAATTTATTGCCTCCAAAGTATCCCGTACGTATTACAGCTTTCTTTCTTTCTTTCTTTCTTTCTTTCTTCTTTCTTTCTTCTTTCTTTCTTTCTTTCTTTCTTTCTTTCTTTCTTTCTTTCTTTCTTTCTTTCTTTCTTTCTTTTTCGTGTGAGCGTAAATGTTCGGTCGTTAGGCTTACTTCGCTTCTTCTTCGCTAAACGCTTCAGCGTGTGTTCGTTTACGGTCATTTATACTGTTAGAACTGTACGCTTTCTACGATACCGCACAGCGGTTGAGTAGTAGGCCTAGAAGAAACAACGGACTGTATACAGGGACGTTTACGTGTATCGACACTTGTACTTTCCAAAGAACAAGTTTACTGCTTGGGTCAATTAACAGCGCCTGTCGCGCGCCCTGTGGTCAATGCTTGTTAGGGGAAGATTATATATATATATATATATATATATATATATATATATATATATATATATATATATAGATATATATAGAAGATATTGGCCGCTATGCTTTGGAGACGCGTCGTTTAAGTCGGGGCGGTATTCGTATTTTTATGCGAAACGTTTAATAGACCGTAAAACCGATATTTTGTTAGGGCTACATATATTATATTCAGCCTCAAAGCAAGCACTTTCCGAGCTAAGATGGAAATATAAAAAGACCGTCTGAACGGTTTAAAGCAGGATGTACCTACAATGTTCCATGTGTAGCACACTATTCACGACGAAATCCATGCTACAACGCTAATTCTGAACACGCACGCACACACGCACGCACACACACACGCACACACACACACGGTACGATGCCAGTACTGGTTAGTGCTGGTTAACACTTGGCTATCCTTACCTGTCCGTTGTCATGAGCGCAATAACAAAATACATTAGTATACTTGCTACATATGCATCATGCGCGACTAGTAAGTCAGTTTTTCGCACATTACTACAAATACCCATAGAAAAATTGGCTGTAGGTCTCACTTTATTTTCGTTTTTTTTTTTTCACGGTGCTTCCTCCCTTCCCCATTTTGTCCCCTCTTAGTTCCGGTTTGAATTTCCGGTGAGCGGTCCCCGGCTTCCGGATTGAGATCTCCTTCCTCGCTTTTCTGTTTTGTGGTTCCGGAATGAACGAAAACGCTGCTACGAAAGTACGAGGCAAAATAAAATATAAATGCAACAAAATAAAGGATACAAATATAAGCCATACTTCACCTTGCTAAAAAAAAACAAGAAGTGGGAGGGAGGGGGATGCTGGCACGTCCGGAGTACGACCGAAAAAATGACCGAGAAAAGCGTTTGCCGTGCTGGCATGCATGTCTAGAAAGTTTTGTCATTTTTATAATAATAATTTTCGTGTGTGCGTGTGTGTGTGTGTGTGTGAGTGTGTGTTGATATCGTAGGATACATGTACATTCCTCTTATATATCGCTCTTTTTCTTTTTTAATCGCGTCAAAAAGCGGGAGACTTGGCGATGTTTGTGATCGGGGATAATGCGTTAGTGCGTACCATGCCTCGGGGTGCGCTCGGAAAGTGAGACATACACTTCTTGTTCGTTCGATTTTTCTTTTCTTTTTTTCACGTTAAAGGGGAGCCATAGAAAAGAGAGAAAGAAAAAAAGGACTTGTTCAGCCGGGGGCATATGTACACAATGACTTCCCTTCGCGCATCGCTGTCCGGCTCAAGTGTCGAATCGTCATTAATCATGGGTAGTTACGCGAACCGTAACCATTCCCATCGTTTCCGTTCTCACTGTCCCTGTTTATTCGTTTGTGTATTTATTCATATATAGTGACTGCCTTCCGGCAGTCACTATATATGAATAAATACACAAAGTGAGGTGCTAGAACGAAATGCCAGGAAAACGTCATTTGAAAGGCCTTCCAGTACCTCATATTTGGCGCATTTCAGAAGGGGATCTTGTGTCAGGATTCAAGAATCATAGCAGTGCCGATATTCAGAATGACTATAACGCTTACGCCGATTCTGAAATGTAGAGTCTTCGTTTTGTACGGTTACGTTTCAACATGTGGTGGCCGCGTATGTCCGAGCCGCTATCGAAAGGTCCGCAAGCCGCATGTTTGAGACACCGTCCTCTAACCGCTATACATCTTTTCAGAGAAAGCTCCCTGGACGCCCCCATAACCCCCTCCGGTCTGTGCAACATGTGCGTGACCCCCCCCCCCCCCCTCCCCAAAAAAAAAGCACTGCCGAGGGTTTGAAGTAGCAAATTTGGCAAGTTGGAAGGTCTTTATTATCAAACAGCACACATACGCGAAGACAAACGGAACGAAACGGACAACACAAGCATTTTTTACTGCTGGGCACAGCCCATTATGGCGGTGCTCCGTGCCACCTGTGAAAAGGTCTATAGGTAATAATAAATAAATAAATAAATAAATAAATCAAATGTTTATTAATTCACAAAAAGCTTTTACAGGTGGAGGTATACAGAAGGAGGTCCCATAGGTAAAAATTGAATTGGGGCCTCCTCTTCATGGTTAACATAAAAGTTACAATGGCAGAAACGGTAGACTGTATGAGTACAATTGAAAAAAAAAGAAGATAAATAATGATACAGGTATAAGTAAATAACGATATCAGTAGACAGCAGTGTATCGGCAGTAAGTAATATAGTGAAACTAGGTGAAACTAACATAGAAGTGGAAGAAGAAGAAAAAGCAAAAAATGAAAAACAACTTAAGCAACATAGAATGGCAGGTCTAAAACGAAATCGGGTTATGCAGCTGACACATCCATATCACGTAACAAAAAAATTTTCAATTCATGGCAAAACGTATGGGCTCTCTAGAGCTTTATGACAAATGGTAATGTGTTCCATGATGATATGGGCTGCAAAGTGAACGGTCTGTCTGCCATAATTAGTACGTATTTCGGGCAGAATGAAGTTATTATGCAGTGTGAAACGTGTTGTGTTGGTGTTAGTTAGAGATGACATCGTTACGGTTACGAAGATTAGAATGCAAAGTGTAAAACTCCGAAACTTCAGTGGGCGCGTTGAGAGGAGGAGGAGGCGAAAAGGTGTAAGTCGAGACAGAAAGAAAGAAGGACGTGTAAGGAGGAAGACCGTGTGCCCCTCTAGCGGACGTGCATGCGCGCTCGTACGCCGAGTCGTGTAGGTATATAGGAACGGGTGCGCGCGGAGAGAAATCTACAACCGGCTCGGCCCGCCGACACGCTTCGTGGACTGTCCTGTACTGAACGCGTCGCTAAACATCTGCCACGCCGGTCTGAGCCGCTGCGTGACCTCCCCGTCGTCGTATCCCGACGAAGACCCTATACACACTCGCAGCGCCCGCCATTTCTTCCTTCTTTTAAAACCTCCACACCGGCCTCCTGCTGGATCGCTAAGAATCGGAGCTGGAAAGGCCATACGTGGCTATGTCAGGAATTGACCATACCGGGGTGTATATGTTATGTCTCCGTATATGGCCATATGTGTCCTATTTGTAATGGAACCATATGTGACATTTCTTTATAAGTTCGTCGTATCGGGACTCTATACTCACAAAGCCGCCATTTCTTCCTTCTTTTAAAAACTTCACACCGGCCGCCTGCTGGATTAAGAATCGGAGCTGGGAAGGCCATACATGGCTATGTCAGGAATTGGCCATACCGGGATGTATATGTAATGTCTCCGTATATGGTAATATGTGTCCTATTCGTGACTGAACCATATGTGACATTTCTTTATAGGTTCGTCGTATCGGGACTCTGTGTACTCACAGCGCCGCCATTTCTCCCTTCTTTTAAAACCTTCTCACCGGCCGCCTGCTGGATCGCTAACAATCGGAGCTGGAAATGCCATATATGGCCATATCAGGAATTGGCCATACCTGGGATGTATATGTCGCCGTATATGGTCATGTTTGTCCAATTCGTGATAGAGCCACATGTGACAATTATTTATAGGTTCGTCGTATCGAGACTCTATATACTCACAAAGCCGCCATTTCTTCCTTCTTTTAAAATCTACGCACTGGCCGCCTGCTGTATCACTAACAGTCGACGCTGGAAATGTCATATATGGCCATAATAGGAATTGGCCATACCGAGATACCGGGATGTATATGTTATGTCTCCGTATGGTTGTCCAATTCGTGATGGAACCATGTGACAATTCTTTTATAGGGTCGTCGTATCGGCACTCTGTATACTCACAAAGCCGCCACTTCCTTTTTTTACCTGCGCGTTCGCCTAGTAGATCGCTAATGCCGAAGATAGCGAAGCTATCTCTTACAGAAATGCCATATATGACCATATACTGGACTGTGTGTAGTTTGCGTCCGTATGTGGCCACATTTGTCCATTTTGTGATCGAAGCATACCTGAAGTTCTTGATAGGTTTCGTTGTATCCTGACTATGTATAACTCGCAAAGACAGTCGCCATTTCTTCCTTCTTTTAACTGTCACAGGTCCCACACAGAAGGGGTGCTGCGAACTCGTACACATATATATTATTTAATTATTTTATGTTAATCCTATTAAAGTTAGCTGACGCGTTGGCAGCAAAGGAGGTGACGCGCAGGGTCCTAAGGTATAAGCGGGTAATAGATCATGCAGAAGACGTAGAACTAGAGCCACGATGATGAACGGATAAAAACGCGGAAACAAAAGAAAGCCGGAATGTGAAAACAAAGAAGTAAATAGGAGGTGGAGAGGAGGATCCGAGGCCAGGTGTCTTCCTTTATAGCTTTCATCTCGACCCTGCACTCTCTTGGAAGTCGGGGCGGTCGACATCCATGCTCTCCTCGCAGGTGAAAAAAAAACAGTATAATAATGCAATCGGGAAGTGGCGAAAACGCGCGGACCGCTCCCCCACGGTTCTTTTTTTTCTCCCTTTCATCGGTCCCACTCACTCTTTCACGTTTGTATTGTTATTATCCCCCGCATGCGGTCACGGCAGCTTCGTCTCCGTCGTCCCGTGCAACACTGCGCAAGCTACAGGCCTCTTCGACCAATCAGAAGCACGAACGCATCCTAAGTGTGTCCTTCCGCGCACTGTCGTCTGCTAGCGTCGAGTCGTCTGCCAGCGGAAGCGGCAGTCGCGTTTGCGAAGTCTTGGCACTACATCTCGTTTCGCAAGAATGCGCGCTCTACGGCCGCGTAGACTTGGCTGCGCTGCACGGAACTACTGAAACGCAGTACCGCGCGGTGCCTCCCATTCCCTCGGAGCGCGCCGAAATTCGACTTGTTCTCGGCTCTACGCCGATCCGGCTGCCGCGTACGTCTTTTATTATTTTTTTTTCCTTTTGTTACTCCTGGTCGCTGAGCAGCTGTTGCCGCTCGGCCTCCTCACACTGTTACTTTCTGTTCCTTGTTCTAGTTCCTCGTTTTTAACATTTCTTTTTCCCTCCTTTTCTATTCGTTACCTGTTTCTGTATCTCCGGCCAGAATCCACCCCAACCTGACCTGGCATCCCCTGGGGGAAGTGCTGCACAACTTTCTCCTGTAGGACACCCCTCCGTTGGTCCAATAGGCCCCCTTCCTTTTCCAATTCTCTGTCGTTCGCCTACCCACCCCCCGTCGTAGTAGGACCCCCCGTGCTTCAAATGTGAACGAACTCGTTAGCCCCTAGGATGGACCTCTTATGCCTCCCCCCTTCGCTTTTTCAAGTTCCAAGTACCCCAATTCTCATCGCAGTAGCGCTTTGGGCCGAATTGTGAACGAAACGTCACCTACGTAGAAAGAAAGAAAGAAAGAAAGAAAGAAAGAAAGAAAGAAAGAAAGAAAGAAAGAAAGAAAGAAAGAAAGAACACGCTGGAAGTGTTTAAACCGTGATTCAATTCTGAACGCTATTACGATCTTTCATGCGCAGCATTTTGCGTTTGTAGGCTCGTTCGATTGCGACCGTGACGCGTATTGTTTGCCGTACCAGAGTTAGGTGGGGCAGCGGCATTTAAAAGGCCGTACGGCATAAAGCGGAATCAGCTCGCGAGTGCTTCAGTAAGCCAGAAGCGTAGAAGCGCACGAAACGCCAGCCAATGACGTCCATTCACATCCGCGACCTCACCGTGACGGGGCAAAATTCCTTTTATTTTATAATCAGCGTCCTTCGGGAGCTATATATATATATATGCTAAGCGCTGGGGAACAGCGTGCCGCGTGGTCACGTGGTTTCGCGGGTAAATTCATGGCCTTGTCCGTGCGAGTTAATAAAGCCGTCGAATGAGGGGCACAAAAATAGCCATCGGCGAAGTAGTTCGTCCTTCCTTTCTCCGACCTTTCGGGTTTGGAGAACGCAGCGGCGTTGAGTTGTGTGCGGGTAACCGAGTGGTTATATAAAGTTTGTTTTTCTCTCCCTCTCGATGCTCTAAAAATATCCGCACGTGGGCCGGACAGGTAGCGGAGGCCCGTAACCCGTCATCTGGTCTAGGAGTCGACTCGCGTTGACCTTCGTCATTCGGTGTAGCAGACGACCTCCGGAGCAGACGACGACAGCAGCGACGGAAGTGGCCCCGCGTTTCCGGTCTTGGGGAAAACGCGCGCTATACTTTTGCCGCTAGATACTTTCTTTCTTTTACGATCCGCTGCACATGCGTGGGCGGGTGTTGGTTTTTTGTGGAAGATCCTCGAAGGGCAGGGTGTATGCGTCACGTGGCCGGCCGTGTCTCCCCGTGAACTCCGAGTTCTTAACGGTGCAGGATTTGTTTTTGTGGGGTTTAACGTCCCACAACCAGCTCTGATTATGAGAGACGCCGTAGTGGAGGGCTCCGGAAATTTCGACCACCTGGGGTTCTTTAACGTGCACTAACATCGCACAGTACACGGGCCTCAACATTTCGCCTCCATCGAAATGCAGCCGCCGCGGCCGGGATTCGATCCCGCGACCTTCGGATCAGCAGCCGAGTACCATAGCCACTAGACCACCGTGGCGGGGCAACGGTGCAGGAGGAAGCGCGACATGTGGTAAAACGTTCGTAGTGAAAGTTTCGGCTGTCCTTTGTCGTCTTCTGGCGCGGTGAAGCCGTCGTCTGCTAGCTAGCTACTGCTTTTTTTTTAAGTTTCTTTTTGCATTCTGTCTCCAGACTTTCCCCGTTTAGAAAGTTAACTTCCGTACTTGTGTAGCTGGTGCGAAAGGAAAAAAAAAAAAAAAGACGTCTAGTGACTTTTTTTTTTTTTTTCGCTCGGGAGCAATTATTTTTTTCTACTGTCGGAAGCAATTTGCATCCGACAGTCGGAGTTTGCTGGGGCTGCTGTTTGAACTGTTCTGTGCTAGAAGGTACAGCTGCAGACGTCTGCGCACTTGTGCACTTCTGCTTATTTCCATGCACAATATGTTTGTCTTATTGCCACCGCGTAAAATGGCTCCCTTTATTTATGCGTATCTCTAGTTAGCTAGCTTATAGATGTGTACAAACGTGGTAGTCGTTCCTCCGTCTCTTTGACGACTTGACGTTTATCTCTGGGATTAGCTTGTACAGTTGCCGTGAATGACTGTCCTTATATTGATATCGTTCTTCAGAGACTGCGATTACTAAGGACTTCGGTGATAATAGCGAATTCAAGCAACGTCACGGCGAATTGTTCTTGTCAGGAGGCCTAGTCAGGAGCTTTAAGCCCTCCTTTTGCCTTATCTCGTGGGCAAACCTTGTACCTGTTTTGCCCGAATAAATAATAAAAATAAAACAATAACCATCAAGTCGTAGTGCGCTGCTTTATTTCACGCAAAACCACCCCAACATTACGCAGTGACAGACGGCGAACGTCTGGTGGCTGGAAATAAGCACAGAAGGTCGCAAGTACACAGAATCCTACATCTGCGCCTCCTAACAGAGAACGTTGGGTGATAGGTGGCGTGCAAATACGCAGCCCAGCTGCTTCGCTGTTTAGTTTACAGAGCAAGATCTCTGGGGCTGTTCTTTTCGTAGACCACGAGTGCGAGAAGCAATTCGGGAAGGTTCGCGCGCTCCATACGCCTGCCTGTCTGTACGCGAAAAATCGTAGTCACGTCATTGATGCTACAGGTACAGTTTTAGGTGGCCTCAAACCTCGGTGCAAACGCTAATGGATTTTGGTCGAATCCGTCGCTCACAATTTCCGCACTGGCGATCACTTTGAACCTTCGGTGCATGATCTAAAAAAAAAAAAAAAAAGGAAGGAAGGAAGGTGATTTGCTAACGGCTGTCAAGGTCATACGCAAGTCAAGGCCAGCTTTCGGGGTGGGCCTGCCATTTCTACATCCACAACAACGCAGAATGCGAACTGCTTCTTGTTTTGTTTGTTTTCGTGCATAGTCGCACCGCTACAGACCTTGGAAACGCGCCTAATGGACGCGCTTGCTGTATATGCATGTATACACCTTACGCTCGGCAACTGTTTACACAACCCTAAATCCGCTCGTTGCGTGCAAACAAAAGCGGTGCTCAGCGCTCCCGGCCTCGCAAGCGTCACTCACAATTAGCGGTTTCCGCGTGCCACCATTGTGTTGTCGCTGCGTGCGTGCCTAATGGGGGCATATAGGAACTGGTCGTTATGCGTGTATACCCGGCCATTACGGATCATTCCGCGGTGTTTAGAGTTAGTTCGTGCGTTTCTTTTCTTGTCTCTGTACACATTGTTGACAGCCAATGGCAAGATGCAAGATCTACCCTCGAAGAAACGTACAAGTGTAAACAGATGCGAAGAGAGTACTGTGCGTTGTTACTCCATCTTGCACGAGGAAAGGGAGTCGTTAAGGTACTGTTTTTCAAACAGTGCTTCCACGGCTAATTAAAGGCGACACGGCACACGCCTCAAGCATCCGCACGTGATGTGGATGTGTTCGGGCGTCGTCACACACTGGGGGCATTTGTATTCGTGTCAGCCTTATCATCCTGTGTAGCCTACGCAAGTGTGGAAGCGCGTACAAGAGAAAGGACATCGGCAAAAAAGAACTGCTTGCGAAGTGGCCGTTGGTACGCGTTGAAGAACCCAGGTCAAGATCTGCTCCAACGCAGCCGCCGTGCAACGGTGGGTCTTCGCGAGATCATCGCTCTGCGAGAGCGCTGTCCACCACTCCACTCCTCTAAAAGCTCGCTTTCGTACGTCCCTCTCTCCATCCTCTATTTCGACTTCACCGTTCGAGGCCTTCGCCGACAGAGAACAACCCGGCACTCAAAGCCTTTTCGCTCTCTCTCCCAACATGCCATCGTTTCTCCGTCGCCCCGCTACCAGCCGGCCCCTTCCACGGCGTCGACGCCGCTTTGCTCTCCGTGAGCCGAAACGTCTCTTCCTGGTTCGGTTCACGGCGGCAGGCGGCGATGTCGACGCGGCGACCACCGGCACGAGAGGGGGCGCAGAAACGAAGAAGAAAGGGGGGTAAGCCCGGGAAGCCACTGGCTTGGAATCGTAGGGGAAGGGTGAAAGGGGGAGAGGGGGGTGCAGTCTCGAAGGGGAAGGCGACGTCGACGAGCACGCACGCGAGACCGATCAGGCTGTTGGCGAGCGGCGGCAGCCGGGTGCTGTCAAAAACTGTACGCGTGCCGTGGCATGCCGAGGCAGTTCTCTCCGTTACGTGCTTATGTACGTGGCCTGCTGAGAGAACTACGGCGTCGGTTCGTCAGGGCAGTCTCTCTCTCTCTCTCTCTCTCTTTCCCTTATCATCCGCCTTGTTTTCTCCGGCCTTTCTAATCTTCCTCATCCCGCTCTCCCGTACCAGTGGTGCTGCCTTCGTATGCTCGGCGTCTTTCGGCCGACGTTTCGGAGCAGGCGTCGCCCAGCCGTCCCCGGGTCTTTCTTTCGTGATCGAAGTTCATGAAAAACCAGGTGTAACGCGGACTTCGTCCCGTTGCCTGCTTTTCTGTGTGTGTCCGTTTGGTCGTTTTTATCTTGAATCTTGTAATAACTGGCCGAACTTTCGACCATGCTGGTTTCTCTCGTTTTTTGTTTGTAACTGTGTTTCGAGGGCGCTGTCTTCCTGGGTTCTCTTGAACTTTCTGTAACGTGCCATGGTCACGATGGTTTCGACCACTGACTGAATTTCGGCTATTTCCATTGCCATTTTGTCTGCAAGTATTAATGTGCGGCTTAGAGGGCAACCACCAGGGGCGGATACGGGATTCTTCCAAAAAAGTTAGACAGGGAGGGCAGTCGTGCTTTTACATGCTAGACGGTGCTTGAATGAAGGTGTTGCTAAGACATGAACTGTTCTCTGGGGTATAAATTCAATAATTAAGGGAAAAATCGGGACATCCATACTCCCCACCCCATTTCTCCCTGTGCATCCTGTACTGACAGTAGTAAAGATAACTTGAAAGCGAATTTAAAAAATGATCGAGGAGGTAGAAAAGGAACAGAATTGATCAGAGAAAAAGTGGGACTATAGCTGTCATTCTCGTTACGTCTCAGCGAAAAAAAAAAACAAGCAAGTTCCATGCCTTGCTCTCTATTGTAAGCCTACTAATTAAAGTGCTTCCGACCAACTGCTTGGTCTCACTAGTCATTATACTCCATCTGCACTTTTAAACAGCTACTAATAGCGGAGGGTAAGGGATATCGTAGAAACGGTTAGGACATCAGCAGGGGGCGTCGTTTGCCGAGGGCCGACTGAATGAAGGAACAAAGAGAGAAGTGGCGGATGGTCGTTGTTTCTGATGCTGGGTCGAGATAAAACAGAGATGGGAGAGAGTGCGCGGGGTCAGAGCGGGTGGAAATCGCTTCACGTTCACTGTGTGCATCTCCTACTGCGGGTTGGTTGCCCTAGCGGCCGGCCGGCGTCTATGTGACCCGACTGGCGGTGGAGGCACCGTCCACATATACGGAGGAAAGGGGAGGGAGGGTTTGTGATGGTGGTTGAGCATGCTCCGAACAAAGGGAGCAGCTGGCCTGCTGCCGCCCGTCGCACCACGGCGACCCCGCGCTGGCATCGTGAAAGCGACGATGTCGGCGAGGGGTGCTTTTTTTTTTTTTTTCCCGCTGGGTCTCTATTTTTCCTTTTTTTAAAGGCCGTGGCGGCAGCGATGAGCGATCTCTGCTGCCGCCCTCCGTTCGACGGCAGCTGCTGGAATCGTCGGGTCGTCTGTGCACGGCTTCCTCGGCGCACCAGTGTCTGTCGCTATCGGGATGTGTGAACGGGTGCGGGTTGAAATGAGCTTTCGCGGGTGAGAGTGGCGTGTACAGGTAGGGGAAGGCTCGATACGCGAGGTGTCCCGGAGTTCGCCGCGGTCGCATCGCACGGTCGCACCTGCCCTATCTCGCTTTCTGCGTGTTTGTCTGTGTCTGCGTAAAACACGTCTTCCGTAGAGATCTTGTAGACGTTTTAACGGCGACGTATGCAAGACGTGGACGGTGTTTAGCACAGAACCGGGTTAATCCGGGGACTGGTATATGGGGAGAACTCACTGCCCTACAGTGGGTGTGAACAGGACGATGATGGCGGTGGGGATACAAGACGTCGGGGCGTAGCCTACGCCTAGCCGTGGGCGCTATTAAATGTGCTTCAGCCCGTTTGTGATCGATTCTTCTGTATTCTCTCTCTATCTCTCTTTTCCCCGTACTCTACTGCAAATTACATCCAGGAGTGTCTAGCGCTGTCCTGACGAAGACAAGTCCACTTGACGAAACGTTGGGCTCCTGCGACATTCCCTGTTCTCAATCGTTTTAGCGATCTGTTCATCGATTTGGTGCAAAGCCAGCAATTCTTGTCACAATGTGTGTACATGTCCGACTAAATGCGAGAGCTCCGGCACTTTATAATCCTGCGAGGCTTTGCTCCGTAGCCCAGGTCCCAACGTCCAGCAGGACATCATCGGTCAAGACCTTGCTGATTCTATATGGTGTTTTAGCAGAGGAGGATTGCCGCACGGTAAAAACATGCTAATACCGTTTTCCTCGCAGCCGGCACATGGTTATCTTAGTCAGAAAGACCAGTACCAGACACCTTGAACCGGTACTACCGTACGGTAATGCCGTACCGTCGTGATCGTCACGTGGCTATTTTAAATTCTACGAAAAGCCAGCAATGCAGGACACGGACAAGAAGACCACACGCAGACACACCTTCCGCCGGAGTTTGAACGAATTTGATCATGAACCAATCAGCCCAGCTCTCCTATTTTAGTCGGAAAGACCTGCACTAAGTTAATCGGTTACTCAGTTACACATGACGGTAACGTCATAAGATGTTAAAACTTGCTGGTGAAGTCCTCACAAGCTAAACTTTCTACGGGCCGACTACGACCGGTACGACATTGCCGTCATTACCGTACGGTAAGCCGGCGCTGTCAAAACTCTGTGCTAGCGCAGGTGTTTCGGACTGAAATAGCTGCGTGCCGATCTCTATACGGCACGGTATTACCGGGGTCCCTCAATAGACCCTTATATTACCCTACCGAAAGCACGGTAAGACCACCCTGCTGTCTCAAAGGATTGCGACCGAAGGCGACGGCGAGGGTGGAATTGACTGCTGACGTTCGTTGACTGGTGTATAATGAAGACGTCCTCTCTCTCTGTCTCTCTTGTTGTTGCCATCTATGCCACTCATAGACGCAGCATGCGACGAGCACGTCACCGTAGATCACATCAAAGGACTCGAGCCTTGTTTCTTTCTTCCGCCTTTTACCGTCGCCTGTCCTTCGTTCAAGGACCGGTGCCGCGAAAGGGCTTGTCCTTTTCCTTACTGGCTGTGTGTGTCAATGAGGAAAGGAGGAGCGTCAACGCGTGAAGTGGGATTGAGAGGGGAAGGCCTGTTTCTGTCTTTTTGCTTGTTACGCGCTTGCATGTGTTTTGGCTCGAGGAAGAAGAACTTTGTTGCTGTTCTGTCCTCGGGCCGCTTCGGGTTCGCAGGTGCCCTTGCTCTTCTCTTCGAACGTCTTCCGTGGTGCGTCAATGGGAAAAGTGTAGCCGTCTGTATCTTTATATATTGCGGCCTTATATTGGCACGTCTTAGGCGGGACTCCTCAGGGTTATATAGCCTACACGCGAAAGCATGTACTATATGCGTGGCATGGTATGACGCACATGTGATTTCTTTCTTTCTTTCTTTCTTTCTTTCTTTCTTTCTTTCTTTCTTTCTTTCTTTCTTTCTTTCTTTCTTTCTTTCTTTCTTTCTTTCTTTCTCACATTTGGCTCATGCACGCATATCCAATGCTGTCCCCATCTTCCTCCATTTAATTAATCATCAATAATTACTCTTATAGTTAACGATCTGTCTTCCGTGCTAAACTTATCCTCTGATACACATCTGCGCCGCCACGGTGGTCTAGTGGCTATTCCACTCGGCTGCTGATCCGAAGGTGGCGGGATCGAATCCCGGCCTCGGCGGCTGTATTTCGATGGACGCGAAATCTTGATGCCCGCGTAGTGTGCGTTGTCAGTGTACGTTAAAGAACCCCAGGGGGTGGTCGAAATTTCCGGAGCCCACCACTACGGCGTTTTTGATAATCACATGGTTGTTTTGGGGCGTAAAAGCCCCAGAATCAATCAAAGCGGTATCACATCTATCTCACGCAAGTGTAAACTTGATGTCCCTTATACGATTCTTAAAAAATATAACAGCACAAAAACGGAAGACACTGGACAGAGGTGTTATACTTTTGAAGATATGCATCACCAACTAGCCTGCCAACAGTCCTCATACGATTATTTTTACAATTTCCTTGATTATCGTGACAGCCAGCGTGCGAAGGTGAATGGGACGTGATGAAATATAGAAACATAATGTCTCTAAGTGTCTGTAATTGATGATTGATTCGTGGGGTTTAACGTCCCAAAACCAGCTCTGATTATGAGAGACGCCGTAGTGGAGGGCTCCGGATATTTCGACCACCTGGGGTTCTTTAAACGTGCACCGACATCGTACAGCACACGGGCTTCAAGATTTCGCCTCCATCGAAATGCAGCCGCCGCGGCCGGGATTCGATCCCGCGACCCTCGGATCAGCAGCCGAGTACCATAGCCACTAGACCACCGTGCCGGGGCAGTGCCTGTAATTCGAGGACCATAAAAGATGGCACGGACTATAACGCAACGAACTAACCGTCGTGTACAACTGAGAGACATCGTTTCTGCAGTTCTATGTTGCGTTCGTATAGCTATACAGCTACACAAGTAACACGCAAGGTGTGTGTTTGCGCGGCCAGTGCAACGCACCTGCGGACGACTGCACTTTGGCAGCGCGTGCGGCCGTTGCCGTCGGAACGGTGTTGCTCTTGACAGCTGCAGCGCCGGCTGCGTGCTGTCCGCCCGTTCCCTCTCTTGACACGCGGCAGCTGAAGGATGCACGTGCTGCTTGCTAGCTAGACGTTTTGAAGAAAAAAAAAAATTGGCCGCGAAGACTGAACAGGCAGGACAACGAAAGAGACAGATAGAGGGAGGAATAGCGTAGCCTTCGAGATATGAGTTATCATGTGGACTATACTAACACGGGACAAACAAGGTGCCCGAGATCCGCGGAGCGAGACACATTGCACTGCCGTTCTGATCATGCGTAGAACAAGTGCACCTGCCAAGCTTTGCGCTAGCTCTTTGTAAGAGGCATTGCATTCATTCGCATTCGTCAACAGAAACTCTACTTACATTTAAAAAGAGAAGCAATCCGTACAGAGTCATGAGTAAGAAAAAAAAAAGCAAGGAAGAAAAATTGACCGCGTATCTGCGTGCTTCGCTGCAAATGTCGTCGAAAGACGATAGTCTTCTGCCGGCCGTACTATACGCTGCGTGAGATGCGGACGCCATCTGGCAGCGCCGTCGCGAAACATGAGCTTGTGCAGAATGCCTGGTCAACTGCCAGGTGGCGGCACCAAATAGTCGGCAGAGGCCTTTTTCGTGCATAGCGTCGCATTTTTAGCGCAGCCTTACAAACACTAGGATCATTAGAATTACCCTATCTATGCATTTTCTAGTAAAGGAACACACCACCGAATACTTACGTACTGATGTTGCGTCATATATATGTAATATTTGCTTTTTGATCGACAATGTTCACAAGTATGAACGCAGCTACCAGTTCAAGACGACTGGGCGTTAGGCAAGTGCTTAAACTTTGGCCGGGTGGCTGAATCGTGTGACAGCAGACAAACAGAAAGACAGGCGAACATTTCTGCATTCAAGCGTCCCAAGAAAGACTATCGGGCCTTTAAAAGAAACTGTTTATCTTTGTTTACAGGGTTTGTCCGCCCGGTTTCCTTTTACTTACACATTTCTGCGTCTAAGCTTTCAGACGATAATAATAATAATAATAATAATAATAATAATAATAATAATAATAATAAATTTCTGGCGTTTTACGAACCAGAAATGCGATATAATTATCAGAAACGCTGTAGTGGAGTGGAGGGCTCCGTAAAAATTAGACCACCCGGGGTTCTTGAACGTGCGCTTACGTTGAACAGTACACGGGCCTCTGTAAAGTTTATATATATATATATATAGTGTGTGTGTGTTTGTGTGTGCGCGCGCGCCGCGATAGGCATGCGTTGCACGGAAGGCACAGCTTCGTGTGAACGCCATAGTTTCATATCGCTCAGTATGTTTGCAAAAAAAGTAAAAAAAAAGGGGGGGGGGCACACATACGGCGTTTGCACAGGCACGTACACCATCTGCAGAGTGGCTCGCAATCGCAGCAGCGCAGTCAACCGCTCTTACTTCAACTTTGAGTGCGTGTATGTATGTATGTATGTATGTATGTATGTATGTATGTATGTATGTATGTATATATATATATATATATATATATATATATATATATATATATATATATATATATATATATATATATATATATATATCATAAGCACGTATGCCTTGACTCGCGGCACTTACAGTAGGTGAAGGTCGAAACATACTCCATTTTCGCCGCGCAGATGTGTATACGAGTGCACGCTTCTATAGTCAACGCATGTGCGTGTATCGCTATCCGCCGCTTTCCTTTGCGAAGTGGTTGAAGAACATCGTCGAGTTTCTTCAGTAACTCCCTTACACTCTTTAAAAGTTATCTTACGCAATTCGGAGAGTCCTCTCTCTCTCTCTCTCTCTCTCTGTTCTTTTTCTTGTACTGCAGCACTAATCGCGATACGGCTTATTTGCGTTTCTTTTATAGAAAAGGAAAAAAAAAACCAAAAAAGTCGGCACTCGATGTCCCTATATTAGGAATGCTACGATGTGCCCCAACGGAAGAAACGCTCCACAAGTATTTTGGGTCATATAATTTAATACTGAGCAAAAGAACGAAACATAACGAGAGGAGAGAAGGCAAACCAGCGCCGACACAGCCTCTCCCTGTGTTTGTTTTTCTTCTTACTTCTTTTTTCGCTGTAGTAATTATGAGCGCATGTACCAACTGGTCCAATTTGAACCACACTTCTGCAATTCACTTGGGGTCACACGTGCTCAACGTTCTTGGGGCGTTTCGAAGCAAACTTTTGCCCAACGAGAGACTCCGTAACGCACAAGTTGCTCGAACTCTATTTCCTTTGAAAGATGGTGTCCGTATACCCCGGGCCATTGCAACCGACATCTCCCAGCAATCCCGTCAATTTCACCACGAGAATTCGGAGAGCGAAACCGGAAGTGTCCTTTCTTCTTCCTCTTCTTCGAACTTTCGTTCTTATAAATACTTAATGACGGGTCTCTTCGAAAAGAAAGCGTTGAACGGACGCGTGTTCCATCCAAATTACTCCGTATGAACCGACCGCGACGGGCAGCGACTTTCCCCGGTTCTTGTAAACTCTTGCTTCTCACCCTCGGACACCTTTGATTTGCGTGGTGGCCATGTGAACGAGGAGGTCGTACGAACTCGCCGGCCACTTCATTTCAAACGGCGCTTGCACCTATCATGTGCGCCCGCTTACCGTACATAAGTAGGCCTATATCGCTGGCAAGCGCCAGCGCGACTTCGCCGGCCTTACACGCTCTACATACGGCGTGCTGGCCCGCTCCACAACACTCTTCCTACATGCCCGCACCTCGCCCTCTCCGCACCTTCTCTCTCTTTCACACACACACACACACACACACACACACACACACACACACACACACACACACACACACACACACACACACACGCCGTGGCATACGTAAATATAGCCCGGCCGGGCGCACTTCAATGCTGCGCCGCCATGACGGTGTACCAGCCATGGGTGCACGCTTGAAAGCACAGCGACAACTGGCGCAGTTGCGTGCTGCGTGCGACTCGTGTGTGTGTAACGCGTAACAATTGTAAGCGCAACGGAGCTTCGTGTGTGTGTGTGTGTGTGTGTGTGTGTGTGTGTGTGTGTGTGTGTGTGTGTTGCTGGTGCATTGACACTGCCCTTTTTGCTCCTCTCCCATCTCGTGTCGTTGTGGCGCCTATAGGCCGTATCCGCTTCACTTGCGTGTTGTTTTTGATTCCTATCATCTCTCTTATCAGGGATGTGTTTGTGTGTACCGTCGCAGCGCTGCATGCAGGCCCCGTTTTTATACAACGCGTTGCACTTTTGCGTTGTGGTGAATGACGCGGAGTGTGTGTAAAAAAAAACAAAAAACGGGATGACAGGGACGAGGAAGTGTAATGTGTATAAATAAAGCATAACCGCTTTGTTCCAGTTGTTTCATAATGGAAGTAAGCCTTATAATTGGAAGCTTTAATGTTTAATGTGCGCTGTAGTGTTATCTGGCGTCCTCTTCTGTTTCTGCGCTGCGCGCTATTTATGCACGCTGCCAGCATAATGGAATGCCCAGCTTTTACAACGTTTCTTTGAAGTCGCTTTGAAGTCGCAGTTTACCGGGATAGGATATGTATACAGCGTAT
Source organism: Hyalomma asiaticum (assembly GCA_013339685.2). NCBI lineage: Eukaryota > Metazoa > Arthropoda > Arachnida > Ixodida > Ixodidae > Hyalomma > Hyalomma asiaticum. The sequence goes on from CM023487.1 coordinate 19,111,010, forward strand.
ATAATATGCTATCTTCCGGTGCATTGTATATATAGCAACGAATTCCTTAGGTTTCGGTTGTGTTGCCAGCGTTACAGTGACGTGACTTGTACAACGAACTAACCTCTGTAACGCTGACGTTTTAATGCACGATCTTTCTTATCGTGCTGCTTGTTTCGATGGGGGCGTAGGTTTATGTCGCATGTCGGTCATCAAAGCCGATAGGCACGTGTAATTCGCCTTTGCATATTTGTCTATAGTTTGCGCCACTATCACAATGCGCAAAAGCGGGTGACGTAGAAAAAACAAGTCACCACTGGTGGCGCCATCTCGCGAAAAGAACGGCGATTTCAACCGAACTATAACCCGCTGCACGCATGTTCCTATAGTACAATACAGTCTTTTTTTTATAGATGTGCTTATTTGCCCGCTTGATATAGGTGCGGACGCTTCGAAGATAAACTGGCTCTCGTTCTTTGTATGGGGAGCGGTATATAATCTATGATCACGCTACGTTGGGTATACGCACAAATCGATGACGCAGACTCGTCTCGGGTGGCAGGCGTCCCGCAATCATGCGTGACGTATATGCACCTCGAAAAAGACTTCGAAATCCGTTAACGAGAGGCGTCCGCAGTTTATGGAAAGCACACACGTATAACGGCCTCACGAATTCAAAGCACCTGTCAATCCATTATCTGCTGCAACATTGGGGGTTCGTTTGATCGGCTGCAGGCGGGAGCAACTATTCGCAGCAGCTTGAAGGCTCGTGCATGTGCTCGCTGCAACAAAAGCCCGGAAGCTATAGATACTAGAGAAAATTGTATTGCGATAGCATTCGTTTAACCCATAGCATGACCTCTAGTTCAAGACCGTTAGTTTAACCTATAGCGTCCATCTCTCAGAGGCTACAGAATACAAAGCGTTAAGGGTTGAATGACTGGTCAGTGGTAGAGAGGTTGACATTTTTCTTCAATATTGGTGGTGGTAGACAAGAAAAAAAGAAGCAGGGAATAGATATATGTAGAATCGCAGTCGTTGTGCAGGTATAGGTAACGGTTAAGAATAGAAATACCGGCTTTTATGAAGAGAAAAAAGAAAGGACCTGTCAGGAAGGTGCATAGACAGAAAACACACAATACATAAATATCTCCTAAACGAATAAGTATTTCCATCACCACCAAATCTTCAACCGGTTCGCTTTCCAGTGCGTGCGGTATGATATGAAAAATACAGAAAGATGCTTGAACGACGGAATGTTCTAGTTTATGACTACCAGAGCGCCCCAGCACTACCTCGCTGCGTTGCACAGAGTACGCATGCGCAGTCGGTCTTAAGTGGCTATGCGCCTCACAACGGACTTTTGACTGGCCTGCTTAAATAAACGTCATTCTGAGTAGTCTGACCCGGAATGCGATCGCCCGCTGTATCCGACTCTCGCACTCTCTCGTTCGCTGCGCGCCTGTCTCGCGAGACTTCTTTTTCGCCGGTATACACTTCCGCCATGCCTGTAAGGACGCATGCATGCGGCGTCGGATGGAATGCGCGGCGTAAAAACGCTGTCAGCTGTCTTTCTTAAACGCCGCGATTTTCGCGTGCTCTACTTAAAGTCGAAGTTGCTTCCGCCTTTGTACTCTGTTATGTACATCGCACTCTTTCTCTTTTTCCATTGCGTATACCTGTCTGGCAGGTAGTTGAACGATCCTTCATGAATTATATATGCTTTCTATCTATCTATCTATCTATCTATCTATCTATCTATCTATCTATCTATCTATCTATCTATCTATCTATCTATCTATCTATCTGTCTGTCTGTCTGTCTGTCTGTCTGTCTGTCTGTCTGTCCACGCCATCAAAGAACATGTATTTCACAGGACAAAACAAAAGAAGAAATAAATCACTCGCAGCACACAATATATGCGCGAAATACATAGGCTAGACATTTCCGCTTTGCAATAGGAAATTAAGAAAAGCGGTGATAATTGACGAAAAAAAAAAAGGAAAAGGCGACACTAGTTAACAACATAACACTGTGTGAGGGGCGGTAACAATATTAGTTGGAAGACCATTCGGTTATAGTTTTGGAAATGAAGTGTTTCAAAAGTCGTTGTTCGGCACATATCTGTCTGTCTGTTAATTAGTTAGTTCGCACACACATGGTCTTGCACTCGTCGAAGACTTCCTTCGAACTGGCGCGAAGTTTTGATTTTGGGTGCTTGTGGTTGCGTCATAACCAGGCATAGTCATCGCCTCACTCACTTTTTTCTAACGTTATCGCGCGTTTGAGCATAACGCGACTAGGTGTGTATATGCGTGTGTGGATTGGAGGGGGGGGGGGGGGGGGGTTACGTAATGGCTTTTTTACGTGTGACACGCGCGCGACAAAGCGCTGACGGGGAAGTCCCAAAGCGCCATCGCAAGACCGGTCAGCGCCGGCTGCAACCAGTTTCGCGCTGGCCCGTCTCACCAATCGTCAAACGGGCTGGCGAGAGCGGACGACAATGTTAGAAGCTTCGAATCGGTACTTCTGCTACTTCGAGACACGTAACGAAAAGAAAAGGGCTGACGGAGGCAGGCCGGCTGTAAGCGTGACGTGATGTAATCTGCGAAGAGGATTAAACGAACCAAGACCAGAACGCGATGTAGGCGAGATTGATTGGAGAGATGGCGAGAGCATATGCGGCTGAGGGGGGGCTCTCTAGATGTATAGAGACGAAGCAGATTGCCTGGCTCTCCGCTAGATGTATGGTAGTAGTAACACCGAAAGGAGAGAAAGAAAGTTGGAGGGCGTTATTTTTGGAAGGGCGCTCTGTGGGCCCCGACTGCGTCATCGTCTCTCTTCCTGGTGCCTTGTAGACAAAAGGAAGTGGGAACAAAACGAATGGAACAACAACGGAAGTAAAAGAAAAAAGAAAGGGTAAGAGTGGTGCGAAGCGGGCGCTTAGGTAACGGTTAGAGTAACAACGGCAGTGCCGTCGTCTGCTTCGGGCACCGTACGCTGCGAGCATCGTCTGCAGACGACACCCAAGCAAGACGTCCAGTATACGGGACAGGAAAGGGCTGGCGCCATCTTTGTTGGTCGTCTGTTACGTTTCTCGCTGTTCGTCTGCTTTATTTTCTCGTGCCAAGATGGCCGCCCGCGAGCGATTTCGTTCCATTGTTGCGAACATGTCCGTCAACATAACGCCGCGTGTTACGTTCTGAATTCTGGGGTCTGCGCGTACCATTTCGTTAGAAGAAAGAAAGATGGGGCTGGGGGACAAGATTTTTGCCTCAACGACGTCCAACTGTGGCCACTCCGGTGGGCACGCCATTCCAGCGCGGAAGTTGACCTGGTTTATGGGATTAAAGGAAACACGAGGAAAAAATAAGTAGATAGAAAAGGAAATCTAGCCGGACGATAGCGCAGTGTCTCGCTAAGCCTCGCCTCCTTTTTGCATCTTAACCACGGCGTGCGCCGCCCTACATTTTTTTTTTTTTTTTTTTGCTCGTTCGTCGTTTCGTTTAGCGTAATCTGCGCGCTTGTGCGCGGTCAGTTCGTGGTGGTCGTGCTCGCTCGGATCCGATCTGGTTTGGCTTGTAGATTGGATCTTTTTGAGACTTCGTTAAGCTGTCGATTGTTGGACCGTGAAAGTGGTTGAAGTACACAGAGTTGTGCATATAGTTGTCGCTAGTAGTAGCCCTGTATGTAGCCTGTCGTTGTTCAAGCAAAGCGGCAAGTTGGCTGCGGCTCTGCTGTCTTTGTTTATGGTTTGGTGTTTGATATTTGCGGTTGGATGGGTGGATGATATGGGGGCACCCATTTTAAAAGGGGTGGCAGCTAAGGTCAAGCTCTTTAATAGGCCTCTCATTGCTCTATGTGCCCCGTAGTTTCCAAGAAGCTGTCAGTACTTACCTTCTGGTCCACATGCACTTTCCCGCCACCAGTCTTCCAGCCTTCTCTTGCTGGTTTTTTACAGCTACGCTTTCAAAAAATATCTTCGAAACCTATTATAGTTCAGGCAGACTTGACCGCTTTCTTGATTATTAAATGAATGGACGACGGATGGTGTACGGACGACTTATAGACGTACGGACGTCGCTTATTGAATAAGATATACCTACTCTCATAGTAACGCAAACAGTTTCCAGTGAAAGTTAACAGAGGGAGAAAATACACAGTGGCTATTCAGCCAACGTCGTAATGATCATCACACAATATCCGGGTTAATGGGCAACAAGATGGCCACAGTTTATTTGAAAATGCAATTTTCTTTCTTTTAAGTGCAAGTTTTATTGACTGATGCATATTAGTTAGGTTAGCTTCATTTGGATATCTCGCCGTCTTGAGATCTATGTGTCTTCACGTATATAGCGAACCCTGTGTGGTCGCGGTATTGGTCTTTTATAAGCCCAAGGACACGGGTTCGAATCCGAGCCACGGCGGCCCGGATTTCGACGGGGGCGGTAAACATCATTACGGACTGCACCCCTCCCCCCCACCTGGCATCGGCACGTATAAAAAACATTCATATATATACTTATATAAGCTTACTATACTTCAACAGATAACCTCAGATCGCCGCGATACAATTACTGAACGGCGCACAGGCCTCTTGCGTAGACGCTTGTTTTAAGCAAGCTATATAATATGCACGAGAGAGGATATGTCCTTGCCGGTCGGTGAACGTGCGTGCCCTGTACGTCACCGTGTATCGACTTCGCCTTGAGGTGGAACAGAAAGAGAGAAAGCGAAGCGCGGAGTATATATCGCGTGCGTAAGAGGCCGGCAGCAGCGAGGGGAAGCGAGCTAATAATAGCATCCGAAGGAGGAAAAAGAAAGAAAGCGACAGTAACGAGCGAAACGAAGAGCGCGATACGGTATGCCGAGCGCGTGGTCTGAAGGAGCATGCGTTGTAGCGAAGCTTGCTTGAGGTAGTTTGTTTCTTTAGCCCTTTGTTTCACCCCCCCATTTCTTTCCCTTTTCTTTTAAAAAAATCAGTTTGCTGGCGGAGGTGCTTTGAAACTATGCATTGCTGTTGGGAAGCCTCGATTCTTTTTTTCAGTAATAGTGCCCTGGTTGAATGAAAATCGGTGTGCGCGGACATAATTATAAGTATACATCCTTTATTTATTTCTATTATTTCTCGGCGACCGTTTCTATAATTTTACAAGAGAACGTATAGTTTCACATTTTTAGAAAACTTGAAGAAGTACGTAATTGCCCTTTAGGTGTGTTGAACGCGAAAGCATGCGGCAGGCCTGGATATGTGACGGCGATATCGACGTTCGCACTGTTGTGACGTCTATGCCACGTGACAGCATCACGTGGTGCCGTCACTGGCACCGTGAAACTACGTCACGTGGCGACGTCGCAACGTCATCTCTTTGGAAAGTGACTTTTGAAGCTATGGAGGGGGAAAAAAATAGCTAGGAGGTGGTCCGTCACGTGATTTTGTTAGCTTCGGCAAGCCAACCTACTCTGACGTCTTTTGCGCGGTGCCACTCGGGAAGAATTGGCCCCACGTGGCTGCCGGGACCGCTCGAGGTTGTTCAGTTGGACACAGTTGGGCATTTGATCGTACATTAATTTATCGCTTGCCTATACCGCGTGGCCAGGGCCCATTTTCCAGCTACCTTAAATTTTTTATGACTAGGCTTCATGATCGTCACATGACGCCCTCTAGTAGCTTTTTTTTTCCTTCCTGATGTTTAAAACCATCCGCCGTAGTTTAGTCTGGGTTCTTCACTTGACGAGGCATGTTATGTTTTGGAATCAATCAATCAATCAATGGCCCATTACTTCGTTCTCTCCTCGATTTTACACACGACTCAAATTTGCGTAACGCTTACCCTATATTATGCTTCAGAGCAAGGTTTCGAAATAAAAAGAAAGATAAATATCAATCACTCAAATCTTCATTTCCAGCGACAGTTAGGGGCTACTGAGGTGAAAAGCGTTTACAAAAACCATCAAACAAAACAAGCGGTTATGCTGCGGCTTCTTGCAGCGTTCAGTGAAATCGCCGCCCTGCTTGGGGGTTCTTGTCTTCCGATGCGCAACCAGTCTTCTCCCGCCTCTTCTTGCACTGCTGCTGCTGCTGCCTGGAATGGAGGCCAAGCTGTTTCAGAGGCGAGGTGGGAGGGGGTGCTGTCCCCTGACGACTTCGCACTGAAAAGGACTCGGAGCGTCGGTGGTTGGTTGGTTGCTGCCGCGGAGCGGGCCGCTCATACCGCCCCCCTCGCGAGCCGGTGCCAAAAAATGGGGTCACGAGCTTTTCGTATCGTCCGTCGTCTTCTCGTTATCAGAGAGTTTTAGCAGAGGTGGCTTACCGTACGGTAAGTACGGTAATGCCGTACCGTCGTGGTTGGCACGTGGAAAATTGAGCTTCTGAGGGCTTTACCAGCAAGTTTTTATCATCTCGGGGCGTTTCCGTACTCGCCGAGCAACTAGTGCAGGTCTTTCCAACTAAAATAGCCGCGTGGTGACCATGACTGTACGGTATTACCGTTATTACCGTACGGTAAGCCGCCGCTGCTATCTCGGTTATGCGTGCGGTATGTCCTTCCGAAATGGACAGTTGGTGGACAACTGTGTTGTCTCCGTTGGGACAGAGCGCGAAGACGGTGTTGCTGTCGTGACTGCACATTCGTAACAACGGACGCCAGCCGATGGTGGGCAACGTTTAGCCACCTAAGGCGCATTTAGCCAGCTCTGAAGTCAGCATGAGTTATTTATCTTATAGTCAGGGTTTGCCGTACGTACGTACATAGTCCCTCAATCAAGGTATTGAGGGACTATGGTACCATAGTCCCTGTACGTATCATCCCACTTGGGCCAATGGTAGCTGGTGAATGCCAGTGCCACAATATATGTATATGGCAGCAAAACAAGGAATATATATATATATATATATATATATATATATATATATATATATATATATATATATATATATATAAAGGAGGTCCCAAAGTCGAATACTGTATAGGGACCTCCTCTTGAAGACACATTAAGGTAATATACAATATCCGAAACAACAGTAGCACTCTTAGAACTATGAATAAAAAAAAATTAGCACGATTTCAATAAAACAGTGCAAAAAAGCACAGAGTGAAACAATGAAAAGGACCAGTGTTAGTAAGCATATGTATAATGTGGGATTTTAGATCTCTTTTGAATTCGCCTAAATATCTTGCTTTCTTCATAAAAGTTGTTAAGGTATTTCATAGCGATATCGAGGAAAGTTCAGCAGTCTGTTTACTACCATAGTCAATCAGAGCATCTAACCCTTGGCTCACGCATGTATTTGACTACGGTTTTGGCGCATCACTGACTATATGGCAAATGAGTTCTGCGGAAACTGGCAAGGTGGAGTAACGTTTATGAAAGGCAAAATTAGCACCCACCCGATTTGTAGCACAAGGCATTAACTTAAATCCATACGGATTTCCTCAGAAATCCATATGGATTTCTTCGTAGCCTTGTGGTACAAATCTGGTGGATGCTAATCTTCCCTTTAATCGCTGACTACAGCGCAGGAGCCTCGACCAATACCGGTGCGGTCCAGGAAATCATGAGCATGTCCCCGGTCTTGGTGGTCCTCTCCGTCGTCCTTATGGCGAAACTATATGCTACAAGCGTCATTGCTCTTGGAGGAAACGGTTCGCCGGGAGTTCTGTAACTTCCGCCATTCTTGGCTGCCCGCAAGAAGTGCACACGCACGCGCGCGCGCGTACACCCGTAATGTCCTCGAAGTCGGCGCGACCCACTTTTTTTCCGTACGGTGACAACAGCGACGTGCTACGCGGTCTGTACGTCGTTTCGCGTTCACGTGTAACCATCGGTATGGAATGTATGTGTAACTTATAGGTCTTGCTGCGTCAGAGCTTGTTTTTTTTTATATATTGCTGTATCGCTTTTGCAACAGTTCACGCGACCAATTTTAATTGGCCCTATGTTAATTGAATTTACAGCAATTCATATGACCCGGGGATTTCATAAACATGTTTTTCTGAGGTGGCAGATTGTTACCAGAGCGCAGGGGTTCTGGATACGAAGTTACTTGTTGGGCGTTGGCCTAGCTTGAATAACTTCGGGGGGTGGGGGGTCCGTTAGAAAGGGTGGGTAGGGTGTGCGTAAACCTTTGCACATGATGTGACCAAATGTATGAGAACCTTTACGAACGTTCCGTTGTCCCCCTCTTCCTATGTGGTACCCGCGAAGCATTTATAAAGCGTATGAGGGAATTCGCTGTCATCGTCTTGGAGATGCGAAGGCGAAAGCCTTGCGGCATGTTTTGCAGATCTTGATCCGCTTTAATCACCTTAACCCGAGCAAGGTGCGGGATTCGAGTCCCATGCAATCTTTAACTCATCTGCTGTCACTGATCAATCGTTAATGAGTTTTGTTAATAATTAATCATGCTGCCGCCCCGCCACGTGGTCTAGTGGCTATGGTACTCGGCTGCTGATCTGAAGGCCACGAGATCGAATCCCGGCCGCGGCGGCTGCATTTCGATGGAGGCGAAATGTTGAGGGCCATATTGTGCGATGTCAGTGCACGTTATAAAGAAACTCAGGTGGTCAAAATTTCCGGAGCCCTCCACTACGGCGTCTCTCATAACCAGAGCTGGTTTTGGGACGTGAAACCCCAGAAATCAATCAATCAATCAATCAATCAATCAATCAATCTTTGGTTCCCTTCCGGCCTTCCTCGGGTAACGCGATGTTTACTGCGCCTCATTTTGTGTAGCGTACCCATCGTATCGACGCCAATGTCGTTCATGGACGCCACCCAATGACGCACATATAAGCCCCTCGCTTTAAGTACAACTTATTAAAATCATCGCGGTATCATCCTCCACTAAACGACGAACGCACGTGTCAACTTACGCACCTTACACGCAAAGGCCGTCAGGCGCGTGGCGCTGTCTTTATTATTTTTTTTTTCGCTTATTGGCGACATATTAAATAGTAAGCGGCAAGACTTGGCGCGCGATCAAGTGCGTTATCGCCGGTGGCACTACGCATACCCGAAGCTCGTTTCCTTCTTTTCTTTCTTTTGTCTTTTCTTTGTGTATATGTGTCTCCGTGTTTAGCCCGGCCCTAACAGAGGTTTACGTCTATGCCGGCACGTGTGGAGCTTCCGCTCAACGCGCGGTCGCGATCTGGGGAAACCGCTGGACGTAATAAAACGTGGCAACTATGGTTTGTTTCAGGAGTTCCGTGCAGGACAGCCAAAGCTACGAGGCCATCGAGCGCAGAATTCTTCCCAGGCGAGACGAAATGTCATTGTTCGGACACGCACACCCCGCTTCACCGTCCTCCTTACAGGGCTGCAGCTGCCAGTTCAGCGCCCGCCATTGGCAAATGACAAGCCGCGGAAGGACACGTTGAACATGTGTTCGCCCTCCGGATTGGCCGAAGAGGCCTGTAGCTTCCACAGTGCTGCACGGAACTTCTGAAACAGACTATAGAAGGGACGCGGCCATGCGGTTATTCCTTTTGATTGCGTGCAGTGGGCGCAATAAATAAAACAAAAAACCCACTGTGTGAAGAACGATGAGCAGGGCAACTGTGGTAGTGGGATGTTGGCCCGCCACCGCTGTAAAAAATTAGCTTTGTAACACCTCTCCCCCTTTCTCCCCAGTGCAGGGTAGCAAACCGGAGACTAATATCTGGTTAACCTCACTGGATTTCCTCATCTCTCTCTCTTTCTCTCTCTATAGCTGTCGACACGACTACGTAGAAGGATGCACTTTTGGTCACAATCCAGCTGCATACATACTGTTTAGCCAAATGTGTTATGTCTCCTGTTCACGTAAAGGGCCACCTTTGAATCACTTTAACATTTAATTCGCTTGATTCGCATATTTGATTAACATCGAGTCATCCCTAGTCCGCTTAATGCGCATTTGGTTCGGTTTAAATTCTCGCTGAATTTGTTCGTGTAATGCACATTTTATTTTGCCTATGAGCCACTGCTGCACGCCATGCAGTGCCCCCGGGAATTGGACCACCTCTGTAAAAATTGTTCTACTCCTTGTTTTGTTCGCGGCGCGACCCTCCAGGGCCTACATCAATTTACAGCTTCGCTGTGAGAGGTCTCTGTTACCAGAGGCGCGATTATATGTAGGCGGCAGTCTGAGCTTCTCTGTACAAGAGCTGCTACAATCTATAGCCGTATATACAGCGGCATCCGGTTGATACGAATTCGTACAACGCGTTTCTCGGTATAATACGTTTTCTTTTTGCCCTCCTTTTCCCGGCCAATGATCGTCCACATGGGAACGTTGCATTTCTGAACACAGTACTGCGGTCACGTTTTCTTCGCCGGGATTTGCGTATGTATTACTGTTGCGGAAGCGCGGGATTTTTACTGGTATTTCTAAAGCCTGTGCCCCTTTTATGTTCCAGTATACTGCCTTAAATAACATTGCAATGACACGCTGAAACCTTGTAGCGTGCGTGCTAAACGTGCCTGCATGCTGGCTGCAGAGCAGCGTACAACAGAGCGTTACACCGCGTAGTCTTTCATCCTGAAACACGTCGACGCCTCAGCAACCTTTGCTGGTCAATTGGTCACCGCGGAGTGCGTCTGTTTTCGCACTTTTCGTGGGCATGATACGGATATAATGCGGTTTCTCGGATGATACGTTTGCATTTGCCCGGTTCCCGCGACGATCGTATCAACGAGGTGCCGTCTGTAACGACAATACCTCGTTGATACGATCGTCACCTCGGAGACGCGCCTTGAATAATAATAATAATAATAATAAACTATATTCGTAAGCAGATGACGATGGGAGTGCCCAGGTGGGTGGTGTCCTCTGTCCACCAGACGGAGGTGGTCCTCAGGGCTTGAGGTAGTCAGTAGCTTCGTTCCACCGCTCTGGAGTCGGTTGTTGGAGAAACGGAGACAGTGCCTAGTTGTGCCCACACTCCCATTCCGGTATATCCACTTCGCCGAGCGTTTCTTGTAAAGCGTATTCATAACAGGTGGAATAAAAAAAAAACAATAAGGGCCCTACAGTGCGCGCGCAACACCGTAGAAAAAAAGTGGCACGCGTCTCATTTGCGCGCACGCCCACATGCCCGTGTAGTTCCTTCGAAGGACGCCATGGCTGAAAGAGACCACGTGCAAGCCGACATTAAGTATATATGCGCTGGCTGGCAAGGCCGGTTGCATCTAGTGCCACTGACCAAAAGAAAGACAAGACAGTCGCTGATTGCGAGCTTTCCTTTATATTATCGTTTCTATACCGGAGTTTTCTTTCTAAAATCCCGCGAGGATCCCGTAGATCACGTGACCAGCCCGCGTACACCCTCCGCGATGCGCGTGCGCCCTTGTGCGTACAAAGCGTGTACGCACAGAAAAGCACACGCGTACACACACGCGCGCGCGTGCATTGGCGCAATTCGGCTTCGCGAAGGCGACTTCCGTATACGAAAGTCGTACGTCGTTTCAGGATCTTCGGAGCAGCGCGCAGGGGCGCGCTTTCGAGATCCGTGCGCGTCACATGGCGAGTTTTTTCGTCGCGTTTCCTTTTTAGATACATATGTATTCCTTCTTCTTTTTCTTTTTCGTTTTTTGTCGCGAAGGGTTCTCTGCCTGTATAAAGAGGAACGCGTTTCATTTTCCTCCCCTTTCGTCGTTGTCGTCGCTTTACTACACAGTTGTCCTTGCTCGTTGCTTTTCTGGCTGCCGTTTCAGTAAATATCTCGGTGGCGGTGTGTGACGCGCGAAGGGGGTCGGTGATTACTAATTGGCGTCGCGAGGAATGAAGTAAAAGCGAGGTCGAATCGCAGGGAAAGTGAACGGCGCGTGGCAGTCGGGAAGACGTGTTTACTGGCTGTACGTGTGGTTACTTGGCCTGAAGAACTAATAGCCGAGGAGTCGACAATGAGTGCTCATGACTCTGTATATAGGTTCTTTTTTTCACTCACGACTCTGTACGGATCGCTTCTTCTCTTCTTTTCTTTTTTAATCTAAGCAGACTTTCTGTTGAGGAATGCGAATGAATGCAATGTCTCTTACAAAGAGTTAGCGCAGGATTTTGCAGGTGCAGCCGTTCCACACATGATCGGAACTTCGCTGACGGTTATGCGCGGATCTCGGGCAACTCTGTTTGTCCATGTTAATAGTCCACATCATCACGCACATCTCAGAGGCCACAGTATTCTTCCCTTTCTATCATATTCCCGCCTGTTCAGTCTACCGTGCCCTCTAAAAGGTTGCCGTCTCTTTCAAAAGAAACGTCGCCGGTCTCGGAAGCTTACGACATCCTTCTGCTGCTTTCATTTTTTTCTTTCCCCTTCTCGCTATCCTTCTGTTTACTCATTTCAGATGTCGTCTGCATTGGGAGAGTGAGAATGAATCCATATTGGGATGGATGGATGTATTTAATTTATTTTACCTTAATGTTATATCACCCTGCAGACAATCAGTTCAGTGAGCTTTCAGTAAAGGCAACCTCGTTATTCTGGCTGTACGCTTGTTTTGCGTCGTACATGGATGCACGTCACAGATGGAAAGGCGAGGTCTTATTTCTCTCCCGCAGCCTTCTGCAGTGCATTGAAAGGAAAGAGTAATTGAGGAAAAAAGAAAAGAGGAGGAGATAATTAGGTACCTGCCATCGTTGTGTATGGAACGAGACGTCGAATTAAGCGTACACGTTGACTTTGCAAGTCCCAGATTCGCAAATATGTGGTGTATTTCCGCCTTCTGTCGGCGATGTGTTACAAGGTAACCCGGCTCAAGCGTGCTCTTCTGCGAAGGATATGTAGCGCGATAAATAAATCCCGAATGCGGAAGAATTGGCGAAAACGAAAAAAGAAAATGAACACGGGACGGAGAAGACAAACCTGCTAGATCAGGTTTGAAGGACAAGTATTTCCTTCACAAATATTTAAAAAATATATATCTGTTGATGTTGTTATATGTGTAGTTGCTGCCGTCGAAAAGTCAACGACGACAAAACAACTCCAATGGTATAGGGCTGCTATGCATATGACTTACATGCATGCATTGGTTTATAGTTAAGTGTTGCTTGTTACGGATGCTATTGACCGGTGTTGCCATGATCATAGCCATCCTTATTCAGTTAGGCCTACCTCGTTCCAGCGTCGCTCAATTCTCTTGCAGGCGGCGCATGTTTCCATGCTAACTTACCAATCTCCAGCTTGTCCTAGTTCTCCAAAGTGACCTTTTTCTTTGGTTTTGTGCTTTTGCATTATCCACCTTCTGCTCCGATAGAGCACCGTATCGTCTGCACTGTCGTCTGCATCACGTTGTATTGTAATGGACTACACGATGTCGTATGTTCCTCTGAACACTATATCGTCAGGAAAGCTGTCTCCCGGTAATTGACCCCTCTGTTGTCGTCTGTTCTGTGCACTACCATCTCCTTAGTTACCCCTCCAAAGTTGCTTCTCCAAAGTTGCTCCAAAGCTTCTTGTAATCGACCACGCACGCTTCGTTCGTTCTGTGCGCCGTCGTCTGCATAAAATTTTTCTGGAACGGACCTTTCTGTTGTCGTCTGCATAAAGTTCCCTGGTGCGTGTAAGTTGCCAGCCATTCTCTCATTCTGGTGGAACACAATTTCGTCTCTTCTGCGCACGCTCGTGTACCGCCTGTTTGTTCCAGGCATGACGTCTGGAACAAACGCGTGACGTCTGCCCATGCGCACCGTTATGAGAACGTGGTTACCTGGTGGTGTAATGGTACACTGCGTCTTCTGTTCCGCGCACTGTCGTCTGCACAAACACTTCTGGTGACGGCCTGCTATGTCGTCTGTTCCGCGTATGCAAATGTCGTCTGTTCTGCACACTATAGCGTCCTCGGGTCTATACATTGCCTTCCATTTTCGTACCCTGACGAAAAACATGCCGTCTGCTTGTTCAACGCTCCTTTCATTTTTTTTTTTTTTCGTCTGGCCAATTCCAACTCTCTCGTAGCGGTAATTTTCGTCTGCTATAAAAGGAATCGGTATCTCTATGCCTAATTCGAGGACAAAGTACAGTCGCCGATCAACCGAACCGATAGACTCTTAAAAGCTGCCGATTAACTCCTCCGAGCTTTCCCTTGCACTCGTAACGACGACTAATCAACCAGGAAGCCTTAACATTTACGACCTCCCCTTTTTTTATCGGAGGGGAGGGGGGTGGGGGGGCTGTGTTATATACGAAACCTCTTCGCTGTCTTGCAATCATCTCAATCAGGTCTTTTCGCCGTCGCTTTGTGCATCGCACGTAATGGCTCCAAATCTTGCAGCGACTCGGCATGCCTCCACGGCGATTTTGTTTCCGAGGTCTCGATTATCTTATCACGACCCCGGCTTCCAAGGCCTTGTTCTTTTTCAAGGCCCATGCGTCTCCATATCTCGGGAGTGGTTGTCTAGTGATAATGACGATCGCTGGTGCGACGTTTCGGGGTAACAGCGTCAGTTGCAGTAAAGGACACATCTGACAAAGCCCTCCCTTCTTCAGGACGTCTATGTCCACGGTCTCAAGCGTCGCTTGAAGGGAAGAAATGGAAGGGCAAGCTCTCAAGAACCTGGGAAAAAAAATGTTTTTATCTCTGAATTGGGAGCTTTAAATGTTATCGCGCATGATGTACTTAGTCTTCTATGTACACGACGCATTCCTTAATTGCGAGTGCGTGTGTGCTCATCGCTGAAAAACCTTTCCTCGTGTGACCTTGAGGGAAGCCTCGAGCTTTCTCGAAGAGAGTGTCGTAACACTCCCTCCCCCTTTCCGTTCAGTCTCGTCACAACTGCGTCATCTTTCGAAACGTTTCCGCGCTTCATTTTTCCGCCTTCTGAAGTTGTAATTAGTGCCAAACGGAATGGGAAGTGTGCCTTTCACTAACGAGTTTTCCTTTTTCTCTTCTTCTGTCTTGCAGTCAACCTCGCTGGCCATGGCAAAGTGGACATGAGCAACTTCGAGCTCCTGCGCGTTCTGGGAACGGGCGGTGAGTTGTTTTTTTTTTTTTTTTCGAATCTTCTTATTTTGGCAATCGCGCACTTAATTGAGCGAAGCGCTCGACTTTCATTTTTTGCTGGTGCGTCCTGTTCGTTTCTGTGCGGTGGTAGTTGGCTCCCATGTTGGCCACTTCTCTGAAGCCCTGTCTCCTTGTTGGAGCTTTATCTAAATTACAGAAGTCTTAAAGAGAAAGTAAAACGGACTAAACTTAATGGTATTCGAGTCTCAGTGGCCTTGAGAGAGCTCGTTTAATGGGAGCTGAACCTATAGTGTTTCATTCTACTTGAAACAGTGGAGTGCTTTCACATTTAAATGTCAGTAGGTCACAGCCGGTTTCGAGGACACAGAATTAGTCGTAGTCTGTCACTCTTATCACTGTCTATCGGAATCGGTAACAGTCAATTAGCGAATCTGCAACAGTCTATGCAGCCAGTCATCTTCAGGTCGATAACATTCAGTTACGAAGCCAGCAAGCCGAACCTCATTCAGCTGGACAGTCAATAATAGTCATATCAGTGGTCATCGACAGTCATCAACAGTCAGCAACAGTCGGTCGGCCGGTCACCAGCACTGATGAAGCAGGTTAAGTCACGGTCACTCGGCCGGAAAGTCGGTCACAGACTTGCCAGGAAGCCGGCAAGTTACAGTTAGTCAACAGCCTGTCGTTGTTTACAACTAAACGCAATATTTTCTCAGGCCAGAATGCTCATAGCGTAACCATCACGTGTACTGCATGAGTAATTGGTCTATCTGAAAAACGGGAAAACTTCCACAGGATGTCGCAACAGCTGTTTTGTTTTTTTTTTTCTCCACGCAGACCGATCGTATAGACTATAGAGTACGTAAGTGACCGCTTGAGCAGCACTTTCGACATATGGAGCCCCATTTCTTATTTGAATGTTAGATAAATATCCGGTGCTAGAAAACCATGTTGGGGTAAAGAGCGGTAGCGAAAAGGGGCTACTGAACTTTACAAGAGGAATAAAAAAATAAAATGGAACTCGTCGAACGAGTCGTTTTTTATCGCAGCACACGGGAGAAACTGGCTGTGTAGAAAACGAACTCACCCCGTGTTTCTTCGTCGCGTTTTTTTTTTCTTTTGTTTTTCTTGTTAACACGGCGCCCTGGTTTTCCAGGAGCAAGACGAAAAGCGTGACCAATGGGGTGAGCCAATTTATTTGTCGAGCGCGGGAGGGGGGGTCTGTTCCTTTCTTTTCTTTGTCTTCTTTGCGTTTTTATTCATTCTGTTTTTTTTTTTTTTACTATCTATCGTTCGTAAGAGGAAGAGACTGCAGGATGCGGCGCTGTAACTCTACAGGCGATGTCATCTTGCGCCCACGGTCTGCACAGTATATAGGCGTTTATATATACTTACAGCTCATGTATATGTTGTACCCGCATAGAGACAGTATATAAAAAATACACGGGCACCGACAGGAGATTGCCGACAGCTGTTCTCTTCGTCGCAGCGGTGGGGAAAAGCCCTTACTGCGTGCCGTACTCTCTCTCGTTCTTTTCCTGCTTTCGTTCATTCCTTTTGCTTCTTTCTTCCTTCCTTTTCTTTCTTTACTTCTTTCTTTCGTAGCGGCACTTTTCCACGGGCGCCCTCCGTTGGCCTACTTTAGCCCGTTCTCGTCGGCAAACGGCTGTTGCTGCGCGGATTGCAGCGCGAAGCCGAGCCGAGCCAATATAGAGAGGACGCGCAGAAAATGCGGGCGCAGTGTCGCGGCCGCCAGCTGTCCGTTGGGATGCGTGCCGTCCGCGGCCGGAATCGCCCAATGTCGAATTTGGAACGTCGGGCTGGACATTTCTTCGCGAAGTGCAGGTCCGGCTGTTTGTAGAGCGCCTCGCGGTGCCGGAAGCACCCTGTTTTTGTACTGCGATTGCCGCGTGGCGGAGCCACC
Source organism: Hyalomma asiaticum (assembly GCA_013339685.2). Taxonomy (NCBI): domain Eukaryota; kingdom Metazoa; phylum Arthropoda; class Arachnida; order Ixodida; family Ixodidae; genus Hyalomma; species Hyalomma asiaticum. The sequence goes on from CM023487.1 coordinate 19,127,859, forward strand.
TGCGCCGTCTGCACGCCCCCTACCCCCTGGTCCTAATGTTGAATAGCCGATGAATTGGCCTTAGCCAAATTTCTTCTGCAATTCCCCGTTGAAGAGCTTCACATGTCCGTTGTCATAATTTCATATGCTTCCGTAAGACTCGCATACAAACATATGACAAAATATACTACAAACATGTGGAATATGTATGGCTTCGTGGGCAGCGTACGGAATTGTGGCAATGCTGAAGAGAACGTTTTCAGTATAGGGATCGATGATGCAATAGTCTGAGTAGTGCGAGGAGGTACTTATGCACCCCATCCTCACTGCCCAAAGAAAAATTATTCCAGCTGGTACACCAACCAAGAGTTCGTTCGACAGAAATTCCGAACGATTACTCCAAGACGAAAGTTCGCTATAAGGACACATGGCAGGTACATTATTTGACAGCTGTGCACCCCATCACTGATTTCGATATACATGCACGTAGTAGACCTTCACGAACATGTATAGTTATCACACTGTAATCGGAAGTGTGGTCGACATTTTGTCTCTGTCCTTTTTATTTGATTGTTTGTATTTAGGACAGTAGCGCCTTCCTGTGCACCGTTGGTACTAGGCTGTTTTTTTTTTTTTTCACCAAGGCTCTTAATAATTCCCACTTGTCCTTAGCCATTGCCCAAGAGACGCGAAGGCGAAAGCCTTATGACAAATCTCTCACGCCTTAATCCATACCTACCCCGCCGCCCTTATCCTAACCTTAATCAACATTAATCCAGGCAAGGTCTTGTGTACGACTCCAGTTGTATCACTTAAATTAGCCACCAGTTGTAATTAAGCGCTAATTGTCATTCACTAATTAACCATTAATAAATATTGGCCTTAATTAATCATCTCCTGTGCGCGGCTGACATGCTCTGTTCACCTCTGGCCTTCCCTTGGTCACGTGACCTTCCGTGTACCCGTTTTTTCACCGGTTCGTGTCGACGCCAATGTCGATAAAGGACGCCAATTCCAAATTTGACGCATAAGGCTTTTCGCTTTACAGTGCGACGCTGCAGTGTTGAGCTGCACGAATTGCAAATATGCTATTCCATTTATAGTATATAAGCCCAACCACTAGCTCACCCAACCATTCCCAGTCTCTATCGCCTCTGCAGAGATTGTTTCCCACACGGCCAGCGTCTCGTTTCTCCCTGCGGTGACCTCATCACCTCGCCCGCATCCGTCGTGATGTCACCCTGCAACCTGTTCGCGGTTTGGGGCGCGGCCCAGGAATAGCAAGTAAACGAGGCGGACTGACGACTTAGCGATGCTAGTCAGCAGTGAGCCTTCGTTTTGTTCGTTTTTTTTATCCCCCCCCCCCCCTCGGTTTTTGGTTTACCAAGGAGGCGTGCAGTGCCAGTTCACCCAGATTGCCGTTCTTTTTTCCCGATGCCGGCCCCTTTAGCGCCAATAGCTAAGTTCATAATAGCGATATTAAATTCTTTACCTTCAATTAACAAAAGCCTGCCACCAGCAGGTTCCTTTGGCCCTTGCCGCAGAGGGTGATTAAAAAAACTCCATCTCTCTTTTCATGAACCACACCTCTATCCAACCAATTCCCTCTTACAATTATCTATCTATCTATCTATCTATCTATCTATCTATCTATCTATCTATCTATCTATCTATCTATCTATCTATCTATCTATCTATCTATCTATCTATCTATCTATCTATCTATTTTCCTTTTTTATAGACTGTTTTCACCTTGAGCAGTGCACTGTTTGTTTCTACATATACCGTCCCCGAGAGATCAACCTTCTCTCATCGATGTCCAGATCACTGTATAGGCAACTGGAACTACAGAGTCGCCCTTCAATCCTCTAGCAGTCCAGAAGCAAAGATCGTGTGTTACGACACTCGGAACCTTCGGGTTACGCTCTTAGCGTTCAGACAACGTTAAGGCAGTTCCAACCATGGTCAAACCCAAGAGAGCGACACGCTTTGCAACTACATGAAATAGGGTCGTTTTAGGATTCTTGTATCGCATCTCCTTCGCGATAAGGCAGCACGGACCCGTTATCAATATTTTATCTACGGCATCTCCACGCACCCCCTCTGTCAAGAGCGGCATCAGGAAGACACGCGCAGCAAAGTTATCCAACGAAACCGAAACCGCTTCCTTCATCCTTCTCCAACTACCTTCTTCTTTCTACTTCTACCTTTCCCTCTATCTGTTTTCTTCATTTCTTATCTTTATAGCGTCCCTGTTGCCCATCTTCCGCACCACGTGCGCATTGTCGTCCGGCCGTGGCCGGCGAGAAAAAAAAAACAATAAGAACTATATAATAAGAACTCGGAGGAAAGAAAAAAAAAACGAATTTCCTTGCGCCGCTCTAGAAGCGAAAGGGGTCGTTTGACTGTGGGGGAGGGGGGCCGGCTTTCGCCCAACCGAGAGAGGGGGTAGTTGCGCGGGTTGGCGCTAGGAGCGCTAAGTTAAAGTGTGTCGCGTCCTCCCCGGCGAATCAAAAGAGACGCATAAAACAGTGCGAACGGCAAAGAGCGCTTAGCGTATTACCGTGCGCAACGCACGTACAGACGCACACACACACACACACGCGCGTTCAGCCCTCAGCGGCGGCAAGTGTGCCAGTGGGTGAATGTCAAGCGACGGCGCGCGCGAGGTTAGGCAACCGTCGTCAGGCGAGGCGGCAACGGCGGCCCATCGCGTTCAAACGTTTCCGTAGCGCGTTGTTGTAGTTTTGGATGATGGTAGTGGATACAGGGGAAAGGCACGTTTTTGCGCCTGCTTGTATTGTGAGCGCGGAGGCGTCTTCCTGGGTCGCTTTCCATTGCTCGACCACCTTCTCCCGCGGCTCGCTCGTTTCGCGCTTTCTTTTCAACTCCTCGTTTTATTCCCCCCACTGTCTCGGTTTCTTCTTGTATAGTCTTGGTTGCTATGACTTTCCCTGTTTGTTTTTCTTTCTGGTGTGAGCGTTTTATTTTTTAACTTTTTTTCGCTCCGCCGGAGAGTCATTAAGCGCAAGGTAGGCAGCCCCCACCGTCTAGGGAAATGCGGATATGTCTGATGGGGACCTGGCGTCGTTTTGACTCCGACAGCGAAAGTAAGATGGAAGTGTGGTGACCAATGACGCGTCGCGACATAGGAGTAGGTCGTCCTCGTCTTGTCATTGCCAAGATGGCGGCGCTGTGTAGTGTCGCTCATTGCCGAATCGTCGGCAACGTCTCGGGAAGCGATGCCTTGCAGGAATGGTTCGTTTTGTTTGCGTGATTTCGCGAGTTATTTCATAATGGTCTTCGGTTTTTTTTTTTATATATATACAATACAGAGAGATTGAGATGGCGTTAAGTGCACCTGTCGTGTGTGTGTGTTTTCGTAATGAGGTTCCGGGGAGCGTACCGTGGCCCTGAGTGAAGAAGCACTGGAGTTGTTGCAAGTGTGGTCGCCGGTGCTTCTTGGAAGCGGTTGGAAAAACCGCTCTGACTCAATGCCACGCTAATACCTCGGCGATACAGGGTTGTTTTCGCGTGAGCGGCGAATGTGAACTGGCCTAACCGCGCGTAATGCGCGCTGCTATTGTAGCGCATTCAACGAAACTTTCCAAAAATCTCAAATTTTGTAGGTTGCCAGCGAGAAGAAATGTATGTGTACAAGCTGACAGAGGGCAACTAAAGTTATACTACTCTGCTCGCGAGTTGTGCGCCATTCCTTGCTGTCAACCGTGGATTCATGTCTCGTAAACGTGTTGTTGTTGTTGCTGCTGTAGTAGTAGTAGTAGTAGTAGTAGTAGTAGTAGTAGTAGTAGTAGTAGTAGTAGTAGTTGCTGTTGTTATTGTTGCAGCCTTTACTATGGCACTTACGAACTCTAGGGGGTTGGCCAAGATTCGAAAAATATAAATGGTCACCTACGAATTACTGTGAGATGCCAATCAGAATAATCTGAGTGAATTTGACAGTAAAGAGTACGAACATAGCATTCCTTTAATGTCATTTTTGTTGTCGTCGTCGTTGTTGTTTTGTTGCTCTCGCTTTTTGACTGTTCCCTACCGCGTTTGACCATCACCTCATACCCTTCTGCTCTTCCTCCTCCCCACTATCTTCCCTTTCAGCGTGCGCTCCGAGACCATCGGCACGCGTTAATGGTTTCGGAGGCCATGTTCCAGTTTCGCCCCTGTTCGCTTCCGCCTTCCGTCGCCGATCTCTTTTTCGTGCTTTCGCTTCACTTTGTACCCAGTCGTGTACGCATGCGTGGCCTACGTGCCGCGAGGCGCGTGTTGTGTACGCTTCGAGCCCGGCCGTCTGTACAGTCATCTCGGTTTCGGCCGCGTAGGACGACGAAGGTTGCCGGTGATGAGACATGACTCATGACTATACAGTTGACTTGGGCGAATCTAGGTGAGGGCCGCGGCATCTGGGTTACCCGGTAATACAGCGTCTCGCTCCTCCCTACCCGCGCATATGCGTTCACTGCTAACGTATGTATTCCTTTGTGTTGCCGTAGTGTCATTACGTGGTGCAAGAGTATTATCTGGCAGGAAAAGAAAGCAAAAACAAAACAAATGCTAGAGAAACGGCTAGCGGAAGTCCATCGCAAACACGCTATTAGAGAGATAGCTTTGGTGCACCGCTGTCTATATCTGTACCTGTACCGGATAGTGCCGCCAGCTTTTGGTGATAAACAGAACCAACAGACCGATAATCTACGTGTCCTTCCGAGATTCAGGCAGCCACCCGCTAAGCTCAGAAACAGTGTTGGATCGCCACGGATACCTTACTGTCGAAGCTTCGTGATACAAAGCTGATGCAAGTGCAACAGTCAATTCATAACTTTGTGGCTACAGGTATCAATAAGAACACTGGAAAAATTCGAAGTGGACTGCATACGCTTTGGGTGGTCGGCCATGTTTGCGCATGCGCTGTTTACACGCGGTATTTCGTTGTACACGAATTGTTCTGCATAGAGGTTTACCGGACGCCTTGAAGTTCCAAAATAAAGGTGCGCAGATCTTTGTGACCACGAGTCTATTGTGTTTCCTTGCCCAGACAAAATAAGCCCACAGAACGAGTGAATAGGGCTATATATAGGCAGGCTGTTCACCTGTTCTTAGAACGTGGGTGATTTTATATAATTCATGTGGATTTCAGGGTCACGCAGCTACGAATCTAGTTTAGCATGCCCCTAATTCTGGCTCCGTGACGTACGTGCATATTTCAGCGCCATTCTTTGCGTGAGTGGGTCCTTGATTCATTTTTTCTTTAGTCCACACCTTGAAGCTTCGATTTGTGTCCCTGAGCACTGGCTCTATTCGTCGCCGTTTCAATACTTCGCCCGTAAGACGATCGAAGGAGAAAGGAAATGCGTAAGAGAACGCGCGCATATGCATGCCGGGTTTGTATAAGAGCGAGACGGCTCGCTGCTGCGGTGCTTTCTCTGAGAATCCGCGTATATACATCATGCATATATGTAAGGCAGTTGTGAAACCGTGGCCTTTCTATAAAGATATATCGATCTCCTGGTCTGTCCGTCCCAGAGCTCTATTCTCCATGGCTCGCCGTGTGGTCGTTGCGTAACCTTAGGGGCAGCGCGTTACATTCAGTCACACTCGATCAGTCGATCAATCAATCAATCGATTCATTGATTCTTTATGCTGGCGTACCTAGGTCGAAAAGTATAGTTAAGGTCGATCTACTTGAAAGTGCCCGATGGGCCCACGTATACGTATATTAAGCGACAGACGGATAGAAACCCAGATAGATAGATAGATAGATAGATAGATAGATAGATAGATAGATAGATAGATAGATAGATAGATAGATAGATAGATAGATAGATAGATAGATAGATAGATAGATAGATAGATACGTCATCAGTATTCGGTCGTCATTGGACCAACTGTGATACCGATTTTTCGCTTCTGGTTAACCTCCCTGCTTTCCCACTCTCCCTTTATTTCCTTCCCCTTTAGCTGATTTCAGGCAGGGTGATTAGCGCAGTGCTCGGTTCAGAATTTGTGAAGCGCTAGTAGTGGGCATGGCTCGTTGCATATGATAGCAGAACTCTTACATATACATATCTCTTATAGAAGGCCCCGTGTCTACCAGATCAGCCGCGGCGATTGCATGGCGAGGTGGCTGATATATATCGCGCTGGAATCGTGCGAGTAAATGCGGCAGACCAAACACAGACTCATGCACTCTTATATCCACTTTGACTCTCCATATACTAACCCATCCAAGAAGGACTAAGAAACAGAGATGGATGCTGTCATCTGAGAGGCGCAGATCTACTCTGCGATGCACGGTGATATACGTTGGTTTCGCGAAAAAACCACGAGGGAGCATTCATCGATTATTCACAATCACATTTGTGGTCCCGCAAAGAGCGGAGATGCATCCGCGAGTTTGGATTTTGCCTTCGGATTGAAAGGAGAAAAAAAAAAAAAGAAAATGTCGCGGCGGTCCATTTTGGGAGCAACGCCGTTTGTTTCGGCAGCTGCGGGACACTGCTGCTGGGTGGCGAATTAAGGCCCCTGAATAAACTAAAGGTGGCGACATTTTTTTGTATTTTGCCTGGTGGGGCAAAAATTGTTGCTTGTTACCCCATCAGGCAGAATACAAAATATGTCAGAGTTAGAAGTGGTTACTTGTTACCCCATCAGTTCATAGGTGATTGTCGTCGTCATCATTGTCATCATCAAGAGTTGCAATAAATGTAGGCGAACAAAAGCAATAGGGTAAGAAATGGTTACTCCTTACTCCATCAGACAAAATACAAAATGTGTGAGAGGAAGAAGCGGTTACTTGTTACCCCATCAGTTCAAAGAAGGTGATTGTCGTCGTCTTCATTGTCATCATCAAGAGTTGCAATAAATATAGGCGAACATAAGCAATATGTATACGTGTGGTCACAAGCCTTTCACATACGCTAGCGGATGTTGTTTTCTTGTTCATATAGTGTATAAAGTTCCAGAGATGTAACTCCTCCGCATGTGTTGCTACGCTAAGTGCTGCGTTGCTGTGCACTTGTTTCCGTTTTGCGCAGCGGGCACTGGACATGCGAGGAAAGGGGGGGGGGGGGGGACTTTTAAAAGGGCTCACGTGGCAATCTTGAAGCGTAGGGATAGAAAGGTTAAAGTAGAAGGGGCTAGTTACGTGACATATGCAAGAACTAGTAGCAGTCGGCTCGGGACCTAATTGTTGTACTCCAAGTGGCACTTCCTTACCGCCGGCGTCAGATGAGGTTGGCTTGTGGATGGCCATGGTGACATCACGTGATCCCCATAGCCAAGTCATATACTGAGGCCAGCGGGATCACGTGACGCGACTCCTAGTAATCTCTCCGCATGCGTGTTTATCCGTGTAACAGAAAAAGCAAAAAAGAAAGTATTTTCAGATCTCAAGTCTGCAGTGAAGTCTTTCTCGCGCCCTCTTACCTCCAGCCACTGTTCCTCCGCCAGGCTGCAAATAGTTCCTGTTTCAAACATTTTTGTTTGCTACACCATGTAACCAAATTAAAGAGATTACTGCAGCAACAACGTTATAAGTGGATATGTACGTTTTCGCTCGTCTATTGAGTGTAACATAGAAAGGCCACTTCACCTGATCCACGCTATTCTGAAAAGGTACATCGCGTGACGTCGATTTTGCTTTCCCTGGTGTGATTGGACGGCGGAGTAACACTGCCTGAGCGGTCTGTCCGCATTGCTGTCAGCTGCTGTCATTTTTTTCTTTTAAGTTGTATATCCTACTATAGAAGTCAAATTTAACACACATCATCGCGTCTCATATTAAGACGTTTACGTTTTTTTTTTTTCTCATCCCAAGCTCAAGCGCGTGAGTGTGCGGGAACTATTTCCAGGAGCGCCATCAGCGGGTGTGCTACGGTCCTACGGTTCCCCGACCGAGGCAACCTGGCTTACCCCGCGGCGGTGTACGCGGTGCCTCCTGTATTTATATACTCTCTAGCGCCTAACGATCTATCTTGAAACGTGCCACAAATGCAAATGCACCAACCACTTTGCTCCACGTGTACTGGGCGATCTGTTGTGAGTTGTGGGCATTTTTTACCTCTTGTACACATTATACTGCTTCCATTGGCACGTGCGCAACGATATTTATCTGCGGTGTTCGCCAGATATAGCTCCAGTTCGGGTTGTGCCCGCTTCACTGATCGAACTCGTTGATACTGTGACGTCGAAATGGGTCCTCTCTGGTCGGTGTGTATGGAAGAAGGAATTCGAAGAGAGTAACAGCGGAGTTAAAGCCAAGCGAGTCGGCCCCCAAAAAAAAGCGAACAAGTGGTTGTCGCGAGAGGCATATGACCGCGGAAATACGGGAGTGTCTTTCACGGCCGGGTGAAGATTTGCGCAAGTGCTAAATGTAACTTTCATATAGATGTGTAGTCAGGGGTTCATACAACACCCTCCCAACACAGGTGGCAGATATATAGTCAGATATTTATACCCTCCCCCGAACATTTCCCAGATGGATCCTTACTGCCCAACCAAAAGTTATCCAGCTAACAAATAACTACTTATTTATACATTCCCGCTTCCTGGTAGCACCATGCGTAATCAACATTTTGGGTAAACCCCTGTGTTGCATCGCCAAGACACGTTGGGAACTTTGGCGCGTGGAGATCCATCGAGATTAGACGCAGAGATGCGAGCAGCTGCGGTGGTGGTGACATCTCGCGACGCCGCGTTTCAACAACGCGCACATAATTGTGTCTTCCGAGATGTTTTTCTTTGTGCCGGTCTCGGAGGCCACGTCAGAAACTAACGCTGTGCGAGTGAACAGGACAAGAAGAGAGATACCAACGGCGGTTCTGTTTCGTTTGTCCTGTTCATTTGTTCATTTTAGCGTGTCGGAATGATGCCTTAAAAAGCTCGACTGCCTGCCTGCACGCGGCGAAGGCGAGCGCTAATTGACCCCCCCCCCCCCCCTCCCTCCCTCTTTTATCTCTGCTAGTTATCGCGTATATCGTCGGCCCTGAGATCAATCGCTCTGCGTGATTTAATTGGTCCTTTCTTTTTTATTCTTGGAGGGCTAACTGTCGAGGAGTGCCTTAGCTTCTGCGCGCGCGGAATGCGCTGTCGGTTTCGCTGACTGCGTAATTGGCGTTGTCTCCACTTGCCGTGCGGGTGACCACGCCTTGCTTACTTAGTTGCTGCGACCATATATATATATATATATATATATATATATATATATATATATATATATATATATATTCGCAGTATAGACGATCGTTCCACAGCTGCGTCTCTATGGTACGATCGTCTGCACTGAGCACCTGCTCCCATAGATGAATAGACAGTCAGCCTAGTGCGGGAGGCATATATGTAGTCCAGAGGTGCTGTTCTGGACGCTGCCAAATGTTATGGCAGCACCAATCAGAGAGCCCATAGTAGCGCTATCGGTCAGTTAGAGTGGAGCTGACAATCAAGATGACGTATTCGCAAAATTTGACTGTGTCCAGAATGTCACCCCGGATATACCGAGTTGCGTAAAAGCGCCTGCTGTCTTATGACGGAAGATTAGCTGTACGTACACTGAAACTGCGATTTTCATTGTTTCTGTTTTCCCTTGATGGACGCCCGCACAATTTGACAACGAACCACGTCGCGTTCTCTTTATCAGAATGGTTAAGAACGGTGCCCTTCTATTATATGCTTCCTCGTGGCCCTTGCGTGAAAGGTTGGGCCGTATTCTCCAATAACCGATAGCAGGATAACACACTGACGTTATTACAACACGCTGCCGCGCACTCGAGATTATAAAAGCGCGCGTGACGCAATAGCGAAAAACTGTTGCGCAATGATACTGCGATACGCTTTGACGGCGCATTTGAGGCAATATCCGGGCTTTCAGGGAACAGCAAGGTGATTTGGCGGCTTCGCTGTAAAAGCATAAATGTGACTGAAATAAAGCGTGAGCAAGCAGTGTTCGTACATTCAGTTCGCTATAACCGGTAACCCGCAATATCAGCGTTCGTTATAAAGAGGTTCATATGTATGAGCTGATGTTATATATGATCGAGAGTTAAGAGCTGGGCTGGTTGGTTCATGATCAAATTCGACGAAAAGCCAGCAATGCAGGACACGGACAAGAAATAACACACGCAGGCACATCTTCGCCGGACTAACAACCAAATTTATTGAGGCAACCACGAGCTTTTATACAGACATGCTGCGCAAGCGCCTGAGCTATGACCTGAGGACTGGACTACCTGATAGTGAGGTACCGATAAAAAAGCGCCACTCTTTTTCAGTGATAGCCACAGAAGGCAGGTCTGGCCGTTCGTTCGCCTGCATTGCTGGCTTCTCGTCGAATTTGGTTATATATATGATATCGCGTCCCAGTTAAGATGGCGGACGCGTGGCTTCATTACCAGTGTTCGGCATGATGAGATCCATGAGCTGATGTTGTATATCGCGCCATGGCGGACACGCCTGACCTCTTTACCGTTGTGTAATTTTTCACTCCTATCAACACTTGTAAGAGTCACATATAATTAACCTCACGTAGTCTGTTCTCTAACCCTGCATCACTCCGAGCGATCTGCAATCTGAAACCGCAATGCAACTCTCGAACATCTCCGCAGCCCCTGCCGCTCAGCACGAGTCCTGAAAAAAAAAAAAAAGAAAAGAAAGAAGAAGAAGAAGCGTGCGCGGAGAGCGTTACGTCGTCCCGTACTTTGTAGGGGCACGGCTTGACCTCGCATGTCCGTTGTCCCTTTGGAAACCGAAGCCCCTTTGTGGGCGGCGGTTCGCTGCGTGAAAGAGGGGCTGGGGAACCGCGGCGACAAACATCGCCAAGTGACTGGCGCGCCCTGTCGCGCCACTGGCCGGGTTTCGTAAGCCGCGCTCTTCTTTTCGAGTTGAGAGAAGCTGCTGCCGGCGCGCGTCTCCGTTACAAGTTGCGTGGTACGTGGCTGCAGCCGAGCTGAAAACCAGGACGTCGATCGCCGCCCTTCTGTGACGCAGAGCAGTGCAGTCACTGATCCCGTTGGTCGGTTCTGCACGAAGGTTTTGCGCGTAACAACGGAGTTTTAGCAGCCAAATCGTCCGTGTATACTTCACCATATCCGATGAGGAGTGTTCACGCTTCTGCACGAAGGTTCTGCGCGTAACAACGGAGTTTTAGCAGCCAGATCGTCCCTGTATACTCCACCATATCCATTGGGGAGTATTCACGCTTCTGCACGAAGGTTTTGGGCGTAACAACGGAGTTTTAGCAGCCAGATCGTCCGTGTACACTCCACCTTATCCAATGGGGAGTATTCACGTGACGTCAGCGTGCGTCATTTTGTAGTACGCTCCACAGCTTCCATCGTGCTTATCGAGATAATAACCGGTTAGAAAAAAAAGCGCAGCTTCTCACTGTGCTGGCTGTACAGCGAAATGGCGACCTCAGTGACGTCGATGCGTAACCCCTGCAAACGAAGTCGACGTAATCGCAGCCTTTCCAAACGGCATCGCGGTTCACTTTGCCGCCAGTTCGCCGAACAAACGAGTGAAAACATACAAACAGGATTACTTATACTTTCGCTTTATTTTGTTGGATATATATTTGCAGGTCCGCGGAACAATACTGGCTGGTGGTTACGTGGGTGGGAGGGGCTTTGCTATAATCGGGAATTGATACAACGCCTCCTTTACCCCCCCCCCCCACCCCTCCCATTTGTTTTCCCTTTTTTTTTTCTAGCCCAGGTAGGTCCCTACACTCCCCAAATTAAAATTTTCTAGCTAACCAGTAGCTCTCCCTTGCGTTCTATGACACCACGGGTAACACCGCCTCCCGCCCGCCCCCCAAATCGAAATACTCGATAAACCCGGCCCTGACTGCAATGCAGACGGTGCAGACGTGTGACTTGGGTTGTAAAACCGCGACTGAAAGGCATTTATGATGCGCAAATGATATTTGAAACCCTGTAGCCTAATTGTAATCCCGGGTTCGAACGCCTCATTGGCGCAGTCAGAGGAGTGTTATAGAGCCTGGCCCTCCCCTCACCCCCCCCCCCCCCCCTCTTGCCCAAAAGGAAAAGAAAACGGAGCCCTGCGTTACTGTATATATGTTAGCCAAACTTCACACTCGTATATAGACTAACGCGATTGGGGACTCCGAGCTTTACTTATGGCAATAAATCCACATACATGCACTCACGACCTCAAGCAAGCAAGCGAGCAAGCAAGCTATAAAAGAGAGCCATGCGTCATACATTTTCTTATTTTTTTTTTATTCGGTCGAACACGGAATAACCGCGCGTCGCACGCGCTTATGTCTTCACCTTTCGCCGCGCAGGTTCCGTGTCATTCATTGTTCGGGTTGCCCCGTCCCGTAGCTCCGCGATATCGTGCGTCAAGTCAGCGTGGCGTTCCGTGCCCGCGGCGTTTCTTTTCGAAAGAAAAGTGGGACGGATTCGCTGCGTATAAAAACACCCTCCTCGCTCCGACGCCACGGTGAGGCTAGCACCAGCGCGGCAGCAACGCTCCTCAAAAGAGACTGGGTGAAGGCTTCGCTCGCGGAGGATGCATTCATCCGTGCATGAGGCAGCGCAAAGCGTGCGGCGCGTACACATACGCGACCCGGCTTGCGCACGCGACTTTCTTCAAAGAGACTGCGCGCCGCTGCATTTGTTGCGCGTGCAAGGCAATCGCATGTGCGTGCGCAACGTCTCGCCGTCAACCGCGCGGGCACGGACTTTCTCGATCTCGCCCGGAATGTACGTCGATCAGGACCCGGCACCAGTACACGCCGTACACTTTTCTTGCTCAGGCCCCGCCGCGGTGGTCTAGTGGTTATGGCACTCGGCTGCAGATCCGAAGGTCACGGGATCGAATCCCGGCCGCGGCGGCTGCATTTCGATGGAGGCGAAATGTTGAGGCCCGTGTGCTGTGCTATGTCAGTGCACGTTAAAGAAATCCAGGTGGTCGAAATTTCCGGAGACCTCCACTACGGTGTCTCTCACAATCAGAGCTGGTTTTGGGACGTTAAACCCGACAAATCAATCATCAATCACTTTTTGCTCAGGTATAAGATGAACAGTCACGCCCAATATGGGTTGCAACATGTTGTCCGAGCTCAAAGTGAGGCCAGCACTTCAAAGCAGCGCCGACATAGCAAAATTTGCCGAAGCATACGCTGTTTGTGCTACTAGGACTCTCTCAACAAATTTAGCGCTCACCAGTGTAACCTTTCAGGCTTGGAGCCCCTTCATCCGTGGTCAACATGTTGCAACTCATATTGAGCGCGACTGTACATACGTGAAACGCGGTACGACAGCTTTTATGACTGCGCAGCTGCGCACTGAAATGTTGCCTTGTTGGAATTCTCAGCCAATTAAAAAAAAGGGGGCGTGGACGCGTTGTGGTCCAGTTGGAGATGACAGGGGCTGTTGCTCAACAACGTGTGTGCAGCTTTGGTTGACATATCAAAATGTGTTGTATGTAGTATGAGAGTTGGGAACTTGCTGGGAAGCTGTGATGTTGACACAAGATATTGCATATGTAGGAACTTTGAGCCAATGAGAAAAAAGGCCACTGTGTGGATGAGTCAAACGACTGACAAACAGATCGGGCAAGTTGGTAATGATCCAGCATATAGTAGGCAGTGCAGAGCTTCACAAGGGACAGTTCACGGAGAAAGAAGAATTCTTGCTTCGTGGGACAGTTGCTAAAGAGGACAAGGCACAAGCACTTGTGTCCTGTTAAATTTCGCGCTGCTGACAATGATGATGAGTAAAATTGGGTTCTGGATGCTGGCCACTTCTGCCGTGCTGTAGTTTTTCAGCTAGTTGCCCAGATGGTATCGGAGCCCTGTCCGATAATAAAAAAGTTTGCATTTAAGATATGGGGATTCAGCAATATGGCACATATATGCTTGAGAGTGCATGCAGAACAGCAGCCAAAATGGGTGAATTGAGCAGTGTGATGAATACCGATTTTGTAGAGAATATTTAATCCCACCCCTTTCTGAACACCTGTTCCCACCGAGCTGCGTCCATTGGCGATGGGAATGCCGTCGATTTGCATTAGTGACATGTGGCAGAGGACAATAAATTTAAAACTAAACGCAGCCCTTGTTCATGGAATACTGGATTACATCAAAAATTTATATGATAAAAGCAGCAGCAGCAGCAGCATCAATGCTGCCATTTCAAGGCACTTCCTTCAACAGCAGAATGTTGTAGCTCATTGTGTTCGCAGGAAAGCAGTGAAGTACAAAAACAAAACGTAACAGATGCCACAGTATTAATGGACGTTGCCATCAACACGCTTTCACCAAAAGGCAGGGAAGACATAGTCAGTGCAGTTGTATAATTGTGCTCTAGTTCACGGTAAAGAGCCAACAAAATGGATGAGAGCCCATACAAGTTCAGTAAGATTCAGTATTTGACCCTTACACTGTGAATTGATCGCAAGCTCGTGCAGGATAATTTTCTTTTTCACTTGTCCCACGTTACAGCCTATGGAAAAGTGTTCCTGGTGCGCAAGGTGGGTGGACAGGACAATGGCAAGCTGTACGCCATGAAGGTACTCAAGAAGGCGACCATCGTACAGAAGCAGAAGACTCTGGAGCACACGCGCACCGAGCGGCAGGTCCTCGAGGCCATCCGCCAGTCGCCATTCCTGGTGACGCTCCACTATGCCTTCCAGACGGATGCCAAGCTGCACCTCATCCTCGGTATGGGCAACTTCTATGCACAAATGCACAGACACATGTGCACCCTCTCGCAGTAGTATGTGAATGGTGGTGTCCTCGCCCATCATATTTACTTGCTTGCACTTGGAATGTACAACTGCTGCATTTTCCTGGCATTTGACAATTGGCATAGAAAGCCCATCCACTCCCTGAAGACGGTAGGACAGTGAAGCGGTTTTAGTTACACTACCATGTCGCATCTCACAAGTGTGCATTAAATGTGCACGCTTGCACCTGATTGGCTGAAGTGAGATCATGTGACCTGTTGGCCCAGCCTGTGGCATTTCAGCGTGTGCCTACAACTGCGCTGATGGCTGAAAAAATAAAAATAAGCTCGGCGAGACACATTGAGGACATAGAGATTAGTTTACGCTGTACACTTCTAAAATGTGTTCAGCATTAGCTCCTGAGTATTCCATGATAGAAGTGTCAGAGTTTAATACAGGAATCTCGGAAAAAGTATACTGCTACATGGAAGTTACTCCCAAGGTGCATTTTCCCATGAAATTCAGCAAGTACAGCAAAATGCTTTGAGTACTGCCAAATGGCTTTATTGGCCCTTATGACAAGCTGTACCAGGACATAAAACACAGTGGGCCTTTTTTCGTGTGTGTGTGTGTTTGTGTGTGTGTGCACAAATGCAGGTATGGTTGAGTGTATGCTACCTCATGGCCTGTTTGTTAAACCAAGGAATCCTACGAGTGCAGTCAAATCTCACTACAATAAACTCAATATGGCAGGAAAAAAGCTTCATTATATTCAGTAGCTTGTTACAGATGTGCATTGCAAAGACTGTTTTAATGGCAATGCTGTACTTAATTTAATTCATTATAACCGACAGTTCGTTATATGGAGACTAGGCTGTTGGGACTAACTGGGCTCTTGTGCTCTCTTGCTAAGGGGTTCAATTATTTTTCCGATTGATAATACTTTGTCAACATGCCCCTTCTTAGGAGTATTTAGAAAATGCTCTGAAAGGTACTATCTAAGTGGAGTCAATTGAGTAGAGTACTTATAATATAGATGTTCACATAGCACTTCTGTTTTTTGCCTTCCAGACTATGTCTGCGGTGGTGAGCTGTTCACCCATCTGTTCCTGAGGGAACACTTCACGGAGTCCGAAGTCCGTTTCTACATAGGAGAAATTGTGCTTGCTCTGGAACACTTGCACAAGGTGAGCACGAGTGCTGTGACGTGTTCCTCCTTTCTCTCCTTTATTTTTGAAATTCCTCAGAGTTCTTTTTTTTTTAGTTTTACATATATAAACCATCAAGCATCAAAAAACTGTAGAGTAGTTTGGCAGCGTACATGTGTAAAACAGTAGTGAGAATATAATTGTAATTGACATAGAGGTACATAATGGTGGTGACATTTGATCGGGCTGAACTTTCTGATTTTGTGAAAAAATTAAAGAAATGAAGATTTATCAAATAGAAAGGATAGCTAAGGGCCCAGAGAACAAAAGACTCAAGCATGCGATGCTGTC
Organism: Hyalomma asiaticum; assembly: GCA_013339685.2. Taxonomy (NCBI): domain Eukaryota; kingdom Metazoa; phylum Arthropoda; class Arachnida; order Ixodida; family Ixodidae; genus Hyalomma; species Hyalomma asiaticum. Next base: position 19,144,037 of record CM023487.1, read on the forward strand.
ACACTTAAACAGAAAGAAAAGCTAACACAGTTGGCTGGAAAAGTATGCTATCTTCAGTTGACACTATAATCAGCATGCACATGAAGATGGTTCCAGTCCAGTTCATTTATTGCATGTGAAATAATAGAATGTAAAAACCTGTTTCCATGAGAAAAAGTGCCTCTCTATAAGTGCGATCAAGTTGTGATAAGCCTCTGTACAAAGGTTAATATGATGAAATGCTTTCTAAAAAAAGAAATGCATGATTGAGAAGCCTTTCTTTACATTGATAACATTGGTAGAATAACATTGGTATAGTTATGCTGCTTTATGAGGAAAGTTTGTGCTTGATGTAGAATTGTGGTTTCAAAGAACAAACTATAAGCAGAATTTCCTTGAAGTGCTTTGACTCTCAAGAGCATTTGCCAGAGTAGCATTGTTAGGGTACCAAATGGCGGCAGCGTGTTCAAATGTCACTTCCACCAATGTTTTATTACACGACGAGTGTTGCTTTTGCTTTTTTTTTTCCTCACCTACCATCAATTTCTCATGAAGCTTAGTTAAATATGGAAATAAAATGAAAAGAGAAGCTTCCATCATTTCGTGAGATTTCAGCCACACGTTTTCTTTCTTTTTTTCTTTTTCCGGATCCAGGCTATCTTAATGACATCATATACTATGTACACAGGTACACTCCATTACATGTGGAAATGTCTTTGCTACTTTGCATGATGGTGTCTTGACAGCTCATTTCCGTATCAGCATTGTTTTGAATTATGCGAAATGGTCACTCTCACAATGCGCATATGCATTCTCACAGTTGTGCGGACAGCTGCCATCCGAAAGCTTGAAAAACTAACAAGAGGCCTCCAGAAGGCTCCATGAGTGCACGGCCAAGGCAAATGAATAAGAGAAGTTCAAAAGGACAACGGCTGTGGTGGTTTTATTATTGTCCTGGAAAAAAAAATAAATAAAGAAAAACATTGGCGGTGGTGGTCAGAGGGCCTTCTGCAGTGTTGGCCATGCAAACACCGTTATCCAGCTTACACCTAGAAAGGCAGCAATTTGCTTGCGCATTTTCTCGGCTCAGGATTCACGCCATCAACCCACCATCACGCCATCAACCCACCACTGATTCTGCATTGTTTGAACAAGAGGCTGCCATCCTCGAATTGTTGCCACAGATAAGAGGAAGGAAGATGGAGGGGGGGGTCGCTCAGTGCAGCCACGTAGCCTTGCAGTAGCAAGGTTAGATCCGGGGTGAATATTAAAAAGAGCATCTGGCAGGAGTAGTCCTTGGGAGTCTATCACAACGCACCTCTCTTGTCTTCAGACAAGGAAGTGTTACACCCCCCTCGTTTTTGAACCTTGTGGGTCCACCACGTACTATCGCACTGAAGTGAAAGTGAAAGGAACATGCCCTTTTTCTTATCTCTTAAATAGTCATCTAAGAAAAGTGGCTTTTGTGTCACTGTCTTGAAGTGCCACATTATGAGCGGATTAATTGCTAGCGCTGCTTGTTTGCGTGATTACATTGTATGCTGCGAGCTGGTTCGCAGGGTAGCGGGGACTTGCCTCTGCTTGTAAGCTTGTCTTGGGCGTTTAGGAGATGGAAAAGTTTTTTCAGTGGGCTGGCCTTCCAACTGATAACAACATATTACTTGACATTGTCCTCATAAGTTCATTTTGAAGTACAGTGTCAACACCTGCTAGTACATGTTTGCATTGCCCTACTAGTACTCGAGTTTTGTAGTTGTAAGCTTCATTTTATCATTCGAATGGTCAAATATGCATCGGCTAATTAAAAAGATCTCTTATTGACTCTTGGTTAAAAGTTTAAAAGACTATGATGTTAAATACTTTGTGACTCTAGTGTAGCTCAAACCACAAATAAACAAACCAATGGAGCCTGCTCTGATGATGAACATAAAGTGATATAACATTATATTGTGCTCATCATTTTTCAAATAAATATATCACCGGTGCAGTGTTTTCAAAGAAAACGGAAAAGCATTGTGAAGAAGGTGCACAGATGAGATTGCCGTTCGAGGAATTTGTTCTGTAATTTCCATTAAAAAAAGGAAGGCAGGACATAAACTTCACGTTGAGGTACTCTGACTGGCCTTTTTAAAAATTTAGTCCTAAAATTTCAAGATTGAATTGGCAGTAAGTGTGCAGTGGTTTGTCCTCCGGAGTTTGGCGCATTCTTCTCTGAAACAGTAGGCTGTTTTTGTTGTTGTCATCCTGTCTGATATTCATCTTCTCTATTCAATCCTCCTTTTGTGTCTCGCAGCTGGGGATAATCTACCGCGACATCAAGCTGGAGAACATCCTGCTCGACCGCCAAGGACACGTCATCCTGACAGACTTTGGACTGAGCAAGGAGTTCCTTCCACACGAGAAGGCAAGTGGCGGGCAGCCCCCGTGACCCACTTTCACGGAACCCCCCCCCCCCCCCGCGTATTCTCCCCCTCTCCCCCTCTCTACACTGGTCCTCCTTGCTGCATGCCAGCCGTCTTACCGAACAGTTCTCTTCCTTGCTTTCATGTCGTTCGCTTCCTTCTCGGAAACTGCCGAGCGGAAAGGAAAAGAAATGCGGCAGCAATCGGGTCTGCCTTGTCCTTCGGGCGTCCCGCTGCTGCACGATTCTTCCGGAGTCACACCTGTTAAACGCTTCTGTGGCTTTGAGCCGTTGTCGATGGTGACGCAAGGGGAAAATTCTTTGTTGTTGCTTCTGTTGTTGTTGTTGTCAATCGTCTTTCTCTCGAGGCCATCGTCTAGGTAAGGAGAAAGCATTGCAGTCTGCCTGCTTTAACCTAGCTAATGGAGTTGTCCTTGGAATTTGGCGTCCGCACTTCAGTGGAGCTTTAAGGTCTGGAACATTGCTCAGGCATTCTGGAACGAGGAATGCTGTGTGGAAAAGAAAAGAGAGGGAGGGAGATATAAAAGGAAGAAAATAACGAAGAAACGTGCTCCACGCAGGGTGAGAACCGAACAAATTTTGAATCCATTTGATTCAAGGAACTCAGAAGCCACGACCCCAGTCAGTACATGGCTGGTTAAAGAAAGCTGGAGTTCAGTGACACTCAGTAGTTTTTGTTGCTTGTTTGTACTGGCTTAAATATATCGGAAGTTGCTGCTTCCACTACCATCAGGTTTAGTACAAGTATGCATCACATGTCCTTCACTTATAAAGCCAGACTATTGATACGCAAAGCATGTGAGACGACATTGATAATCGCTGATTAATGTAAAAGCTGAGCATGACATGGCACTTGCTCAAAATATGCAATGCTGTCACGTGCAGGGCTGACAAAAATTAAACACAAGCAGCAACAATTGCCTTGTTCTAGCAATTTCACGATAGTGCGCCACTTCTGTAATCACTTTGTATGCAGTTTTGAAGCATGCAGTAGTTCGAAGCGTATGTATTGGTGTCTAAATTAAGCCACTGTCATACACAGAGGCAAACATGGAAATGAAACAACGCAACAGAGTATTTCAAAAGTTTTTCATCTCATTCACAAGTTACTTATGGCAATGCATAGGTCTAATAATCTAAGCCATACTCGGACACTTCTACACCTCTTGGTTTGGTCTTTCACACGAATGTCAACACACATTTGTCAACTAATCTTGGCACTGACCGTAATGTATTCTAGCCAGCCACACTTCATTTAGACCAATAATGAAGCTATAACAACATTCTTGATATTTCAAACTTGAAAGGTCAATGGAATCTTGCTGGGATTCTCATAAGTTTGAATTGCAAGATGCAAGGTGCTGTAGGTATGACTCGGCACAACATAGCAGCAAAGTGGAGATTGCCAATTATCACGTGCATCACCACCGTCGCAGTGTTTTTTTCCTTTTTCTTGCTCATGGTTCTCAATGAACTAACAAGTGCTGGCAGGTAATTAGCATTAGTTTGGGCTGTTTCAAACAAGCATGAGTGCAAATTTTCGCCTAGAAAGAACAAAGGCAGCAGATGTTCTCGGTATTCTCGGTATAAATAAGCAAAAGGCATGAATTAACGTAGTTCACTGAATGGTAGTTTTAATTAGGCAGACTTTGAATGCATTGAAAGCATAGCAGCTAGGCCAAACAAAAATTTTAGATTTGTTTGAGCTACCGTAGTTTTAGTTATTGCAAGTCTGCTGTATGTCTGATCCATCCAGTAACTTCCACGTTCTTTCGTATTCTCTAACAGGTTGTTTTGCGATTCGAAACAAGTTCACGCTGTGCACGTTCAGTAATGTTTCTTGGTGTATGCAGCATATTTGATTTATACAACTTATTTCACTGTTTTACTGTTGCACTGTACAACTACACAGTGCTGTATTTTCCTGTTTAATGTACTTATACTGAACTGTCCTGCTTTTCTACTGCATCTGTCTTTTATGGCATTCTCAGTGGAGTGCTGCTGATGTTATATTATGTACCCTATTGCAAGTGTTATTTCTGGTCATTAACTTTGCTGTTTGCTAAACCACCCGTAAACCTGCATAGACCTGTCGATAATTGTTCCAGTTGGCTGAACCAGTAAGGAAATGACATAAAAGCGTAAGTAGACACATTGTTAACACTTAACACAACTGTAAATGAGCAGCAATTTCAGTTTAACTCAAACACCCATTACAATGACACCAATACTTATGCAACAATAACAGTGTGGGCCCCTTGAACAGTGCCCACTTTGAGGCCTGCGAGATGTTTTTAAGTGACGAAATAAACAACTTAGTCTTAACTAAACCCCTTCCTTTCCTTCATGCTCACTGCAGGACCAGAGGGCGTTCTCGTTCTGTGGCACCATCGAGTACATGGCTCCCGAAGTGGTGCGTGGCGGCAGCGCAGGCCATGACTTCAGCGTCGACTGGTGGAGCGTCGGGGTGCTCACGTTTGAGTTGCTCACGGGGTCGTCGCCCTTCACGGTCGAGGGCGAGCGTAACAACCAGGCCGAGATTTCCAAGTGAGTGTGGCATCACCTGCTTGGCTTAGCGGACCATTATGAAAGGGACATGAATGTGAATGGATGAATTGGTGTAGGCTGATAAATTATTGTCTGAGAACTGTGTCATGTCATTAATTTAGCCGTCGTAGGTTAATTATTAGAGGAAATGATGAAGGGCCAAAGTTTCGCGCTTGAATTTGATGTCAAAAGTTACATATAAGCACTCATAGTTAGCGTGACTTCAGAGTTACACAAAACCCATGATCTCCAACTGCTTGAATCGGCATGAGTTGGCCATATTTGGTGGTTAATTTAACTGCTTTTAACTGTATTTGGTGGGTAATTTAAGTGCTTTTAACTGTATTTGGTGGTTAATTTAACTGCTTAAAAGCACGCAAGTCGCACGTATGTGTGATTTGTTTTGCTGCAAATGGCCTGCATGCCAAATTGCCTTCGAAGCAGAAGTCCTTATCAGGCAATGTGGCTTCTGCTTCTAGCCTTTACGTTCATTCATTCATCAATTCATTCATTCATTCATTCATTCATTCATTCGTTCGTTCATTTTCATTCATTCATTCATTCATTCATTCATTCATTCATTCATTCATTCTATCATTCATTGATTCAGCCGCACGATAATTTGTTTAACCATGCGTTCATTTAATGCATTAGTGGCAGCTCGCAATGGTGGCTCAGTATCCACGTATTCTGCGACCAAGCGCGCTCCTGCGGTCTCAATTCGTGGGCACCAGGACTTTGTTTCTATAGCGCTCAATTGGAAATAACTCTTGCGTACTGAAATTTTAGCGCATGTTAAAGGGACCATTGGCAATCAAGGTCAATCCAGAATCAATTGTGCCCACTGTGTTGATTTGTGATGTTTGACCCTCCAATTTGATTTGACGTAGGACAGTGACAGATGCCGTCCACTGGCTAGCGCCAGTGTGAAGGAAAGAAGAGCTACAGTGTGTACCATGACAAAACCCCGTTTCAGGCATGAAATTCCCAAAACTCCCGAAGAAGAGGAAAAGGAGCGCCAGGAGTGTCTTAGGTGAGCAGCGAGCAGACGGAGACGAGGGCACGCTTGTGATCGTCCGTGAAACATTTTGCCTCTTAGAGTTCCGTCCGTCTAGCTCTGTCACTTGTCTCTAAAACTTCTATAAAGACCATAGATTCTCCCAGGAAATGCACATGCCCTCGGTGGCAATCTACTGAGGAGCATGCTCTGAAAATTAGAGTAGGTGTCACCGTGCATTTTGGACCTTAAAAAGCAGGGGGAAAGTGCGGCACTCTGTGGTTTGAGCAACCCTGCCACATAAAAGATTATCGTATTGTTATGCTGATGGAAGAAGGGGATGTTGACAATGGAGAACCAAGCGAGGTTGTTGCTTCGTCACCTTCTCCGTCGTCGACAATGTGCCACAACTAGCATCAGAAATCTTCAAAAGAAAAAGAAACTGGTAGTGAAGGTTCATGTTAGCACGATGGTACTGTGGATATGAAAACGAAGGATATGCAGCCTTTGGGTCTTTATTATTCCTTGTATTCATATCTGTAGTGCTGCTGTGCCACCGTTTACCTGTACAGTCAAATGCCTTTATTATGACAAAGTGCACAAGCCCTTGGAAACTGTTCAGTGTACTTATGGGTCACTTCGCTATAAAGATGGCCTACCATAATGCTTACAGAGAGTCTAGGATTCCTTCGTTATACCATTCATTTTGCTGAAAAGGTGTTAATTATAAAGGCATTTAACTGTACATTCCTATCTCCTGTCTTCGTTTGTATCTTCATCTTCATCTCCATCCTCATCTGCATCTTAATTCGTGCTTTATCATTTCCTCAGTTCTGCACTGGTCTTTTATCATAACTTTCGCATCATCTGCATTTTGTGTCAAATCATGCTTTCAGAATGCTGCATGGGCTCCTTATGTAATGCTGGTTTTTAAAGGGGTACTGAAAGCAAATAATAATATAGGTAACAGAGCAAAACATTGACAGTGTATAGTATTTATGACACCGTATTGACAGTGTATATATTTATGACAGTGTATAAAATGCCACCAGTTGCCGCCCTGACGAAGACAAGTACGCTTGTCGAAACATTGGCTCCCGCGACATTCCCTGTTTTAAATCGTACCTTGCGATTTGTTCATCGATTCAAGCATCCATCTTCCCCTGAGCTTCTCTTGTAGTTTGCATATCCTTGTAGTGTTTTCTTAGCATTTTCTTGGCCCAGAACAAGATTTGTGAGGTTTCTGGATATATATTTTGGCGACTTATGTGGGCGTAATGCTTGCACTTAATGTCCCTTTAAAAGGCCATTCACCACGTCTGGCCATCTTGAGCTGACAAGTGCAGCACACACATTGCGTGTTCACGATCATGTCTACCAGGAATTATATCGTTACATATTGTGGAAAACACTCAAATTTCAAGTAGAATGTCGTTTTTTTTAATTTTGTCGGTATTAGGCTCGAAGAGGGAAAGGATAATGCTCCTCGTGGAGCACGTCAATGTATGATGTCACTCATAGTGATGTTGAGCATGTGGCGACCTGTTCAAACCGGTTGGGAAGTGCTGTTTCCAGCGGCTGCCTCCTCAGAAGGGACAGGCTGCTGTGAGCCAACAGTGCTCGCTTTGCATCACTGCATCGACAAGGGGCAAGGGTGTCATGTTAGCACAGGCTCTTGCCCCCCCTGAAATCATGGTTTCACTTCACTTCAAACATCGTCATAATCTGTGTACTTTTGTCTTTCTATCTCTCGTCTTATCTCTGTAGCGCTGCCCTCACGACTTCGTACATCTTAGTCAGGCATGGAGGTTCAGATACTTTTTTTTTTTTATTTGGGTGCCTTCTGACCATTTCCAGGAGGATACTGAAAAGCCAGCCACCAATACCGGACCGCCTCACGGGTGACATCAGGGACTTCATCCAGAGGCTCCTAATCAAGGACCCGAGGAAAAGGCTAGGCGGCGGGGTCGATGATGCCCTCGAAGTAAAGAGGCATCGGTTCTTCAAGGTTCGTCGAGCTATATTTCCACTTTTCGAACTTTAAAGGGCAGGGTGTGTGAACAGTTCCTTTCAGCAGAGCTCTTCATGGCTATGTTCTGGCAGATTGCGTCTGTGAACAAAATGATATGTACAGTAAAAATTCTGCCACAGTTGGCTGGTCCCGGAAGCACAAAATTAAGTGTGAACAAAGTGAACCAAGCAAGAATAAAAGGGAATCAAAGGTTCACTATGTAGATTGAGTCATGATGTTTATCAAATGTGAACTAAGATAATGAAATGTTAATCTAATGAATGCAAATGTGCCCTAAGTGAACTAAAGGAACAGTACATTTAATTAAGATGTGGGTGTGTGTGTGTGTTGTGTGGGGGGATGACTGGGTCCTGACCAAAAGTGTGTCCGTATATCGAGTCGTGTCAACGGAAGAATATACAGCAGTGGGCCGATCCCATCACAACAGTTTCGCTGGCCATCCCGCTCCACAGAGTGGAAGGGCACTTAATTTTCGAGACCAAATCAATGACAAACATAACGCTGGTAAAGGTGAACAGAATCGAACCAAATATCGAATGATTTTTCAAATAGTTATTAATTATAGAACAGCAATTTTTAAAATCAATGTAAATCAATGATGTACTCACATTCGTAGCATTAGCATTAAAAGCACAAATACAGCATCGACAGTTTTGTAACTCCGAGACCTCCTTCTTTACTAATGATGAATAAAGAATTGAATTGAATTGAATCTTGACAAATTGAGCAGACCCTCGGTATCCACAGAACTGTTTGGAAAGTGCTAACAGTCATTGTATAGCCGGTAAGTCACGCTGCTCAAGTGAACTAGCTTGCTACAAGCCCTCATGCTTTATGCCTACAATATGCCCTACATTGTGCTAGCAGGGATGAAATTTGTAGTGCTGTATCGTAAATAAAATTCAAAGAATCGATGCAACAGAGGGGACAGAGAATACCTGTTTGAAACCAAGATTGTCTCCTTTATTGCAGGGACTAAACTGGGAGGACCTTGCAGCCAAAAGAATTGCGGCACCTCTGGTACCCAAGATCAAAGGTGAACTTGACGTGAGCAACTTTGCGGAAGAGTTCACTTCCATGGTTCCCGCCGACTCGCCGGCACTGGCACCTGTCAGTGACGACAAGGTGTTCAAGGTGAGCTTCCCGTCTGCGGACTCTGAAAGTTGATTTAGGCGTGACTGCTGGGAGTAGTTCCGACAAGTCAATTCCCACGTTAGTTTACATCGGGTCTAGTTTTCTCTAGAGACAGTAAGAACATAGACTTTTATCCTTGCTTCTGAACTCCACAGATAGCTTGATAGCATCTTCATGTAGGGGGTGACTCGTGGCATATTGAATCTCAATTGCACAGCAGATTTACTGAGGACTATCTACAGTACAGAGCGACTTTTCCCACAGGATTGCATAAGGTCGCTGAGGTATCTCTTGCTTCAACTTGACCAATTTGTAACAATCTAGCATGAGATTAGCTATGATTGGGGAGAGTTAGGAAACTTTTATGGAAGGATTAGTCAAAACTAATCGGTATCACTGGACACAAAATCCCATTTCCTCTGTACAACTTGATATGCAGTTACTCTGGGGCAAGTTATCGTTCAGTATTTTTTCTGGAGACATTTTTGTCCTTGCTGCAGGTCCATCTTCAGTAGAAATCCTTGTGATGCAATACGCTTTCGCTTCCAAGTGCAACGCCGAGCATTCCCTTCAGCTCACAAGTTTTTTGCTGCCGCAGGGCTACTCCTACGTCGCCCCGTCCGTGCTGTTCAACGAAAACATCCTCACTGACGAGCTCCTAGACTGCCCCAGTGAGAGCCGGCCGAACTTAAGCCAACTGCTTGCTTCCAAGTTCAAGGTGAGTCGTTGGTTTTGCACATTCTGCCCCATTCGTGCCTCGAGTCTCGCATGTTACTTGTGAATTTGTAATCGCTGTCATAATTTATGCTCGCCAGTCATTGGAGAAGAGTCGGTCCTAGCATTCCTTGCTGTAGTAGCACGGCTGGTAAGGTGTCGTGCTTAGCGGCACGATACCATGGGTTTCATTGCCAGCGACCGTGGCTGTGTATCAAAACTGTGTGCTTGGGTTTACAAGGTAGGTGTTAAAAAGCCCCCAGGTGGTCAAAATTAATCGGGAATCCACCACATTGTGTTGCGACTCATAATAATACTGTGGTTAACGGTTGGAGATAATGGCGCTTTCGTAAGTACATGTACTGTTGGCCAAAGAAGTACACAAACCACAGCTTTGGCAGGGCCAGAATGCCGCACTGCTATCTTGTTCTGCGCGCTCAGGTTGAGAGTACCCCGAGTTACATTAAACATCATCCATGTTGTAAGTCCTGCTGCTGCTCTGACCACCTGAGGCATTGTCCATGAAGTTTCTTGGCCAGTAGTACGTAAGGTCTGTCTATACACTGAGCGCGATATATGTTGACTCCACATGCCAGTTGTCGTACAGCCTAGATTGCAAAAAAGAAGCTCCGGCCTTGTGTTGCCTTAGTCTGAAGTCCCTAAAGGGACTGTCTGCTTCAGAAAGATTTTCTGGCTGTGGTGAAAAAAAGATCATTCCTTACATTGACTGAAATGAGCATGCTTGTACCTCATAAAAAAAAGATTAATATTTTTAACTTGCCCCTGAAAGTACAGAAAAAATGACCAGTAGGACCATCCTCAGTGATGAGTGTCAATCTCCAAGTGTGATGAAAAACCAAGAAGTACACTCGCTGGTTCGACTATCCTGCTTAAAGCCACAGTTTTATTACTTACGATTGTATTTGATGCACATCTGGTACCATTATTTCACGATGGAGAGTAACATTCATTTTTAAATTGATGCTGCAAAGCCCCAGTAACCAGTGTCTGCATGTACAGAAGGGGTGACCACGAAGATAGAAAAATTCTGTTTAAATATTTCTACTGACTTCCTAGCGAAACCACTTCGAGCTTGCATACTTTGAATGGCGTGCTTTCTATTGCGATAAAGACAGGAAATCGATGAATGACAGTAGACAGCCCCTTTAAAATGACATGTCCTTATTTCCTCTTGCATCGCAGAACTCTGCGTTCTTCCAAAACTATGACCTCATTGCAAAAGAAGGCATCCTGGGTGATGGCAGCTTCTCAGTCTGCAGGTGAGTCCAGCACATCAGTGTTCCTTGCATATACACATAATGCATGGGAGAGATAGTAAAGGCCCAACCCCGACAAGAATTTACACCGTGTCAAAAGCCTCGTTTCAAATGGCACAGATATAGAAGAATCTGTGCAAATGTTATGTTTGAAATATGAGCTAATGAGATATGAAAAACCTCGCAATGAGAGACGTTGTTGATGCTGAAACTTGGAATGAAATGCCGGCGTTACGGCATGTAATGTTGAAAAGGATGTTCAACAGGGAATCTCGCTGTGCTCAATGTCTGCTATCTCAAAATGCTTGTTGAAATGGTGGCTCTAGCGAGCATTGTTTCAATGCCACAGTTCAATTACATTTTAATGACAAGTCTGTCTTGTCACGGACTTTTCTTGTTCATAAGGAGGGAGGTATCACGAGGCCATGACCTATAATGTGAGCCTGGTTGGTGTGACCTCTAAATTGAGGGTGTGCTAAAACATCTCAAATGTGGGCATGCCCAGGAGTGTGCCCTATACTCCGTTTCGTATGTCAGGCACAACACTATCAAAGCTAGTGCTCTTTTTCGTGCTGTGTACTTCCACGGCCAAAAAAGTTGTACGTTGCTCATGACCAGCAAGAAACAATAGATGCTTTTTTGGCAGCCCTAAAATGTAATGTACTTGTCATCAGCTTGACAAAAACCGCTCGCATTGGCAGGGGAAACAGTCGAAATGTGCGAGTTTATATTTTATATTTGTCGTTTGTTTGATGGAACGATACACCTCTCCTTTTCTTTTCTTTACGAACTATTTGCCTAGCCTTCACAGCATTGCACCTGATGTATGGCACAGAGTATATTGATAACAGCCTGGTGCATGTGTCGTCGCATTGCCTGCTAGCTGATTTGGCTGACACTCACTCGATATTGAGCGAGGACACTTGCGATAGAAACAGAGGCAATAAATATGGCAGTGAGAGAGTAGAAGGGAGAAAGTGTAACTACACACAGAAACGTACTTGTGGAACAGAACAGCTCATATAAATGTCCGTGAATACATGCACCCAATCGCAAAGCTGCACATATACAGAACAAACAAGCAAGTCCACCAATCACAATCACGGTGCAGTCTTTCACGCGTGCATATCCCGATGCAAATGCACAGTGCGTTTGGTGCAACACCATGGAGCGTTGGATGCAACAAAAAGGAGGAGGGAGATCTGTTATTTATGGGTATGGGTGTGCGAATACCAAGTTTTGAGACTGAATCAAACACAAACTGAATTGTGGCAGAAGCAAATCAAATAAATCGAATATTGAATACCACTTGAGTAGTTCTCGAATATGGGAGAGCTGTTCTTACATTTATTGCAACTACAAGCTCATTTTGTTGTGTTATAGAAGTGTTACATGACGGGACTGAATGTACTTGTGAGGATATCTCTGAATGCATATTGCATGATCCTTTGAAAGTGCACAGTGTACTAAGCCTTCGGACTCTTAATCATGCAGAAAGTGCATTCACAAGAAGACGGGCCTCGCCTACGCCGTCAAAATCGTGAGCCGTCGCGTTGACACCACCCAGGAAGTACAGCTCCTCAAGATGTGCCAGGGACACCCCAACATTGTGGAGTTTGTGGAGTCTTTTCAGGATGAGGTGAGTAGGTTCACTGAATCACTAAATGTTAATTGCCCAGCAGCTGAGTAACAATGGAGCCTCGTCAACGCATTACATGGGTATGGGCATTGGTAAGGATATTGTCTTGATGGGTCGCATTTCGATGGAGGCAAAATGTCGAGGCCCGTGTTACGTGCGGTGTTAGTGCACGTTAAAGAACCCCGGGTGATTGAAATTTCTGGAGCCCTCCACTACGGCGTCTTTCGTAACCATATCATGGCTTTGGAACATAAAACCCCATGAATAAATTAATCAGTCTTGAAGGGTCCAAACTAGAGCTGTGCGAATACCGAAATTTTGAGTTTCGAAGCAAATTTGAATATTTATGTTCAAGTGCAAATCAAATCGACTATTTTTCGAATAATTTTCATATAATTCTTTACTAATACCATGTCAAATTGTGGAGAAATTTTCTGCTAAACATGGACAAAATGATTTATTTCATTACTAGTGTACTGCCACATTGTCATTCCAAAGTCCTGAGGAACAGTCCAACAGAGAATTGTGCAACACAAAGCCGAGCGAGCTAACTTTGCCACAGTATGCGAGTGTTAAACTTAGCTGTAGCACAGGGTGTTTGCTTCGCCGCAGTACGGGGTGTTAACTTTGCCGCAGTACACAAACGTTAGCTTCGCCGCAGTACATGAGTGTCATGCTGCGAAGTGGACTATATGCAGGAACGGGCCACTTGACACGCGACATAGTGTATTTTTTCCCTTAAATTGCCAACTTTGAATAGTTCGAATAGTAAAATTTAAGTGCGAATCGAATCGAATAGGAAACACTATTCGAAATTATTCGACATTTTGAATATTAACACACCCCTAGACCCAAACCCTTGCTCTGCAACAAAAAGGAAAGAGAGTTGGTGAGCACCTTGTCTTGGGAGGCAGATGAGCACCTCGTCTTGGGAGAATTTGCACCACACTCCAGAATGTTCCCATTTCTTATTCGTACGAGCAGTGAACAGCAGCATTTTGCTTCAAAAATAGCACTGCTGTGCTTACGTAAGCGATCAGCTGCCACCAGATTGACTGATGCACCCTGTGCTTTCCTTGGCTTCATCTTTTAACTTCGCATAGTAGTGCGCATGTGGGCTATATGTGCCTTGTGAATGTCTTTGTCGAATTCATGCTTTATTTGGTAGTTCTTACGCCTACGACAGTTAACAGTAGGGGTGTGCAAGTATTCAAATTTTTGGATAGTGCTTGCTATTTGATTCAATTTGCAACTAACTTTTACTCTTGAAACTATTTGAAGTTTGCAATTAAGGGGCAAAATATGCTACGTCTGATGACAAGTGACCCACTCCCGCATGTGGTACGCTTTGCTGCATAACACTCTTGTGCTGCGGTGAATTTAACTCTTGTATCTGCACAGTTCTCTGTCGGAATGTTCTGACTCTACTGTTTTCTTTCTTTCTTTCTTTTTTTTTCTTTATCATATGAACGTGAGGGTACACTAGTCATGAAAGATGTTTCAGCATCAAAAGTGTTCGAACATCATTCGAGAAATATTTGATTTCGATTCACACTCAAACATCAATTCACCTTGGACCCCAAATTTTACTATTCGCACAGCTCTAGAAGGCACATAAAAACACCACACAGCACTTCTCGTGTTTCTGTGTTATTTCTTGCTGCGTCAAGTTTCACCAGTAAGTCCACAATGCAGCTCTCGTTGTCTTCTCACAGGCGCACACGTACATCGTCCTTGAACTGCTGACCGGCGGTGAGCTCCTCGAGAGGATACGTGGGCGGGCACGCTTCACGGAAAGCGAGGCGTGCCGCATCTTTCGCCGCCTTGTCTCTGCTGTGCACTTTATGCACACTCGTGGCGTCGTGCATCGAGACCTCAAGCCTGAGGTGAGTTTACCACGTAACTGTTGGCACTGGAGCTGCAGTTGTCATTTAGCACTCAACAGACTCGGCTAGGAGCCAGTCCAGCTATCAATGTTCATTCATTCAATCATTTGATTTTAGACTCTGCACTCTTTCACTGAATCACAGGGCTCGTTTGAAGCAACTAGGAGAACAAAGATTAGCATTTCCACTTTGGGCAGATTTTCATTATTTGTAAGCATGCAACAAACAGGTGCTGCAATTGGAGTGCATTGGAAGCAAGGCAGAAAATTGTACACAAGATCGAGACTTTGTCTCTCAGTGATGAAGTTCCTGTATTTACCTTACGTGATTCTGGCCTTGCCTGTTGTGCTGTTGTCACATTAATTTCGAGGTTTTGCTGCTAAGTACATAGGTGTGGCTTGACTCCCAGCTGGTGCCAGCTTTCCAACGAAGCCGAAGGGGCAAAATTATTTGTGCGCTTAGGTTTAAGTGCATGTCAAGCAAGACCAGTCATTCAGAAATGACCTGAAGGCCCCAACATTTTACAGTGCGTGTCATAACCGCACTTCTGTTTAAGCATGCAAAATGCCAGGCTTTGAATCCAAAATCCCAGTATTGTCAGTAGGAAGGAAGGAAGGAAATAGTAGAGAAGGAAAGGCAGGGAGGTTAACCAGTGTATGACAACCGGTATGCTACCCTGCACGAGGGGAAGGGGACAGGGGAGATTGAAAGGTGAAAGGAAAGAGGAAGAGAGAGAGAAAGTGGGCGAACATATAGCACATTCTCACAGTCAGTGGCAGCTGCATGGCACACGACTATTGTCAGTAAGCTCAATAAGCTGCTTACCAC
Source organism: Hyalomma asiaticum (assembly GCA_013339685.2). NCBI lineage: Eukaryota > Metazoa > Arthropoda > Arachnida > Ixodida > Ixodidae > Hyalomma > Hyalomma asiaticum. Next base: position 19,159,492 of record CM023487.1, read on the forward strand.
TGTGCCACCCAAGATGTGCTCACATGATTCCCAGAGTTATCTTTCAGCATTAATAGGGAGCTTTAAAGATTTGTTTTGCCATTTTAAAAGAACAGCAAAGAGCCTGAGTGTTGTTCTTGCTAGTTGAGATAGTTTCACGTGCACCGTGATCAGTACTGTGCTGTCAGATCCCCTGGAGACTGGAACATTACCTTCATGCACACCTTTGATCTGGTGTTGCTTCTTTCTTATCAGGAACATTATGCCACATTTGTGGTTTGACACAGTGTTCTTGACAGAACGACATAGATTTCAAGAAGCTATGTCACGCTGATGGTGTGACCTAACTTGTTCGGAGCTGCCGAACTGTGTTCACGTGAAAGGTAGCCTAGCTTATTTTGACAAACGCTGAATGCATGTTACTTTGCTAAATTCGTGTGCATGCTGCATGACTGAATGGGTGCTTGCATTGCACCTTGTTCCTTCAAGCAATGACGTTTAAAACGTTTTTGTTTAAATTCACAGAACCTGCTGTTCACGGACAGCTCTGACAATGCCACCATCAAGGTCGTGGACTTTGGCTTTGCACGGCTAAAGCCGCAGGACAATCAGCTTATGAAGACGCCCTGTTTCACGCTGAACTACGCTGCTCCCGAAGTCCTGAGGCAGGCAAGCCCCGGGAACACTGCTGCCGGCTACAGTGAGTCTTGTGACCTCTGGAGCCTTGGGGTCATTCTGGTACGTCCCTCTTCTTATTCTTCTTTTTTTTTCTTTTTCATTTACTGTGGTACCTTGTACATATTCTTCTTAACTCTTGACTTCTCACTGCACACTTCGAAATCAGCTACACTGAACAGTATTCATGGTTGCTTCAAGGAGCGCTGACACATGTATTGTTGCTCTGAATAAAAGAGCTTGTGTCAAGAACCCTGTAAAGGGCATCGTGGTGCGTGGGAATGCAATGAATATACCTTTAATGTGGCTACTTCAAAAGCCCACTTTCGGCTTCACTTTTGAGGGGACGTTTTCATCGTGACAAGCCAACATAGTCAAACAGAGATCACATGAGGACAATGAATCTTGCAGTCGCAGCAGCTCTTTGAGCTGCTGTCAGTTGCACATGATCTTCGTGAACAATGATTATTTCAGTGTCTTCCAGCAACTCCGACAGCGATTTCATGATTTTTAATGCAACTGTGTTCACACATCATGATAGTATTCATTATACCAGGGTTGGCTTGCACATATTGGATGACCGAAACTTTGAAGCCTAATTAAAATACTTTATGCCTGTTTCCTGGCTCTGGCATGTGAAGAACATTAACAATGTGTGCAGAAAACAAACAAAATATGTCCTGCTGCCTTAAAGCCATATCAGTCCCGCTGACAGGTACTTGCATAGAGCTCATTGAAATGCTAATTCAGTGCTCATGTAAAGTGCTCGCGGGCACTAACAGATAAACAAAGGTTAGTCTGAGTGTCGTTCTTTTTTAAATTTCTTTGAATGTTCTTTGAACAATCAATTCACCCGCCTATCTTCACCCAGATGGGTGTTGTTCTAACTTGAGTTGAGGCCCTCCCCTTTCCAAGAACAGTAGCTCACGGACACCCAATAATTTCTCTAGAGAATTTGCGTCAGTGTCAGAGTGGAACTCAAAGAGCTCTTTTCAACTTGTGTTCCCGCTGTTGTATGCTATTTTGGGTGGTCCTGCTCTCTCTCTTGGTTTTCCTTTGTAATGCTTGACATTGGTGACACCTGCAAGGGCTACCAATTTGATTGTTCACTTGTTTAATAGCGAATATTCGAAATTTCAAATAATTTTCGAACAGCACTTGCTATTTTATACAATTTGAACTGAACTTTTACTATTAAAATTTTATAATTAATGGAAAAGATATATGCTGTATTGTGACAAGTGGCCCATTCCCACATGTGCTACGCTTCGCCGCATAGCACCCGCGTACTGCCGCGAAGCTAAAGCTCGCGTACTGCGGGAAAGCTAACGCTCGTGTACTGTGGTGAAGCTAGGTCAGTTTATTGTTACACAGGTCTCTGTTGGACTGTTCTTCAGGACTTTGGAATGACTCAGTGGAGGTACACTAGTCATGCAATAATGTCCGTTTGCCCATGTTTAGCAGCACATTTCTCCATAATTTGACACGGTATTGTTCAAAAATATATTTAAAAATTATTTGAGAAAGCTCTGTTCGATTCACACTTGAACTTAAACATTCGAATTTGCTTTGCACTCAAAATTTTGCTGTTCACACAGCTCGAATTGAGATAAATCTTCCAACATTCAAATGTTTGAAATATTCTTACATCACATTAATGCAGAGAATAATTGATCATGGCTTTCGTTTTTTGTTTTTCTAATACACAGTATGCCATGCTGTCTGGACGGGCGCCCTTCCAGACACCGAGTCGGAGTGCCAGCGCGGCAGCGCTGATGCAGCGGATCCGCGAAGGCGAGTTCAGCTTCAACGGCCCCCAGTGGGAGCCCGTCTCGGACCAAGCCAAGGACGTCATCCGCGGCCTGCTGACCGTCGAGGCTCCCCGCCGCCTGACCATGGCCGAGCTCCGGGCGCATCCGTGGGTGCACACTAGGAGCAGCGTTTGGTCCGCCCCCCTCATGACGCCGGATGTCCTCAGCTCGTCGTCCTCGCCACGCGCCGCCGAGTCAGCTGTGCGAGCCACCTTTGGCGCCTTCCACCTCGCCACTCGTGGTGGCTTCCGCCTGCTCGATGTCTCTGCTGCACCCTTGGCCCAGCGTCGGAGGCTCAAGCGCAACTCTGCGGACGTGCGCAGCGACTCTTCCGTCTCGACAAGCAGCGGAAGCTCCTTAACGTCCACGTCGTCGGCTCACTCGGCCGCATCGCTAAACTCGGCCACGGCGGCCTCGACACGTTCGATGGGCTTCGTTCCAGCGCGTGACGACTCGACCCGTAGCGTCGACAGCGTCTTCACGTACCCAGAGACCAAGGTCGCGGCCTACCTGTCCACGCTTCCCGACATGGCGGAATGCCCCCGGCAGTCCGGCATCACAGACGACATCGAGACCATGACTGGAGACCTCGCCATCACCGGCTTGGCAGTGCCGCCGCCAAAGTCCGACAGGCTGGAAACTTCAGCGCTCTCGGCTGTGGCAGCTGTGGACTTGCCAGAAAAATCTCATGGCAAAGAGGTGAAGGCTGCCGCCTCGCTGCCAACAATACCGGAGGCAGCCGAAGCATCTGACGAGAGTCGAGCCGAGACTAGGGCGAGCATCGAACAACCGCTTCTCGACGTGGAAGGGCCTGTTACACGCTCTCGGAGGAAGCGGCCTTCACCCGACGAGCGTAGTGCAGTTCAAGACAGTCTTTCAGACGATGGGTCGGAGAAGGGTAGACCAGACACCAAGAAGTTAAGGACCCGGTCCCCACCGAAGCCGTCTTCAAGCCGGAAGCAACGGTAGCACAAGACTAGAAACATAGTCACGTCTATTAAACATTGTTGGCACATTCGCAGCTTCAGTGTCAAAGGAGGGCAGTGTGCAACAGTGTTCATTTCCTCACTGTACATTCAAGTCATCACATTGATGTTTTAATGAAATGGGAACACAAAAGACAAAACTATTATTTATGATATTTTAAAGGCATTGAATGTGTTCTCCTTGACAACGGGAACCGTGTTGTTGAACTTGTGCTTCAAAGTGTTTTGTTTTTTTATTCAATTTTATCCTTTCTCCGCAATGGCGGTGGCACGTGTGTGGTGGCTGTTAAAATGCGTTGAAAAAGTGCGGGCATGCTGCAAGTAAGCGAATGGGAAAGCACCGGAACAAATGGACTGCAGGTTTTTGCAGCAGGGTTGCAAATAAGGTCGACAGACTGTCGCCTCGATGGTGGATTACGAATTGTGGAACGTGCTGAAGTGTGTATGATGGACTCTTGTCGACGTGTGGCACCTTATTGTTAGTGATGTTAGCAGAGGTGCCAAGTGATGCCTGCGTTGCCGCATTCGCATTTCAATCTGTCTTTCTCGGTAAATAGAGTGCAGCGACTGTGTGAAAGTAGTGCGCACAACTGGTTCTTGTTAGGCTGGCAACTAACACTGTGTGTTGAAAGAAGGAAAAAATGAATGCCAGCAGTGGCGACATACCGGTGAGGTACATCCAAGTACTTATGAGAGGCTGTTGATTAAGGAAAGATAACCATACTCTGTAAAGCATAGAAATTAATGATGAATTTGAGCTTTCCCTTATAGCCAGCCAATCTTGTGTACATCTATTTATGATTGTCAAATTTTTTTTTTTTGTCCTCTCTTCTTATGGGCAGTTTGTTACTCAAGATTGTGGCTGTGTTTTGGTTGAAGCCGTTATCTGCGGGTTTTTACAAAACCCCCTCATCTTGCATGGTCTGTGTTTCATTATACGAGTGCTGACACGCAAAACCATTTTCATCTCTTGCCATTTTCGCTTGTTAACCTCGCATCAAGCCTGACGATCATTCCTGTACAGTTGATCAATGAGTTGTGATCATTAAGCTGCGAATCTTGCCATCGTGTCTGTTCAAGAGCACATACCGGTCCTTATCTGCGAGACAGAGAAGCTTTTGAATTAGCCGCATAATCACGTTTTGCAAAAGCAATAGCAAGCACTTGACAATTTGGCTTAATGCCGAAGCTGACATCAGACTTGCCAGGAACCCTTAATCTGCCCTTTCTTTTTCTCCATGGTGTAAGGATGTGTTGTTGTTTATTTTTTTCTGGACGATCTTAGTAAGTGAGCTTTCGAAATCACATTGGCTGACACCGTCCCCCTGGGATGCCTTTTGTGGTGCTTAATAACTGTGACAATTCACAAGCTCTCCCGTTAAATAGAGCTTGGCAGGCAGGGGCAAGAGGATGTTGTTTTGATTATGCTACATTTAAGCACTGTTTCTCACATGAGTGGCAAAGCTTGAAAAGGACTGTACGCCTCTGCCAATACCATTGCTTGTTGCTTTCCTGTTGGATTTGCGTGCGTGCGATGTCTAGATCGAAAGATGAGAAGGTATTTTTAGATACAGAAATGGGCCTTGAGATATTTACATCAGCTGCGCAAGCTAACACGGAGTGGCCTTTTCTTGTCCTTGCATACCAATCTGCAGTATTGTTCGCAGGTTGGTTGGTGTTCACAGATCGATGTGTCGTTCGCAGTTGCCGCTGTAGCAGATGACGAAGCCGATATTAGCGATAAGCTGAATTTCTGGAATTTTCGTACCTTTCTCCGCCTCGAGCTTCATTTGTGAACACCTGCACTGTTAGTTTACACCAACGCCTCACTCAGAAGCTGTTGCTGCTATTTTGCAAAAAAAAAGCTCTAGCTTTGGGAGGTTCGGATGTGCAGACATATGTGGAGCATATAGGAGGCAGCACTAAATGCCTATTCAGTCCGTTTTTAATACTGCGAATGCAGGTAAGCGACCCATAGAGATGTAAAATTGTGATAAATTTTGTACACTTGAAGAAGACAATACTCTATATTTAGTGTTAAACAAGGACGCAATCGTGTACAGAAGTTTGTAAATGGCGGGCACGGGAATTACGCTCGTTGTTCCGGTTTCGGTGTAGCTCATGGCATCTTTGGCTGAGTCGCACTGGCACCCTGGTGGTCGAGCGGGCATTATATCATACACTTGAGTTTCGCATTCTGCTAGAAGACAGGTGTGTGGGCAAGCCACAGAAACTAGAATCTGCGACTGTGGTACCCTCCATGATAGACGCGCCTGGGTTGAAATTTAGAAGATGGCAATTTCTTCAGAAGCTAGGTTATACTGGCAATAGCATCGCGAGTGACAGAAAACCAGTCAATGCAATGCAAGCAAAACACGGTGTATTCACTGGGGGCTCATCTGTTCTCCATTCACTTTTGCCGTATCCATATTATGCCAACTTGCTTAAAGGGACACCAAAGGCAAATATCAAGTCCATGCGCACTCTTGAAATACCATTCCTGAAATGTCAAAGTGCCTGTTTTGTGCCAAAAAAAAAAATATGCCTAGATTGAGCAAAAGTTGTACGTCATGCCATTACAACTATTCAAACTGCTTGCCTAATCAGGTTCTGTTGACGTACGTTAGCCGTTTTCTCTCATTACTTGCCGAGAGTCCAACCAACTGTGGCCCCGCCACGGTGGTCTAGTGGCTAAGGTACTCGGCTGCTGATCCGAGGGTCGCGGGATCGAATCCCGGCCGCGGCGGCTGCATTTCGATGGAGGCGAAACGTTGAGGCCCGTGTGCTGTGCGATGTCAGTGCACGTTAAAGAACCCCAGGTGGTCGAAATTTCCGGAGCCCTCCACTACGGCGTCTCTCATAATCAGAACTGGTTTTGGACATAAAACCCCACAAAACAACAAAACAAATCCAACCAACTGTGCGAAAGGCAGAAGCAGATAGAAGGAATGGTTTAGCTATCATCGTGAGCAGACGCCGCAGCCAGCAGCCACAGAGAAACTGGTTTCTACAACGCTGTAGCCGACCCTTCTGTATACCACTGCCCCACCGACTGCCACTTCTTGTGGTGATTGAAGCTTTTTTTCCTGAAACTCGACTACATCATCGCACCAAGCTAGAAGATCCTGCTAATGGCACAAGCCTGGTGAACAAAGCGCTAGTGTAGATAATATTGATGTTCACACACATTCACCCATCGTTATAACAAAAGAAAGTTGTTTGCCCTTGGTGCCCTTTTAAAGTTGCTGCAATTATTGCGTCAGCTTCGCTGCCCTATAACATTCTGGTAATGAAATTCATAATGACTTCAAGATGCGAAAAATGTACACAGACGAAACACGAAAACGACAAGGACAAGTGCCTGGTAATGAAAGTAGCTTTGTGCAAGCACAGCCAGAGCATACGCAGCCTGCACGTTTCTCACTGGGCACTCATGGTGCACGATGCAGCCAATTGTAACCGTGTGGTTGCGGATGTTCTTCAGCCGATCTTACTGTCAAACAAGACGTGAACTGGTGGGACCACTCGCAGCGTTGTCTGCTAGCTTGCGCTGCAATTCCTTGCACCGCGCTCTGCCCTCGACCCCCACGGTGGCGTGCACTCGTGTCATGGCTGCCCCAACCAAACACACGGCACTGCACGCGAGGTGCCCGCTTGAATGTATGGCACCACGCGAGTGCACAGAATATTTCACCAGTGCCACCAGCCGAAGATGTCATTAGTGCTGCGTTGCTCTCTTCTGAACACATGGATGTTCTCACGACATCACTTTCCTTTTTATTGTCAATCTGAGAGCGCTGGAGCAAGAATCTGTTGTTGCGCGAAAAAGCAAGCGATGTGCAAGGGGAGTGTCAGCTATAGAAACAACATCGAAGTAGAGTAGAACCTCGTTATAACGAAACCGGATATAACGAAATATCGGATATAACGAAGCAATTGCAATTCCCTTGAAATTCCTATAGATGAAATTGATATTGGTTATAACGAACTAATGGTTATAACGAAGTAATTACTGCTCCCCCATCAACTTCGTTATAACGAGGTGGTTTTACTGTATACAGTTATAGGCAGTTATGGATTTTCCTCTCGTAAGGGAAGGAAGGTAATTGTTACGTAAATGCAGTGTTGATTTATGGAATGAGAGCTGCATTTCTTGCTAAAGACAGGTTCATAAAATGTAGGAAGAATAGAAAGTGCTTGATATTGACACATTTTAGTGCAGTTGCACCAGCTCTACTTGTTTTTAACTAGAGTATTTGTCGTATCAAGAGGTGCTTTCATGGCTTGCCGACAGTGTTCACGACAAAGCGCTCTTGTACACTCCCTTCGTGCCAACCGTCAAGAGTCAAAGCTGCCTTTTAGGAAACCATTATGAAATTGCCACCGACACCCGCATCATCTAAGAGAAATTCCTTTCATATTACTGCGCAGACTTTCCTGCAGACAAAAAAAAAAAATCATGGAACAATCTATATGTGCATCCTCATAATTTCTATATGTTCCAGCTTCCACATTACAGTAGAACCTCGTTATAACGAACCCGGATATAACGAACTATCGGATATAACGAAGTAATCTCAATTCGCCTTGAAATTCCCATAGATGAAATTGATATTGGTTATAACGAACTAATGGTTATAACGAAGCAATTATCGTTCCCCTTCACCTTCGTTATAACAAGGTTTTATAGTATTCGTGTGGAGTCAGCAGACGGTTTGAAGGATGTCCGCACGAATGATACGGATAAGTTACGGAATTGTGCAATCGTGCACCGGAACCTTTCTGGCAGGGCCAGTACACAGAAAGACAAATCAGTGAGATAGAAACGAACGTGTGGGTCTAGAGTCTGCCAGCGGATCCAGAAAAGTTAGCGGGGAGACAGAAGATATTTTTTTACTACAGTAAGCGTTTGTTGTGATTGCCTTCATGCCAGGGCTCGGGGCTGTACGTTGGAATGACGCTTGCTATGGGGAGAACCAAACAATGCCCAATGACTGGCATTTGCGGAACACGCTGCGCAATCACTTCTGCGTAGTTCATTGCTGCGTGCGTCTGCATGTAAGATGCCACCCTGGGTATCTATGTGTAGGATGTGAATTGTGAGTGCTTAGAAACACGCGTGAGTCTTCAAAATTTATCATACAAGCCAGCAGGAGGGGGGCCCCGACTTGCCTTAACAGACGAGAACAAACACTTGTTTTTTTTAGAGAGACAGCTAGTCACAATATGGCATGTGTACTTTTTACGCTCGATGAGTTTCATCCGACGATGCCCCTGTGGAGGCTCCTCGAATGGCAGTGATTGCAGCTGGACAATGTCGGGTGCCTGTTCCTTCCCGGCACACCGCTTTTGAAAAAGATATATATATATATATAGCGGAGTTGTGGGAAGGGGTTTTCTTATTGACGAGGTTGAAAAGATGTGTGCTCGCTGCTGTGTTACTAGTCGATTCATGAAAACCTTTGTGATAGCTTGTCCAGGCATAAAATATTATAAGATTGAACCGTGCATATGTGTCCTGCTTTATACCCTCTGTAAGCATGGTTATTTTTGCAGACTAATCAGAGTTATCTGTCCTAACTTGCACAAACAAGATGCTCACACAGACGTACATCTCCATAGAATCTCTATGCCTCCATGTATATTTTCTCCCCTGGCAGTTGTTTAAACATGTACAGTAAAGCCATCAGTTTATGTTTGTTGACCATTCCTTCAAGATGTGTGAGTGGAAGTTGTAATATATAAGATGTGTGCGAAGTGTTATATACATATTGTTAAAACATAGGTAAAAAGCAGCACGACTGTACGAAGGCATGTAAATAGTCATTGCACTGGCTTTTTATTACTGCTATTATTGTTCAGAATTCAAGCTAGACAATTTAGCCATGGTGCAGCGCAGATGACAATGTTTGGGTCATGAGACAACATAGCATTGTCTTAAATTGCCTCAACAGTGTGAACATCAATGCACACATCTTGCGATGACGTGGCATTGTGACACTTGCCTCACCATGTTTTTTCTCTTCATGTGCTTCCAGTATGTTTCAAGAAAGTGACGTGCAGTGACATATTAATGTTCGGTTGCAAAAATAAATGTGTTTTCTCGGTTATCATCCTGCCTCTTGTGTCAAGCTTCGGTGCCTTTCTGAACAAAGAATTAGAAGCTCGCACTGAGTTACAGAATGCTGGGGGAGCACAGAATTTGTATAGTTCAAAAGGACCTGTTCTCTGGTCAGTTGGCACAGTCTGTTAAAGATAGTTTGTGGGCACATATTATAGACACAGGACAAACACATATGCACACATAAAGGGCCAGCTACAAAATGCTTGAATGTTTTGAGGAGTAGAAAATAGATGCAACATATACGTACGTGAACACAACAGTTCATGCACATGTTGTGACATCACAAGGTATAACAGGCCATAACTGACCATTAACGAGGCTGTCTTGGCAGAATGCAAAGCATTAGAAGTGTCACGGACATACAGTGGATAATTGCTTTTGACAAACTGTGCCTCCACAAGACCGTGTGCACTTTCCTATTACCTAGGACATTTACATATATAAAGCATGATAGACATATGTAGCAGGCTTTACAATGCACATCAATATGCACGCCATCCTTGTTGGTTAAATTGTTTGAGTGCCTTGTTAGACGATCAGCCTGAGTGACACATATTTCTGCCCTATTGCACTTTGTGCATTGGGCCTTAAGCAGGGCTGGTCGATGAAACAACTGCCGCATGCTGAAAGCCCTGCGACGGCAATAGAACCTTTTCATAATTTGCAAGTGTGCTTCTTTGTATTGTACATTTGCCTAACTAATGACTGAACCCCTCTTGATTGAAATGCTGACAATGGTGAAGTTTTATACACTATATTAAAGGCTGGTTTTCTTCACATATTAAGGTCAGGAGGGCTGTGTCTACATTTTCCATGCCTCAGTGCAAGTGCAACTATGCGTGTTTCACGCTGTATGCAGAACGTGCACTGACCATTAGTCACCACCATTAGTCAACATTACTAGAACATTAGTTGGGCAAACTACATCGCAGGAAAGCTAGCTTTGCAATTACGAAAAGGGTCTATTGCCCACAAAACAATTCGTCATAGGCATATTGCTTCGTCTAGTTAAAAACTAGTTCTTGCATAAGCTCAGTGTACGTGTGATTACCAACGCATAATGGGGCCAATCAACTGTGAAAGTATCGCTCTGAGAAGGGCCACTTCTCAGGTGAATAGAGCATTAACTAAATAAGCTGCTGCGAAGTGGTGCTGACAATGTGGAATATTCACAATCAAAGGTATTGGGCAACACAGTTCCATCATGGGAAAGGGGGCTCCTGGATTGCCAAGGATGATGAATAGCTTGCATGAGGTGAAAGCTGTATGCGTGCTGCTCTGACTGTGCCTGTTTATGCATGATTCAAAACAGTAAGGCACTTTTATATGGGACATGTCATTACTGAAATGCTGAATTTCTGTGAGGCCTGCATGACTTCGAATGTAAAGCATGTGAGTAGAATTCATATTAATTACCTTTTGCAGTGGTCTATCACGAGGAATGCAATAGTGCTTGTATCGCTACGCATTAAGACCATTTGCAAATATCTGCAAGCTGGCTTTCTTGCAAGGAATTGTTCCAACCAAAAAAATCTTGTCCACAGATTGCTTTCAAAATTTGTTCGCCATGTACTAGTAGGCAGCCATCGTTGAGGTGAGCATGGTCGCTCTAAAGTCCCTATATCTTTTTTTCCGTTTTTAAGAGTAGGCAACTACCTCATCTCCCGGCACCCGCTCGCTCAAAGCACTGTACTCAAAGCCCGCGTCCGCATGCCATGTTCTTTCTAAACATGTGGAGCGGAAGTATGGTGCCAGTATATCTCTAGGCACTGTAGCGGAAGATAGCGCCCGGCCGTCAACGTACGCGCCCCTATCAAATATGATATTGGACGTGCCATATATAAGGAGACACCTAATGAAACGCGCAACTTTTGACGTTCTCTCGCTGCAGCATTCAAGTAACAGGTTTAGGAAGAACATGGCTGCCAAAAGCAACGCCGACCAATCAGATGCGCCAGCGGCACATCAAAGGTTTTCGCTACTTAAACAGAAAGAAAATTTAGGGACTTGGGTCGCTCTTGGGGGGCGATGATTTGACTGGTGTTGCTGATAAAACAGAAATGAGCCTGCAACCCCCACCCCCGCCCCTTGTTTTATTGTGCCGTACACTTGCCGAGCGTTATCATGTGGTACAGGGTGATATCATGCGTTCCACTCCGCTAGAGAAGCGAGCTGCGGGATCGACAGCGCTTCCCGACCGTGCACGCGAGATGCCGCGTTTCACCGTAGCCTCCGAGATCTCGCACGCGCGCATTCATGAGTACCACGGTCTACTCTTCCAGACATGCAGCGGTTTTAAATGAACACAAATGAGAGCGCTACCAAACCAATTGACGTGGGGTACATGCTTGACTTAATATGAGTCTTCTTTAAACTGCGCTTCTCCTTAAAAAACAAATCTCAAAGGCCATGGTTTTGAGAGCGCGAAGAGCGAAAGACAGTTCGTAATATGCATCTTCAGCTGGCAACACTGTTCAACTAAACAAAGATGGCTACGTGCTGGCGGTCTTTTCGCTTAATTAGCGCTTTCGCTTAGCGTTTCTGGCGAAGCCGCTGTATCTCCCAGCTTTGTGGCGTTGAGTCTGTGTAGTCGGAAAGGTGCTTGCTGTCGGTCACCTAATGACACCTCGAGTTTGAAGGAGTTCAGTGACTAAACAGCGGACATAGTTGAGCTTCGGATGCAGACGTCCACTGTGCTCGGTGAGTAGCTTCAGATTATTGTTTAAATATTATTTGTTTAATGATTAAGAACTTTCCAAACGAGCTGGAGATTGAGTTTGACGAGCATTCGGCCGTAGGAGGCCTCACAGAAAAGTACATTCTTTGAAAGCGAATCTATGTCGGAGTTTCGTGCACCGCGTCAGAAATTTAAGTAGCAGTGCGACAGCGTAGAGTGCACCTGAGGCTGAAACAAGCTCTGTTTGCACTTTCTCCTGAACTTATTTTCTTGTGCACCGATTATAACTGCCCGCCACCGCGCCGACAGCATACGCCGCAGAACAGTTACGCAAGTAGAACGTACTGTATGTACTACGTCCATTATAAATGTACTATAGGCGTCAAATGAAACGCGAACAGCAGAGCGCGTGTTTCATGTATTAGGAACAGTACAGTGCGCGCCGCCCAGTCATTAGAGTTGACGGGCACGCATATGGTATCTGGTTTGGCGGCGCTTCGGATGCGACTGCTGTTGCGAACTGCAGCGTGATGTAGTGGCGCAGCGCACGATCATATCTATCTTTAATCGCAACGGTGAAAACTGCGTCACGCGAACAACTGCTCGGGTTCGTTCGGCGTAGATATCGTTCGAAAGTTTTGACTGACTGTGGTGTGGTGCTAGTCGTTATCTGCGATTTTTCAGCTTCTGTTTTATTTTATTCCTTTCAAACATCGGAACTAGAACGTAGGCAAAAAATATCGCACTACCGGGGATGGTGCGGTGCTGCCAAACCGGATGTGAGCGTCTGTGATGACTGGACGGCATGCACTGTACTATTGCTAATGCTTGGGGCATGCGCTTCGCTGTTCGCGTTTCATTTGACGCCGGTAGTACTTCCTTCCCTGCTACATTTTAGTGCTCAGCCAAATGTTCATGCAGCAAAAATATCCGATGTCGCGCCGCTTAATTTAGGCATTAATCGCAGAAAACGAAAGTAACCAGATTTTTGAGCACGTCCCCGTCTAATGAAGCGCTTATACCTAAGAGAAACTGTACATCCGCTTTTTCAGTCAATCAAAGGGAATTTTATTACACAATAATATGAAAAATTCATACAAAAATATTTGGTCCCATAGCTTAAGCGGCTAGTGATCGGTTTGAGAAGCCCGTGTGATATATTGAAGGAAATTGGTACTGTGTAGTTCAAATCCCGCACTAATGCAGCTCCACTAGCGTGAAACACAAATCAGCGTGCAGACACAAATCAATCGCTGCGCTGAACCGGTTTTAATCAATTATCATCGCATTTGTTTCGCTCTGTCGACGGAAAATGTGCGCCGATCCCGGAGGCAGTGCAGTCGGACAGTGCATGTATAGGGTTGTCGTGTCAGCAGCGGCCTTAACGAATTCCCGCTAACTAATACGATCAGATCATCATTATTAGATGCGAAGCAGCTTATGGCGGAGTTCAATCCGGTGGTGGTGGTGTGCGGCGTGACCACCCTTACTGCGCATGCGCGAACTCTCTCCACACACACACCTCCTCTCCAGTCCCCCTCTCCACGTGCGTTGCGTACGGCGGGGTTTGCTTGCTGATGCTGCCGTTGCGTTTCGGCATGTCGAGACCGCGTTTCATCTGTAGCAGTTTCCCGCCGACGTTGCCGTTTGCTGTTGTTGTAAACGTACACACCTAGTCCAACCGATGCAAACGCGGCGTGCACCCCCCGTGCTGCTTTGCATCGCCTTGTGGTCCCCTTTAGCGGGAGATGGTGTAATTTTTTAATGTCTTAAAATATGCCGAATCACGTTAGTTTAATTTGAACCGGTTTTAATCAATTGTGTCTCGGCCCCGTTTTGAGCACCTGTTCGGGAGCGTAACCACAAAGACGACGTTAGACGCCAAAGGCCTGAGTTCATGAGGTGCTTCGCGCCTGAAATAACCAGCGCAAAATGTCACGGCGTTTAGAAATCGCATTCAGATTGAAATCTTTTGCACATCATCGTAAGGGAGCGCTAGTCTTTCTCTCTTTCACAAAGTTCACTATAACCCGCTTCTATGACGACGACTTCTTTCACGCACTCGCATTTATTTTTCCACATCGCGATTGTCCGTGTGAAGCTAAGCGCCCTGCATGTCACTCTTACATCGGTTCGCAGATTCAGTCATACCACTCACTATAATTTATCGGAATAACCTGCCGCTGTACAGTCGAGCGCGATTTGAAGGTTATCGCGCGAGCGTCGACCGGCCGTGGGTTCCAAGGCCCAAGCGGCCAGATTCGGAAGCGTGAAAATCAAGATTTTTCATTCTTCTCTCCCTCGTTGGTTGTTCTGCGCTACAACACTTTCCCCCACGACGAACTCCGCCACCTCTTCTATTTTTTTTTTTTCTATCTGCTGAGATTAAGCGTAGACGTGGCGCTGTAGTTGGTCTTGGTCGACGCTCGCGTGATAACCTTCAAATCGCGCTCGACTGTACATCGCCAACGAAACATAAAAGAAGAAGAAGAAGAAATTCAAGCCCCGCTGCTCTCAGGCCGACTTTCATTTACTCGGCGCGAACAGACGACCACAAGAAGAGACACGGACACACAGGCGTGGACTAACAACTGATTTTATTTGGAAGAATGACGTGCTTTATAAGTGACACAGTGAAGCGCGAAAACAGTCAGGTAAGCACACACACCCACACGCGCGCACACACACACACACACCCACACGCACGCACACACACACACACCCACACGCACACACACACACACACACACACACACACACACACACACACACACACACACACACACACACACACACACACACACACACACACACACACACACACACAAAACGCAGTCAATTGTATTTTTTTTTTCATATGCCTGGACCTACGACAGTAGCTACGCCGGAACTTCTCGAAGTGGAATTAGCTCGCGCATTACAGAAATGCATGGGAAAAAAAGCGTAGGAGGTCGCCTTCTACGCTGGCCGCGGCAAACCAGCCTCCTCTGACACCCCGTGCGCGGTGCCTCTAGGGCAAAATTACGCCCACATAGTTGCCGGACCACTTGAGGTTGCTTGGACGAGGTAACTCATAATGGAGCTTGACCGTACATCAATATCTACCGCTTGCCTATCACGTGACCGGAGCCTTTTCCCATGATTCTGTCCATTAAACTTTTATAGCTAGGTTTCAAGGTTGTCACGTGACGCCCTTTCATATCGTTGAACAGCGGAGCTGTGTAAGCTTGGCAGAACTCCCTGTGCGACCGCCGAAGACGGTGATTCGCGGGTATGCACCACAGAAAGTGGACATGTGCCATGCTGGTGTTATCATAACTTACCATGCATAGTATAGTATAGTATGGTATAGTATAGTATCGTATATAGTATAGTATAGCAGGCCCGTAGCCAGAAATATTTTTCGGGAAGAGCCCACTTGCCGAAGGAGATGACTATTTGAGAAAAAACATCTATTTTCATTTATCTTCGGTAAGAATTGCAGTATGTACACTAAGTGCATTTTTAAATGCAACGTAATTAATAGGCTTAGATGTTATGTTATTAGCAACACACGACACTTCACCCCTACCAAAATTTCGGGAGGGGCCCGGGCCCCTAGGGCCCTCCCCCTGTCTACGGGCCTGTAGTATAGTATAGTATAATATAGTATAGTATAGTGTTGTATAGTATAGTATAGCAAGGGGCGGGAAGGAGAAGTGAAGGCAAGGAAGAGGGATGTGGATGTGAGGAGGAAAGAAAGGAGGAGGGGAGAGGGTAAAGCATGGCATAGCCTTGTACAGTATAGTTTAGCAGTGGAATAGGAAAGAGGTTATGCTTGAGGACTGAGGTAAGTATGAGAAAGAGGGAAAAAAAGATGCAAGAGGGAAACCATAGCGTAGGCATGTACAGTATTGTGTAGCAAAAGGTGGTAAAGATGAGTGACGGTGAAGGGAGAGTGCAATATAGAAAGAGACGAAGAAAGATGACTTGAAAAGAAGACTCGTAGAAAGAGAAATAAAGGAACATGAAGAAAGATGATAGACCTCAATATGCATAACGCTCGCCAGGTCAGGTGGCGCTTGCTTGGATGTTCCGCTGGTCACTCAGATTGCAGAGACGTAGAGCTGGCTTTACTTTTTTTTCCTTCCTGTATGGAGGCAGAGGAAGTTGGCTTGCGAGGCTAGCGGAATCACGTGACACCGTCCAGTTTTTTTTTTCTCATCCATGCTTAAATGAAACATTAAGGACGTCTGAAGCTTATTTTTTCATTGAGGTTTCATGAAATTTATACCATTCGCGCGAAAACCCAATTTAGACTTCCGGTTGGCTGAGGTCAAATTCCTGTCTGCACTTTTAGTGCCATAGGAAAGAAGTCTGGAATCTTGAGAGTTTTATACTGGTGTCACACGGGCGTTTCGAAGGCCTTCGAACCGATAGTCAATCGACTAATAGGTCAAGTTTGAGCTGCTACACGGGCGGTTTCGATGGCCGTTGAGTCAACAGTCTATCGAGTCAACTGAGCAGCCCACAACTCCTTTGAGATTTCGAAGGCCATTGAACGACGGAAGCGGAAGCGGCGCGAACTCCGAGAGTTGGCGCACCGGCAGCTCCCGCGCGCGTCAGTTTCTGAGGCCATGGCCCTATTTATGTCGTTGTATCAATAGTAGAATGCCACGCATGTGAAAAATACTGAAAACGTGCCAACAGGCCAACGCTCTCGCTTTATTGCATTAGTTCTAGAACGAATGCGCCGTCACTGGTATAAAAAACAAACGCCATGCAGCTGGTGGGATGGATGGATGGATGCTATGAGCTTCCCCTTTGTAACGGGGCGGTGACATGTGCGCCACCAGGCTCGTAAGAAGATTTAAGAACTTTTTTTTTTTTCTCTTTTAATTTTCCTCATGCCTTTTAAATTTACTTCAATCAAATCGATCATGCCATATCAAAAACGGAATTTCATATCCCAGTTCCCTGCCCCTTATGGCAGAAATTCCATATTTTTCCCTTTAATTATTATTGTCCGTTCTCTCTAGTTTTCTGCCACCAGTATTCTAACCGTCTCTTACTTATTTCAATCGCGGCTATGTTCAGCTTCCCGTTGTTCGCCCTAAAACCCAAGGCTTCATGTAGGGTGGTGCCCAAACGTACACCTGGGTGGATATTTCCGCATTCAATCAGAACATGCTCTGTCGTTTCCCTATCTTCCTCACAGCATGTGCATTTTTCTTCTTCTTTACTGAATTTCGCTTTATAAACACGCGTTCTAAGGCAGCCCGATCTCGCTTCAAACAATAAAGCGCTTCCTCTTGAATTATCATAAAATGCCTCCCTCTTTATTTCGTTTTTGCCCTCTCGGTAGTTATTCAGAGTCGGTTTTTTTTCCATCGCTGTCCTCCAGTAAATCTTCTCCGCCTCTCTGACTTTTCCCTTTACGCTCTTTGTTGTCAGTTCTCTTAGAGCCGTATATTTACTGGTGAGCCTCCTAGTTCTCTTTCTCCACTGCGTGTCAACGCTCTTTCTATATAAATAGCGGAACACCTTCACTGCCCACCTAACCTCTTTCATATTCCTTAGCCTTTCTTCAAACCTTATTTTGCTCTGCGCTTCCCTTGCCTCAAAACTCGCCCATCCCATATCGCCCTTTACAGCCTCGTTTGTAGTTTTCCCGTGAGCACCCAACGCGAGGCGTCCCACAGTTCTTTGATTCACATCCATTCCCGATTGTATCTCTGGCCTCATGCACACCACTGAGTTCCCAAATGTAAGCCCCGGTACCATTACCCCTTTCCACAGACCCCTAAGCACCTCGTACCTATTGTGTCCCCATAACGCTCTGTGCTTCATTATTCCTGCGTTCCTCTTTCCCTTTGCTGCCAAGGCTTTTTCCTGTACCTTCATGTATCTATCACCCTCATTTACCCATACGCCAAGGTACTTGTATTCGCTTACTCTCGGTATTTCTTGGCCCTGTATGTATACCGCCTGGTCGTTGGGATCATTGAATACCATCAATCCGCATTTTGTTACACTAAATCCTAGTCCTAGATCCTCGCCTTCCTTCCCGCATATATTCACCAGCCGTTGTATATCATCTCGACTGTTTGCGAATAAGACAATATCATCAGCATAAAATAAACCCGGAAGCATCTGCTCAATCATCACGCCGCCCTGTTTGTGTGACAGATTAAAACCAATGTGGCTATCTCCTAGCGTGTTGCGTGTTGCGCCATCTAGTGCCTATGAATCAAACTACTTTTGAGGCTCACGCTATGGACTTAGGCTTAGCAGCGTCAAAATCGGCACGTTTTCTGAATAACGACTGCAAAACGTCGCACAAACTTTGTCCCTTTTGGTACATGGGATTCAGAGAAAGCTCAATTTAAAGTTTGTTTCTTGCCGTCGGTGCGAATAGCAAGCATGGTCGATTCGTGCAGGGGAAAGAAATGGCGGTTGCGCCGACAGGGATTTATACCCCCCCCCCCCTTTCCCCCCATGGAAACGAAAAAAAAAATTCCAGCTAACCAATAACTCCGTATCTCCGTAGGCAGTAGCACAACCACGGGTTCGATAAGCAATGTTTATCGATTTTATTTGCAAATGTTAACCACGCCAACACGTAGAGCCATGCTTTACGCTCATTGTCTCCCTTCGGTCTCTGCGATGTTGTCATCAATCGTGGAATGCCATCCATGACGTTCCTTTGTCTGGAACTTCATTTTCATAAGGCACGAAAGCATAGCCTTTGAGATTGGCGCTTATAAAAGATTGATAAAATGTTTTCTTTTGTTTTAATTTTCATCATAACTACATGTGGTAAGCGAAGAGTGTTTATAATGTTATTTTTGGTTTCAGAGCGAAACAGGGATTTATTACAAAAGAATAAACTTGCATGCGGACGCTGCAAATCTCGGAGGCAGCAACACGTGCTTTGTGTGTTGCTTACGCTGTCGGAAGATGGCAGCACGTACCTTTCGAAGAGAACAACGCTGCTGTTCCGTAGTTTAGCTGGTGCGATGGGATAAAATCGGAGTGTGGGACATTTTAGAGAGCCCTCCCTTTTATACTTCGTTGCCATGCGACGTAAAATTAAGCTTTCTTGGAGGGCATGCTTTTCACATGTTTGATTATTATCTTTGTGGAGGTCTTCGTGCCCGTACCGTCGCGTGGACACGAAAAGTTGGTCATGCCCTTCAAGAGCCATGAAACAACAGCAGCAGCAACAACGACGACGATGACGACGTATTATTATTGTCTTATAATAATAATAATAATAATAATAATAATAATAATAATAATAATAATAATAATAATAATAATACAGCCCGTTCTTTAGTCGAGAGAATGGGACAAAAACGAAGCTTGACGTCTGACTTGGCAGTAATTGAATTACTAGTAATGAAATTACAGTAATTAATTACTGTTCGTGGTAATTAGTAAGTTAATGAATTACTCCAGTTTAGTAATTTCAAGAAAATTACCCGTTTCCTTCCAATTACTTTGGTCTAAGATATAGAATGCCCGCTTCGCTTATGGCATAAAAAGGTGACCACGAAAGGAACGAAAAAATATTAAAAGAGGGCAATCTAATCCGAAACGCAGGCACACCGAGATTTAGGAAGAAAGCCGCCTAGTATGTGTAATGTAACTCGAAGGCTTGAATAACGTTGTTCAAAGGTCACGGCCTTCGAAACTTCAGACAAAAGCGGTTGACGACAGGTAGACGCTTTGATGACTGTCGGACAGCTCAGCAACATGGTGCGGAGGTTTCAAATGCGTTAGCTTGTCCCACTAAACTAAATGTATTTCCTTTAGACCACACATTCTGCAGACACACGTTTCCTTGCCACCAAGCTCTTCTTAGACAAGCAAGGTTAAGCAGTATTCGAGACATGTTAGAGATTCGTAAGTTACGCAGGTACGAGTTGTCGCCGCGAGAATTTGGCTGCTAATTTCAATGCAAGTGAGGTGCAAATAAACTGTGCGTGAGTTCTGACGTGAACAATAAACTTTTGTTAAAGTAATTTCAAGGTAATTTCCATTACTTTTCAAGAGTAATGGTAATGTAATGTCGTCACTTTCGCCCAGCCGTAATCTTAATTAATTTGACTGCAATATTTCAAGAAATTCTGGCAAAGTAACGAGTAATGTAATTTAATTACGGTTTGGATGTAGTTTTACCATCTGTGCTTGACGTGTGTGTGCCCGACTTTCTTTCTTTCTTTCTTTCTTTCTATGCGCTCCCCCCCTCCCCCCCCTTTTTTTGTATGTTTGCTTCGTGTGGGAATAAGTGAAAGTGGCGAATTCAAAGCGTCATTTTACGTTTTAATTTCTACGTCAAATCGGCTTCCGCGCCGATTGCAGCGTCGTACATCAACGGTTTCTGCGAGCGGATGCGACGTTGTTGCGTTGCGCTTATGCTGCTGGCTGTCATTGGCAGGGAAGGGTCGGGAATAAAATATGTATCGCACATGCTTATATTGTACTGGCCATAAGGAATTTAAAAATGGAAACACGTGTTATGCTTGCCGAAGCTACTGAAAGATACACATAATTTTCGCATTGCAATTGCATTTTGTGTGTATACCTGACACAAGGAGCGCTGTTCCGCCCGCGTGTGGCAATGACGCCATCAAAAAGCGTGGTGCCGGTTGTCGTATCTAGGAAAGACTATATAGAATGGGCAGCACGGTTCCGGGAACCGCAGGAGGGGAATCGCGTCTTGATTGGAAGGATATAACACGTCTCTGAGTTAGTGAAATACGAGAGGGGACGAAAATATCTTTCGTCTTTTTTTTTCTTATTTTCTTTCTATTTGTGAGTTGAAGAACTCCTGCTTACCTGTTTCAATCTCGAGAATTCTTTTTTTTCATTGATCTCAAGACAATACAAGGAATTCATTCTCTTACCTCGGTGTTCTCCTAGATGACTGCTTAGGTGACTGCTCCTAGATGGCGTCTTCTTCTTTTTTTCTTTTCTATTTGTGAGCTGAACTTCCGCTTGCCTGTTTTAATCTCGAAAATTCTTGTTTTCCCTTTGACTCCAGACAATACAAGGAATTCATTCTCTTACCTCGGTGTTCTCCTAGATGACTAACACTGTTTCAAGTAGATGCTGTCTGCACAAAATTAGCTTCAAGTTGTTGTGCCCTTGTGGTGAATATTTTGATGTTTCCATGCTATGCACTTGCATTTTACAGTTGTGAACTGCTACCTCTTGTATACTGTGCAGAATCCTGGGGTCCTTTTTTTAATGTGCTATGAAGCTTGTTCTCTCTCTCTCTATCTCTCGACGTACAACTCATACCTCGAACCTTATAAAACTCTAGCAAAAACGAGCCATACGCACGATGTTTTTGGCGATATTACGAACCAAGTAAACCCCTGCTTTCTAAGTTAAAAAAAATTTACCTTTAGATTTCGTACGGGAATTAAGATTAGACACATGTATTAATAACATTGTAAGATGTAACGAACTCTGTTTCCTTACTCGGCACTGCCCAGCGTCTCACCAGGAATCAAACTTCACATAACTTCAACATTCCACATATGAAAAATACCTACGGCAAACGACTATTAATGACCGTCCGCATTATATCGAGAATTCGCGTAAAAATTGTTTTGTTCCTGAGCATTTAGGTATTCATCGCCCCCCCCCCCCCGCTACTCCTCCCTTTATAAGCTAAAGAAAACATCTATAACAATACTAATCCATGTTCTAAACTTGCTCATTATTCCTTCTTGTATTTAATGCGTAAGTGCCGTATTTCTTTTTGTTTGTTCCCTTTGTTTCAAGTGAAGAGACTCACTACAATGGCTGTGCGATGCCAGTGCGCGTTCCACGTAACAAGTTTCTCACATATATTCTTGCAAACATACCCCTTATTAGCCAGTGGCTATAGGACCATGCAGTCTGTATGCATCTCGTAATATGAAATGTTTCTGACGATCAATTGAATTGATATTGAATTGAACTCGCTTCAGTGCGAAACTCGGCATGTGAAATTTCGTTTCAGGAACCAAAAAGAAGTCGTTACGATGAGGCGTTGTGCCGCTTGAGTGAATCAAATAAAGCTAACGTAACGCCTGTTTTCAGGTAATCGTGAAATAGCCGCCTACTGTCGTTCTTTTTATTGTGCAAGCATCCAGCGACATAGCGCTCCGTCTGGAGCAGCCACCGCTTCCCTCCAGCGAATCACGAATCTGGGGTTATCTTCTTTTCAACGCCAAAACAATCCGTGGATGGAACCAATTGCCTTCGAGCACTGTCTGTGTTATGTCTAATGATGTTTTCTCTTCTCTGCTAGAATGAACGCTTGTTAATTTTTTTCTTTTTTCCATTCTCACATGTATTTATGTTGCTGACTGCGATTATTCTTTTTTTGCGACCTTGAGTGATTGTTTTCCGGACGTTGGTTTCTTCGTTCTCTGTACTTTTTGTATACCTTCCCATACTGCAATGCCTCTTGCCGCTGTGGGTAATGAAATAATAAGAAAAAAAATCGGGGATTTACACAGCACCCCCCTCCCCTCGCCACAAAATCGAAATTATGGATAAATCCCTGCGTGAAATATTACAAATTATGTTAAAGGTCTCAAAATCGCTCCTCGATCACTCGGTATTTGCCAAAAATAGCGTGGAAGGGCGCGAATGCGTGGCTAACATGACTGCTGGGTGATGACACCAACAACATGACATGCTGCTCTGTTGCGGTACGATTAACGATTAGCAAAACAATGAAAATTATGTGTGGCTTATGCCCGCATCGGACATACGCCTGTGATCCAGGGATATGGATTGCGATCCACACATAGAAAGAAAGAAAGAAAGAAAGATAGAAAGAAAGAAAGAAAGAAAGAAAGAAAGAAAGAGAAAGAAAGAAAGAAAGAAAGAAAGAAAGAAAGAAAGAAAGAAAGAAAGAAAGAAAGAAAGAAAGAAAGAATCTCGAGCCTTCACACGCATGGAAAGAGGCTGCGCGAAGTAAAATGGAGGAATTGAGGGCATTACAAAGGAATGATTTCAGCGTCCTCGCTGAATTAGTGTACGGTTTGAAATATGCTAGTTTGATTTACACGCTAAGCCGGCTTTCCGCAATGTCGCAGTGCAATGCACTGAAGTCGGCTTGTTTCCAAAGAGGGTTGCACCGCAATGCAAGTTATGCGGTGAAGATAACAAACAACACTCGTGACAGATAGACCAGGTCAGGGATTCATGCAGAATTTCGATTTCTTTTTCTTTTTTGTCTTTAGGGGGAGGAGGGGTGTTGGCTACGAAGCTGGAATAATTTATGGGAGTGAGGGAGGGGGGGGCATAAATCCCGAGACCACACGTTGACACGTGAATCGCGTGTGTTAGCGGAATCCAGAATCGTCCGAGTATCGGCTGTGAACGCGACCGTAGGTCTGGCCGGGTTTATTTTGACAGCGGAGCTGTCGTTGGACTCGCCCGTTCGTCTAGTCTGTTTCAGGAGTTCCGTGCAGCACAGCCAAGCCTACGAGGCCATCCAGCGCAGAATTCTTCCGTAGCGAGACGAAATGCCATTGTTCGTACACGCACACACCGCTTCATCTTCCTCCTCCCACGGCTGCAGCTGCCACTACAGCGCCCGCCATTGGCAGATGACAAGCAGCGGAAGGACACGTCTAACATGTGTTCGCCCTCCGGATTGGCCGAAGAGGGCTGTAGCTTCCACAGTGCTGCACGGAACTTCTGAAGCAGACTATAGGTCTCCCGGGCGTAGTTGGTAGCCACGCTCTAGAGCAGGTGTGCGCTCTTGTCTTCGACCCATTACCCACCATGGCGCTTGACCCACTCTTGCCCTTGGCCCACTGATACATGATAGTGACTATACGCAATTGCCAATGTGCGATAGTTTGTAGGATAGGTTTAGCTCAGAGATGCGTGTTCGATTCCCGCAGCCGTGGTTACATTCCCATAGCACGAAATGAAAAGAAAGAAACAAAGAAAGAGAGAAAGAAAGAAAGTAAGAACATCCGGTGCATTCCAAGCGTTGTGGGAATCGATGTCATATGCGAAGCGATCGGCGAGAAATTTGCCTATGCCGAACTGTTTGGCATTCAGCAGAGTGTTACGAGTAGGATCAAAGTAGCGCTCCTCATTAACTGGGAGTACATACATAACCTCGATATCATCTGGCTTGCATGCCTGCATGCCTAAGCCAGGGAAGGGGACACTGGTACAAGACAGGCGCGGTATTAACGAGGTTGCGAGTGCTGTCCAGGTTCTGTTTCGAGAACCCGATCCCTGTCCTTGTCTGGCATGGTGCTGCAGTAGTTGCGTCTCTTCCCTAACTCGGCCACGTCTCTTGCCTCTCTTTGCTTTTACGCGCTGTTGCCCCGTTATCGCCGGTTTGCCGATCCTGCACAAAGAACTCTTGCTGCTGCAGCCGTCTTCGTAACGCGGCCACATCGACACGCCATCGCCGTTACCTTCGCTGTTGTTCCGCTCCATCTGGCCCCCGTTGGCTGCGAACAAGGTTACGCCTCTGTGACGTCACCGCCAATGACACGGGGAGGCGAGGAAAATCGATTTGAGAGGAGAGGGAGAGAGAGAGGGCGGGTGGGGATATCCAGGGGGCGCTTCGGGAAGATGGAGAAAGAAAAAGAAGTCATGTAGGGAAAAAAAAGGAAAAGGAGTCACGTGACCTCAGTCTTCTTTTCCCGTCTCTCCCCTTCTCCTTATTTCGCTATCCTGCTCGAATCGCGGGCTCGCTGCGTGTGCTGCTTGTCATGCCGCGCTCCTCGCCGCACTCGACAACCTCCGGGATCTTTGGGAACACTAATTTTGATTGCGAAAGTCTGTGGAAGGCCCGTACTGGTACTAATAGAAGATCGTGGACCCCATTCGCAGCTCCCTTTACCTGTGCTGCTCAGTCGAGCTCTTTCGTGCACCTTAGCCGCGTTCTGAACGGTTTCAGTTGTGTGCACGCTTTGACCGAGCAGTTTAGTTTCTGTGAGTGAATGAAATATGCGTAGTTATGCTGCACTCATCCACAATCCACTGGGTGACGACAAGGCAGCCTTTCACTTATGAACTGTGTAGATCTGGGGCAGTTAGCATGACATCAGTTACACTATAAAGCGTGAATAAAAGCCGCCGTGTTCCTTTCTCTCTATCTACTTTGTAAAATGTGTGTGTTTTTGCTACAGTGAACATGATGCAACTCTGGCTGTGCTTTTATGGTTGCGCTCTGCGCCGCCAGGTGTCCCCACCGTTCCAGAGGGCGCACACGTGTATGCGCCTCCGGTAACGTATTAATGCAGTGCTCTATTTTTCTGGCGACCAAGGCGTCGTTTGGCCTTGCGAAAATTGCAACCAGGGATTTAGACAAGTCCATAGGTTCTAACTGCTTGAAAACAAGGCAACAAGTTCGGCCAGGAACCCCAACGAGACCGCAGAGAAGGTCAAGAGAGGACAACCTTCCGCAATCGTTCATCACGCCTTCGCGGTTAAAAAGTGCACATCACGCTCCGCGAACGTTCCCGAATGACACTTGCCAACATTTCGTACGTTTGCCTTCTTTTTTCGTCGTTTCAATGTATTTTAACTTTTTAACACCCAGAAAAACAGCATGACGAGTGTGCGCAACCACAGCATGACTAGTGAGTCGCTGAATTTCACAACAACAATCCCGTGTGTATACAGCGTCGCACATGTTTGTGCCAGACCTCGTTATGAACCGTGTCAAGCGCGCCAATGTCACACCCCCCACAGACCGTCAAAAAAGTATGTGTGGTTCTCGCCAAGTAACCAACGAACCGCAAGACTCGACGTGCCTCTCGAAGTGGCGTAACTCGAAGTGGCGTAACGCGACAGTTTTGGAAGCCTAGTCATCACAATGTTAAGGACGAGAATCATGGGAACTCATAATAATAATTTTGGGATTTTACGTCCCAAAACAACGATATGATCATGAGAGACGCCGTATAGTGGCGGACTCCGGAAATTTCGACCACCTGGGGTTCTTTAACGTGCACTGGCATCGCACAGGCCTCAACGTCTCGCGGGATCGAAACGCGGCTGCGTCCGGGATTCGATCCCGCGACCTTCGGATCAGCAGCCGAGAACAGTTGAATAATAGCTATGAAGATCCAGAACACGAGAAGAAGAGGGTGTGTGCAAAGCATTGGTTATAAAATATCACAAATATTCCGTGATCTGTAGGTGTGACTAACAATTTTGGAAGGCGGTTCCAACACTATTGGCTTAAAATTTATCTTCCGATTAATTCAAGCGTAAGTCATCCTCTCTCTCTCTGCGTGTGTGTGTTACGACAGCGATAAAACGTGTCCTCACGTTCACGACCGTGGTAACCTGCCATTCTGTAAACCGCAGTGAGTCTTTGCGGTCAAGGTAAATCTCTTCATCCTGTGACACGAGCACTACAGGTGTCTTCACCACACCGCATGGATTTGCGGCGGCGAAGTACGAAAGAAAGCAACACGCGCGCTCTTCTGGCTCCCGCAGTGAGGAACAAGGAAGACAAAAAGGGAAAAAAAAAAAGAAAATAGGGGATGAAAAATACTCAGTCATTGTCGACAAAGTGAACGAGTCACTTGGACGGATTACATCCTATGGAGAGCAGCTCAGTTGGAATGAGAGGCCAGTGAGTGCTTTCTTTTCTATGGGCACACGCACTCACCGCCGTCGACCTGTCGAGTAAAAAAAAATAATAAGTAAAAGAAGATAGTTTCAGAGCTCCTGCGATGCGGCATAAGTGCATTAGGCCTTGCGGCTCATTCGGGCGTCGGGACTTTTCTCACCTCCTTCCAGACGTCGCCCCGATCGCGCGCGTCACCTCGTCGTCTGTCGTCACCACTGTCACCACCACCGCTGACACTTGGCAGCCAAAGAAAGGTTCGCGCCGGTTCCGTCATGCGGCCCTCTTTGTAACACCACCTATTTTATTACGATTTTTTTTCGCCCTCGCCTAAGCAGTGCGACCTTCCGTTCTTGTTGATCCAGAAGACTGGACAGGAGTAAAATGGCGCCTTGGCGTTCTGCTCCTGGTTTGTGCGTGCGTTCGAGGAGTTGGGAGGGTAGGGGCCGCTATGGGGGGCATCCATCCAAACCGAAAAGAAGGATGGGGGGCGTGGGGTAGTAGAGTGTTTGGGAGAGCTATGCAGCGAAGAAGAAGGGGGAGGGGGCTAAGGACGATGTCGGCGATGCGGGGTTCAGAAACAGCGTTCCGTTCCAACACCTTGGTCTGAGAACGGAGGGAGGGTGAGAGGGCGTTTCGTGCCAAGCTGCTAAAAGTAGTCCCAGAGGGTCCCGCTGTCTGCTCTGTTGTGGCCGTTGTAATCTCATCTCTTTCACGCACGCGCACTCTCCTTCAACTTTTCTTCACAGAACGTTCTTTCTCTCTCTCGTGGTTTCCGAAAAGGAGCTTCCCCTCGGAGTCTCGCCTGCAGTTCGTCTCTTTGATTTTCTTTTATTTTTTTTCTAACTTTCTGGAGTCGCTTTCGTGCTCGCTATAGATGCGTAGCCCGCGTCACGTAGGTATGATACGTAGGAAACCTCCTCACGGCGAGGAGAACGCCTTGAAGACGGGACATTTCTTTAGACCAGTCATGCACAATATATGCCATACCGCTTCATAGGCTCATATCTTTCACCCTGTAACCTTACTTTCCGCCGTCTCTCTTATTTCTTGTTGTGTTTGTCTGTTATTGCGTTGTTTTTTTTTAATCAAAATGCTGCTCCCCTTTCAATGCGCTCACACGTACAACGCAAACCGATTTGCTAAGTCGCAGCTTGCAGCACGAACCTGGCCTGTGTTGTGGCTAAACTCCCCAACACATTTTTTCGACGCCTCTTTCGCGCCCCCCCCCCCCCCCCCCTTCACACTCCCCGCCCCCTCCTTCCTCACACACGTGACCATTTTGCAGGATAGTGTTGGCTCGTCCTACGTTTCTGATGTGGAATATGACGCAGCACTTTTTTTTTTATATTTACGATTTTCTTGCATGTGCTGCTTGAACCACTGCATACTCTGCTGCTCTGTTCTGGAACTGTAGAGGGGAATACAGAGTAAAACTGCAAGCATGTATAGTGGTGTACTGTTACGAGACAATTTTCTTTTTTCATTTTTGCTTCTTACCCTGCCTTGTGTCGCACCCACGAGCAGCTGGGCGGCCTTGACTGCCCCTCCCTTCCTACACAACTTTCTCACAAAGGGAAGAACGTTCCTTGTAATTCAGCGTTCGCGCATGAATGCGTCCCGTTTCTTGGCGCTTCTGTAGTCGGTGTTCTGCGATGGTGTGTGGTACGTTTTAAAAAAGCGAGAGAAATTAAAAAAAAAAGGAAAGCTAAAGAAGATGGAGGTGGCGTGGCAGGAGCATCAAAGCTGCAAATCTCCCTAACATTGCTTAAACTGCGTGTTCGGTTAAGTTCTTTATTTTTCTTTCTCTCTCCTTCGCGAGCAATCTCTCTCTTTTTTGAAGTGCTTAGTAGACGAAGAAAAGTTCGCCATGTACCTTTTCTCCTCGTTTGTACTTTTTCTTAAGGCAGGCATGCATGTTCTTCTTTTTCTTTTCTTTCCTTTCGATTTTTGTTTTATGTTTAAGAACACATAAGTGTGGTTGGAGGTCGGTGATTCGCACTTGACTCGGTTGTGCCACGTAGTTTCTGCAAGCGAACAATGAGGGGGGCGAGCATCGGAGAGCTGAGGTTCAAGGGGCAAACAGCTTAGTGCCAGAGAAGGTATTGTAGGTGTGCTATGCACAAAATTCTCGCTGCGTCACGTTTGTTAGCGTAATGCGTGGCATAGTTAAACCCTTTGAATCGAACCCGTCATTCATTGCGCCTTTCTGTATTTAAAGGGGTCGTGAAAAGAATGTCGAGCTATGGTTGTAATATTCACTGCTTCCCTAACTAAGCATTCGGAATGCCCATACCGAATTATTTCGGCGCAATATTCAGCGTACGTTTAATAACGCCCATTTGAAGTCGTAACGTTCTTCCGCTTCAGAAAAATGACCATGCGACACCACAGGCGTTTCCAGTGACGTTTCTGTGACGTCAGCGAAACAAATTTAAATGTGTAAACATGTGGTTCACTTTCGTTTGCTCTAAAATAATATATTTATATGAAAGCTAGAGAGTAAGCATACAGTTGGACATCGCGTGGTGTTGATGTTCGGAAGCAAGGCTGGAGCACGATTTGTTTTCCCGTGGCCTCCGAGTATGCGCCAGTCTCCAAGGCCACGGTGACGACTAAGGTGACGTCAACTGCAGAGTTGAGGG
This sequence comes from Hyalomma asiaticum, assembly GCA_013339685.2. NCBI lineage: Eukaryota > Metazoa > Arthropoda > Arachnida > Ixodida > Ixodidae > Hyalomma > Hyalomma asiaticum. The sequence continues at coordinate 19,188,991 of CM023487.1, forward strand.
GAACGCACGCTGGGGGAAATCGAAACCGGTTTTTTTTTTATTGCTCTAAATCAGCCCAGATGATGCAACGGAACAGTTCATATTATAAATTGGGGGGCCGCGATTGCGAATACACGCCGCACAAAATTATTTTTTTTTTGACACCAGAAGGACAAAGTGTATTGAAAGCCCACCGAATCGCAGTATCAATCAATTTCTTCAACATGTCCACCTGGAGCACCATGACGACGTAGAAACGTCTCCACTAGTTTGACAAAAAAAAAAAAAAATCTTTATCGCGCAACTAAAGCGATCGCAAGAGTTAACGATCATCATTTTCATAAGAAAGATTCGCTATTTTGTATATGCACTGTGCTACCCAAAAGCTCTAAGCAAAATGGTCGACTCCATTGCGACCGATGTTTCCGCTCTGTTTGCGCACATCCACGATTCAATGTGCCGAGTTGAAGGAACGGAATGGGCATGAACAGAAAAAAAAAAAAAAGAGAAGCTTCTGGACATGCCTGAAAATTGAGCAATCGAAAGGACAACAAGAAGCGCAGATAAACGTGTGCGTACACTACGGCCATCCTGAAACCGACCCGACACGCTTTTGAAATTGAAAGCAAAACACCTCTCATTTCACAGCACGGCCGCTGGATACCAAAGAGGCAAGGGCAGACACAGAGAGAGCGCTCGAAGCGCCACTTCATGCGAGCGGCGGTTCTTCGCGCAACGCGCTGCCGCGTTCGCGCCACCACACGCACGCACCTTCTTTTTTTGATGACTTTTTTTTACTTCGCGAACACAGCAGCTTCGCGCGAAAACGGCCGCCGCAAGTCCTCGCAGCAAGGCAGCGTGGTTTGCGCGCAAGAGCATTCCCTTCCTTTCTCCACTGAGTTCCCCCCCCCCCCTACAAGCTTAGTTGCTACGAGGGGGTGAACCCCCAACAACCCTGGAAGCGCGCGAATCCCCCCCCTCGACCCGTCAGTCATTCGCGCGCGACCAATCACGACAAAATGCTTCCGTGGCGCGCCGCGCCTAATCTCCTCCCCCGGCACAGAACCGCGCCGGCGGCGGCGCAGTGCAGTCACCGCCCCCTTGTGCCGAACTCCGCCGCCGAGCGGCCGAGCTCTCCCGCTAGGAGAGGGGCCACCGAGCTCTCCCCGCCGTGAAAGAGAAAAAAGGAAAAGGACGCCCCGGCAGGGACGGCTCGTCGACATCGGCGACGAATGCAGCAGTAGTCGGCGCGGTGTCGGTCCGCCGATCCTGACTTCCACATCTCCGCCGCGTTCGCTCATTTTTTTTTTTCTTGCCAAGCCCTCGCCACCGCAGGGGCGCATTAACTTAACCAACGATCGCCGAAAAGTGTGCGGTGCATCGCGAGCGCCTCGTCCCGGCAGATCGACAGACGCGCGAAGCCCTGCGTGTTTGGAGGTTTGTGAAACCCTTCCGACTGCCGTACTCTTACGTTTCTCTCATCGGCGTGAGTGTGTGTTCTGTGCGCGCGTTTAGCGCGCGGTGCGTGAGGTTGGTTGGACGGTGGGGACCGCCTTCTCTCCCTTTGGATTTTTCAACGACCAAGTGCCGGTTTCTGTTTCGTTACGAACGACTCATCTTGGGATCTCGTCTTGCTGATCGTCACATCGGTGATTTTTTGTGGTTTCACCCGTCACGTGGTGGTGCTGCTGCTGCAACGAGGTCGCCTCGGTGCGCGCCTGTCAGCTGTGCGATACCGTAAGCGAGGGCGAGCGTTGTTCGAGAAAGAAACGTGCTGCCGTGACGCTTCGCAAGACGACGAAGCTGGCACGAACGACGGCTGAGTTTGTTCACGTGACCCACCACCGTCTCACGTGTGTTCCCCATTTCGCTGGTGCTTACAATCACTTGATCGTCGTGCCTCAACCGGTGATCGGTGGTTGGCTGCTTCCTCGACTCGTCAACGTTTCATCAGAGTGTGCGTGTGAAATGGTGTGCGGTTCATAATTTTATTTATTTTTTTTCGAGTGTAGGGGGCTGTTAGACAGGTCTTGTTTTATTTAGGCGAGGTTTTCATTGAGTAATTGGCGCTGCTTTTCTTTATTTTTCTCTTTTCAATTCTTGTCAGTTTAGGTTCAGGGGTAGCCAGTATTAGCTCTATCACGGTGGGTTCACGTTGCCGTGGTCGATTGAACCCAGTGTCACTGCTGTTCTCTCGGAACACAGGCGTGGCGCTACGAGAGCGCTGGACGAAGTTCCTCATGTGTTCCAACTTGGTAATCGCGTTCCCTTTTAGGTGATTCGGTTCTGACCCTGTACCCCCCACATTTTTTTTTCTTTTTCCATCTTTTCGGGGGGGAAACCACCTACATTGTGTTATATTTTTCATTTATTTTATCTCTTATCATCGGACTAATCAGCTCCGGCTTTCTCATACCATTCTTTAGAGCCGGAAAAGGTCAGTGTGTCAAAAGCGAAAGGAAACAATAGCACACACGTTACTCGCGGAATTGTTTTTCCCAACTCGTTAAAATTGGCTTTAATCTGGTTTTGGTTAGTATAACCAGGGGGGTAGTTATACGATAAGCAAAGCTGTTGTCTGGGTCAATCAACCACGCAACGTGAACGCCAGCAGTTATTATTTTTCTTCTAAATTTTAGTACTAGCAATTCTTGCGACCTTATCAGTGAGACCTTGTGTGACACCGTTACCCTTCATCGGGAGTGACATCTCGAGTCCACTGTCGTCCACCAAGGAACCACCGCCGGACGTCAACCAGGTTCTGCACTGCACACCTTCCGAGTCCTCTGCATTCAACCAGAGTGGGACTACTGTGTGTTTGTGCGTGTGTGTGCATTTTTTTTTTTATTCCCATCGTGTCATCCGCGCATCGTCCCTGGGAAGGGATCTCGGGCTGTTCAGGAGGATCACCGATTTGTGACCCTTGCTTCGCTGCGTGTCGACACTTCTCGCAAAACCACCAGAACCCCGGAAAAGAAAAAAAAATAAAGACCACCACCGCTGCTGATTTGTGGAAGGAAAAAGAGAAAATCACGAAGAGTTGATTGACGACGACATCTCAAGTGGCTGGCATCATTCTTGCCAACGTTCAGGATTAAGAAGGACCAGGAATTTGAAGACAGGCATCTGGGGAAGTTGTGACCACGCCACTGCCTGTGTGCGAGAAAGACAGTGACACTGGAAGCGTGTGCACCCTGCTCTATGGTAGGCCAAGATAACTGCCTGCCATCCTGAGACCATCTCCAAGACCTGCGGTCCTTGAAGCAGAATACAACCGTCGTCGTCTCCTCTTCAACTTCAACATTTTTTTTTTCTTTGTGAGTGTGTTGTGTTGTCGCCTCAAGGGCGCATCCGAAGCTCGCTGTCGCACCGTGTGTTGGTGTGTTTTTCGAAGATTTAAAAAAGAAACAAAACGAAGAAAGCGTGACTTGGCTGCTACTGCTACACCTTGCGTATCTGTGTGAGTGTGGCTGTGAGACGCCGTCTCCGAGTGTTGTGAGGATTGCACGTAAGGGCGCTGCTTCGCCATTTCTCGAACCGCGTTCTTCGAGAAGAAGCCGTGCTTTTCTAACGCCCCTCCGAACGTGGTGCGCAAGGTTTCGTAGAAACGCCTTGCTTTCGTCGACTCTTTGGTTCGGACGGAAGGCCCCCTCTGAAGAAGGATAAAGGGGTCTCCGGACATAACTGAACAAAAGAAGAAGAAGGAAAGGATTTCTGTGGCTGACGTCTTTGTGGTGTCGCTGTGGTGCTTCCCTCTGTACCGCATATTTGCAAAAATTTTTTGCTTGTTAAAACTTGCCATACACGAAAGAAAGAGGGGCGAGCCGAGACAGTTTCCGGTTCCTGCAGCTTCAGTGGAAGGCCTTTTTGTGAGCGTCGTTGCTTGAAAATAGCACAGACAAACTCCTTATCTCACTACTGTTGACGCTACTACAAACGTTAACGACATCTCTTCCTACTGTGTCACCGAGAAACTGTTGCTGCGAAAAACAAGGAACTTCCACGGAGTTGAGATGGCTCAAAGGGTGAGCAACACCTTTTTTTGTTTGATTGTTTTGTGTCCGCACGTGTTCCACCACGACCTGAGCACGTTGTGTACGCGTGACTACGAGTGTTGCCGTACAGGGCTTGAAGCCGAGGTTCTTGGCGGTACACAGAAAAACGAAAATACGTGACGATCTGAATGCATGACGCTGTACTTGGTGTTGCTGTTAAGGATGCCTCGACTTGAGTTCTGTATATTGTGCGTGTAAGCGTTTTCAAAGGGCTGACAACACTGCTCTGACGGTACCGGATGGTTGCAAAAGCTTTGAAGCGATATCGCCTTGAAATAACAAAAGGAAGAGACGTCGAAATGTATGTTGAAACATACATGTATTTAAAAAAATGACCTTTCCAAGAGTTATTGTGTTGAGTGCAAGGAAAGAATCCAAGGAAAGGAACCATGTAACATTTCATTTGTTTTTTTTTTTAATGTTAAAATCAGTGTACCTAAAATGGCGAGGTCAATTTATAATAGCTTGCCCGTAATCTCTGCATGCAGCAAGTGTTGTTTTGTGTGTTCGTTATTTGTTAGACAGTTACGTGGAATACCTGTATACAATGCAGTATTCATGCAAATGATCTGCTTTTTTTTTCTCGATATGTTTTGTAGTTGAGCGCTTTGTAAAACACAGGGCAAATAGCCGAAAAAGAAAAACAAGCTGAATCAGTTTCCATACACTCAAGTTCGGATCATTTCCGTTGAACTAACGAAATGTCCAAGTACAGAGTTTGTTGTTTCACAAGTTAAAAAAGAGAGCTTGTCTTCGACTTCAAGTCAAGGTCGTTTTTTTGTTGCTTTTTTACTGAATCGTATCTTTGTATCGTGTAGACTGGTTATAGTGCTCAATGCAGAAGTCCTCTGGTTGTTATTCTTTTCGAAATAACGACACAGTCGTGTTTTCACTGCTCAGGTAGTGGAATCTGTCGACTACGCAAATCAGATAGCCCTGATAGTATCCCCTAGAGATAGCACAGATTAAACGCTGTGCGCGCGTTTATTTGGACAGTATTTAATTGCAACGGAATGCATAGAGTACCATCATCTTGCAGAAGCGAGTTCCCTATCGCCACTTTCAGTCAGAACATCTATTCGGTAAACAGTGTATATACTCTTTGTGTCATATATTCTGAATCAGTCTAGCAAACGCGCTTCGACGTAGGAGATAAATATTTGCCACGTCATTGCGACACAGCTGACGAGAACAGTTTAACGAACGCATAAATTAGGAATCTAAAGTCATACCTCCTTTACAGGCGGACATTGTGCTTCGAGAGACAGAATCACAACACGTCGAATCACAACAAAAGTGGCCCCGGCAGGGTGGTCTAGTGGTGGCACTCGGCTGCTGATCCGAAGGTCGCGGGATCGAATCCCGGCCGCGGCGGCTGCACTGTGACGAAGTCGGAATGTTGAGGCCCGTGTACCCTGCGATGTCGGTGCACATTAAAGGACCCCAGCTGGTCGAAATTTCCGAAGCCCTTCACTCTACGGTGTCTCTCATAATCGGAGCTGGTTTTGGGACGTTAAACACCACAAATCAGTAATCAAATCAAAAGTGACGATCATTATAGTTCCGTAACCTGAACTGACAACTCACACTTAACGTCCGTGCAATTCGTTTAAACACGGGCGCATCACTGTACATCTTAACATCGTTCACGTCACTCTGGCGGCCTGAAAGGACTGTCCACATATAACAGAGCGATAGCGTTCGATAAATTTCGGATAGCGCGTTTTTGCGTAACCCTGATAACGCGATGAAAAAGTACACAGAAAAAGAAAAATGGTGAGACAATGTCGTGTTAGCGAAACAACGAATAAATGGTTCTACGTAGCTAAGACACAAGTATACATATATATTGCAGGACCACTACCACACGCATAGATGAACGAACACTGCCTTCTGTTGTCTATTTGCCTGTGAGTCCACTTTACCTCAATGACTGCCGAACGTCAACATTATTACAATTAGTCGCGCTCAAAGCCTTCTTGTAAGGCAAATGAAGTGCAGTGGTCATCAACAACTTTCGATTAGGATGTACTAGCCCTATATGCCAAAGCAGTGTTCAGACTTTTCAGAACATCGGTGTCTCGTGCAGCATTATACGGTATTGTGATGATTTTTAGGGATTTTGCGCCCCAAAACCACGGTATGTTTATGTCAGTGCACGATATGATTAACATGCACTCACATCGCCCATTATACACGGGCTTCAACATTCCGCCTCCATCGAAATGCAACCGCCGCAGTCGGGATTCGATCCCGCGACCTTCGGATCAGCAGCCGAGTACCATAGCCAACAGACCACCGTGGCGGGGTTAATATACGGCGCTGTCGACGCTCTGCCGGGGATATTTTTGATATTCTGTGTGGTACAGCGTAGGCGGTGTTTTCTTTTTGCGCGTGTGTGAAACGTGGAAGACCACTTGTTCATATCACGTGGGATAGGTTCGTTAGATACCATAGACCGCCTGAAGACCATACGGCGTTCGTTATTGGTCATCAAGTGAGTTGTCATTACCAAATTGGCGGTTACACGTCACGTGCGACGATATATTGGGGCTATGATGTCCATTGAGCACAAAGCTGACGATAATAATTCGTCCAAGCCTATTCGCAAAACAACCTTTAAAAAAATCACTAAGGAGTGGAAGAAGTCTCAAGTGCAGGTGTGCTGTAGGAATGAAGATTTGTCTTACGTCAATGCTGTGACACAGCTGCTGTAACGCCCTCGGGCAATACGGGGTAAGTCACTGTATAAATTCCAGAGGATGAAGAAACGAACCACTTCCACTCATATACAAATACATACATGAAGCACGATTACTTCACGTACTCGGTAACGAATTAATTCGGGAAAGAAAGAAGAAAAACAAGAAACAAAGATGATAGCTACGAAATGCAAACTTCCCAGTTTGGTATACAGTGAAAACGAATATGCTACCGATTCCTTGAAAGATTGTTATCATGAGGAACAAAGAGACGTGCACTGCTTTCCACATATTCAGAAAATGCGCTCAACACACTCCTCATGGCATCGCTGACTCATTCTTGAACATGACTAATAGAATTGAATTCTGCAGTTTTCACTCCCGAAACTACGATATGGTTATGAGAGATGGCTCCGGAAATTTCGACCAACGGGGGTTCTTTAACATGCACTGACATCGCATAGTACTCGGGCCTCAACACTCCACCTCCATCGAAATAGAGGCGCCCAGGCCGGGATTCGATCCCACGACCTTCGGATCAGTACCCGAGTGTCATATATCCACTATATATAGACCACTATGGAGGGACAACATGGTAAACAGAGCAGACGACAGCGTAACGGTTGCAACAAACAGACGACATTCGGCACGTATATGAACCATCGCCTGCACTGTTTGCCTTGCTGAAACTTGAACATATTTATAAGTCCATGGGTAGGAGCTCTGGTTCGACTCGTTCTGTAACTGCTGTGTTCCAAGTATTGTGATTCCCGAACTGCTGTCGTTCCAAGTATTGTGTTTACGTCTGATATTCGCTTTTTGTTTTTTCCACGCGTCTCTTGACATTTCGGCTGCACTTCGCGAGAGGGACGCAGACTGCTTCCGTATGAAGACGAGTGTATATATATATATATATGGATGTTAAATTTTATTCCGAATTCCGTGCGATGTTGTTACGTCGACGAAATTTCACCCCTGAGTTATAATAAGTTATGTATGCACAACCGCTGCGATGTGTGAGGAGCATCTTGAAAAGGAAACAGAAATTGAACTGCAGGGTTTTATGCACCGAAACCACGATATGATTTGTCGGCTGCCGTTGAAATGCGACCAGCGCTGCCGAGAACCGAACCCACGTCCGTACCAGCTTAGCGGTGCAAAATTTTCAAATTTTATTAAGCGCAAAAGTATACCTCATAAAAAAAGCATAAATATTACGCGCACACGATCGGTTACTTCTTCCCGTCGTTACAGTTTGTTCGAGTAAGCTGTAATCATGGGTACATCTTGAAAGCCGGCAAAATGAACAAACGGATAAGAAACTGACAGTGCGCAACTGTTAAGTGTCAAGAAATGCTAACTACTTTTCGGAGAGCACAGCAGAAGTTCGACTGACGTATGTGTCTCCCATTAAAAAAAAAAAAAACATTTCTGTAATGTGATAGGCTTTATTTTTCTGTATTAATCCGGCCATCAGATAAATAGCCCTATCATCCACTTTGCTGCGTCAAAGGGACGTTAAGTGAAACGCTAAATCAGCTTAGACTGACTCTGATTTGGAAACCCAAGTGTCGTTGATTTCTCCGTCATATGTTGTGCATTACCCGAACACGATGAAATGGCGGCCAAACTTAAAATTTTGAATTTCGCGCCGGAACCATGGCATCTCAACGTAGGCATGACGTCACAGATTCAGTGTCCTTGCTTCACATTTTGGCCGCGTGGTTTCAGTGAAGTTTAAAGCGAACTTGGTGGGTTAAGTATCTGGCTCCCCTTACAGCACGACGTAACCACTTTTTAACGGAACGTGGTTGCGTAGGCCGTCGCAGGCGTCTTCAAAACCTGTGACGTCACAGCGAGTTGATGCGGACGCTTGGAGTTGGCGTCGCCATTTTGGTGTTTCCCTGTCACGTGTTTTCTAGCCTATATACCAAGCTTTCCCTCGTGGCAGGAAAGGTGCTGTTGGTATTGTGAAAAGGTAATTTACCTATCCACATACACACAAAAAGAGTTTCGCTCTTTAGTGTGCTTCTAAAAGGACACTATAGATTGGCAAATATTTTTGTCGTGTTACAACATTTTACCTTTTCACGGTGCCTAAAGCAATACTTTTGCGAATAGAATTGCCTGAGAGGTTGGTATTGTGGAAAGGTATAATTTACTAAAGCACAAAGAAATGTTTTGTTCTTTTGTGTGCTTCTAAAGGAACACTATAGATTGGCAAGTATTTTTGTCGTGGTATAACGTATTACCAGAACGCTCAAAGCAACACTTCTGCGAATAGAATTGCTCGATAAAGTATAGAACGCGCGACTAGAAAATACCAAGTGGCAACGCTGCGCATAGGTTCCAGCACTCATATGCGTGACGTGCTATATCTATGGCGGCGCCTGCTGAGACCTGTACGTAATCATTTGTTGCTAAAGAAATGACATAAATGGTGTTTTTAGAAAGACAGAGATGTATATTGTGTAACAGAAAATTCTACTAAGCCAATACAGCTAGAATGTGACACAAAAGTAATAATAAAGACCGTGTACTTTCTGACGTCGTAGCATCAAAGTGTCGGCTACTAATTGTAAAAAAAAAAATGAAACTGACCTACATTGTTTTGCTTTGTGGTATCGAACATTAAATGTCGAAGTTGACGACGGATAGAGTTCCCGAAGGATAATTTATCGGTACAAGTATAACCACTGGAGTGTTATTACTATTGTTGTCCATCTTAAAGGATGTGTTCGACGTCTTCACGAGTAATGGGAAAATGCATGCAACCTGTGGAAGCGACGCGCTAAAAACATGCGGAAAAAAAAAACCCACCCAGCCACTGAACTTAGCAACTGTGGATTGTCAGAACGGTCCCTAACTATATACTATAGCTCTTTTTTCTGCAAACGGCATGCGCGGTTCTGATGACACGCAAGGAAGCGTATGGCTTTTTCCCACTAATCATGAATCGTGTGACCAGGTCACTGGCCAGGTTTCACTTTATCAAGCGCAAATAAATGAATTAATAAATAAAATATAAAGAAAATAAGTAAGCCGTAAGTGAACGTGTGTTGGTGCTTGGCGGTTGTTGAGGCAGGGCACCAGCAGGCGATCGAGGCTTTCAATTGTGCATGCCTGTTGTGTTTCTCGAAAAGTCGTGACGTCAACGGGCCGCGTGACACTTTCTTCATTGTCTGCGCAGTGACCTCGTGTCTTTTTCGCCCGGGTATATATTATTATTTCGTAATATTTCTCTCGCTTCGCCCCCGCTCCGCCATCTTGACTCCTCGAGCTGTTGTTGCGGCAACGAAAAAAAGAATGTCAGCGGCTGTTGTGTGAGAGTGTATACAGTACACCACCGACAGAAGCTGACATTTTGCGCAACCCCCCCCCCCCCCCCCCGAAAAAAAAAGAGGAAAATAGCCAAGATGGTGTGTGTATTTGTATAGATACGACGGGTGTTGCAATTATGAGGCCCCTTTGTAGCATGCGACAACGATTAATGATTTCTGGGGTTTAACGTCCCAAAACCAGCTCTGATTATGAGAGACACCGTAGTGGAGGTCTCCAAAAATTTCGACCGCCTGGGGTTCTTTAACGTGCACTGACGCCGCACAGCACACGGGCCTCAACATTTCGCCTCCATCGAAATGCAGCCGCCGCGGCCGGGATTCGAACCCGCGACCTTCGGATCAGCAGCCCGAGTACCATAGCCACTAGACCACTGTGGCGGGGCTGTGGCAACGATTAGGATCGAGCGAATCACAAACTGCTTCATACACTACTGCTTAAGTTCGCCGTAAGAAAAAAAGAAAAATGTGTGTTAAATGACATAAGGTTCTGTAGGCATTTTCTGTTTTACCAACATAAAATTTTATGGATAAGGAGGAAGGTGTACCGGCTTCTTCAAATGATATAGTTTTCCCGTTTCACTCAGCGAACATTGTTTATCTAAAAATTGCATTCTATTACGTGATATCGCAGAGCATTAACGCATTTTACCTGTTTTTGAACAGAAAAATCTCATTAGGGCTGTCAAGATGCTTTGCACCAAACAGAGGGATAACATGGAATATATATATATATATATATATATATATATATATATATATATATATATTCCGTGTTATCCCTCTTCTTTCACACACCGCGTCGACTAAATTGGCACGAAAATGGCCGCGGCCGCGCTAGGTGCCGCTGTATACGGCGCGGTGCGGAACAAGCGTGCGGGGCGATTGCGCGTACAGAGTCACAAATCATGCTGGCGAGACCACCGTTTTAATTGAAAAAGGAGCGCAGTCGCTCGAATGCGGAAAGGAAGCGCTGCGAACGCTGTCCTATATATAAATGTCCGCTAATTGTTCCTCTTTCCCCCTTCAGTGCCTGGAGTACATCTCTACAACTTATACGTGCGTGCATTTATCTATCCTTTTATAACTGCAGGCCTCATAATTTGAAGGCAGCTGCAGGGAGATCGCGGCCACGCTTTTTGGGGAGTGTACGTAATGACGACAGGCTCATTTGTGGCAGCACTTGGCTGTTCCTCGTAATTACGTAATACACGGCGAGATGCATATACGTACGTACGAGGTGGCGAGAAACAATTCCCTGATGAAATGAGCTCTCTCGCGAGTCATTGCTTACATGGCTAACCCTTCATATTGAAGGCATTGATTACATGTGCTGTGTGAGTCTAGTTATCGTGCACCAAGATGCACCTTGCCCGCTGTTGTTTGCTTGTTCTTTATTTTGTCCAGGCAGAATATACAACTGCTACAAAGGTAGTTCTTGATGTTTTCGCAGTTTGCTGGACTGGATGCCAAGAGTTTAGTGAAAGTACACTGTGTTATACGTGGTTACTGTATGTGCGCCCTTCTGGTTAGCGTATAACAATGCTCACAACAATGCCTAGAAAGAAATGTGGTGCCGCCATCTTACGTGCGAGCTTCTCAAGGGGAGGTGTGTCGCTATGGAAATGACGTCATTCCTATCTGGGCTTCGGCTAAACCGTCGAGAGCGCTGCTTAAATAAAGCTCACTTTACTAAGCAGAAACTTCATTAGGCGGATCTTATTCACATGTGCAAAAGCTTAAACTGTTCCTCACCTGCGGGCATTATCAAACCGCTAAAAGAAGAAACAGACGACATAAGGTCGCGGCGTGGACGCTGACGTGGTCGTCTGTCTTCCAACTTTAGCTTATTTTACGTTTCTTGAAACGGTAAATATACGCAGGAGAGTTCTCGGAAACTAAATAGAACTTTCTTCTGGCTAATGGCAAGAAAAAAAAGAATAGCTCATTACGGACCCTGCATGTCAATGTTAATTACGTGTCACCCTTCGTTCCTTTATTATGTAGCTCTATTTCTTTTATGTACACCATGATTTGTCGCCATTCTGCATTTTTCTGAGATGTATTACTTTTTGTATATGTATATCTTCAATGTAATTATCTCCCCCCTACACTAATGCCACACGTGGGCGCTGTAGGTATTGAAAATAAATAATAAAATAAATAAATAAAATGTGCATAACTAAACATTGCGATGAATGGAACGCTTCGAGGTGTCCGGCCTGTTCGTGAACGATGACGCCGATACGCGCACGGCACATCCCAGCATTCCTATGCGTACAGCGGCTTAGGAGTGCCAGCTTTCCCTCTGTAGGCAATTGTAAAGAAAACCCTACTGCGAGGCCTTTAGGTCGCTCACTTTAGCACATTCCCGCGTGCGTTCCGATATTTGCAGCGGAAGATATGCCGTCACCGTATGTAATCTGTTTCAGAAGTTCCGTGCAGCACTGTGAAAGCTACATCCCTCTCCGACCAATCCGGAGCGCGAACACATGCTAAACGTGTCCTTCCGCGGCTCGTCAGCTGCCAATGGCGGGCACTGCCGTGGCAGCTGCTGTCCTGGAAGGAGGAAGACCAAGCGGGGTGTGCGTGTCCGAACAATGACATTTCCGATCTCGCTTCAGAAGAATTTTGCGCTCGATGGACTCGTGGGCTTGGCTGTGCTGCACGGAACTACTGAAACAGACTATATAGGTGTACGCGTACAAGTGGCGTCCGCGACAGGATCGGGTAAACGAGGCGTAGAAATAAATAGAAAGAATGCACCCCCCTCCCCCTTTTACCACCACCACAGGCACGAACGACGAAGAGCCGTCAACATGCCGATAAGGGCGACGCGCAGCGGGAGTCGCGAGCAGTACGTGGTCGTGGAGGAACTAGAGAGTGACGGAGGGGGAGGCTGTTAGTGAGTCGAAAGCCACCACCACTACGGCGTTGAAAATGAAAGGGCCGCAAGCGACCGTTCCCCGAGTCGGGCTTTCCAAAGAACGAAGTGGTACGCGCAACCGCCCGCCGAGTCCGCCTGGCTCGTTATCGAAACTGGACGAACGCGCTTTAGATTAGGGGATGGACCTATATTGGCGACACTTTTTTTTTTCTCGAATTTTTTTTTCTTCGGGCTGCCAAACTCCGTGGGAGATACGCATATGCCTCTCGGGAGGGACGGAACTGACTCATTGTTAGGCATTGCGTGTCGCTTGTCTTTTTGATTTTATTTCTTTTTTTCTGTTCTTTCGTGGTGCGTTAGGTTGAGGTGAGCAGTGAACTGGCGTCTTTTGAGTAGAAGTTATACCTCTCGCAAGCGCACGCCTTCCAAGCTGTATAACACCCTTATGAAAACAGCTGCGTCGTTTAAGTTGCTCATTTATTACCGATATGTCAATTAAGGGTCGGTATCGGCCCAGAACCACAGTTTGGCAAGTTTCCTCGTGAAATTGTTAATGCATTCGACAGCGCTTTGTTTTGCTCTTTTTTTTTAAATTTGGTCTCAGATTTCTCTGCACCTTAGTTTTTGCCAACAGTGCACATTAACAGTGTAAATGTGACAGTTGCGCTAGTGTGTATGTTTCCGTCTGCGTGGTTCTCAGATCGCGCAGTTTTTCTTTTTTTTTTTCGTTTTGTTATGATAGTTTGCTACAACGTTGGCATCATACTATGATCTCGTGAGAAAATTACAAGTAACTAACAAAATAAGCTATCTACGCCACGCTTGCATGAAGACGTAGACGACGAGTATAACAAAACGTTATGGTAATGCGAATGTACAGTAAATCAAAAATGCATACTAACTATAAACTTTTGGAAACAGTTTGAACAATCTACACGTTGTGGTAGCATATAGCGACTAATGTGTGCTAAGCTGGCCCCGCCACTGGGCTGCTGATTCGATGGTGGCGGGATCGAATCCCGGCCGCGGCGGCTGCATTTCGATGGAGGCGAAATGTTGAGGCCCGTGTACTGCGCGGTGTCAGTGCGCGTTGAAGTACCTTGGTCGAAATTTTCCGGATCCATCCATTATACGGCGTATGTCGTAATGATACCGTGGTTTTGGGACGTAATACCATAGAAATCAAGGTGTGGCAGGCTGTTGATGATATAATTTTTTATAAAATGTTTTTCGGGAAATTACAAATCGATAACATCGCAAGCTACCTAGATCACGCTCGCGCAAAATAGGCGATAAGGCTACAAGTATACAGAAAAACACTGTGCCATAATGCGAACACGCGGTAAATTAAAGATGCACGATAAGTATACTGTTCTCTCAAACCGTGTTAGAAACAGCTTGTACGTTGTGTGTGAGCTTAGCTGCTAAGCTTCGGCGTTGCTGGTCTTGAGGACGCTGGTTCGATTCCCTAACAGTGGCCACACTACACGCATGGGTCAAAATGCAAGAACAATCGTGCATACTTGAATTTAGGTGCACGCTATATAGGGAAACTAAGCTGGGCTGGGTTGATCCGCAATCCAACACTGTGCTTCTTAATGATATGTCGTCGTTATGGCACGCACGACTTCACTATTCAATGTTGAATAAATTAATTGTAGTCACGCGTACACATCACTAAATCATCGTGCCGCACAGATTTCCGCATAACCGCTCGATTTGCACAACCTCTGTTGTATATTGTTCCCTTACGACTTCTTTATTTGGCACTCTTGTCTTCCACCGTTGTTATGAATTGCGTCGTCGAATTACAGCACAGCGGAATTAGAGCACCTACGATGCTTAGCAGTCATCTGCGAAGGACTTTCTCTTTGTACAAAAAACAAAGAAAAAAATAACTTGAAGAAGTAAAGTGATTGAGGTCTAATTCATATCTTCTAATAACGCCTCGTGGACTTTCTTAGGGACAAAAATTGTAAAGTGAAAACCAGTTCGAAGTATTGCTAAAAACAAGAAATGAAGGAAAATTCCACAAAATTACGTCTTCAGAGAAAAGTGGGGCAGATAACATTTTCCTTCTATTTTTTCTCCCCTTTGCGTTGACATAGTAACACCTCCGTTGCGGGTTCTACACGTTCAATCATTCAGTCAATCAAATTTGGCCTCGTGCTCTTAAAATCAGGAAAGGAAGAGTCAATAAAATAGAAAAAAAAAAAGAAATGAAACGCCCGTTTCTTCCTCCAATCCTTCACGCGACGTCTCTTGACAGACAAGTCACCAAAAAGTCGCGCGAAGTTTTGACAGCTCGTTCTTTCTTGGAATTTTTCTCGTTTTTACTTTCGTGAAAGTTCGCGTATGTAATGCGTGCGCACATAGACGGCGTGGTCTCTCTTTCTCTTCGTGCGTCGACCGCAGACATTGCGTCACAAGACATGTCTCGTCTTGTCACATCCATCGCTTCATGTTCAGCATCGCCAGACAGCTTTAGTCATGCATGTACGTTTAATAATCTCTTACAATAGGTGGAGAGATGTTCGAACCCTGACGGCGAGACTTAGTCTAGCTGTCAACCTTATTAAGAAATATATATATACATCAGTATAAGGCTAAAGGCTGCCCTCACGTCGGCGCCGAGCTTCAAGTGACGAACAAAAAGTGGGGATCTTGAAAGACTGGGGAGAGTTGAACGATCGCCCCTACCGTGACGTCACGAGAGCGAGCGAACGCTGATTGGCTGCCGGGCCCCGCGACCGCGCGTTTATGCAAGTTGCGGTCTCTTGATTTCGAAAGCGCGCCGCGCGTTCCCGGTCGTATAATTGTATTCGTAGGTTGTTGTCGGCTGGAAAAAAAGGTCGTCGAACGCAGCAGTATGGATACTGCGTAGTTTTACTGACGTGTGTGGTATCGATCTTGCTACTGATCGATAATTAAATCAATATACGAATGATTTATGGGATGACGTAGGAAGGCACGCGGGCAGACAGGAGGGAACTTATAGGCGATTACTTCGCGTTTCGAAATCAGTGTAAGGTTTATTATTATTATTATTATGTGGGGTTTAACGCCCCAAAACCAGCTCTGATTATGAGAGACGCCGTAGTGGAGGGCTCCAGAAATTTCGACCAACTGGGGTTCTTTAACGTGCACTGACATCGCACAGCACACGGGCCTCAACATTTCGCCTCCATCGAAATGCAGCCGCCCAAGCCGGGATTCGATCCCGCGACCCTCGGATTAGCAGCAGAGTACCATAGACACTAGACCACCATGGCGGGGCAATCAGTGTATTGTATTTGAGGCAATCAAAGTCTTGCGCATGCCCATCCATCCAAAGTTAATTTACACAATATTTGCAGCTTTTGCAAAGAAATGTGCGGGTAAATAATACATTAATGTTGAATAACGTGCAGATAGGAATGACGCGTAAACGAGCATTACTGCATATATAAAGACACTAACTATTGAGGCACCTTGGCAAATTTGTTCCCAGAAATTTAATTAAACAGTTAACCAGGATTTACCTCAGTCCTCAAACTTGCAATGGTTCTCATGTCGTGGATGCAGCTCGAGAACGTAAATAAAAAAATTTATCGATCGATGAATTAACGTATATGCTGCAATCGATGAAAGTGAAATAGGTCATATTGCCTCCGCTTTGATAGGACCACTAATATTTTTCTCACAATGGTTATGTAGTTAAACGCACTCGATTTCATTCAGGTCGTAAGTAGTAATCGTAAATCATGCTTTCCGAATGCTTTTTGAATACTTTCAAATCTCAGAAAAACGAAAAAGGGCATAGCATGTAACCATGTCTCGATAATTTCGCGTAAAAGATCTGAAATTCTTGTTCACTGCCCAAGGCACTCATATAATTAAAGGCACACTGAAGAGCGAGACGGTTTTCCTCCTATCAGTAAATCACTTTTTCACTGTAACAAAAGTACCACATTCACAGCGAAAACACCCTTGGTAAGCGATAAAACACGCAAAAAAAAAAAAAACACGAAAATACAGGTGCCGATTCCACCTTGGGGTTCCCGCACCTGTACAGCCTGACGCCAGAAATTTCGAAGGCGCCTGCTGTAGGGCTCGTATAATTATTCCCTGGTAAAACTTAATCGCACTGTGTTCTTATACATCAAGAGAGTTAACGTGGAAACTTTCATGAAATTTCACGGAGCCACTGCGGATAAAATACCAGAAAAGGCGTTGAAATCCGTGACGTAATGCTTGCGTTGCCCCGCGCAGGTTCCGGCGCGAAATTCAAAAATGAAACATTGACCTTTATTTTCTTTTCTAATAACGAACCCGTGACGATGAAATCAACAATAGAATTCTCAAAAGAAAAAAAAAAGTCTACCAGTGTAAACTGGTTTACTTTTTCGCTTTATAATCTCCCTTTAACACGTACCGCCACCTCTACCTTATCTTATCTATGCGGTTGACGTCATTCACGACGTACACGACGCTGCCGTGCGCAAAATTGACATTTCCGGCCGCGTTTCCGTGTAGCTGCGCGCACATATACTATGTGCTCACAGGGAAGATATATACGCGGTTAAAAGCGATGGATGCATGTACACACCTGTCAGTGTTTTGCCATGGAGGTTGATTTATGACATCGAAGCCTTTATTATTTTTGTTTGTGTTTCTGCCTTCTGAAATCTGGTGGCTATCGCGCGCGAACATCATTTAGCTCGTTGTCAAGTGGTTACAACGAGAGCAAACGACGCCGACATTAATAACGGACGCGGACCCTGCGGAAAGCCGCAGAATTAGACATGATTAACGATCGACATCGTCCCCCCTTTATGTCTCCTCGTTATGCGTAGCCAACTTCTCATTCCCCCCCCCCCCCCCCTTTTTTTTTTTAGCTGTTGTTTTCCTCATTTACGATCAACGTTTGCGAGCCTATGTTCCGACTACAGTATATGGTTGCCAACGCAAACTCTAAAGGAGCATCTCACCGCAGCTGCCGAGCCTGCTTGCTTAAAAAGAAAAAAAGAAATATAATAGTTATGGCGATGTTGCCCTGGGGGGGGGGGGGGTCTGCGACTACTCGCCGCTCTAAGAACGTAGAGTGGAGAGGAAAAAAAGAGAGACTATGATAGGGCGTCACGTGACAACCTTGAATCCTAGTTATAGAAAGTTAAGGTAGGGAATCATGTGAAATAGGTCACGTGATAGGCAAGCGGTAGATTCATCTAAGGTCAGGGGCCACTAGAGGTTACCGCGTGCCAAACAAGCTCGAGCGGTCCGGCAACCATGTGAGATCCAAGAGGCATCGTAGCCAAAGCGCCAGAGAAGGTTGGCTTACCGATCCTAGCGTCACGTGGTGGGCGAGCGGTAGATTCGTGTAAGGTCTCGCGCCACTATAGAGGTTACCGCGTACCAAACAACCTCGGAGGGTCCGCCAGCCATGTAGGCGTAATCCTGCCCAAAGAAGCACCGCGCGCAAGGCGTCAGAGAAGGTTGGCTCGGCGCGGTAGTGGGATCACGTGAGGCCGCCTCCTAGCTTTTTTTTTTTTTTTGTTCCTCCATATGGAAGAGCAGCATCAGCGGTGACGTCAGCGTGATGTCGATGACGCCGTGTGTCTGGTGTTTTACAAACAACCCGTGGACGTGTCTTGAAAGTGTTTTCACCGATCTTCACACTTGCTCGCTGTCATCTTTTCATATATAATCGAGGAGCGTGTGATTATGTCTTGAAGTTCGAAAATCAAAACAAACACAAACAAGCAAACAAGAGAAGAATGAAGCAGGAACCTTCGTGTAAGGGGTTATTAGTGCGCAAAAGTTATTTAGAATTTCATTATGTATTCAACACATGGTAACATTACTGGCCGCCGCTTAGCGAACGCGAGTAGATATCGGGCAGTATTTAGGCACCATTCAGCCGACAATGGTCATAATTAGCCACAATTCAACCGGTGTCACACAATACTGGACGACATAAGATATTTCAGTTTACACACAGGTCTATTATCTAATACTGCAGCCTTTATGATATGGTTATTTGCCATGGCAACTGCATACTGTCCTGCTGTCTTTTATGTCGCGATCTAGCATTGTAATATATAGCTATATACGACTACACGGCAAGTAACCAGTTGCCTACTGTAATGACAGCGTAGTTTCTCTGCCCAAGAATCTTTATGCATTAAGATGTTCTTTTTCAGTACCGTAAGCGTCAAAATCGGTTGTAGTAACCCGAACACGACAGCTGTGTGGACGATGGAGTGTCCTGTCCTGACACGCATTATTTTTCAGCGCGTGGCTTCGTCCTGGACACCGATATAGTTGCCCTGGCATAACCTTGCGCTAGAAGTGTGCAAGACATTTATCGCAACTCGCAGAGACCCGTGTTCGGATCAGCTATCGCGTGTTGGAGCCGTATACGGTTCCCGCGTTGAGCTTGTATAATCTCAAGTACAGCTCGTTTTACACTCGGATTCAGGGAAGATATGCTCTAACCACCGACGTTTTCTAGACGTTTCCGGGAGATGAGCTATTATCGTCCTGAGGCGTCTCCGCGCCACCACTACAACGTGATGCCAACGAGATAGTCTCAGTATGGAGCTTGGTCTGCATTTAGTCTCCAGGAAGATCATTCGGGTTCACAGTTGCCCACTCAAGTTCATACTTTGCTCACACTCACAGCTGCTCACTTATCTCTACTCACACTCACTGGTACTTACGTTCGTACTTATACCCACAGCTACTTGCTCACATTCATACTCTGTGACACTCACCCCTAATCACGTACATTCTCACGCCTTTGAAATGAGTGTGAGTATGCCGACCCATGTTTGGGTTACCGACTTACGTATCGCAGACTCCAGCGAGACGTTGCCTAGACGTTGCCTTGACGTTTCCTTGACGTTTCCTTGACGTTTTCTAGACGTGCTTTGTTATCCAAAGGCCGTCGCCGCTTCTTGCACAATGTGCGAAGATATTCATTCATTAGATGTATGTACAGCCTGCTTTCCATATTCCGCTTACAGTAAGGATACTAGTGCTGTTCTCATTGACGTTTTCTAGACGTGTTTTTTTATCGCGAGATGTCATCCCACAGCCCCCGCCTTCAACCACGCAGTCACACACGCACTTTTTATTTTATTATTATTTTTGCTTGTCTATGAGTATATCCTCAAAGCCAGGATAGTATGGGAACATCAATCTCCCGGACCCGAAAGCTTTGTGGCTTCATTCGAAAAGGCGAAAATGACATTAACTGGTTTTCATTCACTACACAAACACGAATGGGAAGGCGATAAAGGTAACCTTAGAATGTCGAGAAAGAGGTGGCGACGAAAATAAATACAAGAAAGAAAGAGGAAAGAACGCTAAGCTGCGATATAAGTCGTAAACATTGATTAGCTGAAGTGTATAGGTGACTGCTTACTGCGGTTCATTTCGAAAGAACGGTCGCTCGATAACACACACACACACACACACACACACACACACACACACACAATATATATATATATATATATATATATATATATATATATATATATATATATATATATATATATATATATATATATATATATATATATCAACTTTTCACGCGTCGTCTGCAACGTCGTTTCGTATGCTCCGTGGTTTCGTCGTTTAATATCTGTATAGCCGTAGTTTAAGAGACATTTGGCTCGAAAAGTCATGTTTGATTACTAACATATGGCGACAGCGCGTTCTCCGTAGATAACTGAAGAATAACTCCACAAGAAGAAAACGTTGACCGCTGCGGAAATGCCCACCGAAGTGCGCGTTTTGTCTGTTTCAGCAGCTGCTGCCATAAGAGCGTGCCAGGCCGCGTAAATTACTATTGGTGTATGTCATTACGTGTTGACCTCTCGCTGAAGCGCAGCCTGCTTTCTTCCCACTTAAAAGAAAAATTAATGTCCTTTGTTAACGCTATTTTTTAGAAGCCCATGTGGCGGTTCCCTGATATCTTGGGCTATATATATATATATATATATATATATATATATATATATATATATATATATATATATATATATATATATATATAACACAGTGAGGCAGTGGTAACAACACCGTTTTATTAAGCCTTGAGGCTACGGAGAATGGCTGACCCCAAGGCACAGATCTGACCCCTAAATAACCCACCGCAGATAAATATGAAGAGACCTAGGTGATGATGAGTATGTGCACATGAAGTAGAAGTGCCTAATGATTGCACACATTATATATATACATAATTAACTGAACTGTGTCGTGGCAATCACTATCTAGATTAGGTGAACTGCATTCGTGAATTGACGCGTGCACAATGTTGACTGAAAGACTGGCAGCTGGTCACATGCACTTCAATTTACTGTGCACCTTTTCACGGAAGGCTCCCTGGGCGCTGCCATAACCCCTGCTGGGTTGTGCTAAATATGCGTGACTCGCCAAAAAAAAAAAAAAAAAAGAGAGAAAGCACTGCCTAAGGTTTCCTGCAGCAGTTTTGTCGAGTTGGTAGGTCTTCATTATCCATCAGCGCACACACACACACTAAGACAAAGGGAAGTAAATAGACCACACGAATCTTCTAGTTTACTGTCGTGCATAGCCCAATATGACGGTACCCTATGCCTCCTGTGAAAAGGTCTATAGACAGCGATTTAGTTCAGGAGTATCTACTATACGCTGTGGGTTCGATGAAATTAATAATCGGTGTAATTATTAGTAGTGTATTCCAAAACCATGACTACCAGGCACGCCGTTTAGTTGTGGAAGGCTCTGGAAATTTCGACCGTGCGGGGTTCGTCAACGTACCATACCTGAATACGCGGCTAAATGCGCTGACGTCAACGTACACATCTAGTATAGGGATCGAACCCGCACCTTCCGGGCCAGGCCCCGAACGCCATAACCAGTGGCGTGCTTCGGTGAAATTAGACGCTTAGAGCTACTTTCGTGCGGCATTTCCTCATCCTCGGTTTCAACCATCAAATACCGATCACTTATTACTTGTTCGTCCTCGGGAATACCTTTCCTCTATATAAGGACCTTTGTAGAAGGTCTCTGAAGAACGCCGCGTCCGAGTATTTCACGAAGGCATGCCTCATTGTTTCTGGTTTGCGACATATAGCAAGCACTTTGAAAGCCATGGCATCACAGTCCCCGAAATGTCTGAGGGCCTGCAACTGTGTGACGGGCGCGGCGTTGAGGGCTTTGCCTTGTGATGGACTTTTGATCATGAAGGCAGAAAAAAAAAAAAGAACACTAGGAGGCGGCGCCATTAGATTCCGCTATAGCCTCGGCAAGAAAACCACCAGTGATGCCTTGAGCACGTGACCTTGAGCGCCGTGCCTCCTGGGTAGGATTAGGCCCACGTGGTTGCCTGCAGTATGCGGTAACTTTTAGTGGCGCCTGACCACACTTGAATTTATAGGTTTTGCGTATAACGCGACCTGGGCCTACTTTCCCATGATTTCCTCATCCTGTCTTCGCCTAACATGCGCCGTTGGCGTAGTCGTCCGCTTTGACCTCTCTTGACGTGACCTCTCCTTGACCAATCTGGTACAAGCGCACGCGTTTCAGTTATGGCGGCAGATTCACCCCCGCAGTCATTGCAGAACTTCACTGCTTCACTGTCCGTCAAGGTGGTCCACCTTCGCCGAGCGTGTGGCACCGGTGTAGTTCATGACTGCGTTGTAAGAGTGTCACGTGATACGACCTCCTAGCTTGTTTCATCCTGCGTGCTTATGATTGGCTATAGGCCTATAGTATTTTGGATAGTGCCACGATACTATAGTTCGCTATACTACTATAGCGATCTATAGTTCTAGAACTATAGCAAACTATACTATAGCGAACTATAGTTCTAGAACTATAGCAATCTATACTATAGCGAACTATAGTTCTAGAACTATAGCAAACTATACTATAGCGAAGTGTAGTTCGCTATACTATAGGGCTGCCCGCCACGGTGGTCTAGTGGTTATGGCACTAGGCTGCGGATCCGAAGGTCGCGGGATCGAATGCCGGCCGCGGCGGCTGAATTTCGATGGAGGCGAAATGTTGAGGCCCGTGTGCTGTGCGATGTCAGTGCACGTTAAAGAACGCCAGGTGGTCGAAATTTCCGGAGACCTCCACTACGGCGTCTCTCATAAACAGAGTTGGTTTTGGGACGTTAAACCCCACAAATCATCATACTATAGCGCTACAGTATCGCTATACTCTAGCGGGGAGTTCGATCTGGTCTCGGCCGACGGCGCCAATGCTGCTCCGGTCTTTTGTCGTGGGGTCCCGGTCGCAGCCGCCTGGAAGGGGTTAGAGACTGAAGGCCGCAGGATGACAGCCGGGCGCGATACCAACGACCTGCGAAACAGAGGGAGAGAGAGAGATAGCTGAGAAAACAAGACGGGGGCTCGGAAGCGGCCACACCACGGTCTGCCTGTCTGTCGGGTGCGAGGAGGTCGCAGACGAAGAAGAGAAGGAGGGCAAGAAGTCGCTGTAAAAAATTAACATATATAAAAAAGAAGAGCCGGCATGGCTTCTCCGGCCGCTGCTGCGCCCGTGGAAGAACCAACGCCGTCGCGCGGGGCCCCTCTCCGCCGCCCATGATTTATGGCGATACCCCGGATTGTGATTTATGTGGCGGCGTGTTATTTCTTTCTCTTGAGGCTGTCTCCCCTTCCCTTCCCATAGCAATAACCTCCTCCCTTTACGTCACCCCTCCCGTCTGCTTGTCCCGTGTGTCCGTCTCGCGTTCTCGCGAAAGAAACGATAGATAGATGGAGCAGCTCGCGGACTCCTCGAGGCCTTCCCCCCACTTTTTATCGCTCGGGGTTTTTTTATCTGCGTTCTTTTTCCTCGTTTTTGTTTGATCGTTTGTCGTTTTGTTCGTTTCCTCTAGCCTATTTCGCTTCCGAAAAGTGTTCGGTATGCCACGGTTGTTGGTGGTGGTTTTTGTTGCGGTGTTGCTTTGGGCGATGGACGGCGTCGAGATGATTTCGAAAGGAGGGGGAGGGGGGTGGAGGGTTAAGCGTTTTTTCTACCGGCTGAGGCAAGGAGAGAGAGAGAGGGTAGGACAGCGACAAAACTGCTACTGATAGCCCTACGTATGCCCCCCCCCCCTCTCTCTTTCCCGGTCGTATAATTACTCCACATTTGGCACTTTAGGCGTGCGCAGTTAAATCAAAGAGGGACTTGTTGCGCATGACAGCTCGGTAAACGGCCATTTGTTATCTGTTTCGTTGCGCTGCCGTTTCATCTTTTTATCCCCTCCCTCTCTCTTCCCGTGTGTTCTGTGTGGTTGGCATCGGCTATAAACGCACGTTTCGCTGTATCTGTGTATGCACACACGCTGTGGTTATACCTTGTCGCGTCCACCCCGCTGGGCAGCGTTTACGCGTGTTTTTGCTGTTCGCTGAATGGCTTGTACTTCGGCTTGTCTGACGACTGTTATACAGTCAGATGGACGCCTGATTGAGATGTATGGGCCACACACACACACACACACACACACACACACACACACACACACACACACACACACACACACACACACACACACACACACACACACACACTCTCTCTCTCTCTCTCTCTCTCTCGCTCTTTCTCTGCTTGAATACCCTTTGAGGCAGAGGGAGTGGGTCAGGGTTACTCAGTTTTGTACGTGTTTGTAGCAGCATGTTTGTAAGCAAACAAACAAACGGCAACGTGCAGACGAGGGAAATAAAAAATTAGCACGCCCCAACGATCCATGTTCGAATCTGCGTGCAGTGAAACCGTTTCGCATCTTTGTCTTTATTTGCAACGCTCAGTTGAGCAGGCACGCGACGGGTCTTCTTCGGCTTCTTCTGAAACCCCATTTCTACAACCAGGATTAGGCGTCTACGAAGTCGGCGATCATTTTTGAGCGAGCGAGTCTCGGAGGCCTTGCCTGAGCTGTAATGCGCGACCGGATGTCAAAGTAGGACCGCAAGTGCGTAACCGGAAGCCACTTGCATTAGACAACAGCAGCAACAGCGGGCGCGGATAGCAAAGCCAGGGGAGGTTCACAAGGGTAGCTTCATTTGATAGCAGACGAAAAAGTTCTCAGACTCGTCTGGTCGGTAGGCTTAGCTGCAGGCGACGCCTTTTGCGTGATTCAGCGCGGGCTCATCACAGCTGGAATGCTTATTGTCCACGCGGTTAGCATTGCTAGCCGAATGCCCCGCGAATGTGTGTGCAGGTATATGACTGTTCTGATGCCACTGAACAACCTCGTAAACAAGGCGGAGTCGTTCACCGTCTCCACACGCGAAATAACGCATCAATGCTCCCGATCAAACCGAGGGGTCGTCATCCGCGAGGCTCATCTTCGGTGGTGTCTGGTTCGGCACGTTTGTTATCACTGATTCCGTTAGGCCCATCCGGACTCCCCGTGGGGCGCACTATACAAAAGGAGATAAGAGGTGAGGGTGTTTTCATCGAAAGCTGAGGAGGGGGTTGCCGAGTATCAAAAAGTGTCCCATTTCAGTGCCCTGACATAAGGCGTCGTTGGAGAAGGGAGAGGGGGGGAGGGGCGAGTGTTGTCAGGCTTGTACAGATCCTCACCTGAACGAAACCCCTCGCTGTGTATACACTGCCGAGGTGCTGCTGGAGGAATGACTAGTCACTTTCTATTGTGCGCACAAGGCATGTAGGTGTCTGCTCTTCCTTCCTCTCGCAGTGCTTGTCGGTGTCTTTTCCTGCCGCTATTCAGCCGGGCAGCCGACTATTATTCGACGAGAGTGGAGGGGTGAGGCTGCCAGCTGAGTGAGGAAGGGGGAGGGGGAGGAGGTGAGGCGATGGTGCGAACCGATAGGCTTCATCATTCAGTCTGTTTTGGGTGCATCTAACGTCTGGATGGATCGGAAACGGTGATAGGTTTTGGTGGTGTGCCTGTGAGGGGGTGTTTGGGGGGAGGGCAGGGGGGGATTGAAATACCGTGTTTGGGGGCCCACAATGACGGTCGGATGCACGCCCATTCTGTCCCATTGTTGTCGCTGCTGCGGATGATGCTGTGCGCACCACTTGAGCGTTGTTCGTTTTGTCCGGGGTCCGTTTCTGGTTTTAGGATTACATTTTATGTCTCTTGTGCTTTAAACGTTGGGGATGGTTCGGTCCCTTGGACGGGCACGCATGTACGAAGGTTTGAGATAGCTCGCGTCCTCTGCTGCAAGCTGGACGTAGCGGACACGGTTTGCGACACAATATTACGCCGAAGCTGCTGTATATTAGATGTGAACACATGCTTACAGGTTGATGCGGCTTCTGTACCTTCGACTTTCGTTCTTGTTGGATGAGTGTTTATACCACAATTACCACCTTTGTGTGGTCGCTTGATTGGAATGAGAAGATCTTGGACGGTGGCTTGAGTACACATGGTGGCACTGCAAACAACCGTGACGGCAGGAGTTAGGACGTTCAGGTTGTGCGGCTGATTAAATTAATTCAGGTTCGATAGCCAAGAATGATAGCCCGGTATCGTCGTGATCAAGCGAGAATGCCGATTGACCGTTCGTATCCGGATTTGAATTGATTGATTGATTGATTGATTGATTCGTGTGGTTTTAATGTCAGGAAGCAACATCTGGGCTTCAAATGGTATGTGGTATACAGTTGTGAACTCCGTTTTCATATCGCCCCGCCACGGTGGCCTAGTGGCTATGGCACTCGGCTGCTGATCCGAATCCCGGCCGCGGCGGCTACATTTCGACGGAGGCTAAATGTTGAGGCCCGTGTGCTGTGCGATGTCAGTGCGCGTAAAAAACCCCAGGTGTTCGAAACTTCCGGAGACCTCCATTACGGCGTCTCTCATAATCAGAGCTGGTTTTGGGACGTTAAACCCCACAAATCAATCAGTCAAATCCGATATGCAACCCGCCAGTGTTTGAGATCGAACCCGGGACCTCGTCTTCAGGGCCAGAAGGTCCCGTAACTATTGCGCCGTAGCGGCTTATGCCAAGTCGGCGAAGAGAAGGATTCGTTATGACGCCAGACGCAGTTGTCTCACCACATTTTTTCCTATCAAAAGCTCTCGACCCTGTCACGAAATGGATCGTTCTCGCTTAATCAAGCGCCGCTCAATCGCGCGGACAAACCGGAAGACCCCCGTTTGACATTCTATGCGCGCGCAAAGATTGCTTATCTCGCTCTTACGATCACCTCGCACGCGCGCGTTATCTTCATTTCCGTGTTCACGGCCGCAGCGAGCGGGAATAGAGATTTCGTACGGGTCGAGTTGTGAAACCTTTTTGGCTGTGGCCGAGGTGTCCGAATGGGGCACGATTATGCATTCTTTCGAGGCACTACGCAGGTTGCCCTTTGGCGCCGTCCGATTGAACCTCGTTGGTTCGCTGGTGAAACAAAGAAACAGAGACATATATACAACACGCTTTGCTGCGTCTGTTTGCCGATGGCATGATATATATATATATATATATATATATATATATATATATATATATATATATATATATATATATATATATATATATATATATATATATATATCGGCAGCTGTTGGTGCAACGTATACCTCGCTAGACAGGAGTTTGAGACGTTCGTTTTTTTTTTAGGGGCGAAGCTCCTTAAAGCGGCATTCGTTCGTCCCTCGTCGTAGTCGTAGTGCGTAACCAGTCTTACGCTTTGACCTCCAAGGTGGTGCCGGTGGGAGATTTCTCCTGTGCGTTGTTGAACAATAAAAAAAATTCGCAGCGTGCGCGTTAACTAAAAGCCGAATTCTTCTGTCTCTCATTCCCCATTAGCAGCCATTGGCATGTTCCAGTAGGAAACGTTAGTAAGTAGAAGTGTTAAAAGCCGACTTCTGCTGTCTCTCATTCCCAGTAGCAGCCATTGTTTACCTCCAAGGTAGTGCCTGGTGAGATTTCTCCTGTGCGTGATTAAACAATAAAAATTTTGTTCAAAACGCCGTTGATTGATGAAATAAACCAACGAAAGACGCCAGATGTTTTCTAAAAGCAAAACGAAAAGACGCCAGATGTTTCTAAAGCAAAACGAAAAGACGCCAGCTGCTTAACGAAAGACGCCAGATGTTTTTAAAGCAAAACGAAAAGACGCCAGCTGCTTAACGAAAGACGCCAGGTAAAGCAATGGTTTTCATCTGCAACCAGTGCAAGAACCACTTAGCTTACATTTCACCGACCACAAAGCGGTCATAATGAAAGGACAACGGAAACCAGCAATAAAAGTTTGATAAAACATTTAATCAATCGTTTCACGTCATTTTTATCGGGCGAATTAACGGAAGAAATTTCACGGTTTAACCGATGATTACTTCCAGGAGCTTCGCCCAATCTCATCATCATTCACCTCGTGGATCTGCCGTCAATTTTTTTCTTTTTTTTTTCCTCTTCAGCTCTTTTGAGATGTAACGTTTCCAGATGTAGCTCAAGAAAATGTGGCGAAAGAGAGGTCGCACAAGCACACACACACACACACACACACACACACACACACACACACACACACAATTGCTATTGCAACGATGGTTTCTGGGGGGGTGCTCGGTCCAATTGTTCATGACATGTGCCGACTTACCCAATTTTCCTTCTTTTGCTTTCAAGATCTGTGTTTATTGCGTTAACCTGTTTACTTAACTGTGCCTGCTTGGGAGCAACGATGCTATACCGACGTTCAGCTGCTCTGCTTGAAATATTTAGCATTTCATGTGTTCATTCTTTATTTAATGTTAATAATTGCTTGGGTTTTACGGGCCGTAATCACTATACGATAATGAGGCACGCCGTGAGGCTCGGGAAATTTTGACAAGCTGTGGTTCTCTTAAAGGGTATTGATAATGGACAATACTCAGGCCAATTCTACCTCCATCAGAAATGCGACTGCACGGCCGGGATTGAACCAACGTGATTGATGGATTCATGGTATTTCACGTCCCAAAATTATGTTGTGATTAAGATTTATTGATTTCTGGAGTTTAACATGTCAAAACCAGCTATGATTATGAGAGGCGCCGTAGTGGAGGACTCCGGAAATTTCGACCCGCTAAGGTTCTCCTAACGCGCACTGACATCGCACAGTGCGCGGGCCTCAACATTTCGACTCCATCGAAATGCAGCCGCTGCGGCCGCGGGATTCGATCCCGCGACCCTCGGATCAGCAGCCGAGTGCCATAACCACTAGACTACCGTGGTGGGGCGATCGAACCTTCAGTTCACCCCTTTATATAGTTGATAGTCCAACTTTCTGTCGTGCCCCACCACGGTGGTCTAGTGGCTATGGCACTCGGCTGCTGATCCGAGGGTCGCGGGATCGAATCCCGCGGCCGCAGCGGCTGCATTTCGGTGGAGTCGAAATGTTGAGGCCCGTGTGCTGTGCGATAAGAACCTCAGGTGGTCGAAATTTCCGGAGACCTCCACTACGGCGTCTCTCATAATCAGAGCTGGTTTTGGGACATTAAACCCCACAAATCAATCAATCAACTTTCTGTCGCGATGTTGAGCTACGGGTGTGTCGTTCCGGACAAAGTTCCGCCATGTTGACGCGTTTCGAGCCAACCGCACAAGACGTCGAGTTTGAGGTACATATACGGCAAAGCTGTATGATACAGACATTGTTATCACTCAGGTGATCTTTCTATCACTCCGGTGGCTAGTGTATAAATCGATCGCCGCACTGTTTTTCACAGGACGCCCGGTGTACAGGTGTACACGAATTAATTAAATCGGAAGCCGCCGCTCGTATCCGCCACATGGCGTCGCTGACGTCATTTGCGTCGTCTGCTTAAACTTGTTATTGTTCCATCGCTATTCTATATGTGCGGCAGACGTTCCCGTTTCGTCTGGTTTTATAGTTCACTTGCGGCGTCGTCTGCATGAATTTTTGTTTTCTTCTTGTTTCTTGCGCACAGCCTATAACGTTTCCGTATCGTACTTTCTCAGAGGTTAATTTCTTGTTCTTACGTGCACCTGGTGATTCCGCACAGCTGCGTTTTCAGACTGGTATGCGAGAGAGAGAGAGAGAGAGAGAAAACATTTATTTGAATGCGAAGTGTCAAAGTGTGTGCGCACCCGGTGTGTCTGTTGTTTACGCGGGATCATATCTTTTCTTTCTTAAATTTTTAAAAATTTTTAAGCATAATATTATTATCCTTATCGTCTGCATATGCTGAGAGGTGAAACTGCATTTACAATGCAGTTTCCAGGCACCTGTCTTCTGCGTATTGTTTTTTATTTCTTTTTTTTTTCACGTGCGTCACAATATGATCGTCTGCATGCAAACTTCGATTGTATGCTCCGAAGATAATGAAATCAATACGAGAGTTAGCTTAAAAGGGCATAGCGTGTGAGGACCTGACTCGTAGATTAAAATTTTAATCATCGGTTTGGCCTGCCGTAACTACGATATGATTGTGAGACAAGCCGTCGGCGTAAGGAGACGGAGAGGCAGTGCGGATTAAATGCTTAAATGGGCGCTAAAGTGAAACGCTAAAGTAATTTAGCCTGATAAAATTATTCTTTGGAAACTGCATTGTCGTTAACGTCGCCGTGTTAATTACTAGAAGAGAAGACGAGGACCAATGTTTCATTTTGTATGTTGCGCCTAAACTTACAGCACATGACGTCTCAAATCCAGGCTTCCTTTTCTTTTCCTTTCTTTTTCAGCGCTCTGGCAGGACTGGTCCTATGAAATTTTCTGAAAGCGCACATTTTAATTACATGGCTTCCTTAAAGCAAAATGTACATATGGTTAGCCCATAAAATTATGTGTGCCTTTTGTAGATGCCACGAAATATCTATTACGTCATGTGCAGAGTATTAGTGCAGAAACCTGAAAGCGGCGTCTCTACCTGTGTTTCTTTTTGTCTTATCTTTTTTTTTTGCGCGTTGATTGGCTTATGAAGCATCTTATTCTTGGAAGGAGTGATGCTTTTTTTTTTCATATTGCGCAGTCTACTAATGTGAAACAAAAAAGCCTTTTCACTTTCGGGTCCTTTTAAACGCAGCAAGATGGATCACTGGGTCTTGGTGTTGTCCGTCACTTGAGCCATCCATAAAGAAGGGTTAGCTCTTACCTTTTATTATTTTTTTTCTGATGTCACTCACAGCGTAGTCCTTTGATCGATAAATTACCAAGTGACTCTGGTCTGAGCCTTATGAAGCGAACAGACCCGTCACACGAAATGACAGCATGGAGCAGGTAGTCATTTTTTTTTCTGCGTGTAGAAATGAAGTGATTCATCATTTGCACGTTGAAAATGAGCTAGGAAAATACGATGAGCATGCATTTCATGCTATGTCCTTTTTTTCTCTTTTGGTTTTGTAGTTTGTACGATGGGTAGCTTGGATATAGGGAGCTGCACAGGAGATTTTATTCTTGGAACCAAAATTTTAAGTTCGCTAATGCGGTTGTCGATCCAGCAGTATATCATATCTCTAGTTGATGTTGAACCGCTGAGTGTTGACTTGACGGTTAGAGCGTTCTCGGCCTGAAACACACACACACACACACACACACACACACACACACACACACACACACACACACACACACACACACACACACACACACACACACACACACACACACACACACACACACACAATCCTGCAGCCAAGTCGTTTTGCCGGGCTGTTCACCATATCGTTCAAAACACATTTGGTTCGCGTAAAATAAAAAATAAATAAGACGTGATGTATACGGGGTGATCGCGCAGCGACGCCAACATTTACGAAAAGTCCTTTGCTTCGCGAGCAAGTCACCTCTTGGCATGCCAGAGTGCTTCTCGGTATAGCATCTTCAACCGAGGAAGTCACGCGAATACTTGTTTTGAGAAGTTTTGAGAAGGCAGCAGCCGCCCGAAGCGTTTCGAGTCCACGCGCAGTGCAAGCCGTAGGCGTCGCTCGGTATGCCGATTCCTTGCCCGCCGTGTTGCGGACGACACCGGCTTTTTGAAGTGGGAGGCGCTTTTAACCGCGGTACCACGGAGTGTTGTTTAGCGATACTGCGCTGGCAGCGTGTTCCAACGCTTCCTGACCCGCCGCTCGCGGAGTGTATAAACGAAGCCTTATACTTTTCTGGAGGGCCCTCCCAAGGCGATTGTTTATATCCGGCCCCACTGGAAACCCTCCTTGGCTTTCTTACTCTCCCAAGAACCCTTGAAGTTATTACTATACTGTCTTCTACTTGGTTCCCGCTGCATCTGCTGCTGCTTTCGTAAACTTTCGGTTGCTTGGAAGGGAAGAGGGGGGTCAATTTGGTCGACCGGCCGCCTTGACTGCCGCTTGTACTCAGGCTGGATCTTAGCCAAGACTGTCGAAGCGGCCACCGGGGGAGACAGAACATAAGAAAGAAAAAAAAAAAAAGAAAGAAGACAGAGAGAGAGCGACCGGGAAGGGCGCTTGAAGCTATAAGCCGCTGATTGACGTCACGCAGCCTGGTCGTGACGTCATCTCGAGGTGGAAGTTATAGCGCGAAGCGTGTGTGTTTGTCTTGTTCCTGCCAGCGGATGAGGGCGGGGGGAGGGGCGGGGGGGTTAGTTAGGGCTGTCGCGGGTGCACAAAGTGTGGCTGTTTGTAAGTGGCTGTCTTATCCGTGACGCAGCGGGCACTTGTGGTTGGACGGTCATTTAGTTACTTAACAATCCGTAATGTGTGTGTATTTCATGCTGTCTGTCTCTCGTAACGAACTAGAACGATGAGACTGACAGACTTGTATAATGGCCTTCTTAAACAGTGTGCCATTATTCTGCGAGGGCCACGAGATGGGGAGGAAGGAGAAAGAAAGAAAAGAAAAATGACGACAGAGATATAGGAAGAAACAAGACGGATGATGTTAACTCGAGGTGGTGGTTGGTTTAGTGAAGTACGATGAGACTGGGAGACTTGTATAATGACCTTCTTAAACAGCGTTCCATTATTCTGCATGGGCGACAAGATGGAAAGGAAAGAGAAAGAAAAAGAAAGAAAGAAAAATTGACGAAAGAGATATAGGAAGAAACAAGAAGGTGGTGGTTGGTTTAGAGGAGTACTGCACATACATTTTATACATTTCTTTACTGTTGCTTTAAACAGAAGCACTGGTATCGTGGATCCTAACAAAAGTATCGTGATATGTACCTCGGAATGCGATGCACTTATCTTTAAAGTACATATCTTTAATAATAATACATATCTTATCAGAAGCCCACATTCATCTTCGAAGGGGTGGTGTAATATGTGATGTGCCGACACAGTCGGACGTAGGTTTAATTCACGTGCGGACCTCAACTCTTGCCGGAGTAGCAGCAGCTCTGTCGGCTGCTCTCAGACGCACGCGGTGCACGCAAGTTAACGATTTATTTGACTGTCATTAAAATGAAGTGATCGCCGAAATCGATGTCGGCGATTTCGGCGATCTTCAGGCTACTACTGTGTTCGCTCGTCACGGCGTTCACCAATGACGTGTGGCTGGTTGGAAGATGCTTGGCGACAGATACATTTAAAAATCAAATTCAAATGCTTTATACGTGTTTCGCCGGCTCCGCTGTGCTGGGAGCGTTAACAATTCATGGCAAGAAAAGGTCCTTTTTTTGTTTTTTGTTTTTCGCCGCCTCGAAGTCATGTCGGTACTCCTCCAACCTCGCAGACGTGACCTTCCTGTTCAGGTTTCAGTTTATTTATATAAGCATCAATTACATAACACTTGTATACAGATGAGGGTTCCAGAGTGTAAATACTGAAAACGGGACCCTCAGTTAAAAACTACACGAAGTTGTCACGTTGTCACGAAGGCGCGGCTTATAAGTGCAGAATAATTTTTCCAACTAACCTTCAGAAGGTGATCTTGTTCTTAAATTGTCTAGCTTGGTATTTTGTTCAACCGCTTCACTTTTGCTCCACGTATACGGATATCTGTACCTGGTATTTGTATCTGTACCACCGCCACGTTCTTTCAACAGAAAGCGTCCGGGCCTACAGATATTAAAATTCAACTCGCTACTTACCTTTATCCCCGTAATCATTGTGGACTTAGCTTCGCTCCACTGAATCTAACAGGTTGTCACCGAGTCGAAGCTCGGGCGAGTTCGTTATCAAAGTGTCTCGCCGGTGGTTCGTCCGATGTCCACGTGACGCTGACGTGTCCTCGCCTTTTGCCTTGTGCGCAGTACGATGACCCGGTACCCCACTACGGCGGCGGCGCTGGCGGCGGGGGCACGGCCCTGGAGGGACCCCTGGGGGGCTACGACCCCCACGGCCGCATGCAGCAGCTGGCACACAGCCCGCACCCCATGAACGCCGCGGCCGCCATGTACACCAACCATGGAGCTGCCGGAGCCGCCAATCACGTGATGGGCGCCGTGCCGGACGTCCACAAGCGAGACAAGGACGCCATCTATGGGTGAGCGCTTTATCTTTGGAGTTGTACTTTCGAAATGTTGTCTCTGAAGAGGAAAGTGTATAACAGCTGCGTCTTACCGGTACTCACCTACGGGGCAGACACTTGGAGGCTCAACTAAGAGGGTTCAGCTTAAATTGAGGACGACGCAGGGAGCAATGGAACGGAAAGTGGTAGGTGTAACAATAAGGGACAAGAAGAGAGCGGAGTGGGTTAGGGAACAAACGCGTGTTAGGGATATGTTAATCGAAATTAAGAAGGAATGGACTTGGACGGGCCATGTAATGCGAAGGCAAGACAACCGTTGGTCATTAAGGGTAACAGCGGATTCCTAGAGAAGGCAAGCGTGGCAGGGGGCGACAGAAAGTTGCGTGAGCAGATGAGATCAAGAAGTTTGCGGGGATAAATTGGGCCCAGTTAGCACAGGACAGGGATAATTGGAGATCTACGGGAGAGGCCTTTGCTCTGCAGTGGCGTCGACAGGTTTATGATGATGATGATGCCGAAGATATTTCGAAAGTACGCCCATCGGCATAAGAAGTTGTGTGCTCAGACTATGTGGACAGTACAGGTGATTCTCCTATATGAGTCGGTGTGATTCGGTGGTTGCACGCCCTTGAAGCCAAGTATCATGATTCTATGGTCTGGATGCACGAAGGCCCCAGTGTTAGCTCGAGTGTTAGTCCCTGTGCTTGCCCCGGCGTTAGTCTCAGTGTTAGCCACGTTGTTCGCAGTCGTGTTATCCCCAGTGGGTGCTTCAGTGACAGCCTCAGTG
This sequence comes from Hyalomma asiaticum, assembly GCA_013339685.2. Lineage (NCBI taxonomy): Eukaryota > Metazoa > Arthropoda > Arachnida > Ixodida > Ixodidae > Hyalomma > Hyalomma asiaticum. Next base: position 19,224,078 of record CM023487.1, read on the forward strand.
CTCGCCCCTATGCTGGACCCATGTTCGCCCCACTGTGCTCCTCGGTGTTAGCCAGAATGTGCGATTCAGAGTTAGCCCCAGTGTTAACGCTAGTGTTAGCGCCACTGGTCTACCCGTGCCCACCACAGGGTGTTCTTCAGTGTTAGCCCCCAGTGCCCGACCCAGTGTTAGACCCGTGTTTGCCTCAGTGTTTGTCCCGGTGTGTCACCCCAGTGTAGGGCGGGCACTGAGACTTTTATAGTTTCACTGAGCACCTTTACGCTCAACATTACACTCAATCATTGCTTCGAGTGTCTTGAAGTTTAGTGCGAAGGAAACAATTCATGTTTATGTGCACGACAACAGCATGTGACATTGCCCAAATGGAACTTGGTTGATGCTGAAGCCACGTTCGAATTAGTTATCGATTGTTGACAGCGCTGTGTTCTGTGACGTTCAAAAGTTTTCTTCTTATATAGGGAGCTTCAATATATCGTACAGCGCATGAACAATCGGCATACCGGCTAGGTTAGGCTGTGTGTATTTAAATAAGTGTCTACGCGAACTGTGTACATTTGGGTGCGGTTCATGAATAGTACAATGGCTGTCTGTATATGCAGTTACAATGAACTGTCCGCATTCTCCCGGTTGCTAATATGCGGTGCAGAAACATGGAAGATAGCAACAGAAACTCTAGCTGAAATTGAGCACCGCGCAAGTTGCTATGGAAAGAAAAGTGATATGTGTAACGTTAGGAGGCAGGAAGTGAACTGAATGGATGACGAAGCAAAGAGGAGCAACTGATATCCTTTAAGATAAAAAAAGTGGACCTGGGCAGGAGATGTAATGCGAGGTACAGACAGCCGACGGACAGTGGGAACAGAGTGGATACCTATAGAGATGGGAAACGCAGCAGAGGCAGGCAAAAGGTCAGATGGGTCGATGAAGTTAAGAAATATGCGCATGCATAAGGTGGAAGCGACTTGCTTAGTGCAGGACGAACTGGAAATCATTTGGAGAGGCCTTCGTCCTGCAGTGAACTTAAAAATAGGCTGATCACGATGAAGCCGGCTGGCATTTTCTATGTGTGCACGTGATACACTGAAGTGTTCGATTTCGGTGGTTCGTCGATCTATTGTTATATGTAGTTCAGTGCACATTTGCTCGAGCGGGAACATTTAAATGTACTTATTCTTCTAATAACGGATGTTTGTATTGTAGGGCTTGCGAACTACATCTAGAGGATAAGTGTATTTTCTTATGCAAGAGACACCATCTTTAAAGATAACTCGTCTAGAAACGTGACGAGTCGTGCAAAAATTGTCGTCTTAAATGACGCCAATACTTTTTTTTTGCCAATTCCTGAATAATTTGCAAAAATTTTATTTTGTAACGTCCACAAAGGACAGTGTCAGACCACTTTGTACTCGTATTAGTAGCTTGTTCAGGGTAAACACATAGTCATAAACGTATGCAGGGATTCTGTAAGGCTATGACCGTGCAATATTTGCAGAAATTTGATTGACGTGTATAGGAAAAAAGAAAAAAAGCATATCAAATTGACATTGTCAACGGTATTCTGTGAGCTGTTAGCTTCTTACAAGCAATCCACGTGTTGCAGCGTGTTCCTAAGGACCCATGATAAGCATACTGCAGATGTAATGTGTTGAAATATACGCGTAGGCTCAGTGATAACTATTCCATTTTTGTGACTGTCATGTAATAAAATGGCGTTTCCATTTTTTGTAATGTACGCATACGATCTTTAAGTACGGTTTCGAAAGGTCGCACTATATATAGTCAACATTTCGCATGCAGGTGGTCTGTAGACTAACCAGCCTCAATGCTAAGCACTTTAATTGTCTTGTTATAGGCACATTTTCAAGTCGCTTCCACATCATATGAAACCACACACACAAAGAAGAAAAGGCAAATAAAAATAAAACGATCCAATCCCTGTAGAAGGACTTAGTCTGTAGGTCGCCTGTAGAAGGTTCATAAGGTGCCGTCACATAGCTCTTTTAAAGTGAATTGGCCCATTTACAGCATTCACGTGCAGACAGTTTTCATCAACCACGACATCCATGTTATCTGCGGTCGAAAACATGTGCGCGTCTGGCGATAAGCAAATATTTAATTAAAATGGCTATCTGCGTATATCCTGGCTATTTAAGTAGCTGTACTTCGCTGAGGTGTGCGGATGGTCCGTTTATGCGCTGCAGTTCAGACTATACGCAAGTCCGTGGTGGTAAATCGATTGAGGTGTCCTCTAAACGTATACGCTCTTACGAGTTATTTAAAAATTACTGTCTCTAGAATATCAGCCAGCTGCATGTTCAGAGAGATATAACCTGACTACGTTAGCTAGATGGCTCGCAAAAGGTGCAGAGCGTCTTTACGAACTGTTCAAGTGTACTTTCGTAACTGTTCAGTCTGTAAAGTCGCACACTTTACATCTAATAATAGACTTATTGTATGCATGATAGTCGCACGTTGCCTGCGGAGGCGGCGCAGTAGGGAGCTTGCAGGCATACTAAGTCGTCTTGTGACACGTCTATGTATGTATCTTACAGATTGCCCTAACCTGTTTTGGTAAGATTGCGATAAGATTGCTTTTGTGGACCCACGACTACAGGCACTGCTTTGACGACATTGCTTCGACACATTGGTAGCCCGCGTACAGACAAGCCAATAAATATTCCACGCAGCCACCTTGGGGTTTCTGTATGAAGTCTATAAGCTTGTTTATAGACTATCCAAGTCTATTTAGCTGTGTTTTTTTTTTAATCTGTGAACGCACGCAATTACACGTGTCGATCGGATCGTCTGGCCACTGCGATACTGGCGCGCTACAAAGAGCCAGAATGATATTTACGAAAAATCGCAATTGGTTTGTAGGAGCGCAGCGACCTCTACAAGACGTCTAGCCGTAGACGTTTTTATGGACTTCCTAAGTCTATTTCGATAAGGATCGGCTCGTGTCGAGGATTCGTCGGCAATATGCGCGCGGTATGCCATGCAGGAGTAAAGCCGGCAACAGCAGCAGCAGAAACAGCAATAGCAACAGCAGCAGCAGCGGCGGCGACGGCAGCAGCAACAGAGGCTAGAAACGAGCAAGCAGAGCAGCGTGCAGCTGTTGGCTCCGTAGCAGGTGGGGAACGAAAGCGGCTCGGCCTGCGTCGCCCGACAGAGCGATCGTTGCACGAGGGAGAGGTTGGGAAGGGCGGGGAGGGAGAGTGGAGGAGAGGTGAGGGAGGGTAGGCGCGCGACGCAACCAGCCTACACACAAGGCAGCCAGCAGCGGCTTCGCGCAACAGCGTCTAAACGAAAAAAAAAAAAAAAAAAGACAACCTCGACAAGAAAGCAAGGAACACTATGCAGGTTGCGCTGTGTGTGTGTGGGGGGGGGGGGGTTGGCTCTTGCAGCACAAAACCGGAAAGCTCGAAATGCGAGTGCCCGAAAATAAATTAATAAAAAAGGAATGCGAAAGAAAGAAGGAAAGCATGCTTCGCGAACAAGCGTGCGGTTTTCAAAACGCGCACGTAACCACCGACACTGCCTAGATAAGTAGGTAGCTGGATTGATAAGAGAGATAAATGGATGCTCCTAATGAGGTGCTGCGGAAAGGGACAGCTGTAACCAGGACACCAGGCCGACAGTTCTAGTGTCCCGGATATAGCTATCGCTTTGTGGGTGTGATGATAAAGATAGGGTATACACGCTTTCGCTGTATCGAGAAAGAGCCATATGGATAGTCTAGAGACCTCCTTTTATAGATCCGGCGAGCGTTGTTTGTCCCCACGGTGTACCGCCGACGAGATACACCGGCGGTACAAGGCAAAGCTTACGGAGCGGCGATTGTTTCTATGCAGATTCGGGAGCAGTACTGCGATGGTATGCGCCTCAAACGTCAAACTTCCCAATTTTTGTTTGTTCAGTGAGTAATTTGCGTTCGTACAGGTTGCATGCTACTTGATCGGACGATAGTTCGTGCATTGAAATGACATGCACGGACAGGGTGGTGGTGCATGTGCATTGTAAGCGATGCGTATCGTGCACAGCTGCTTAATCTGCCGTGCGCACCACGTGTGAGATAGACGCTTCATGGCATCATTCAGCGTTTAACCCTCCGCACAATAGAGAGCTCGGTAAATAAAGAAGAAGGTGGGTATAGAAACCGAGGAACAGAAGATTCAATAAGTGATATCGGCCTGCTGCAGAGGCATTTCGCGCCAGCATACTAAATATGTTGGCGCAAATTTAGAAAAAAAAAAAGAAGATAAAGGGCACCAATCCGTACATGTATGTTGGGTTTTGTTGCAGAGACAGTGACAACTCAGTAAATTGGAAATAATTGAGGAATGTTCAGCGAGGAGACGTTCTATTTCACCCTTGTGGTTATAGCATCCGGTACTAAAAGCCCGTAATTCAAATGCAGTCGTTGGAACTTCTTTACCGTGTTAACATTAAAGCCTTATGTGTCTCATGAGTTGAAATATAGCCTATCCAGTTTCTGTGTTATTCTCCAAGTTTCTGCCCCGTTTTAAGTTACTTCTGGCTATATGTAGTGGTTGAATACGTTTTAGGGATGTTGTAAGTTGCCGGTGGTGAGTTGGGAATGCCCTACAATGTGCACACGAATTCGCTTTTGTTCTTTGGTGACATTCAGAGACTACAGCTGATCAGAGGACCTGCAGTAGTGACCGACGGCCTAGCGGACATTAGCAGGAGAAAGAAAAAGAAAAATGGACCTAGGGTGATCGACACGTAAGAAAATATCAGATAACCCGTGGTCAGTTGGGTCGGTGGAATGGACACCAATGGAGGGAAAACGCGGCCGTAATCGCGACACGGAGTTGGATGCCATGGAGGGGGACGAAATTAAGAAAAAAAAATTGGCCGCGTATCTGCGTGCTTCGCTGCAAATGTCGTCGAAAGACGATAGTCTTCTGCCGGCCGCACTACGCTGTGTGAGATATGGACGCCATCTGGCAGCGCCGTCGAGAAACATGAGCTTGTGCAGAATGCCTGGGCAACTGCCAGGAAGCAGCACCATATCGTCGGCAGAGGCCTTTTTCGTGCATAGCGTCGCATTTTTAGCGCAGCCTAAAAAACACTAGGGTTTTTAGAATTACGTATCTATGTAGTGCTTTCTAGCAAAGGAACACACCGCCTAAAAAGAACGTATTGATGTTGCACCTCAGATATGCGTAATATTTGCTTTTTGTTAGACAATGTTCACAAGTATGAACGCAGCTACCAGTTCAATATGGCTGGGCGTTAGGCAAGTGTTTAAGGTTTGGCCGGGTGGCTCAATTGTGTGACAGACAGACAGACCAAAATTTCCGCGTTCAAGTATCCCAAGAAAGACTGTCGTCCTTAAAAAAAGAATTTGCGGTCATAAAACGGAATCTGCTCGCACGGGACATTGGCAGATGGGAAAGGCCTGGGAGAGGCCATCCGTCCTGCACTGGAGACGAGATAGGCCGACGACGACGAAGGTATTCGAATGATGAAATATCCGGCACCCACGTTGTGAGCGAACGCACGAAGAGGTTGCAGAAGTCACGTGACCGAGTGGTGTCGCCGCGGTGACGTCACCCCGCAAGCCTGCGTTACGACGTCATGTTCTAATACCGCGTCTAATGGAGGTCGGCACAGCATACAGACGTAACCGTCGTCGCATTCAGACATGTCGCGCTGTCGCACTTTAGTGCTCGTGGAGAGACTGAGGTGCCTCTGTAGTTTCCTTTCTTTTGCGTTTGTCGTGGTGTGCGTGACGGTGCGCCGACGTCACTGGCGCGTGCTTGTGACGTCACTCGCTGTTATGTATCCTGGCGTTCGCTTTAAATGGCGGGGACCTACAGTTAAACAAATGTGAGGCACTGAAAAAAAAATTATCAGAGAACGTTGTTCTGTATAGGGAACAGATTGCTAGGCGTAGCCGTAATTCGTGCGTTGCACTTGGTGCAAGTAGTTCGCGGAACACCCCCCCCCCCCCCCCCTCTTTTTTCTAACTCGGCGTTCGGCGTGGACTGCGCGTACCTTGTAATGTGCTCGTTCCGGACGAGCTGTGCGACATGTGGTTGCGGGCGCGGATTTCGAAATGAAAACTAAAAAAAGGAGAGAGAGAGAGAGATCCGTATGCATCCCTACACTGCAACGTGTTCCAGCTCCTCTTTATTTTATTTTATTTCATTTTTTTCTTGTCCTGGCGTTCCTGTGTACACATGCCAGCTTGCGAATGAAACGTGGCAGGTAGGTGTTTCGTTATAGCACCGGAGATACCGCGAAATGAATTTAAAATTTCGTGAAAGGAGCTGCGCTAGAACACGCGCAACGGGGTGAGAGGGAAATTGCCGGGACTGATTGGCGCACTTGTTGCAACAGACAGCCCGTGTGGCCCGACTGTGTATGTGTGTACGCGTTTAATATACGCTTCCTTAACTTTTATAGTTCGTTCCGGTTCGCGTGTATATGCGTCAGCATGTTTTTTTTATTTTCTTTCTTTATTTCTCTTTCCGATTCGTTCCATAAGAGCTTTCGAGTGCGAATCGTTGCTGAAGCGAGGATGCTGAAGTTTTCTTGTTTTTTTTCTTTTTATCGTCCTTGCATTGTTGTTGTCGGCGTGTTGTTTTGATGAGTGGAATTTTTTCAAATTTCCCACCAGCGAGGAAGCGAAGGTCAATCTAAGAAGGAAGCTACCTGCAATAAATATAAAAAGAAAGAGAAGAGAGAGAGAGAGAGAACGTTGTTAAAAGTAAAACGAAACACACTTTTGCTTTGATGTTCGTAGTAAATTAGTTTGACAAGACAAAAATATTGGAAGCATTCAGCCCTGTGAAGTTGGTTCAGATGGAGCCAACGATTCACGAATATCAGTTCACCTTTATTGGCACGTGCACTCGGGCGCTGTTGATATTGCGCGAAATTGCAGAACGACTATATAGTCCCACCTGCGAAGCTGCAGTTGCGACATTATTCAAGGTTATCTTAGGTAGAGCAGTCTCCTCCTTCAAGTTCCTGGGCTTTCGTTTAAACACGCTGAAAAATCATAGTCGTAACAACAACAAAAAATTACGTCAGCTCCTCTGGAAGTGTATGACACTTTTATCTGAATATCATTAGAAGAAAACAAATTGTGCAGCAACATCAATGCCATTTCTGTTTACTGCCAGAGTTATAGAAATTCTATTGAGATTCTATAGATATCCTGTTGAGATTATATTGACATTCTGTTGATATTCTATTGAATCCCTATTGAATTCCGTGTCCCTATTGAATACGGACTATTTTGGGGCACTTTCACATATGTAACGGGTAGGCGTTCTCGTTACGACGGAGCCGGTGGAAATTCGCCTTATAATACGTGGTGTGGCATAGCGGTTTCATGCAAAACCTGTCACCGGGTTGTCGTTAGCTCCCACATACATAGTCTGCGTTGTTTCTTTTTTTCCCCCTGTTCTTCTTTAGCCGTTTTTTTCCTCGCAAACCATTCCAACTGTCGTCGCTGCTACGTGAGATAACCTGGCATAACCTCTATGACGAAAAAAAACATGTAAAAATAATTTAAAAATTCCGGTGTTTTTGTCCATGCGATATTAGAGCGTGTACGTTGTTAGCCAGCTCGCGCACGCGTTGTGGTGCTTGCTTGCTTCCTTCATTGTTCGCATCATGCCAGCTGCGTTTTAATCGATGACCCTCCGCTGTTTTTTATTCGTTCCTCCCCGGCGCCTAACCCTTCCTTTCACTCCTCTCTCATTTCTCCAGCTTTTGTACGGTTTCGTAAGCTGCACGCACTCTGTCTATACATACACGCGTGCACTCTCGTGCATAGAGCAATCGCTCATGCTTCCCCCCCACTTCTTTTTTGCAATCCCATGTGCTCGCACCGGTGCGGGCTTTTTTGTCCGTGTTTTTTTCTTCTTTTTTGTTTTATACCTGCTTTATTTTTCTGTCGTGAGGTCTGGAGAAGCTATTGTGTACCCACCCGCTGTGTCGCGGAATTATCGAGGAACGGGTCTGCGTGTGGAGAGGAACAATAGATCGTCTCCATAAGCGTATGGTTATATCTGTGTTATATACCGTTAAATATAGGTATACGCCGACATGGCCGCTCCCTCTCTCTACCGCCTGTGCATGTGCGGGGCCCGACACAGAGAAAATTGGTCACAATGGGCACAGCTAGGACCCCGATAATTGCAGATCTGTGGGAGAGGCCATTTGCCCTGCAGTAGGGCGTAGACAGATTGTTGATGATGATGATGATGACGACACGAACACGTGGTTACCGTAGTTACCACGTGCCCCCGGCCGACACCACGTGGTTAAATGTGGTAAACTTTGTAAAGATAAAAAGTACCACGATTTCAGATCATTTCCGCCACGTCGCGACTGCTATACGTAGCACGTTCTAATTTCGTGCTGTGTCATTTTTTTGCGTGTGTTTATTTCGCAACAAATACATTTCACTTGTGTGGTGTATGCCTCCTTTGCTGTTTTGGGCTTAATTATGTGTTGAGTTGATGTGGCTGTATGTAAAAGAAAGATTAAATGAAAGAAAGAGATAGCGTCCTCTTGGCAGACTTATTAACTGGAACATGAAAAAAAAAAATGGAATTAGTAATATTAGATGTTTTTCGTAAGCGTATCGCGGAATGTCTCGAACGTATATGGTTACCCAGTAATTGTATATCCCTTATACGGGTATATGTGATATTGCGTATCAACAGACATTCAATTGTAAAGCAACATAAAGTCAACAAAAAGTAGTGTAGCTATGATGGCGACAAGGTGATCGTTAAGTGCACACTGTTATGTTTTTATTGACCTTATACAGTACACCGCAGACCGTGGGTAGTTTCAGCTGAGTTTCATGTATCGTTCTTTTACCAAAGGAACAAGGTGCGAATAGCTGTGGGCCGGTTGTGTCCCAAAAAGAGAGAGGGAAAAAAAAAAAAGAAAAACACTGCGTAGTGCTGGCGCACCTTACCCTAGGCAATTAGGAATTGAGGGGCTATTTCATTTTGCATTACAATTCGAAGGCTTGTAACGCCTGGGAGAGACCCGTGTATCCACAACGTACATTCGTAATCAGACGTCCCCTCCCCGCCTCCTACCTCTGTATCTGTGCATCCATTACCGCTCGGAAAGTTGTAAACGTGCTCACTTGCCTACCGCTAGTGCCTGAAATGAGTCACATCAAGAGCGCTTATCTTTTATTTATTTATTTACGGAGTTCCTGCAACGCCGTAGTGGCATTACTGCAGGGGGGTATACATACAAAGTCCAATATGGTTGCTAACATTTCTGCGATAGTACACCTTAACATTCTGGGAAATTATAACAATATGTAATAATTACAGCACGCAATCAAAAATATTTTCGTACAATCTGGCACGTGGCAAACAGGTACAAAAAGTGAATAGGCATGTCACTATGTCACAACGATGAAAAAAAAGCGCTGTTATCACTCAGGTTTACGATATCTTCGGGAAGTTCATTCCAGTCTCTAATTGTTTTTAAAAAGAAGGAGTTGGCGAAAGTTGTGGTTTTGAATGCGTATTCTCGTATTTTATGTGTGCGCTGGCATCTTGTGGAACGATATGTTGGTGCTAGTAAGTATTCCGACTTATCAATTCCTGTTAGGTTATAGTATATACTATGCAGAAGTTTTAATCGAAGTTTCCGTCTTCTAGATTGTAGAGTTTCGCAGCCTAATGTGGCCTTTATTTCTGATATACTAGCAAATGGGTCGTAATACTTGCTGACGAAACGGGCTGCCTGGTTTTAAACTTTTTCTATTGTTTCTGCAAGATACTTTTGAGCCGGGTCCCAGATAACACAAGCATATTCAAGTATAGACCTTGCATGCAGGAAGTTCTTTAATGATTACTTAATCCACTCGACCATATATGATGTGAACGTGATAAGAAAGATAGCGAATTATCACTCCAGGCTCGAATGTAGTGACGCACACTTTATGAATGTGCGAAATTACGCCCGATTTTATCACTACACACTTTGTATACCCTCTTGCAAGACTGATCAAGACATGTAGTCTGCCGATTCGTTCACAGTGCGTATCAAGCAAACTCGAAGTGTCATCCAATTTTCGCCGCCTCAGAATCGTTTCAGCCCCGCCACGGTGGTCTAGTGGTTATGGCACTCGGCTGCTGATCCGAAGGTCGCGGGATCGAATCCCGGCAGCGGCGGCTGCATTTCGATGGAGGCGAAATGTTGAGGCCCGTGTGCTGTGCGATGTCAGTGCACGTTAAAGAACCCCAGGTGGTCGAAATTTCCGGATAACTCCACTACGGCGTCTCTCATAATCAGAGCTGGTTTTGGGACGTTAAACACCACAAATCAATCAATCAGATATGTTCGTGAACAGCAAAACGCATCAAAGTGTACGGGCCATCTAGGCGTGCATCACAAACACGCGTGAAACGATAGGACGCTATAGAGCCAGCAAGTGGTTCGTACAAGCTCTTGCTGTTTTTGTTATTTTTTAATGGGTAGTTTTCCATACAACGTAGGAAAGGAGGGGGGGGGGGGGGCGAGGGTTAACGAATGCGCAGTTTACACGTGTTGTATAGGAGGGGCCCGTCGGCGCCGTATGTCCCGAGGTGGCAGCGAACACCTGTATAATTGCTGTTTCCGGTGTACAGTGGAGTGGTAGTGTGCTTTTTTTGTCACCTTAATATCCTACTTCCACGGGCAGCCGGCGTGCAGCAGCGACTCACCGCTTTTTCGCGTATACACGCTTGTACTTCTTTTTTTATGGCCTACTCTGCATGTGCTGCTATCATCATCATCATCGTAACTGTTGATGTCCTCGCACATCTACTGCGACAAGATTCACCCCTTTTTTTTATATATTTGTCACCCCGCCACGGTGGTCTAGTGGCTATGGTACTCGGCTGCTGATCCGAGGGTCGCGGGATCGAATCCGGGAGGCGAAATGTTGAGGCCCGTGTGCTGTGCGATGTCAGTGCACGTTAAACAACCACAGGCGGTCAAAATTTGCGGAGACCTCCACTACGGCATATCTCATAATCACAGCTTGTTTTGGGAGGCAAAACCCCAGAAATCAACATATATATGTATAGTTCTCATAGATAGTTCTCTCTGACATATATATGTCATATATATGTATAGTTCTCTCTGACACACACACTTTCTTTTATGTTTTGGATGAATGATGGAAAATACGATCATATGTACGAATGCAAAGCAGAATGAAGCAATGGATTAACGAGTGCACGTAAGGTTAATAGACCGATTGCACACACGGAAGAAGTTGAAGAGAAGGAAGCGCTTGCAGAGTACATTGAAGACACTAGCATTAGTATCAGTCTGGACAGGCCATATGTAACGTCAACACACACTTAACGTCTTGTATACGACTAGATAACCAGGTATACAAACAATAACGAAGGCGAAAACAGCAGCACTCGTCGCTTCGAGTTGTTACATTCCTCTGACTCAGTTCCCTCCCTGTACTGAGATTTTTTTTATGGCGTAGTCGGTATTTTATCCTTTATTTTTTTAACCCGTCACCGCCGACAACACCGCTTTACGTTGATTGGTGCCGACTCGTCGCTCTCGTCGTCGCTCTGGTACTGATATGTCTTCGTGAAAAAGCGAAACAAAGCGAGTCCGAAAACAATACAAACGAGAAAACGGCGAAAGGAGAAGCTCTGTACGTGGGCGGCGTATCTCATTGTCACGTCGGCCTCGTCGGTTTTACGCTGAACCACTTCGGCACTTTATCGCGTGCCGGCATTGATTTCCCCTTCGCGTATGCCCTTGCTTTATTTATCTTTTTTTTTTTTTGGTTTTATGTGCCGTTACCGTGGGGTGGTGGCGAGGTGTCGCTTAGCATAATGGAACGGGCGTCTTTTGTTAAAAAGCCAGTGTTTTTTGAAGCGTGCTCCGTACATCCTTAGTCTTCTGATCAAATTATTGAGAGACCGTGGTACGTTGCTGAAGCGTTGTCATATATTCTTGAACTGTTACTGGGAATCTCATAGCTATCGCTTCAGAGACGTAAATGTCAAAGACCATTGGTGGTCGAAATCATGACCTAGGAGCTCGAAACCGGGAACCCTGACTTCATCAAGCTAGACTTAAGAATAATTTTCTTTCTTTCTTTCTTTCTTTCTTTCTTTCTTTCTTTCTTTCTTTCTTTCTTTCTTTCTTTCTTTCTCGTAACTTTCGAGACAAAAAGTGATGTGCCATCTATTTGCTTTCGTGCTGCCCTGGCCGTGGCCGGCTGGGTAGCGGTTCATCCTCCCCAACCCTCTTTTTATCTTTGTACCTTTTGAAAGAGTTACTTTATTGCCTTTTCAATAATACGTTTGTTTTAGTTTTTCTTATTTTATCTTCAGATGCTGTTATACTTAGCGGTGCGGGAAGGAGTACCCTTTTGTTATATTTATTTTTGTTTTTTAACCCTTCTTTAACGTCAGTCGAACATCACGTGAATATAATTTGGCGTATGCTGTAAAGGTTAGAATTGAGTCACGTGTGACTGGCTCATCCCAGCTCGTGTCCTCATATACGATGCGCACATGAGTCACGCTTGTTTTTGTCATCTTAAATCGTGACATAACTGACGAGCTTATACCGCGTTGTTGATGTCATGACCTGCCACTCATGTTAGCCGTGCTGTCACTCATGTTAGCCGGCTAACACGTTCTCTTATGGACCTGAATTATTTACCAGAGAGACATTGCCTGGACAACACGAATACCGAGTTCTTAACATACCATTGAAGTGAAAATTGCCAGAATAATTCAGGATGTTATCTCTTGGACGTCTTGCAGAGTCGTTTGCAAGACGTCTACAAGACGCCTGACAGCACGCATACCGAGTTAAAGCGTACTCAAAAAACGCAGTCAGAACAATGTGCGAACCCTATGTAAGATTCGTATACGCTGTCCTTCATAACAACTGCTGAAGTGCTCTACAGGACGTCTACGAAATACGTTTATACGACATTCGATTTAAGAAGAGTTATAGCTCCCCGTCCAGTCTATTCGAGTGTACCTTTTGGGCCTCCTTTACCGAAGTTTGGTGTATTACGGCTGGCTGGCGATTTGTGACGGCTTGGGCTGTACTTTTTGTTCGACCTCTACAGGACGTCTACGAAATACGTTTATACGATATTCGACATAAGAATAGTTATAGCTCTACGTCCGGTCTATGCGAGCGTACCTTTTTTGACCTCCTTTACCAAAGTTTGGTGTATTACGGCTGGCTGGCGATTGTGACGGCTCGACTCTACTTTTTGTTCGACGTGTCGCGAGCCTCCCCCTCCATACCACTGCACCCACTCTTCCCGTGATGCATCGGCGCGTGCGTGTGTCATACCTTACACACGTCGTCTTCCTCTCCCTTCTCGCTGTGGATTCTTTTCTTTCTTTCTAAAACATTGGCTGGGCTCTGTAGGACACACGCACGCTTTTATCGATTTCAATTAGTTGACGCGCTGCCATTAGGTCGTCCGCGACGATACTAATTGGAGCCGCCGGCCAGCGTCGAGCGTGAGCGGTGGTCACGTGGTACTGTTCCGCTTGTGTACGCAGCGCTCGCTATCATCGTCCATCTTGCGTTGTGTATTGTGAACACAAGGCGTCTTGTCTTGTCGGTTGACAATAACGTTAGTAATTCTCATCTCGATTTATAGATTTCCATCGCGAATTGCAGTCGGTCTTTTCTGTGGCATTACTCGTGTATAACGTGGCACTTGTGTTTCGGTGGCAGTCTGTTAATTGTAAACTGTCACTAGTCTAGTGGCTGTGTAAACTGTCACTGGTCTAGTGGCTATGTATGGCACTCGGCTGCTGATCCGAAGGTCGCGGGTTCAAATCCCTGCCGCGGCGGTTGCATTTTCACGGAGGGAAAGTGCGTGCACTGTGCGATGTCAGTGCATGTTAGAGAACCCCAGGTGGTCGAAATTTCCGGAGCCCTCCACTACGGCGTCTCTCATGATCACCACGTGGTTTTGGGACGTAAAACTCCAGAACTCAAATCACTTTTCGGAAATAGCCCAGGCCGTCGCCTTGCGGCCTTTCTCGCTATAGCTTTTGCTTTCTGCTTGATACAACAGGTTTTGCGCGTTGACGTGCTCGCTGTGTGTGTGTGTGTGTGTGTGTGTGTGTGTGTGTGTGTGTCATATAAACACAGAAAGAGCTAGCGTCGCTTCTCGACTGTAGCTTGGATAGCCAGCTACAAAGTGTGACCTGAATCTTTACACTTATATTGAAACAGATGAACACATGCATAGTGGCTGTCGTGCGTACTCTTTGTACGGCTATCCGGCGGTACTTTTACTGCGCGATATAGTCACTGGTATTTTGGGGACGTTCTGTGAAGCAGAATAGGAAAACGTCGGGAAACAGGCGACATGCAGCACGCGGCTAATACACACGTGGGCTAGTCGGCGTCGGCCGCTGTTATTTCCTGTTCGCAAGTGCCGTATGTTTCTGGCGTACAAATATAGCCTTCCGGTACTGGAATATAACAGGTCTTCTCGTACCTTCAACTCGCATTGAGTGAACGTTATTCGTTACACATCTTGCAGTGACTCAGCAGATATGTCGCTTTCGTGTGTGAGAAGACAAGGTTTGCGTGTTTAACGAGGGAGTGAGGGATCTGCTTACTTCCGTATGTTGACAAAGCATTGCTGCGACACCACCCGGGCCCTTACCAAATAAGTGCTATGGGCCGATTCTTGGGAACGACGGTGCGACGATTCTTGGGAACGATTTAGTGCACCAGCTCTGAACAATGTAATATAGTTCAGTGCTTTTCCATTTATTTATTTATTTATTTATTTATTTATTTATTTATTTATTTATTTATTACTAGGAGGCCAGATCCGGGTTGTACGCCCTTCGATATTTTGTTTCAAAGGCCACAGATATCACCATCATCATCATCAAAGCCGCATTGAGTTCTGGGTCGTTCAGCCAATCAATAGAATCAGCATTCTTGGCATGACCGCTTCGCCTAAACCTACCACTTCGCCGTATTCGTTTCCTAAGGAGCAAAGGACAGCGCAACAGTTCATGCTTCATACGTGAAGCGTGATGTATTGGTGTCATTGGTTATCACTCATAACTATTATATCTGTGCTTTTGTATAACTTTTTCACGCAGAAATTTCGCCTCAGCATTGGTAGGGAACAGATAGTGCAATTCTCCTGTGTCTTTAAGTAGCAGGGTCAGCAGAATTATTATGAGTACGAGCAGGCAATAATTTTTTTTTATTTTTTAGAACGTTATACGCATTAAATAAGCGAATAACACAATGAAAGATACAAGGCAAGTTTGCAGATGAAGTCACTATAGCTGTCAATCGCGAATGGCTGACGTCTGTAACCTCAACACTAATTAGCATCCAGGAATCGTGCTACGACTGCAAAATAATGTCAGAATTGAATGAATGAATGAATGAATGAATGAATGAATGAATGAATGAATGAATGAATTTCAGCGAAATGCCTCGTGCACGCTTTCAAGCGCGTGCACTCTACAGTTCTTCAGTTTTCTTAAAACGCGTACCCATCCGAGATCGGTCATTGTAGACAAATCTGTCGTTATAGTGAACATGAGTCCCCCGCTTAACAGAACACCGGATAGAAGGCTTTGTTGCGCGCTGGCACGTATGCATGCATGACTGCTCCGCCGACACAGCTCCCCGTGGTTATCACATATTGACGCGATGGTCAAAACAAGGTCGCCTAGTGCGTGCGTGCGTGTGTGTGCGTGTGACAGCAGAATTAGCTGAGATCTATGTGACTTATAACTTTACAGTGATTCTGTTGGGGGGCGTGGTTCTGTGGTTTTTGTGTTACATTGTAGTGCGTTTCAGCGCTTACCGTAAAGTGGAAAATGTTCAGGTTTCAGACGGCGCCTGGTGAAGACGGGATATTCCGTTAAATCCTTTATATTCCGTTAAATCAATACATTCGTAAATTCTGCGCTCGCGGAGAAGTTTTTTAAAAGTAAGCTGCGGCATTTCCTTTCTGCAGGGCACCTGCGCAAATGTCTGTTTGTACTGTTCTGCTCTTAAATAAATAAATAAATAAATAAATGAATAAATAAATAAATCTTAGGAAGACACCTACTTATTTGAAAAAAAGAAGAGATCTTGCACAAGGATAGTGTTGGTAATAGGTAAGAGATGTACTGATAAGCCTGCGCGGGGGTTTAATCAAAGGTGGCGTTTCAATCTCAGAACACCTCCCTTAATCCCGAAATTTTCTCTGAACTTGGAACCACCCTATCCTCACTCAAACCTTAGAAATTTGTTCCGCACATGATATGTACGCACAGCATAAAGCCCCCCCCTCACACACACACACACACACACACACACACACACACACACACACACACACACACACACACACACACACACACACACACACACACACACACACACACACACACACACACACACACACACACACACACAAACACACACACACACACACACACACACACACACACACACACACAAACACACACATTTCTGGCTACGGCACTCAGCCTGCGACAAACTGACAACTACAGGCTGTCATAATTGATTCAGTCTTCCTCCTTGTGACGTGTTGGCTAATCTGATCACGAGTACATTTGTGATCGTAAATTCAAGCACCTATTATTATTATTATTATTATTATTATTATTATTATTATTATTATTATATTTGCACCTGCCAGTACAATTTTGAGCTATTAGGCTGGAAGATATATTTGAGATATGTTCGAGCGGGGGAACGACTGGGTTAACAATAGCGGAAACAAAAAATGCTGCGCGCATGTGGGAACGACTGCAAATCGGTCGATGTCGCTTGCGTCCCAACGTTTTCGAAATCTTATTGCAATCTTTTTTCCCTCTGTTGCGTTTTGTACGTTTTTTTTTTAATCATGTTTTTAGTCGGGGCATGTTCCAGCGTCTGAGGTAAAGTAATTGCCGCCCGCGCGTTCTGTATGGCTTTTATTTCGAAATTACTGCGTTTTTCCCCCCCTTTTTTTTCCTGCATGCGTGCGATTTCCGACACCGTGCTCTTGCGCGAAGCGCAAGTTTGGCGCGTGTGCGTTTCGTCATGTTCTTGCGGTTCTTTTTTATTTCTTATTTATTTTTTCTTTACAATTTCGGAGCCCGTAATTCCTGTCATCGCACATGTACGACCATTTGTTTAGGAAAGGCGGCATCGCATACCGCTTCGCTTGCGGGTATAGTCTCGCAATGCCCAGCTTTCGCTTTATCGTTTCCACTGAGAACGCGCCGTCGCTATAGGCTCCGTGCAGTCGAGTTTTCCACGTGCGACGATGGATGGATGGATGCTATGAGCGTCCCCTTTGTAACGGGGCGGTGACATGTGGGCCACCAGACTCGTAAGAAGACTTAAGAACTTTTTTTTCTCTCTCTCTCTCTCTTTAAATTTTCCTCATGCCTTTTAAATTTACTTCACTCAAATCGATCACGGAGTTCACGAATTGTTGCGCCACCTGGGTGCGACTACGAAAAGCACACCACATTGCTGCCGACCTGCCGTCTTCGCTTTCGCTGAGCGTGTTAGACCGGTGAGAGTTAGGAGAAACAATTTTAGGTACACCCGACATCAGCGCCAGAATGCACAGCCTGGCGGACAGAATAAGCAAAACTGGGGAGACTGTGGCCGGACAATATGCAAACGCGACGCGCGCGTCTCCAACTCTATTATCAGTAAGTCTACACCGCGCGTCCCACTTTCTTTTGTTTTGTTTCCTTTGAGACGCGCGCTCCAAACCTGCAGCAAACTGCAGGTTTGGGTGCTAGTGACATTTCCACGACTTCACAAGTTCGCCTTTCGTTTTAGATGCGAAGCAGATTATGGCCGGGCCTGTGTCACTCCCTCCCTCCATGCATCCATCCGCCGTGTGGTGTCTGCACACCCGCACTGCGCATGCGCATCCTCCTCCCCCCTCCTCTCCTTGTCTCATCTCCTCTCGGCATTCCTCCTCTCCGAACGGCGCGCGTTGACTATGGATACGCTCTTTCTTCGATGAACGCTTGACCAGTTCGCAAGGAACGAGAACGCGCCCTCGCCCGCGAGAGACAACGCTGACGGAGGCAGCGTCTGCTAGCGTCAAATCGATGCAAGCGCGGTGTGCACCCCTCGTGCTGCTTCGCATCGCCTCATGGTCCCCTTTAGCGGGAGATGGTGTAATTTTTTTTCCGTATCTAAATGGCCTATATTCTATATATGCGCTCATCAATATTGAACAAACTTCAAGTTTCAAAACCCCAGGAATTATTACGATTATTAGTTGCAGGAGCCGCCGCTTGTAAAGCGAGGAAGTTACAACGGCAGTCCACGAAACATCTCGTTCGCCCGTCTGCTTGTTGAATATGCGCCGCGTGTACTGCTGCTCCACACACACTCCTTTGAGCTAAGCCGCGACAGCAAGAGAGAGAGAGAGAGAGAGAGAGAGAGAGAGAGAGAGAGAGAGAGAGAGAGAGCTGTTTTAAAAGACGAGAAACGCTGGCGGCATCGTTACCGCGGCGGTCGTTATTGCGCTGACGAGCGGCGGCCGCCTCTGGCTTCGCCGCCGAATGCGGCATGCATATACAGCAGCCACTGCTTTACACAGGCGTGTTTTATTTTCGTACACACACCTTTTGCTCGGGCCGCGTGTAAGACACACGCGGCGTGCGCTATAGGGACAGGTGCTTTGCGAGGATGCCCGTGGAGCTAATGAAAAACAGGAAGGTGTAGAGGGTGGGGGGGGGGGGGGGGGCGAAGGGAACGTGGTGGCAGAGTGCTTTCACCTGGAGGGTGTCATGACTTCTTCTTCGATGGCCTCTGTAAGATGCCGGACATGGCTGTTGCGAAACGGAGGACGCGGGTTCGATTCCTGTCGCGGCGTTCCCGTTTTCGACGGAGGCTTTGAAATGCTGGAGGGCTGGGTTCTTACTGCTCGTAGTCATCATCATTGTCATCATCATATTAATAGTCGGCCTCAGGAAAGTTCTTTCTTGTAATTCAGTAAAGTTCTATGTATATATATACATGTATGTATGTATGTATGTATGTATGTATGTATGTATGTATGTATGTATGTATGTATGTATGTATGTATGTATGTATGTATGTATGTGGTGGTTTATCCAGAATCTGTTTGGGCGGGGGGTGAGGGTGAGGTGTGTTGCCCTTAGCAATAGTACAAACAAAACGGGGGGAGGGAGTATATAACAAGTCGATGGTTATCTGGAAAATTCTTGGGTGGGTGTGAGGATCCAAGTGTATAAATCTGTATAAATCCCTGATCGGACTATCTGTACGATACGCCCGCTGCAGGGCAGAGGCATCTGTCTCCAACGGGCGTCCAATTATCTCGGTCCTGTGCTAACTTGAGAAGAGGTTGTATTCCCGCAAACTTCTTGATCTCATCTGCATGACCGCCAGACTTTCTGCCGCGCCCCTGCCACGTTTGCTTTCTCTATGGATCCACTCTTGTTACCCATTAATGAACAACGGTTATCCTGCCTTCGCATTACATGCCTTCCCCGCGCCCGTATAGAAGTGAACACGCTACATACGTTAAAGAAACCGGTCAGTACTTCCAGGCCCTGCTCTACGGCGTTATCTAGTGTTACGAATGTGCTACGTACACACATATAACACGTATACCATGGCGTGGTATATGCACGTTATCGCATGTCACAAATTCGTCCAAACTGATACCGTTCACTTTCCGAGAAGGAAGAAAAAAAAAGAAACGGCGTTTTTCGTGGAAAATTGTTCAGTGCTTCACTAAGCCGTTAACGTGTGGTGCAAGATGGTGCCGCTCTTGTTTTTTGTCGGCATGAAACTTAAACTACAATGGTTCGTGTATACAATGTGAGTTACCGCGCGTACACAGACAAGGAGGACGGAGAAGGTAAACGAAGACAAGCGCTGCATATCCGAACTGCAAGATGGCGTCCATTCCGACGTCTCTGTAGCAAGCAGTCTTTTGCGTACCGTTACAATATCGCTGTATCATAACCTGCCATGCTGTGCCATTTGTCGCGTGTCGTGTAGACAACAGTGTTACGCTTGTAGACGTCAGCTCTTCAAGCAGCCGCGCAACAAAAGACTTGCCGTTTCATGCAGGTGGCCTCGATAAGAGGAAAAAAAAAAAGAGTATTGCTGGAAAATTACCAACATGAAAGCAACGAAAAATCGGCAACCCCCCCCCCTCCCCGACACACACACACACACACACACACACACACACACACACACACACACACACACACACACACACACACACACACACACACACGCGCGCGCGCGCTCTGTTTATTTGTAGCGCCGTCGAATGTCGAAGAAACGACGTGAATATGGAAGGATCGAGTTCTCGCTTGTTTGCTCTCCTGCTCCTGCGAATCTCTTTCGAGCTTAGAAAACAACATCAACAAAAAAAGAAAAACAGTCAAGTGGTATCGCAACCTCGCGAGTTGAAGAAGCGAACAAGGAGCGGCAAAAAATAAATCAAAAAGGACATCGGTGGACAACGCACCTGCGACCGAAGCTCGGCCTACCTCTGTATATAAGCTCTCGTACCACCTTGCTTCTTCTGTGGCCGGGGGTGAACGAAACAAAAAAATAGCGCATATACATATCTCGGCAATGTATGCGCATTTTGAAGTCGGCAACTGCTCAGGACAGTCCGAGTTGGATGTAGCCTTGTTTCTCTCTGCCTCGCAGTTTTTTTATTATCGCTCTACCTTTTTTTATTCGGTCGCGTTTCCTATTACGCCTGGTTCATTCGGAGTCGCACTGTGGAATTGTGGGAGGTACAGCAGTATACACCGGCAGGCTTGGTAAACGGGAGTCTGCACTTGAGAAGTAGGAAGGGGAGGGGGGGGGGGTTCAGCGATGACTCGGCGAGGTGTTTATATTCGCAAGGTGTGAATTGCCTTACCCCGAGTGCGCCGCCGGCCCGTTTTGGCGCTCTTATATGAGGTGCGTGTGTGTTGGCGCGCTCAAAACGGCTGTCTCCTCCTGGTATCCGCGACTTAGCATATTATCTCAGGGGGGGGGTCTCTCTCTTCGTTCCGTTCTGCTCGGCTTGCCGGAATGAGACCGTGTGGCCACAGAGCAGCTGTCGCCAGTGTACCCGTCAGGTTTTCTTATATGATTTTCAGAACTCCGTTCCTCTTCTTTCTTTCTTGTCTTTTTTGTCACTGGGGAAGCCCGATGTGCTATCATGCGTGATAAGTAATGGACGTCAGCGAACTTCACACCCTGACTGCATGCCTTGTTTGGCGAAAATTTAAGTGCTACAGTGTACAGGACGGT
The DNA here is from genome assembly GCA_013339685.2 of Hyalomma asiaticum. NCBI lineage: Eukaryota > Metazoa > Arthropoda > Arachnida > Ixodida > Ixodidae > Hyalomma > Hyalomma asiaticum. The sequence continues at coordinate 19,245,405 of CM023487.1, forward strand.
GCTGCATAGAGGAGGTCCTCTTAGAAGTTGGCCGCGCTGCGTTCAAGCATTGCGAAAGTATAGCTCGTTATATTCGTTTGCGCACGAACCCAGTCGTAACTGAACGCAACTAGAAGGTAACTGTACAAGGCACCGGAATTTCTGTTTCGTAGTCAATTTAGCGAATTTTCGGGCTGCGGCGGGGAAACCGAGAGCTGTTGTGTGCAGCTGGGGGCAGTCACTGTGCGCCCGATGTGTTTATTAAAATGTATTTATGCGGTGTACGTACGTATCGTGTGCAGACTTCTTGGAGACGTCTTACCTCAGCCTTGTTGCAGACGTTTTATCTCTGTCGTGTACTGTGTAACGAATAAGTTCATTTTGCTCGCGAAGTGACGTGGCTGATTGCAATAAGCTGGTGAGACGAGGCAGCAGTCGTAATGTATGGGCACTCATAGTAGTCCAGACGAAATACGCGTTCAAAAAGAAGCTTATATGCGCTTCTGTTGTCAGACGGTGTTAATCGGTCTATTTTTGTTCTTGCATCGCTGGCCAGTAAGTACGTTACGTTCGGAACACTAGTCAGCAGACCGTTTCCATAACTTCACTTTCAGTGGCGAATCTATGCAAACTAAGTAATCAGTGAAAACTAACTTTATCCGATTGAGATTGTTGGTGATTCCGGCGCCCAAGCTGAGCATAATGATTGTACACACTTGCTTATCTAACATGCTCCTCACTCACTCACTCACTCACTCACTCACTCACTCACTCACTCACTCACTCACTCACTCACTCACTCACTCACTCACTCACTCACTCACTCACAGTCAGTTAGTCACATTCAGTCACTCCGTCAGTCACACTCAGTCAGTCAGTCAGTCAGTCAGTCAGTCAGTCAGTCAGTCAGTCAGTCAGTCAGTCAGTCAGTCAGTCAGTCAGTCAGTCAGTCTTTCTTTCTTTCTCTTTCTTTCTTTCTTTCTTTCTTTCTTTCTTTCTTTCTTTCTTTCTTTCTTTCTTTCTTTCTTTCTTTCTTTCTTCATAAACTGCCTTCACCACAAGGACGAGGCTGACTGTACGGGCGACGCTATGCGACAGGAATAATATAATACGCACTAGGAGCTTCTCGCGCAGAGTTTATATTCAAATGGCAGCGGAGACGTATAATAGGTATGCACACGTCCCCCGCCGTCGCCCCTGATGGGTCGTCGTAATGACATGCACAGTGCACTGGGGCGGGCGACGTGCGTTCTTCATCGGAAGCGACGCGAGCGCCTCGCGGCGGCGGCGGCGGTGGCAGGCGGCCATTGTTGTTTCGTGTGGCTGCGCGGGACGAAGCGACGCCGCGGTGACGACAGGCTCGCGATATGCAAATGAGATGCGCGTTCCCCAAAGCGTGTCCGATTCGAGGCGAGCTTTCGGAGGTGACAAGCGCGGTCCGGCGACCGCGCATCATACCGGCGTCATTATTATTGTTGGTGATTGCATTATACGTGGTCGCGCCTTTCTGCGTGTGAGCGAGCCGCTTTGTCTTTTTGGCGCTTTCGAGGTGCCTTTTTGTCTCGTGGATGGCGTGTCGTGCGGCTTCGCCGGTGGTACAGTCCTTGTTCGAGCTGTTCCAAACTTTCTGAAGGGAGGTATAGAAAGCGAGCAAGAGATGTTGTTCTTGTTGTTGAACGTTGGTATGGTGGCGGTCGATACGGTTGATTTGTCAGCGTGCCTTCTCTGGAAATAACGGACTTTTTGGGTATGTTGGTGTTTCATTTCTATGTCTAGCGCACAATACACGTAAGGATGGTGGGAAGACGCGAAGACGGGTGCTATATCGCGTAAAAAACTCGGGACATGTATAGTCTTTCTTCGTGTTTTTCACTTTTTCCTTGTGCGTCTTGCGCTCTTGATGAGGAAATCGTTTCACTAAAACCGAAGTGACTTTTTAAACATCCTTGCGGGTCGAGCTTCCTTCCTGTAGGTCAATTTCTTTCTTAAATTTTAGTTCCACAGTAAACCATGCTCGAGTCAAGGAAGTATCTATCCTGTTCTGAGCTTAGAATACATCAAAACACATTGTCTACTGGCCCCGTCACGGTGGTCTAGTGGCTATGGTACTCGGCTGCAGATCCGAGGGTCGCGGGATCGAATCCCGGCCGCGGCGGCTGCATTTCATGGAGGCGAAGTGTTGAGGCCCGTGTACTGTGCGATGTCAGTGCACGTTAAGGAACCCCAGTTGCTCAAAATTTCCGGATCGTCTACGGCGTCTCTCATAATAACAGCTGGTTTTGGGACGTAAAACCCTAAAAAAAAAAAAAAATCATTCAATCAAGCATTGCCGTCTGATGTCTTGTAGATGGTTGTCTCTCTTGCGCCCTCAGCCTCACCTATGCTAACTATTATCCCGTTTGAAAATTCATCAATCCATCGCACCAACGCGCCTGACGTGCGATGTTCCGGAAGACTTGACTGTGTGTGATTTGCCTTCGGCAATCTCGCCTTGTGTTTCCGGCAGCCCTCGCGTGGTCTTGTCACGGTATTCGCTGCATAGAAGGGTTGCGTTTTAGTTCTTTATATTTGCGGTTTCTCCTGTTATTTTGCACGCTGTTCGCGGGAATCTTAATAAAGAAAGAAGAATGGATCGCTGATACATAACTGTGGCCAATTGCAGGCTATTTCAATTATGGTACTCGATCAACCGTATCGAAATGAGGCATGTCTCGGGCGCGCACGTTTCGACAACTCCCACGCATTCGCTCATGGAGATATAAACACCAATTCGATCTTGTCGCATCATTGATGGCTGTGTCGTACTTAAGTAGACCTTGTCATTTTGTTTTCAGTATAGTTAATTAAATGAGAACTCTGGCGGTTTTTCCACCATATTCTGATATCGCTGTTTTCCAGTGGAGGCGGTAGTCTTGTACCAGGCAGGGTGGTTCAATAATTTGCTCAGAAACTCACCAGTAATTTCACATAACCGAATGAGCGGTGCGTTCAAACCGAAACCGAAACGGGTAGACGCTTCCTGCAGCGTATGCGATGACGTCACAACCTCCGCACCATCTCAGATATGGAGCTTTTGCCAGAAAGATGAAAGCAGCGTTGTCATGCGACGACATGTTGAGTTATGCCAGCTTTTCTGAATTCGACAGGCAACGATTTTAAGCGCTGAAGTGTCACCGTTTTACTGTCGGCCGCCCGCCTGCTGGGGCAGGCAGCGTCGAAGGTAATGACGTCAAAAACACAGGGTGGCCCGCATGGGAATCTACTGAATTTTTTTTGAAATTCGTTTTCAGTGAAACTAAATGACTAGCAACTCCTCCCTGGCTTGGCATATATTATCACAGTATCGCTGAGAACATATATTGAAGACCTCATTGAGATGGTGTGAGCGCTGAAAAAAATCGCCAGAGTTGCCTTGCCCTGTAATCGTTCTGGAGCCTTGTTATAGCATTGGTTCTTCAAGTAAATAAATAATTGAAGTTTTATTGTTCTGCTCTGAGAATTTTTTTACTTTCGTCCTTCGATCACGGCTGCGTGTATTTCGCAATTATACAGTCCGATCAAAGTAACGAAAACGACGAAGGTAACAGCAACGAACTATGTCGAATGCTTTAGTAGTCTTCAACATTCTAAGTGTTTCAGCATTCAAATCCGCCGTTGAAGCTTATTTCGTGTAGTAGCCGGTTGTGCATCATTTTGTTTTAATTACCGATCCCTTGTGTAAAGCCTTGGTGGGCACTGATGGTATTGAAATTACTGATTTTCTCTCGTACCCAAGGCGCCATTTAGGAGGGTTACACACAGAACAATGTGAACAGCTTGCACAGAGCACTGTGAAAAGCCTGTACGACAGGTAGCAGTACAGTAGGCGGCGCAGTCAGAAGGTACAAGGGAACAGAAGTAGCACATCAGAATATCAGTGTTCGTTAAAAGGAAATAGACACTGAATAGCAACATACAACTACCCACTGTACCCACTCCTGCTATGTCTCGTCTTCGAGACAGCAGTATTTGTAAATAAATAAATAAATAAATAAATAAATAAATAAATAAATAAATAAATAAATAAATAAATAAATAAAATCAACTACTGCAAAATAAAGAAAGAAATTTTGAAGAGAGCAGCCGCAAAATTTTCATGATTAAGTATATCAACTATGGCAGCAGGTAGTCGGTTCCATTCTAAAATTGTTTTTGGTGAACAAAGTGCTTTTGAAAATATGAATTAATTAATGTTGAAAAGATCTCTTCATCGTTTCAAGCATCCGTCTTCCCCCAGCTTCTTCTGTCCCATTGCTTTCTTTGTTATTCCTTTATTGTTCGTGAGTGATAAGCCAGGCGTGCATGTTGCACATATGGCTTGATGGACGTTTCCTGGTGCCTCAAATAATTAATGTTCGCGGCCATGGACTCGGTGTGTGCTCGCTTCACTCTGTCTCAAATGTTGTCATTATTTCTTTTGTTCTTGCGCAGACACCCACTATTTCCCCTGTTGGCACTGATCTTCGAGAAGTGCGAACTGGCCACCTGCACACCCCGGGAGCCGGGCATAGCCGGTGGGGACGTATGTTCCTCGGAATCCTTCAACGAGGACATTGCTGTGTTTGCCAAGCAGGTGAGCCCACTTGCTAGTTTAAGCAGCGAAGCTGCTTAAGCTAGCCGTAATTTGACAGGCATCATGCAATATCACGTGACATCGCGTTAAATGTCAGTGCACGTTAAAGAACCCCAGGGGGTCAAAATTTCAAGAGCCCTCCTCTACGGCGTCCCTCATAATCACAGCTTGTTTGGGGGCGTAAAACCCCAGAAATCATCATGACATTGTGTTACGGGGTGTTGGAGGAAACATTATGTCGCGTGACGCTGAGTTACGTGATGTTGGCGGAAACGTATCACGTGACACTTCCTTTCGTGGTTTTGACGGGAACCTGTCACGCGACATTGCGCTGCGTGGTTTTGGGTGATCACGTGACACGTTCCCGGCAAAATCGCGTAACGAAATGTCACGGTACACGTTTCCGCCATGATCACTTAACGCGGTGTCACGTGACATGTTCCCGCCATAATATCGCATGACTATCGAGTGACCTATTTCAGTAAACTATCGCCCTGCTTCGCTGTGATCTGACCTTGGGCGACCTAGCGGAAGCTGCATACTTCTTTTCTTGCGTGTGGCTAGGTGGCTTGTTCTTTGGCTAGTTGGCGACTCTCTCTTATCTCCAGCAATGACAACGCCACTTTTGTCTTCCTCCTCACCACAGGGGCGACAGCTGTGGCTAGCCTTTGGTCATAGTGATGGCCCTCGACTGTGGTATAGGTCTGACGCCTTCATTTATATGGCATGAGAGGGTTTTGGTCACTGTGCTCTAGTGAGCCTTCAGGGGATGCTTCCGCTTAGTGAACAATGTGCCGCGGAGGCTGTGAGGTGCTGAACACTTTCTGGTTGTCGAGTCTGCTTGGCTGACGCGACTCATCGCTTTCGCTACACTCTGTAGAGCGGTTGAGGTCAAGCACTGGATGCTCTAAGAGGAAATAAGAGTGTTTGGAGACTCCCTTTTGGGTGAAACTGCACCAAACAGAGCAAGCGAGACAAAATATAGTGTGCTTTAAGATGAAATGGATCATTTGTATACTCCTGTTTAGGTATAAATACACACCGCGGATTATACTGAGTATTACCTGTTGATAAGGGAGTATTCTGATACTCCTTTTGAGGTGTAACTAGAGATGTAGTTGAAACGGAGTATTCTTAACACCAGGAGCAAATGGTTATCCCTCCGTGTCTCTACGCAGCTCACCAATCGAGTGCTACAACTCGCGTGTGTGGGAGATTGGTGTGTAATAAGCGCTTACATCCGCAGGAGTTTCCATTGCTTTCTTCGTGAAGAGATCGTTGATTGATTTCTGGGATGCTTACGTCCAAAAACCATTTATGATTATGAGAGACGCCGTAGTGTGGAGGGCTCCGGAAATTGAATTTTGATGAAGAATACGGAATGTCCATAGAACCATTGTTTCGGCAAGTGGACTTGTCTTCGTCCACTTGGCGAGCCCACTGACAAAGACAAGTCCACTTGTCGAAACACTGGCTCTAACGGCATTCCGACTTCTTCGTCGTTTTCAACGACCCTTCATCACTTCAGGCCTCCATCTCGAGATCCGCTGAGCTTCTGTTCCAATGCTCCCCTTGTTATTCATCTATTGTTTGCGGATATTAGCTTGGCGGGCATGTTTCACATAAGGATTGATGGACTTTGTCTGCTAGCCCAGCAAAATGAATTCAAAAACGAAAGGGCGTTAATCAATCAATCAATCAATCAATCAATCAATCAATCAATCAATCAATCAATCAATCAATCAATCAATCAATCAATCTTCATCTCCTTCAACGTGCGAACAGAATCTGCTTGCAAGTACCCACGTCTTAGGCAATGTAGGAATATACGGATTCTTAAGGATCTCTCTTTCTTATTTTTACTTGTCGACTCTCGAAAGCGAAGGAAGTGATTGGCTTTGTTGATGGAACGCTTGTGTTCCTCTCAGAAAGCAAAGGCGAAGTAAACTTGCGGCTGTCACTCGAAAAGACTGACAAAACTTCCTTACATAGGCGTCTGGCCGGGATCATATATCATAAACGAGCGCGACAGGGACATTGCCTTTTTCCCCGGTCCCGTCGTGCCTAGCGCCCGTCAATGGAAGCGTATAAATAACAAACACGTCGCGTAGAGAACAGTTTAGTTGGTATTTGTCTCTCTCTCTTTTGACAAGTCGAGTATAGTAGGCGCGTTGGGCCGTCTTTTTTCAGAGAAGTACATGTTACGTATAGTTCAACGTCGTGCGCTGGCTGTTTCTATACGCATAACGTATATACAGGCTGACTCTCGAAGCATTTCTTTTGTTCAGATGTCGTTGTCTCCGTGTCACTGTCTTTCCGCAGTTTGCGTTTCGATGGAAGTTTGTTTACTTTGCTACGACGTGCACTCATTCAGTTTTCACAGTCCCCCGCCATGGTGGTCTAGTGGCTGTGGTACTCGGCTGCTGATCCCAAGGTCACAGGATCGAATCCCGGCCGCGGCGGCTGCATTTCGATGGAGGCGAAATGTTGAGGCCCGTGTGCTGTGCGATGTCAGTGCACGTTAAGGAACCCCAGGTGGTCGAAATTTCAGCAGCCTTCCACTACGGCGTCTGTCTTAATCAGAGCTGGTTTCGGGACGTTAAACCCCACAAATCAATCAAAATCAATCAATTTTCACAGCTCGCTTTCACGTTACTGGTCCAGAGGTTGCCGTTAATTGCATACGCTCCGTTTACATGTATTATGTTGCGAGTATACAAAGAGCAAATATCACAAAAAAAAGGGGGGTTCATAGTTTAGGGTACGTCCCTATTTCCGTAAAATTGTTTTGCTTGATAGGGGTTGTTTGGTAATACGAAAAAAGTCGCGGACGCCTCAAATGGAATGCTTGTTGCATTCTAAATGTTAATCAAATTAACGTTCTTGAGAGTATAGTTAACTGCTCGTAAGCAGCAAAATTTTCTAGCACTGTTGTCGTCCACTGGCGTACTGATTAGAATTAGAACACGACGCACGTCATTACTTGATGTCACAATGTCGTCGTCGGTCCATGTGTTTGCGGGGCAAAGTTCAGTAGAGAGCTGGACATCTGTCTAGTGCTTAGAAATATAGTTATGTTCCTGTGGTGGAGGGAGAGGCATTGCCTGCTGGTACTTTAGCAGTGCAGGGGGATCTATCGCTTATTTACGCTGTCACAATACGGTTATATCCGTGAAAAACGTTTATCAGCACGGTAGACTTATAGCCCATCTTGTCTACAGGGATCTGTAGACTATGTGTATGTCTCTGTTCTGGTTTTATAGACCGCTGTATGGCCGAAAAAGGGTTTGTTAATACCGTTGGAGGATACGTGCGTCAGAGTGTGCGAAAATGGCAACTGGTCTATAAGACGTCAATAGACTGTAAGGTTGTCGTAGCAGCGTATAAAAATGACAGATGGTCTATATTACATCTCGGAACATCCAAAATTAATCCCTTTCGGGGCAACGTCTCGAGCAAGGTGAACTGGTCAACAAGACGTCTAAACATGTTCGACAGTGTAGTTTTTATCCGTTCGATGTGCAGTGAGGCAACCCAGTGTACAAGACATCTAAAAGACGTTCGAATTAGTTTCCTATTAGGACATTGGCTCCAAGGAGATGAACCGCAGGGTAAACAAAACGTCTAAAGACGTCCTAAATTTACTTATGTCGAGGCAGTGTTCGCATGAACTACGGGAACATTAAAGACGTTCGAAATAATTTCCTATCAGGACAATGTCTTGAAGAAGGCGAACGGGTCTGCAAGATGTCCAGAGTAATTTCTGTCATGGCGATGTCCGTAAGAAGGTAAATAATGCGTTTACAAGACGTCTCTTGACGTTCGCAATTTAACTTCCGTCAGGGAAACGTCCCCAGACAAAGTGAACCGGTCCTACAGGACGTCTATAGGCTTTCCAAATTGTTTCTTGTCATGACCATGTCGCCAAGATAGCGAACCGTTCCACAAGACGTCTAAAGGCGTTCGAAATGTAATTTATCCCAGGAAAAAAAAAAAAAAAAACGCCCCCGAAGAAGGTCAAGTGGTCTACAAGACGTCTGCAGATTTTGGGAGACGTCTTTCAGTCATTTTGGGGGGGTATTTCATTTGCTTTGAGCGCTGCATTGTTGTGTAGTGTGTGTCGCATTGTACCGATGTGTGCACGTTTTGTTTGCATGTCTTCACAGAGTCGCATCTCTTTCTCTCTTCACGTCCTTCTCTCTCTCTCCTACCTTTTCCCGCCATCTCTCTCTCCTTCCGCTTTTTTTCCCCTATCTTCCCGTTCTTCTGCATTACAGATAATGACCGAATATCCTCAATACACTTCAAATGAGGAGTTAGACTCTCTTGTAAGTACCACCTTTTCATTGACCGTGTTCTTAACGAAACCCCTCCTTCTTTTCCTTCTCCTCCCATAATCCCCCTCTCCCTATTGCCCAACCATAATTTCTCTCACTCGCTTCTCTGCCACTGTCAACGACAATGCTTTGCTTATCTTTTTTGAACATCTAATGTGACTTCTTCTGCCATCTCTCGTCAATGCTGCTTACGACACATTGCGTGGTTTTTCGTGGTTGCTTATCATTTTGCTTCCTTTATTTATTTATTTATTTATTTATTTATTTATTTATTTATTTATTTATTTATTTCTTGGCTGTCACTAACATTTTTCTGCCTGCTTCTTGCGCTAACGTCCATACCGTCTGTATGCCAACTCAACCCGACTTTTCCCCCTGCTTACCAAAACGGCTGCGTGCTTGCTTCAACAATGGAATGCAAATCGAAATCGAACTTTTGCCATTGTTCGTTTCTCGCTTGCACGCTTCGACAACCGTTATTGATCTATATCTCTGTACGCTCTACGAACCGCCGCTTCCCGAACGTCATCGCGTTCCTTCCTTGCTTGCACCTGACTCGGCATTCTTGACGACCGCCTACACTCGTGATACTCTGTGGTACCCCTTTGTTCTCGCATGCCCTGCGCACCTACGATGCCTAAACATCCATCTAACTGCGCTGCATTGTAAACTGCTCGCCGCATTGCCCTGATGCCATTTCGCCATCAAATACTGCACGACTGCTTCCTTCGCCCCTTTTTTTGCATTGCTTGCGTCTGTGTGCACGGCTGTCGCATCGTCGCCCCTCGCTTTCCCAATTCTTGGGTACTCGTCCCATTTTGGGGACAACTACCTCCCTACCACCTCCGCCACCAGTTCCCACCCCTCCCTCCTTCCTCCCCTACCCCCCTTTGTTTTTTTGGTTTGTCTTTCAGACGAGGCAAGACAAACAATATTACCTTCCCAACCCTGAGTTAGACAGCCTCGTAAGTATCTTCCTCGAGACACCACCCCGTTCTACTTTCCCACCCTTCCCTTACCCTGAATAACGTGAGGTGCTTTTTTTTTTTTTAAATCAACTTTTGCGGATATTCGTGCCTGCGTTGTTTTCAATTGCAAAGCATGCTGGAAGGAAGCCAGGGCTAGCATCATCCGATCGACGTACACCTATCCTTGAGAGTTGTTCTCATCTCGCATATATTTGTTTTTTTTTTACTTGTTTTATTTACAATACTTCTACTCTCATTCGACACCGTGGCAGTTGGGCAGTACAATGATTTTTCACAAATATTTTAAACTAAAGGAAACATAACTAAAAGCATACACTTACAAGCATAATGAGAGGACATGAATATAGTCAATACAATGGAAGAATGCAGAGTTAAATAACGGCAATAATTGACATGTAGAATGACTAAAAAGGTGACGCTAGTTATAAATATTATACAATGCTAAGATCAAATCGAATGGCAAAAGAGAGGAAAAAGGCTACGACTCTTTAATGAAGAGTGGACTAAAGCAATTATGATGACATTAGTATCGCGAGTTATATTCGTGGTTATAGATGGGGAGGTTCGGTAAAGTTTACTTGGTGTGCATCGCCGTTAACGTATTAACGGAGTGCCGGAGGCGCTTACGAGGTCGACCACTTCGAAGTAGCCGCCTAGTGACTAATGTGACCGTGCAGTGAGGTAGAATCTTTCGTTTTTATCACTAAAACGTCACTATCTCTGCCACTGCTAAATTCGTTTTCTTGTTGTTTTTTTTCTGGTTGTATTTACAAGGTCAAAGTTTACAAATGACAGCCGTATAGCGTCCACAGTGCTGAATCGATGAACAGATCGCTGAAAACGATGTAGAACAGGGAATTTCGCAGGAGCCAACGTTTCGACAAGTGGACTTGTCTTCGTCAGGACGGCCGTCCTGACGAAGACATGTCCACTTGGCCGGTTAGCTGTAATCGCGATGTGCACCGCGAACTACCTGCAGCATAAAAACAGTCAAACAAACAAAAGAGAACGCCATAACAAAACAGGTTGCTGTGTGGTATTGGAATTCAGGTAGAAATCGCATTTAAGCCGATTTTTCTTACACCCTTTCTGGCTGTAAGATTAAGGAAAAATTGCGTTTTACATGACAGCGAACAACCCTAGATATACTGCATATATACGCGACGCGTTTGAGAATCGCTAAAGCTCTGTATTGATGGACGTTCCGTGGAACTATAGCCGCGGCAGTGAACGTAGACACCGCAGATGCAGTTGATTAGCTGATGCCAGCTCTGGCTTCCTCATTCCACGCACGCAGTTGTGCTGAAACGTAGTTTCTTTTGTTCTTTTCTTGTCTACCGTCTAAGCATATGCCAAGAACGTCTCCCCTTATTACGCCCTTAGAAATGTCAATGCAAAACGTCGACGCGTTTGTGACAGCTTGCGAAAGATCATGTGCGCGTGATGAATATGCCGCCGTCTTGTCTCCGACCATTCATTTGAATCATTTTTGCTGGTTAGCGTGAGACATCAGGCGTACGTTTAGGCCGTGATAATTAAGTGCGCACCATGAATTCGTTTTCCGAGCACTGCATTACTGTTTGCAGCTTGAAGCAGCGAGCTTGCATGAATATATTCTTCGCACACACTCGCACGCCCACGAGGTGAGGTTGTAGGGGCCTTTAACTTAAAACCCTTGTGATAGGAGTTCCGAGAAATAGGTAGTGAAAAACAGCTACAAATAGCACATAGTCATTTCACAATCACGAAGCAGCGAGAACAAACGCCCATAAGGCAGAATATTATTTGCAGTCATTTCGGAAAGTGACAAAAATTTTATGCACTTGGCGTACGAAGACACGTCGTTGTGATTAGAGGAGATATTTGAGGACATTTAGGATCTGATCCTGCAAATCACTAACGTCACTTGTCAGCTAACGTTGCAACATTTGATTGTGACGAACTGACAATTCTTATGATAATATAGATTGCATTATTAGAATGTTGGAAAGGGAAGCTCATTACTTTGTAATAACAAATATTGCACACAGTAATATGCACGAATGCACATTTACAGAGAAAGAAAGAGAGAACGCAACAACAGACATTGATAACACTCACATAAACACATGTCGGAGAAAATCCAGACAAGCACCACAAAGATAACAATTTACGGACGTATAGCCAAAGGCTATAGTTGAAGGTTCGATAAGTAGGTATCGAGGAAATCCTAGCACAGCAAAAAATAAAAAAAAAAAGAAAGAGCAACTTGATGATCCCGCCCTTTTAAAATTACCAGATCAAGTAGCTGCTGAATGTATGTCAATTGTCGTGTTTGTGTTCGTCCCCTGCGTTGTGTGTTTTAGCTACTACATTTACGTCTTTTAAATCCGCCTTATCGTCCCTAACTATTAAGCATGAGTTATCGCTATCTCCGATATCGAACCCTTTTAGTGTGCTCGAAGTCGGCTGATAACTAATCCTCGTTCTCTCGCTTTCTTCCTCCTTTTTCTTATCAACCCTCGGAACAGATGGTGCAAGCCATACAAGTTCTCAGGTTTCATCTTCTAGAGCTCGAAAAGGTGAGTGTACACATATCCTGCCTTTAACTTCCTACTGTGCGGAAATATATGCACCGGAAAGCAGCGTGTACCTTTTTTTCTTCTTCATTTGCATAACGATCAGTTTTCGAATTTGTGGACCAAGGTCAACGTACGTGTCTATTAAAAAAAGGATATTGTGGGAAGAGTGGCAATTTGCTGCTGGTTTGGGAGTTTTAATCTGCGGGCATTACGTATTTATTCGTAATATCGTGCTACGTAGCTTCACTTATGTCGAGCATACAAAACTTGTTGCACTTGTGATGTATACATATGTGCTTGGTGTGTCGGTTCTTGTACTGGTGGCACTTTTCTGTCTCTTTTGCTGCGTCGCTCTCAACGTTGGCGAGACGTGATTGCATAAACGTTGTAGGCGCCGTTGGCATCAATATGCGGGAGCAGATTTAGAGCGTCTTATTGGCTGTCTTTTTTTTTTTCTAGATCTAACTTTATGTTCCTATGTAGTCTCTCTCTCCAGGAGTAGTGGGCATTAGCGATGATTGTTAACTGCTCGAAGTAACTGGATGTCTTTTCATCCTTTTCTTCACCACCGTCATAGTCATCCATATCAACATCACTGCCATTTACTTAATTAAAAAAAAGTGTTCTGGACTTTTTGACGTTCCGAAACCACGAGACGGCTGTGAGGCAGGCCGCAGTAAGTGTTGACACCGTGATAACCGACTACTTATAGAGGTCAAATTTTAGCGAGCGTGTAAAAATTCTAAGCACACGCGCGTTTCTTAATACTGTCCACATCTAAATACGATTGCCGTGGCAGGGATTCGAACCCGAGTCATTGACGTGAATAGAGCAGCCAGCACCTTTGCTTGCCACTGAGCTCACTCTTTCCTGCGTCCACAAGAAGACCATGCATGTCTCAGTCGTTTCTCAATAGAATCTCTATTGAAATCACTAGAAAATCGAAAGAAATGAGAAAGTACCGACTTTCGTAAGTGCGTAAGAAGTTTTGGTTGCTGGACTTGTGTGCCTTTTCTGTTTCCATCGTTCGTTCTTCAAAGTTAGGCCTATCAAAGTGAGTCCTTGGCCTTTTGTGTTCGCAACGGCCTCGGGAAGGAGTGTGGCTGCTTCGCTTCGTCCATGCATAGTCGCCTGGTGCGTTCCAGCTACTTCGGTTCTCTTCTCTCGTGAACTTGTTGTTGCTTCAAGGTGTACGCAAGGCCTTTTTTCCTTTTACGACATACCTAAACAAAGAAAATTAAATAAAGGGTAGAATAGAACAAGGTACATAATAACAAAGAAATGCATGCCGGGAATAAAAACAGCAACCTTTTCTTCTCTCAAGCCGGCGTTCCGCAGGTCGTGATGAGTACCTGTCACGGAGCCGTCATGTCACGCTTAGTTTGAGCGTCGGCCTCCCGCCATTGTGTCCGCACGGAGCGGTGACGGCGACGCCCCCTAGCGTCCCGGGACGTTGCAGCGACGGCGTCGTTGCCTCTTCGTTTAAGTTTTCTTTGTTTTTGTTTTACCTTTGCGCACGGCACCGCATTATCTTCGCACGACGGTACGCGCGTGGCGTTTTCTTTTCAAACACTTTGTGTGTTCGTTTGTCGGCTTTGTTTGTCTTGTTGCCCCGTGTTTGGGGGTCCGCGGTTGGAAAATCATCCCCCAGGACGGCTGCATGGCGGCTGGGCTGTAACGAGATGGTCCCACATATAAGTATTAAATTCGTACTGCGCGAATGGTGTGCCTACAGTATATTCCCAGAGGCGAAAGCAGAAAAAAGAAAAAAATCACAGCACAAGCACTCAGTATACTGGTGGGCAACCAGAGAAGCTCATGGGTGAGGCTCTAGTGTTTTAACGCTGGGTTAATTCCGTCGTTTTATTTTAAAGTTTCCTTTTTTTCTAAGTTGCCCACAACCTTGCAAACGTGCTGGCAACCAGGCTGTACAGACCGTCATTGCATCACATGAGTTCCTCTGTTGGCACAAATGAGGGTCGTCGTTCGTGCCATGGTTTGGCGAAACGCTGGACATTGGCATATTCCGGCACATCGTGAAATTCTGCAGTGGCGACATTTTAAGCCGAATCGGGAGACACCGTAGCAGCCCCCTGGACCAATCAGCGCTGACAAGATTGCGGAATTTGACAATGTCCAGCGAATAGCACTCCTGGTCTCTGTTGCATCCGCGTACGCGGCATGTAGGTTGCCTGGGTCGCCTTTCATGATGATGATAGGTTCTGCACGCAGCGGAAGGACGGTCTTTGTTTCGCCTAGCTACATACAGCTTCGCTGTAAAACCAAAGGAGGGCGGGTGGGGGAGGGTGGTACAAAGATTATTAGACTATTAACGACAGCCTGAGATCGTCCTGCAGTCACTTTCAACTATATGCTTATAGCGTTGCAGTTTTACAGTGCATGCGTACGACGAAAACGGCTCCGCAGCCGAATAACAATGCCGCTGCCTGTCCTGCTGTGAAGAGCATGCGCCCGGTGCTCTTCTTCGTACCTGCTGTTGCAGCCGGAATGAATCTCTTTTCCCAGCCTTACGTCTCTTCCCAATAGTAATCGTTGGGGTTTTACGTGCCATAAGTACAATATGATCACGAGGCACGTTGTGGTAGAGAGCTCCGGAAATTTCGGCCCCTTGGTGTTCTTTAATGTCCACTGAAGTTGCACAGTACAGCCCTGGGCTTTATCGATAGCTTTAGCGGCCGGAATCGAACCAGTTGCTTCATTCGCTTGAGCGGCAGACCGCCGTAACCCCCGTACCACCGCCGCGGCGACCGACGTAAGACACGAACGAATGTTACGAAGATGGGAATAGGGCGAATGAGAATGTTTGTAAGATAGCAGCGAGAAGGTAAGGCAGACAGAGCGAGACGAAGAAAACGAAAAGAACAGGACGAAGACGACAAGGGGTATATAGTAGAAGAACGAAACAGAAGAATCAAGAGAAGGCGATACCTCCCCAAGGAAGGATCGGCCTCATTTTCTTTTTATTTATCTCTGGATCTCGACGCGCCGCTGAAGCTCACCTCAACGGGTCGAGGCTGTGCTCGGTGAGATCGCGCCTGAAAAGAGGCACGACCATACGCGGCCACGTACGACGCATCCCGCGATCTACGCCCACCGGCAACTGCCACGAGTGAGTGACAAGCACTGTAATCAAGAGTTGCACGGCCTCCCATCCCGCCGGCGAATGGGGACGCCGATGCCCTCTTGCTGCTGCTGCTGCGTTGACGGCTGGCCGGCTTCGTGTGACGAGCCTGGCCTGTGCCGGTGTGCTGCGAGCGCGCATGTACGAAGGGGCGTGTGCGCTTTGATGGCAAGTGCGCTCGCGAGGCGCTTCTATACCTTGCGAAGTGTGTAGTAGTGGTGGACAGAAAATAATGGTGTAAGACCCGAGAGGGAGGTGGGCAGCGCCGGGCATGCGCAGTCGGGGTGATGGGATCTTTGGGCGAGTTGTTCTTGGCCCGTTGGTTTTTTTTTTTTATGTTTAAGGTGAAGCGGCAATCGCGGAGATTGCTGCGGAGAGAGAAGGCATAGCGTAGAGATTTGAGAACAACGTCTGGCGTGTTTGGCTTTGGTTGCTAGCTATACTTTCTTTCTCTGTGGAAGGCAGGGGAGACTGGTTGTGCTTGAAGGACACATTCCTGGAGCTGTTTCTCGGTGGACTCTTGCATGGGAGACCAGTTGGAGAACAATTTGTGACGCTGTCTGACAGTGCCAATTGAGGGAACGGTGAACTTGGGAGCACGCACAGTTAAGTTTTGTGCCGTTTTATTCTTTGCTGCCAAGTTGCTTCCTCTTTAGTTGATAGTCAGCGCTTGTGTTTTCTACTTGCCACATCCTTCCTGGGTCCCTCTTTGCACGCCTTGCATCATTTCATTCCGGATCCAGATGCCAACTAGTTAGGCGATGTGTGGTTCTAACACCGTGCATCGGGATGAACAGAGATATCACGTGCGTTCTGCATGATATATGCTGCCGACGATGATGGCTCATGAAGCTCTGGTAGATGTCATCACTGTGCACCGATCAGTGCAGGGTCGCGCGGCTGTTCCAGAAGGAAATAAGTGAATGTTCTATTAAGCGTTAGATCTTCTGAGGCCGGTATTCTAATGAATAAACGAAACACTAGGCACGACAGCTCGAGTGCAAACAGTACCGCCAACGAAAGGGTAATCGATTTCGGAAATTGTCGAATTTCACCCGTAGTGGGAAATTCTGCAGTGTAGAAACATTTTCGAGTCAACCATAGGAGCCCTACGGCAGGCTTCTTTGGCCAGTCAGTGGGGGCTAACATTGCAAATCCGACAGCTTGGCTATGTTAGGCAGTACCCTGGGTAGCAGGCTATATATCTCCAGGGCTCACGGCACCGCTTGAACCCGTTGTCTTTGTTATACGACGGAATATCTTTCGAAAGATTTCGAAGAAACGGTTTGTTGCGTGTTTTCCCGCCTTCCTTTTCTTCTCATTCTTTGGTCACGAGTGTCGTTCATTAGATATGGGCGATATTATCTTCCGCTGAACGGCCGCCGCCGTCTTGGGCTTTTCGTTGAAGAATCTGAGTTTTGTATGTCGTGATGCCAAATAAAAGTCGTGAATTGCAGAATACGTCCGTAGCTTTCATGCGGGGGAGTCTGCTGCAGGGATCCACTATAGCATACTGCTGCAATCTGTACACTGTTGTGATCTACAGTGGTATGGTCTCTTGTGACCTATACTGTTGCAGTTTACTGTCGTAGTATACCATGGGAGTCTACCATGGCTGTCTGCTGTGACACTCTTCTGTAGCAGTCTATTGTGGTTGTCTGCTATAGCAGCCTACTGCAAAGCTTACTGTACAGTTCATTTCATTGTTATGCGTGTTCAAAACAACAACGTTAAGAGCACAAGATGGCGCTGCTTGGCTCTTAACGTCCATAGACAATTCGAGCACATGTGCTCAAATTGTCCATGGAGTTTTTACTAATCTTCTTGTAGCTGGGCCTCCATAATATGGACCTCCTACCCACAAGGGGTACTCGTTCTCGTTCACCTTAACCATCCTTCTCTTCGTCGTTTTATTCCTTTCGAGAATGTATAGGCACTCGAACGCATCGCAAAGAAGCATTGGAATGCGGCTGCGCGCTGTCGAGGCTCCGATTTGTCCACGTGTCCTTTCGCACTCGCGTCTGCAGTCTCGACTCTCTGGCGCCACGGTGGCGACGTTGCAGGGGTGGGTACAAGCCGCGCTATTGCCTGGCAGAACCTGCGTGTGCTATAAGAACATAAAAGAAAGATCGCAGAACAGGAATGACATAGGAATAAGCGTCGTCGTCTTGCACGCACCGCCCATCGGGCCCTCCTGGAGAACGTCCCGTGAAGCGAAGAACCCCCCGCTGTGAAGTCTGGTTTCCCCGTCGCAATGGAAGCGCGGCCGTGGGCACGATTTGCTGCGCGCGGCGCGGCCATCTCTCAGAACAGTTTCTCGCGCTCGTTGCTATTCGCTACGGCCGTTTCTTAGTTTTGCTTTGTTTCGGATCGACTTGGCTTTTGGCTTTGGAACGTTCCAAGGGCGCCCATCGGCGTCTCTGCCGTTGCTGGTCAGTGCAGGATTTCGCGCGTATTGCCTGCATGCTGCCCTCCGCACAAGTCGTAAAGAAAGCGTGGACTCGTTTCTCTAGTCCCGCAATGTCTGGTTTTCGAGTACCGTGCTATTTTGAGGCCTTGTTCGGCTGGCTCTTCGTGTCTCGTATAGAAAGAAACTGAAACAGGTTATATGTAATATTGCTAGATATCCTCTAGACATCCTTGTCTTCTAGGCTTGCCTTTTGTGCAGATTGGGATCAGTAAGATGGCGTATGCGCTATGGGCGCGTGCTTGTTCCTGCCTTTAGAGAGAAACTGAAACGGACTATGGTATATTGGTGGACGTCCTGTAGACATCCTTGCGCTCTAGGCTTGTCTTTTACGCAGACTGGGGCCAGTTAGATGGCACATGTACCAGGGGCACTTGCTTGTTCCGGCCTTTAGAGACGAACTGAAACGGAATATGGACTATTGGTGAATATCCTGTAGACGTCTCTGCGCTCTAGGCTTGTCTTTTGCGCAGTCTGTAAGGGTCAGTCAGATGGCGCAAGGTCTGTGGGCACGAGAAGTATTGTTGGTAGCACAGGAAATGCTTAGCTGCCTTTGGAGGGACTTGGAGCAGAATTTCTCGCCAAATGTGTGAATTCAGAGATAATATAAACTCTTCACGAACTTCTTGTCCGATGTACTATAGGCCTCCGAGACATGTTCTGTTGTCTATGTAAAGTGTGCATTAACCCGCGCACTTCTTTAATAAGTGCACATTATGTCGTTCGTGTTTCACTGTCATCCAAAACGGACCTATCATTGTCGACAACGAAACGACTGAATGACCTTGCATCTTGTCTAAAGCCATCTGCCAACGGAACATGTTCTAAAGGTTCATATTCTGCTGCAAGGTTAATAGATTAGTCGGCAAGCGTTCTCGTTTAAGGACTGAATCTATTCATCCTTGTATTTCTAATTCTTAAATCTTATAAGTCCATCGCGCATTCCAGGGTCGAAGACGCTTTCCTTTTGTGATGGTTTGCTGATGGACGTGCACTGACACCTTGTTAAAGGCTGTCAGAATGCAGACAGTTTGGACAGTGAATGAGCACCATCAGTTATATGCAGGCTCATTTCCTAGTCATCTGAGAACAGTCGAGATGAAAATTGCGTGCTTCACGCAGAACGAAGGTTAGCCGTACTCATGACCTCACGCACTTTGTGTAAGCTATCTCTTGCACTCTGAGAACTGCTAAGCTCTTAGTTGTATCCTCTGACTGTATACCTTTCTTCCCCCCCAAAAGTTCCCGTATTTCTATCATCCACCACTTCTGAAAACCCACGTACCGACACCTCGTATAAGCACATAGTCCTTTGACTTCTTTACCGTCTCCACCTAGTCGACCCGTTCACCGATCTGCCATTGTGTTTCTATACCTTCTATTACTGGCTCTGCGCTCTTGCCGAGCTATACCTGCTCGGATCCCTCTCCAACCACACCGCCATGTCACGTATCGCCAGATATTTATGTACGACCGTCTCTCTCTCTCTCTCTCTCGTCCCAAGCTCTGGCCTGCCTCTGGAGGCACCAAGAGGTATTCATCTCCAGGCTCTCTTTTCTGTACCGCAATGGCTGCGTTCTCTACTCTACTCTTCATCTTCTTGTCCTTTTACTTCGTCGTTTGCTGCAAGGCGGCGGTAGCGTCGCTTTCTTTTCTCTGCGAACACTGTACCCTGCAACTCTAACCTCTTTCGAGACAGTTCTGTGGTGGTGGCAGTCAGAAGGGTAGAGGGGGTTGGGCGGGGGGGGGGGGGGGATATGCACGCAGGAATGGCTCGACGACGTCCCAGTGTGTGTGTGTGTGCTCGAGAGGTGAACGTCCTGCTGACCCCACCAACGGCGCGTATATACATGCATGGCCAAACCGAGCCGAAGCCGAAGCCGGCAAGCGAAGCTGGAAGGGCCTCATCACAAACCGCTGCCCTAGCCCTCCCTCCTTCCATCCAGTGCTGGTGGCAGCAGGCCGTTTTGATTGACAATCCGGATGCAAAAACGAGCACCCCCCCCCCCTCCTTCCCTTACTTCTTTCTCTCTCGCCCTCTTTCCTGCGTAGCTCCTTTCTTGCGGTGTCCGCCCCATTATACGGCGGTGCCCGAGAGAAGTGATGTGACAGGTAGGCCCCCTGCTCGCGACTTGGCCGCCGCTCGCTGCGTTTGTGAACGTGAGGAAAAGAGTGGGAGAGAGGTAGAAACGATGGCGCAGTCGTTTTAGTGCATGGCTCCCACATCCAGTCTGCCAGGGTGGCGTGTGGGTTTGCAGCAAACGGCGCCGAGACAGCGCACAGCAGACGTCGAGGTGGTGCTGGCAGTGTTCGTTATTGCAGTGGATCTTTCTGTGTCGTTCTTTCTTTGGAAAAGTCTCCTTCTTTCACTTACTGCACTCGCAAAAGAACGCTTCTTTTGCCGGCCGCTTATGTGTTGCCCCGGATGTCCGAAACAAAGCCAGCTGCTCGGCTTCCAGAGTTGTGTAGGTGCGACTCTGTCGGCGGTCGCATGCCGAGTCGCCATCCTGGTAACCTTGCCTCATGAGGTCGCTCCGCTTGCGGTTATGGCGTGTTAGGAGAATCGCCCCTCCTATCTAGAAAAAAAAATGTTTTCCCATCAAGTAGAGTTTGTTTTTTTGGTCGACCCACTCTCTGCGGAGGATTTCTGGCCATTTACTTACTGGTATGCGTTTGCCTCGTTTGATTTAGTCTGCGTTAGCAATGCGTATGCGTTCTCCATGGCCGTGACATTCGGTGCGCACAGAGGTCTGTACCGTGGTAGCGACGTCTATCGCCAGCTGTGAGAGTTTGACCAGCTGTCAAAGTGTCATCAGCGATCTTCCCTCTAAAATACGTTTTCCTGTAGACTTCTACAAGTCGTTCTGTCTTTATAAGACACTGTGGGAAATAGGAACAAGTTTTCCCCTGTCAAAACGTGTATCACACCGTCATACCAAATGCGTTATGTGAATAATAATAATAATAATAATAATAATAATAATAATAATAATAATAATAATAATAATAATAATAATAATAATAATAATAAAGTATATTCTTGCATGAACGTTCACGATACGTGCAACTTCCAGTCTACGTATACGTCTTGGTAAATACTTTTGCGCGAGGTTTTTTTAATTCCTCCCGATACTCTTAGCGGATCTTCCCATCAGGGACGTTTTCGCGTATTTATCTATGGTTTAGGTGGTTCAGGTTGCGGTGTAATAGATCGACTTCGCGGGGTTGTCGTGAGACAGGCTACATTTGGCAGTCTTTCGGTCTCCTGTAGACTTTTGTTGTCTTTCGTATGTCTTTCACTTTGTTCGCGACTACAGCATGGAAGTCCTTCACCTAGCAGTTGCAGCTCTCCCGCGTTCCAAACCTGTTCTGTACATTCGTGCGTACATATAGTGCAGGAACTGCCCCGCCACGGTGGTCTAGTGGCTATGGCACTCGGCTGCAGATCCGGAGGTTGCGGGATCGAATCCCGGCCGCGGCGGCTGCATTTCGATGGAGGCGAAATGTTGAGGCCCGTGTGCTGTGCGATGTCAGTGCACGTTAAAGAACCCCAGGTTGTCGAAATTTTCGGAGACCTCCACTACGGCGTCTGTCATAAATGAGAGCTGGGCTTGGGACGTTAAACCCCGCAAATCAAATCAGTCATATAGTGCGGGAACTGAGCTTTTTGCGTAACCCAGTCCTGGGTCCATTGCAGCGTCGTCCCACGCCTCGTTCTGGCATGAGATGGCACATAATGCAGGCCCTACGCTGGTTCCTCCGTACACGATTTTGAATCACGCAGTATACGAGCTATGCGGAAACACCTCACTGGGAGTACTGATTCAATGGCCGGACAACAGGCGTTGTGTAGCAGCTAGGCTGTATCGCTTTGTGTACGGTCCGCCAATCTTACCCTCGTATCTTAAGTTCTTCACGTACGCGGACTCCTTATTAAAAAACATCCGATTCTATCTCCGCACGGTGCCATCATCGAATCGAAATTCATCCTGTCCCGCTTTATGCGGCCGGGAGTGCAAACTCTCGTGTCGGCACGAAAAATCATTTCTGTTGGAGGGTTGCAGTGTCTTTCATTTTTTTTCTTTTTCCTCCTCTTGGTTCCCCTACCGCCTCTCCACCTTGGATTGGATAATTTGTACACTTTTTTCCATTATCTTGGGTGCTATCGCGCGTCCATTTCTCAGACATTTATCTCTCTTTATCTCTTTCTTTCTTTCCTTCTTTAACTCTTCGGGCAACCGAGATATGTAGATCTAGAGAGAGACAGAACAGGGGAACGCGTGACACGCCGCGGGCGGATTGTGTACATACACGCGCTCCAATTCCGGACTTTAATTACTCGCCATACTTTTATTATTCTGCTTTCTTTATTGTCTTTATTCCATTCTCTCTCTTTGACCTTCTAGACGCCGACGTGTTGTGTGTGTGTGTGCTTGTGGCACGATCGAAATTCGTCTTGTATTTTTCTTTAATTTGAAGACTCGCAAATGACTTCGACCGAGCCCGTAATACGTTTGTCTTTCATGTTTGTTCGTCGTTTATTGCAGAGGCTGCCAAGTATACTGCTTTGTGTGATTTCTTTTATTTCTTCTGGGTGGTTCTACCACATTGCCAGGCGGCGCACGAGATATCTTGTATAGCCTGTAGCTTGTTTTGCTTGTTGTCGTCACGTCTTTCCCCCTATACTTCGGGTCGCTGCTTTAAGGCTGTCGTTCTTTTTTACTCTGATTGGCATTTCTTCACTTTCTTCTTCTCTCTCTCTCTCTCTTTCTCTCGTTTCAATCTCGTTCACGCCGCCGCAAATTGAATTCAATATATACGTCGCCTGGGCGTGGCAAACACATTACGGAGACTTTCTTTCTTTCTTTCTTTCTTTCTTTCTTTCTTTCTTTCTTTCTTTCTTTCTTTCTTTCTTTCTTTCTTTGAAACGGTCGATTATCGGGATTTTTGTAGTTACCGCCGCCACCGCCAGGGGAGCCACGTGATTACGATGAGGTCACTTCTCGAGCTTGCTTTCTTGGTGGCTGAGCTTCCAGGCTGACAGGTCACCGTCTCGTTATGAAAGGGGGTTCTCACAATGTCCGTCCGTGCGTCCGTCCATCCATCCATCCATCCATCCGTCCGTCCGTCCGTCCGTCCGTCCGTCCGTCCGTCCGTCCGTCCGTCCATCCATCCATCCATCCATCCATCCGTCCATTCATTCATTCATCTTTCCGTCCGTTGTCTGTCTGTCTGTCTGTCTGTCTGTCTGTCTGTCTGTCTGTCTGTCTGTCTGTCTGTCTGTCCGTCCGTCCGTCCGTCCGTCCGTCCGTCCGTCCGTCCGTCCGTTGCCGAACTAATTCTGGTCCTGTGTGGTGGAATCAAAGCCTTTCCCTTCTAAATGGTTCTCTGCTACTTGCTGGCCGCATTCACGAACTTAATTGCA
The DNA here is from genome assembly GCA_013339685.2 of Hyalomma asiaticum. Lineage (NCBI taxonomy): Eukaryota > Metazoa > Arthropoda > Arachnida > Ixodida > Ixodidae > Hyalomma > Hyalomma asiaticum. The sequence continues at coordinate 19,268,917 of CM023487.1, forward strand.
CTGTCTATGTTCCCATGAATATGCTCTCAAGAGGGAATTCTGCTTTACATGGGAGCCCCTACATATTAATACTGCATTCTAGTTTTGTGTTAGTTGCACAGCTTTCCTTACAAAAGATATTATTCTTATGATGTTGTTTCTATCGGCGTTTTCTATCGTCTTTCATACTTTCAGTACAATGTCTGTCGAAGTGCAATCGAGTATTGTGCACAACTTCCGTAAGACTCGTTGTACCTTACTGCTGTGCGATTGACTCTACGGCAACACGTGATCCACTGCGCAAATCGCAACACAGCAGTGCATGATTCACTGTACTGCACTTAATTGATCAGACAGGGTGTGTGTTTGCAGTCTAGCCGTTATTACCTTGCGCGTACAGAATTGTGCGTACTCGTGCCTTCTTGCGAAGCAGCAGTCCTTAACGAACTTTTCTCCCTCGCCCTTTTGCTCGAAGCCCGCACCCTGCGCACATAGACGAAGAAAAAAAAAACCGGCTTTGGCTTTGACTTTGGCCCGGCTTCGAAAAGAGTGCGCGCTCTTGGTGGCTAACCTGCTCAATCGTCTCAAAGGAGAACCGCTCCCACCTATCTCGGAAGCGATCTTTCATCCTTTTCAATTTTTGCTTAGGCTTCAAGAGTCTATTGGTTCTATCTTGCTTCCCCGGGTTCCTCTCCTGGTCCTTCCGTGCACTGGGTGGTGTTTCTCTCTTGTTCTTGTTATCGGTGTTTCGTTCTTTCTCTGTTCCTACTGGCTCGCTTCTTCTTTCTCTTGTGGCGGAATATGTAGTGTGTGTACGTAGCCGCACCGTCGGGGTCTCTCGAATGAGATGGGAATTCCGATCAAACTAATGACCTCTACCGTAGAAGACCCGCCCTCCTGGGGAGCCCGCGCGCGCGCGTTGTGTGTTTGGGTTTTTGTTTTATATGTAGAATCTCTTTAATATTTTTTTCTTCTTCGCAAGTTTGACCCCTCTTCCACCGCCGTGCAAGAAGTTTGATAGAGCGTTTTTAATCTCCCGCTACGATCTCTTTCTCTTACCTGGACCGCTTCTCTCCCCGCTTGTCTATTTTGCTTCTCACCTCCCGCCTCGCTATTTCTGGTCAGCCATGTATGAGATTATATAGTATTGCGGAGGGGGGGGGGGGGGGGAAGCGCAGCTAGACCACCACAGCCGGCCAGCCGTGTCCGGCAGATTTGTTGAACTGCATGGCGAACTCGAGTGCGCGTCGCGTTGCTGTTCAGTGTGTATAAGTGCTACATAGACTGTCGGAATAAACGCATCTAGAGGTTCGCGAATAGTTTTTCGGGGTAACTGATACAACTGCGATCCCAGCCTTCTAAGAACTCGCAAACGCTTCGATGATAGTTTCATTTGTGTGTACATATACGTGGTTAACGCAGAATAGACGGCAATCCGATAGGACCATCGTTGGGAAGGCATGGGGAGTGCGACATTGTCTTATATTGTATACCTGTCTTTGGGTCGTCTGCATCATCGGATGCCGATGATGCAGACGTGCCTTCTGCCTCTTGATGATGCAGACGTGTCTCTTGTGCCTTCTGTTTTTACTCGCGTTGTTTCGTTATTCATTATGGGTTCCCAGCTGTTCTCGTCTGTCGTATATAGGTGAATCGTCTGTTTGTCGTCTGCTCCATGGGTTGTTCCCGTATGCTGTTGTGTCTTCTGTTCTTGGGTCGCCGTCTGTTGTCATGTCTCTATAACGTTGACGTCCCTTCTTGTGCTCCCGTCTGCTTCTCCACAAAATTGCATCATCCACGTAATCTGTCTGTGACGCTTGTGGTGTGCTTACTTTTCATTTACTGTAAACTTGTGATCCGAGTTTGGACGCTTGCCTCCTGTAGTTCGAAGTCACTGCCATCTTGCTCATGTTCCAGTCCTTCTAAGCCTCGATGTCGTTCTTTAGCGTTTCCTGTCCAGTAACGATAGCTTCTCATCGTACTTTATTGACGATAAATCAATCAGACCCAAGCAGACGCTGCCGAAACGTTATAGGGAACCTCTTGCAGGAACAGCCGAGATGGAGCCGCCGTATGCCATTACTTTTCGCGCCTTTCTCCAACGTGATCACGTGATCCTCGCTCCTCTGCATCTGTGGTATAATATACTCAGAGCGCCTTGCGCACGCTCTGTAATCTTTCACGCGCGCGTTTGGAGCGCAGGCTGAGTAAATATGCGCGCTCACGTCTCCTCGTCACGTGATGTTCGATCGCGGCATTATGCCTATGAAGAAAGAAAAACAAGCGCCGAATGTATTACTATGCGCTCGTACCTTAGTGCAGGAAGGTGCTATCGGTGGTTGAGCAGGTAAAGCAAGACGTGCTTGGTGTATTTGAAGGTGCGGGAAGGTTAATAGCGCCTTTCGTTTGCGTGTGTGGCATGGGGTTTGTTCTGTTGCGTTCATTCGCACCGCTGGTGTGCAGTCGAGGGGGGGTTATGCTAGTTTATTCAACTAGTCAGGAAGGAAAACCAGTCCTCCTGTAGTCTTTCCGTGCACCACACCCGCTCGATTGAAGGATGGTGGTCGAGGGTTACTGACGTACAGTGATCGGGGAGCCTTTCTTTCATTTTCTTTTTCCTTTCGAAGCAGTTTTGCGAATAGTCAATGTGCGCCTTTCGTCTCTCTTTTGACATGCGTCTCCGGTTTGTTATCGTCATGACGTCATCACAATCCCATCGTCATCGCCACGTCACCATTATCCTTGCCGTGTAATCATTGGCGCTGTAGCCATGCTTCAATACGGGGTGGAACTTTCGGCGTTACGGGCGTCGCTACGTATTCTATGCTTTCGGAGTTCACTACCTCTCTGGATGCACGGAATTTAAAGTGAACCTTTTCTTATTTCTTATTTATTTATTTTTGCTTTTGAGAAATGAGGCATAATTGGATTGTGGGACCTACACCGCACTATGAAATGCGAAATACTATTCCTTGATGGTCCTCCCTGGTCGGTCATTTGTGCCTGTCGTCATGGCTGGACTGGTCAATCAGGGATTCGATATTGGTCAGGCATTGGTCTAGTCTACATGTCAAGGCGGAACTAACCAATCACGGAGGCCTGACAGGGTGTAACTTTCCGTATTCCGTGGTTCGGTACAGGGCATCCGCCTGGAAGTGCCGTATATTTTCAATTCTGGGATATTCTCGATTTGACGAGATTTATAGGTCCCACCGACTTCGTTTAAAGACGTGCAGCTTGAATGGACCATTTGCAAAAGTCGGAGCGCCACCTAGCGCGAAAAACTGGAAGCGCCGCCCGGTTGGAAAACAAACCGTGCCCCAGCCTTGCTTCCGTACGGCGGCACCACGCATGACGCGCTTTTGTCACGTTTTGTGGACGTCTCGATATTTTTTTCCTTAATTGGAATGATATTACCTTTCCCTGAATGTCACTAGAAGTCCTGATTCCCTTGCAGCTTTTCGCAAACGGATCGTACGACTGTCTTCTCGAGGTGCCGGAACGCGAGCTACAGTGCACGACGCTCTCCTCACATCGGCATTTAGTTCGTTTGCAGGGCGCGCCGCGCCTAGGTTTTGGAAAATAAGGTTAAGTTAAGAACGTTAAACTTAGCAGAAACACAGTAGTCCTATATTTGTGGCTTTATAAGCGCCTGGCCTCCTTCAAGTCAGGCATCAGCTGGTGACATGATTCACGAAAGTGGCGACACTGCTCATCCCAAATGTGTGGTGACATAATTTGAAAATTTACACGGAACCACGTACAAGCTTAGCAGGTAATTCATTGTGCTGTTAACATCGATGCCCGACGGGCGATGTGCATTTTGATGGGCGAGAAACGCCAAAATGCCCGTGCACTTGATCCGATATAAAGAACGTCCGCATCGAAATTAATCTGGGTCGAATTTCTCGGTTTGCGACCTGGCTTAAAATCACACCGTGGTTATGGCACGGAATACCCAACGTTTAAAAAATTTTTTATCATTATGCAGATGTATACGTTCTGGTTTACGAGTCCAGTATTGGTGTCCTGAGCTGTCTATCACAACTGCGGAAGGCTCGTAGCTCGTTTGCAAATCCAGTTAGATTTGCATGCGCAGTCGATCGTTATATAAAAAAAAAAGAACACTGAAGGTTTCATGCTGTTTTCCGGTGACAAAGTGCGCGCCACAGATCATACAACGCTGTTGGATACCATCGCATGCCTCGCTTCACCACTGCCGTTCACGCCGTTTTCTCTTTGAAGCAACAATCGCGGGAGGAATTTCGGATAAATTACTACTTTCTCTTTCTATTGAAATAGTTGCTGCAGGCGAAAACTACTCATTTTCAGGCATATGAGGCACGCGAACCCTTGAGGCGTGAAGCACGTCGCGCTCGCAGCCAGTTTGTTTTCCAACCAAGCAGACGACGCCGGCTCTGGCGCATGCGCAGTCGTACTTATGCAAGTGGTCAATTGCTCACGCTGTTTCGCTGTCTTCACTCCCACTACGTGTGCGTGTCGTTGCCCTGTTACACTTTAATCATGGCACCTCGTGACGAATGCAGCCAGACAGTTTCGGGCTTCTCCCACCGGCCCCCCGTTACATTAAGTTTCACATGCACACGCTTCAAGGGTGCAAATTGTACCCGCATAATCTGTAACACATTGTATCACGTCGCCCTCTTCCATTTCCGAAGTCACGGAGGTGTTACACGAATAAGATGATGGATGACTGAAACGATTCGCGCCAGCAGCTTTCGCTTTCTCAATTTTGCTGCCTCTGCCCCGTATAGTTACTGCTTAGTTACCGCTGTGGTTACTGCTGTAGTTACCGCTGTAGTTACCATCGCAGTATCTGTCGCCCTTACCGGTGTACTTAAACCGTGGCTGTCTTCTTCAATATGTCCGTAGTTTTCTCTGTAGTTGTCCCGTAGTTAACCCCTTTAGCTCCGCAGTTACCTCGGAGCAGCTGTGGCAGTAGTTACCCGCGTAGACTTACCTCTGTACTCAACCTGTAGTAATGTTCGCCGTTGTATTTGTAGTTCCGCGGTTGTCCGTGTAGTTATTTCGTAGTTATTCCGTGCAGTTATTCCCTTGAGTTATTTGAGCAGTTACCACCCTAACAGCCGTGAAAGTATTTACCCGGCAAGAGTTACTTCCGCAGTTAACCCTTAGTCATATTCGCCGTCGTCTTCGTAGTAACCCCGTAGCTATCTCCGTAGTTATTCTGTTGTGGAACCCTTTGTTACCTCCGTAGTTAACATCCTAGCGGCCGTGGCCGTAGTTACTCAGGTATAGTTACCACTTCAGTTAACCCGAAGTGATATTCGCCGTTGTCTTCGTGGTTATACCGTAGTTGGCTACTCAGCGAACTACGGTATAACTGTGGCGGTAACTACGGTATCCCCGTAGTTACCACTGTAGTTAGCTCGGTAGCAACACCGATAGTCAGGTGCTTCCGTAGCTGTGAACAGCTTCCTTTTTGCGCATCCTTCGTTTGAGGCAGCTACTTAGCTAACTACGGTATAACTACACTGGTAACTACGGTATCCCCGTAGTTACTACGGTATCCCCGTAGTTACCACTGTAGTTAGCTCGGTAGAAACACGGATAGTCAGGTGCTTCCGTAGCTGTGAACAGCTTCCTTTTTGCGCATCCTTCTTTCGAGGCAGCCACTTAGCTAACTACGGTATAACTACACTGGTAACTACGGTATCCCCGTAGTTACCACTGTAGTTAGCTCGGTAGCAACACGGATAGTCAGGTGCTTCCGTAGCTGTGAACAGCTTTCTTGTTGCGCATCCTTTGTTTGAGGCAGCCACTTAGCTAACTACGGTATAACTACACTGGTAACTACGGAATCCCCGTAGTTACCACTGTAGTTAACTCGGTAGCAACACGGATAGTCAGGTGCTTCCGTAGCTTCGAACAGTTTTCTTGTTGCGCATCCTTCGTTTGAGACACGAGGGTGTTGAGAAACAAAGGAAAAAAAAAAGGTGACTCTCTCTCTCTAGAAAGATCACGTTTTCTCGGCGACTTCATAACTCGCGAAGCCTCGCCATATTTTTTTGTTTTTTTTTGTTTTTTTCGTGGTAGGCTTCGACTGTGTTTTGGGGCGTTATGTGGCCCGCCGCAAGCGCGAGGAGTTGTTGCATGGACGCACGAAGGAGGAGGTGAATAAGAAAAAATGATGTGGGGAGAATGGCAGCAACGAAGGAAGTGGGGTATGAGATGAGTCGGAGTGGCTGTGCTGGGCCGATATGAGGGCGTAGCGATGCCGGTCACGTACGACCGCGACGACGACGACGATGCAGCAGCCGACGAGCCATGCACAGGCGTCGCGCGCTCAGCTCCCGCCACTTTCTCGAAGTCAAGAAGTTCAACGCAGCACTTCTTCGTCCCCGGGTGGAGTGCGTGCGATTTCAGTTCCTTTTCGGCGGCGCCACTGGCTGCCCTTATACCTCGGCGCATAATCTCCCGCAGTTATTCTGCATCTGTGCGCGCGCGCGTGCGCGTTGTGCTTGAATGTGTGTGCACGCGTGTGTGTGTTTGTGTTGGTTTCTTTTTGCTTGGAGTCGCGTGTGTGTAGTGTTTTTTGTCTGTCTGTGTTCGCTTGGGTATGCGTGTGGAGGAGTGTGTCGCGTGCATGTGTGCGTCTGTGTTAGTTTGTATGTCTCGGTTTGTCTGTATGTGTGCTGAATTTTTGTGAGGCTCACTGCTCGCTGCGTTTGTAGGCGTGGCTGCATCTACAGTGGGGTCCACTCTTAAAGGGAACGCTTGTACGCGGGGAATGGCAGGGTTTCGTTCTTTCGCACGACCGCAAGCTGCGACTGATAACTTGTGGTGGACAGGTCCTGGTTTGTTTCTACGAACATGCGCTGTGCATGTACTATAGTATAGTTTTCGCAGACAGTTGCGACAGCCACTGATGCACCAGCAATGCGAAACTCGCTCTTTTGAGCGTTCCCTTTAGGAGCGGATAGCAATGTATACAGTCACCGCCAAAAGTCTGCGGGATCCGAAACTTCGTAAAAACCTATATTACCGCTTATCCTAGCAACATAGCCTCGTATTTAATGTTACAGCCTGTACATCGGCAAAGCATCTACACACTGAATCATTTAATTCGACGCTGTGTTGCGAGCCTGAGCGGTAATATATGTTGTTGCGAAGTTTTGGATCCCGCAAACTTTTGCTGTTGACTGTACGTTTGTTTGTCACTGTGCTCTGTATGTTTTTACTGGTGTATAGTTTGTACGTTTGAGCTTTGGGTGTGGGCTAGAAAGTTCGTTAGCTGTGCACGTGTTTCGTTTGAGTGTCGTTTATGTGTTGTGCGTACGTTCGTGTGTACGCTAAATTTGTATTTATGTAACGTTCACGTTCGCTTGTGTGTACGTGTATCTGCAAGCATGCGCTGCACGTTTGCGTTCATCTGCTGGTCTGGTGTGGATGTGAAGTGTTGTGTAGTGCTTGTTGGCTGCTCTCGATGTGCGTCTGCGTGCGTGTTTCTTATGCAGGCGCGTCTATTTGTGTACTTATTTTGCTGGATTGTTTGCTTGAATATATGCGTGTGTTTACTACACACTCTGCCTCACAAAATACATCGCAGTCTTCCAAACGGACTCCTACGATACCGCGCAAGTAGCAGGCGAACAAACCATCTCGCGCTCAGTGTCGCTTGAATAATATGCTCGACGCATACCGCACCGCTTGTTCCTTTTTTTTTAACTGTCGCCCACTGCTTTGACGTTGTTTCTTTACACCCGTTCGCACCCACCGCTGCATGCAAATGTTCTTTCCCTACACCCGCTCGTGTATTCGGTGTCGCCAGTGTCTCGTCGCTGACGTCATCTTCGCTGTGGCGCGGTTGGTTCAGTGCTGCAGTCTTTTTTTTTTTTTTATTCTTCTTCGCCGGTACCAACGAACTCCCGAGTCTGTAGTCTATGTATAGTATAGGATTACGTTTCTGACTGCGTCGACGTTATTTTCTGGTTTGTTGCTCCTTCTTTTTTTTCTCTCTCTCTCTTCTTGACATCGTTCGGTCGGTCGTGCATTCGGAGAAGGATCGTTTGTGTCTGGCAACTTTCGCAATGGTTACGAGCGGTTCTTGTGTCACCAGTGGCTGAGCTTTCGTCTGCTAGACTTAAACAACGTCCTTGCTTGTACCACTAGCGACGCACATACACACGCACGCGAGGATTGACGGGCGTAAAGAAAATGACGAACTTATAAAGACAGCACTGGGTCCCGCGTCTCCTCAAGGAAGATGTTTATTCGAAAGAAAAACAAAAATGGAAAATGCGTCTCCGTCGTCTGAGGGGTCTCCTCTGCAGTGTCGTCTTCTGCGTGTTGTCGCTTTCGATCTGTCATGTACTCACCTTTGCCTGCAAAAGGATATATATTCGACCGTGCGTAATCCACGGCGGCATCTAATTTAGCTCCAGGAGCATGCGTATATGGCAGTTGAAAAATGAACCGAAGCAGCTCGTAGAATGCGGGCGGCACTCTGTACGCAACGTGCGAATGCAGGTGCGTGAAGTTGACACTCCGCAAAATCCCACCAAATGTTTCAGCGCCAAAACGTATGATGGTTATCAGAGTCATTAACATACTTTTTCTTCTTTGTTTTTTCTTGGTCTAATGGCGGTCACGGTTGAGCCTGATATAGGGAGATAACTGTCCGTCCTCTCACCTAACGAGAAAGGTTCTTGCCCCCCTTCCCCCCCAGACTTTTTCCCCTCAGATCGTTCCGAATAGTTCTAAAGCGCTTTTTAAACTCACCATCTGCATTCACTGTACAGATCTTGCCACCTTGGGGTGTAGGTGGTTTTCTTAACTTCAAGCGACCGTATAGATAGATGCCTTGTCGGGTGTTTCTGAAAAGTTACATTCAGAACGTGTTTGTTAGACCACAGCTGGCTCTCCTTGTTGCGAAAGCAGTTTCCGTTCTTCTTTTTTTATTTTTTACGTCATTCTTTTCATCTTATCAGTCGTCGTGGACAGAACACATGGCTGTTTCAGTAAACGAGTACTGCTTTCTGATTTACTTACGTACTCTTTATCTCTTTACCAATAATGCATACTGATGGCGTGAGCAGGGTGGTCAATACAGACAGACAGACAAAGAACTTTTAATGTGGTCAATACAAATACAAAATAAATACAAAGCAGATACAGGAAGAAACAGCAACCAAAGGAGAACTATAAAAGCTCAAAAATGTCTTCGCGGTTCGATGAGTTGCTCTGGTAAGGCAGTTCCGCTCACTAATGGATCTCGGGAAACAGGAAATCTTAAGTACTTGCCCTTAAGGCTCATGTACTTGCCGCCACGCCTAGTTAGCGATGGAAAGTACGTTGATAGATTTAATTCCACTTTCGTACTGAAGAGCTGAAAAGGAAATCTTAAACGTTTTACCTTCGTGCCTGCAATATAGCGGAGTGACATTAGCTTGCATTAAATCATAAGGCTAGTCTAACGTGCAATATACAATTGTGTGGGTATGTAAAGTGCATATATATCTGCTGTTATCTTCGTGTGGTTGCGCCTTTTTCTTAAATATTCATCATTATTCGTTGCTTACACGCGAATACGCTTAAATCAGAACGCTGTACGAGCGTTGCTTGCCGATTTCATAGTGTAAGTGTGTCGTTTAAATTTTCGTCTGTATTACTCGCTTAGCTTGCGATACTGATTATCACTTTGATTGAGCGAAGCAGTCCTCCATCTTCGGATGAGTACACATTCTTTTTTTTTCTTTCTTCCAAGATGCACAATGTGTCATAAGTGATTCTCAGCGTGCTGCGGGAGTTACGACCTAACTCTGCTTGCGTGACTAACGACTGCCGAGTTTCGAAAGCGATATCAGAGTTGAAATCTGCCTTATATAACCGCGATGTCTGTCGGTGTTCCTAGTACATTTCCTTCCTTTTTCCTTTCTTTTTCTTTTTTCTGAATTTGCATGACGAATTCGTTCCAGGAAAAGATTGTGTGTGAGTCGCATGCATAATACTCGATTCCATGCTGAAATATAACTCCGCTTCGACGCTTGCTTCAAGCAGTGATTCGTATTCTGGATGATCGCAAAAGGTTACGCTAAGCCATTGTTTAAAGAAACATTGACTGAAGGGGAACGTTAGGCCATGCTCCATTACTGAAATAGGCGTGTTACATGGTAGAGGTACTTGACTATAGTAAACTGACAGACGGATTTGTGGGAAGGAGGTGGAGGGAGAGAAACAAATTGAAAAGCTGTCACATGCTCAATGGTAGGGGAACTTTAAAAGAACTGTCGGAGACCGCATTCCGACAGGGACGAAATGCGAAAATGAGAGATATATGTCCATAAATTGACGCGCGCGCGCGCGCGCGTGCACACACACACACACACACACACACACACACACACACACACACACACACACACACACACACACACACACACACACACACACACACACACACACACACACACACACACACACACACACATTTGGGCACACCCACCATACGGTATTAGCAGAGAGTGCGTGAGTAAATGCAGAAACACACACTACAGACAGCAGAAACAAAAAAAAGCAAACGACATTGAAGGACACTGACGGAATTTTCGTTTCTCGTCTCACCTATTCGTGGGCGTGATGCAGCACACCACTGGCTCGCCTGTGCCGGCCGCTTGCATTTCTCGCGAAACCGAACGGCAGCGTCCTTGTCATTACGCGCCGGATCGATTGACAGCGAATCGAAAGGAAAAATACGTGAGCATATATATGTATAGAGAGAAACGCCTCGCTGACGGTCGGCAAGCTTCTTCTACGCCAGAAAAAAACAAAAATAAAGGTGAGCTCACCGCGTGACTTTTAGCGAACGGGCATTCGCGAGTTGTCGTTGGCTGTTGGGTGACGGCTCTGCGGCGTGTAGCTTCGCTGGTACGAGACCCGCGACCTTCGGCTGTCAAGTGGCGTTCGAGATGGACTCCAAGGGCGCCAGGGTATGTGTCAGCATGGGCGACTTTTGTTTTCGATTCGCGTGATTCCGGCTAGCGCATTTTAAAGCAGTGTTTTCTTACTTTTCTATGTCTTGACGTCGTGCCGGTGGTCTAGTGGCTATGGTACTCGGCTGCTGATCCGAGGGTCGCGGGATCGAATCCCGGCAGCGGCGGCTGCATTTCGATGGAGGCGAAATGTTGAGGCCCGTGTGCTGTGCGATGTCAGCGCACGTTAAAGAACCCCAGGTGGTCGAAATTCCCGGAGCCCTCCACTACGGCGTCTCTCATAATCAGAGCTGGTTTTGGGACTTTAAACCCCACATAACAACAATGTCTTGACGTCACTTTAGTAAAAGATCACGAACCGCTGAATGAAGTCGCACAGCTGTTTATCGTGGGTATGAATCTATAGCGTTCACGTGAAATTTGTGGCGGAAGCAAAGCGTCGGTATTAAACACATCAGTGTGGCCTGTACACCTTAGTGGATAATCACAAGACATTTAAGGAACCTTTTCTTCTATGTCTTGACGTCAGTTTAATACAAGGTCATGAAGCGAAGAATGCAGTCGCACAGCCGTTTATCGTGGGCACGAATCCACCTGCGTTCGTGTGAAATTTGTTGCGGACGCAAAGCGACATTAAGAACCAAATGTGTCGGTATACTTAAACACATCAGTACAGTTTTTACACTTGGATAGATACTCATAAAAATATTTAAGAAACCTTTTCCCGAGGAACGTGGAAGAGCAACGCCTTGTGAATCGTCTTGAATCTTCAATCGAAATTGCGTCTTCAGTCAATGGAACTTAAAGAGAGACTGAAAAAAAATTAAGTTTGGTTAAACAGATATTTTTGCCTGTGTTGGAGTCTGGAACCGCTTTCGGCACCCCAATATACGAGTGTTTAGCCTCGTAAGCTACTGCTGGAAGCCTCTGGGTGTGGCCGCTTGATTTGAATCGCCCTGCGCCAAAAAAAGAGGACATGACGTCATGATTTCCGCTGCCGACGCTACGTTGCAGTGAGCTCCACGGCCGTTATGTGTCGCAACAGCTGTGACCTAATGCATATTTTTTTATTGCTAAACCTCATTTATTTTCATTGATATTCAATCTTCATTTATGACCTGGAGCAGTAATCGGGTACTGGAACACTCATCCAATCTTGCTCGACTTAATATTTCCTTTTAGTGATTCCCTTTAAGGATATCGGTTTCCTCGTAGATGTTGAGTTTGGATAGGAAATTCCTTTTTTTTTCCGCGTGGAAAATACAAATTGAATGGTTTTGCCCTGCGCCTGCCATCGCACGTTTTGTGACAGACCGATATATTGAACCGACGAATCAGATCAATCAAAACGCGACCTCGACTGCATGTGTTGGCTTGTTTTAGGCGTGCAGTGATTCAGGCAAGGAAAAGTTCTTTGCTCTTACTAGATTGATCTTTGGATCTTTTGAGGAAGTCCCTCGTTACAGCAACCAAAACGTTGGGGGAGAAGAAGATGTCGTTATGTCGACGTGTCAAGTCCCGTTGATGCACATCTTGTTCGAGCATTGTTCGAGCTTCAAGCCTTCAGTGTCTTTCAACTTTCCGTAGGCCATGCACATTCTTGCCTGAACGACTGTGTGATAGAACATTCGAGGGTTGCTTGCGCGCCCAGCGAAGAGAAGGAAACAAGTACGAAGGAATAAAAAAAAATAAATAAAAATAAGTAAAGACGGGCGATGTCGTCTTCCTAATATCAGCGACTGACTTCCAGCGCAGTGAAAGCCGTTCAATGCCTCCCACGGACAACCCGGCAGAGGCAACGGCGGGGGCATCCAGGGACGCGACGGAGCATCTCTACCGGGGTGGTTGTGGCCGCGGTGGTCTTGAACGGCGGCGTTGATAAGGGTGTCGAAGGCAGGTGGCGCTTAGATAAACTGCCGGACCCCGTCCCGGCCGCTGACCGAAGAAGAAGACCCATACCAGCAGCCATGGGATTCGAGTTCCTAGACTTGTGTACCTCTCAGCGCGTACACGGAGAAATAGAAACAAGATTATGAGATGGAATGAGTTTGGGCACTATCTTCTCTTCGCCTCGCCAGTACCGTGCAACGTGACGGACGCTGGAATGCCAGGAAACGGCTTTATATTTGAGTTAGAACCATTGGCCAGCTACTGACGTAAAAGAGGACCTACGGCTATCCTAGGAAATGAATGCGCAGGCGCACGTGAACTCGGTGATGCAATGTTTGCCGACGCGTTCAGTCGTCATCGTCTGCTCAACATCAGACGGCGCACTTGTTGTTCGGCCTATCCTTCTGGCAGGAAATGACGTGTCTTTCTTAAGAGTCGTCTGCTTTATACGACCAGACGACATCGAAAGCTCAAGACGTGGCCAGAAGGCAACCCAGCGGTCTTGCGGGACCTCGATGTCTCGATGTCACAAGGCACGCGCAGCGCACGCTATATGTCAGCGTCTGCTCACCGTACGACCGGGAGGAGCCTTGTGCTCGCCACCAGACGACGCCTTCGCCCAGCGTCTTCTGCTCGTCGGCAGACGACATGACCATGAACCTGGCGGCATGCTGCTATCGTTATCGACGTGAAAATCGTGCCACGTGCATTGCGTTATCGTCGTCTCACCACCAAACGACGCCCGAATTTTGCTCACCGGCTTCGGCTCACCACCAAACTATGTCCTTCTTGCCGAGCGTTTTGTGCCCACCAGAATGTGGTAACCTCACTCACTCAATGTCGTCTGCTCAAAGCCGTCGAGAGCAGACTTGCACGGTCAGGAACCCGAGCAGTACCCGTCGCGATTTCCCGATGACGCACTGCAGAGCTACATAGCACTCCGCATCACTGCACCGATCTGACAGTCGCACAACATATCTGCCGACCGCCAGACGGAAAGTGTCTGCCCTCATCCAAATGGAAAAGTAAACTGCCCCGGCGTGCGATGGCCGAATTCCGCGCTGCATGTCTGGATTGGAAGAGTATAGGTAGCACCGGGGGCATGGATGGATAGAGGAGACACCGCAGTGCTGTTGAGATTGCGTCCCGTGGTCAAGCAGCGCAAAAAACTGAAAGCAAGTTGCGGATGGATATGGTGTGGAATGGAAAGAAAATGGCAGGGAGGGCGATCGGACAAAGTGATGCGACCCGTGGCGTTGATAGGAGGGGGCAGCCGTATTGGGAAGTGCTGCGCGGTTGTATTTTTTCCCAGCCGCGTTCCGATGAAAGCTGGAGTGTTGTACGTCTAGTCGTTTGGGTGTCCCCGCCGTGTCGCGTTTGTGGCTCGCGACAAAAAAAAAAGTAGAAAGAAAGATGTCTGTTCTCGAGTGGACTGGCTAGGCGGGACTGATAGCGGAAGGTGGAATGGTTGGGGTGGGGGGGTCGAAGGTTATGCGAAAGTGAAAAGCCGCTTGCCGATAAAACAAGTTGAGGCGTACGAGCGCATACGAATGAGATTGAAACAAACTCGTCGTACATCCGTGCGTGCGTTGAGACGCGCAGTTCGTGGCCGAGGGCATTGTCTCTGCTTCTGGATGGGGCGTACAGACTGATGAGCTGTGTGGCGTCACTCGTGACAGTTCTGAAACGCCGTTTCGATCTCCCCTACATATTTGTGGTCTTAATAACTAGGATGGATAGACGGATGAATATTAGGGGGCATTTCTTTTGGGTCAGGGTGGCGGCAAGCGCTGCCAAGCTGTTTAGTAGTCCTCTCTACGCTCTGCTGCTTTTACTAACAAGAGGTCAGTTCTTACTGTCTGATCCTTAGTTTCTCGCGGCCATGGGTGGATGGATTGGTGGATAGATGGATGTCAGAAGCATTTCTTTTTGAATAAGGGTGGCTTCTAATGCCACTAACCTGTTTATTAGTCCTCTCTATAGGCATCGCTGCTTAAACTGACGTGTCGTCAGTTCTGATTTTCTGTTCCATCCTTTGCTGCCACCAGTCTTCCGGTCTTCTCTTACCTGTGTCTACGGCGGATCTGTTTATGTTCTCATAGCTTTCTCTCAGACTTAACATCTCGGGCAGGCTCACACTTTCCTTGGTTATTAATTGGATATACGTCGACATTTAACTAGAGAACGCTCCATAGTTTTCGCACCCTTCCCACATGTTATGACTGACGCGCCATTTGTGAAGACCAAGGTGAAACATGTCGACACCGTTCACCGGTCAAACGGCGTTGAGATGTTTGATTTTGACATTTCTATCTGCCAGTACACGGCGTCACGACAAAACTCTTCTGACACAATAAGGATCATTCGTTGCACTCTCGCGACATTTCTCAGTGGCCGATTGTGGCATTCTCATGGCATCATTCAAAGCCACAACGGTGACCTCTATACCAATCCTTGTACTGTACGTATAACACCAGTCATTGGATGATTATACTGTCGCGTTAGCTATTAACGATTGATCACCCTATGGTGATTTCGTTTTCAGGGAAACGCAGTGTGCTTAACTAACTCGTCCATATAAGCTCGCACATGCATTGTTCTTTTCTCTAACCGATAACCGAAGACAGTGATATGACATGGATAGACGTAACCATGGAACTGTTTTATTTGTTTCTTATACAGAAAGAGGAGTAAGAGCTGAAGCTGTACACAACAGTTCCAAGATTACGCGCATAGGAGTAAGAGCCTTCTGTCAGGCAATATGCCTTCAGCTCTTACTCCTCTTTCTGTAGTGAGAAAGAAATGCAACTCCAACTCCAGTTCCATAACAAGCGAAGCCCATATCCAGTTTACTGGAATTCAACAACTGGCCATGACAAATGCGTTTCCACACTGCCAAGACGTCCATGCTTCAAGCGTCTCTTGCTAACTACTCATTTCTGAAAACCTTGAGTGTCGTGCAGTGTAAAAGCGACGCGATGTTTAAATGAAGCAAATGAAATAAAAAAGGAAAGCGTTACGGAAGCAGAAGTACATAGGCATTTCCCCCCAAGCACTTATCCTGGCTTCTGAGTGAAGCATACGACGACATCCTTTCAATTCGAACGTTTTCGAGACGAAGGAAAAGAAACGAAATACAAAAATTGGCCGCGTATCTGCGTGCTTCGCTGCAAATGTCGTCGAAATCTTCTGCCGGTCGTACTACGCTGCGTGAGATATGGACGCCATCTGGCAGCGCCGTCGGGAAACGTGAGCTTTTGCAGAATCCCTGGGCAACTGCCAGGTGGCATTACTAAATCGTCGGCAGAGGCCTTTTTCGGGCATAGCGTCGCATTTTTAGCGCAGCCTAAGAAACACTACGGTCTTTCGAATAACGTATCTATGTATTTTCTAGTAAAGGAACACACCACCTAATACTTACATATTGATGTGGCGCCTCAGATATGCGTAATATTTGCTTTTTTAATCGACTATGTTCACAAGTATGAACGCAGCTACCAGTTCGAGGTGGTTGGGCGTTAGGCAAGTGCGTAAGCTTTGGCCGGATAGCTGAATCGTGTGACAGCAGACAAACAGAAAGACCAAAATTTCTGCGTTCAAGTATCCGAAGAAAGACTGTCGTGTTTAAAAGCTGAGGAACACAAATCGGCGTATGGCAACACGGCGTACAGCAACAAAACTCATCACACCCCGCTCTTGTCTGAGCAGTATTTCTTGCACGTCAAGCGTGGGTGTACGCTGCGTACACGCCTCCCGTATATCGAGAAAGCGTCGCCAGGTGTACTCTCAACCGTTCGCTCGCTGGGTTCACTTTACGAAGCCTTCGCTCGCGTCAGCTCCCTTCCGTTTTAGCACCGCGCAAGTCTCACCGTGGACCGTCTTCGCTTTTCCTTTTCTTATGTCTTTGTTTTAACTTTGCCCGCTTAAATCGTCGCCTCCGCCCTGATGTCTCCGGTGGTCGTTCAAAATCTCGGCAGAACCCTGCAGTGTAGCCTAGACTGCGCGATGGATCGTCTCAATCAGTCAAAAGAAAGGGACCCGTGCGATGTAAAAATGGCTTCCCTCTGGTGTCCAACGCTCATCCCCCCCCCCCCCTTCCCTTTAACCAACGCCGAACGGAATACTTTACGGATTGGCTATTAAATGTTGAACAAAGCTAGGCGGAATGGTTCGGGCCTTGATGATTCACCGTGGGATCTGCTTAAATGATTCGGAAAACAGGTTATGCAGAAAGTACGCACGCAGGGTATACATTACGTAGGAGTTAAGGTAATCGCAAATCGAAATTACGCAGTAAACAGACGACGCCCTAGTTGCGTTCAGTAGACTTGTTACTCGATATTTTCATACACTCTTGTGAGGGAAATTTGGTCGAAGCTGGATGCAGAAAAGCATTCGAGCTTTATTTGGTGTTACATAAATATTGAGTTTAGTTCAGCGCGTTTTAGGACACACACACACACACACACACACACACACACACACACACACACACACACACACACACACACACACACACACACACACACACACACACACACACACACACACACACACACACACAGTTCGAGATGATTAATGATTACTTTCGCCGTGGGCGCCTACGCCGACATCGATGCCGACGTCGGCTCATCTGCGATACGAGTGCCTTAATGTTATCACGTTAAAATCGCATACGTTGTTCTTCCGATGCATCTCGGTCAAATGTCTGCCGCTGTCTATATACAATAACCCATATAAAAAAAAACGCGAGGCAATCTCGATCAGCATTACTTTGATGTCTAGTAATTGAGCTCAGTGGGACGAGACGTCGGCTCTTCTCTTTCCTCGGGAACACTCACTGCCTCAAGCTCAAGCCTGTACACAAGTCCTGTACACTGCACAGAGGTACTTGAGTGGATCCGTGTTATCGCTTCGCGTTGAAAACCCGAGATCCGCGTCACACTCTCGCCGCGATATGTACTGTACGCGTAGGCACGCGGGTACTTAGCGAAGTCCCCCGGATGGCAAATGAGCAAGAACACCCCTCCCCCCCTCGCTTAGTTTGCCTCCTCCACCAAATCTTCGTTGCTGGCACCCACCCCACCACCCGCTTGGCTGAAATGGCCGATGAGTGCTTGACGTGATAACGGGTGCACCGCACCTCGCAAACTCGAAGTGATGTCCCGGATATCTGGGCATAGACACTGCGTGGGTTTTTTGAACGCGCTCTGTCATATACGGCGGAAATGCGACCAGTATGTGTGCGCGCACGTGTCTGTCTGTCTGTCTGTCTGTCTGTCTGTCTGTCTGTCTGTCTGTCTGTCTGTCTGTCTGTCTGTCTGTCTGTCTGATTTTAGGGTGTGCAGTATGTAGTGGAGCAAAGGTTAAACAAGGTGCCTATATGGAGGCTAAGTAGCCCTGTACATTTCTTCTCCTTTTTTTACGACTGTGCCATCGTGCCAGAGTGGAAGGCTTTGAAGAGGTGTTAAGGAAGAGGTCCGGTGAAATAAAAAAAAAAGAACAAGCAATGAAACACGGAGCTGCGAAGAGAAAAGATCACGCGTGTTGTGCGTATGATACTGCTAGAATATTCTTTTCTGTTTCTTTTCTATGTTCATTCTTTCGATGTACATCGGGGACCGAAATTGGTCTCTCTGCAAACGTATTTCGGCGACGTGTCGTTTTTGCGGGGCGTTCGATATTGCTTCCACGCTGTCGTCGAGAGCGAACTCCACCTGCTTGCCAGAATCCTTATCGCGTTTCGGTTCTGGTATCTAATCGGATCATCGTCATCATCTACGTAGAGGGCGCGGGAGGTGGGGGGTTCAGTTTTTTCCGTATTGTATAACAAAGATACACACAAACACATGAAACTACATAAAGAAAGTGCAGACGCTACCCCACTCTCCCCCTGGTTTTGGGACGTTAAACCCCACAAATCAATCAATCAAAACCCCACTCTCCCCCAATAAATTTTCCGGACGCGCATTCTCGGCCCTCTTTAGAGCCTTCTGTATCCGATCCTCACTGTGCCTGCTGACGTCCCTGCCATCTCTACCTGCAAATACACGAACGGTCTAATGCAGGGAATACACGGTGGTTTGCTTTTTTTTCTTTTAACAGCGAAGCTTCTTAAGTTTTTGGTAACTTGTCGTGTCACGAGGTATGACCTTGAAATGACCTTGCCTAGCAACCAAGCGACGCTACATCTACCAGCACAACCTCGTATGGCCTCGACATCGCTACATCACAGAACATAACGTCACAACGACACGTGACCAGAATATGGAGATGAGCAAGTAGTAGAAAAAGGAGGAGGATTGTGATGAAGGTGATGATGATGATTGTGAACAATAAGGATAAGATTAAGAATATGATGATGATGTTAATGACGAATAATGATGATAAAGAATGAGACCCGGACCGGCCAAGTGCCCATCTGCTTTGCTAGCCTTGCGCCACTTTATTTAAGGTAAATAAATTTCATCCCCGAGATAATACATTGATTTCAGCCAACTTGTCTTGAAAGTACAGTTAGCGGGAGCGTCCGCGTGGGGCACCCACTTCATATTGAGGTTCTCATGGTGACTTCGCCATGACACTCGTCTTGAATTGACATTGAACGATAATCAACTAACGAGACTCTTTCTCTGTTCTTTTTTTCCCGATCCGCAGGTTCACGAGCTGTGCGACAATTTCTGTCAGCGGTACATCAGCTGCCTGAAGGGCAAGATGCCCATCGACCTGGTGATAGACGAGCGCGACAGCAAGCCCGGGGACCTGGGCGACAACAACAACAACCACAACAGCAGCGGCGGGGGCTCGGGGGGCTCCGGAGGGGGCGGAGGGAGCGGGGGTGGCGGGGAGGGAGGCGCGGGGGGCCGCGGTCACCACAACCCGGACACCACGGGCCACAACAGCACCGACAGCTCCTCCACGCCGGATCAGGTCAGCCTTTTTTTTCCTCCTCATGTGTTTTACACCCTTTTTGACTCCCTTAACGGTGTGGGGAGTAGATTTGACTCCGTTGTGACAGCATGAAGTCCCTGTGACTGCGGAGAGGCGTTCGGCTTCCTGCAATGTTGGGGTTGCACGGCAGACACTTATTATGAGCTACGTGACTTTTCGTTATTTTCTCTTTGTTGTCGTCGCGGTCTCTTTCTGTCCTTGCCATTAACCCTCAGTAGTCGTTTCAGTTTGATGGCTCCTCATTGGCTAATTCACGAGGCTGCCGTTTTTTTTTATGAACAAGTAGGCCGTCTCGGATGATCCGTTCGCTGTCGCAGTTCACTTGCGGTGCTTCTCTACGAAGTTACCTAGCGTTCCAACTGAATGGCGAGTAAGGACCATGAATCGGGCAGGCAGTGTGCTCCAATATATTCATTATGATCAACCCTACAAAAGGTAACAGTAAGAATAGTGATCGTTGCAGCGGAAGCTGTACTAACGACACATTTGTATGTTACAACAGAAGCCGACATTGTAGAAGTCACTGGGAAGGCCACGACTAGTGCCTGCGAAACTACTCATTAAAATAAGAAGTAATTATTGTAATTGCATCATTGTAATGCCGTGAACGCCATGTCAGCGCTCGGGTTTAACTGTGATACATATCTTCCTCCCTCATTTTACGTTTTTCTGTTCGTTTGAGCCACCACTCTGGAATCCCGCTTTTTGCATATTCGGGCCCCGGTTCTGCACCGACGGCGTCCATACCGATTCTGCTAAGCCGTGGAAGGAGGGAGGGGGGGGGAGCTGTTATGCCCCCCCCCCCCCTTCCCCTTCGCTTCTCGTCTTTACACCCCCGCTAGAAGCCGATGCGAGGGCCGCGCAACTTTTTCGGCGGTTGCACACGTGCGGTGCTGACCTTGACGCGGCACCCTTCAAGGTCGAAGTCGCCGTCCGGTCTGGCGTAGAACCATGCCGTCTTCGCGCGCTCCGAGACGCTCCGCGCGTGGGAAGGAGACCGGATTTCGGCGTTGTCTGTCTCGCGAGAATTTCAGTATACGAGGCTGCCGCTTGGGTCTCACACTTGCCTCAACGCCACCTCCCCCTGGCCCCCCTTCCTGCTGTCTTCGAGACTGTATCGGTCCCTCTTGGCGTTTTACGTGCCCTTTGCACATACAAGCCCATCGACGAGCCGTTGAAACGTAAGGCGGAGGTGGCACAATTAGGCGTCAAGGTGCGCTAATGGATGAGTGCTGTCGGTTGTTGGAGCAAACGGCTTTCTGGCTACAGGTTTGCATAGTCGATTGATATTTAAGGTTCGTTGGCAGCTGCATTACCTTCGCCTTCTTGGATCGCGGCCTCCTCTTTGGATTTATTCGTATCGTACATCTCGATGTGTCCCCCGCGAAACTTGAAAAGCAACGACCGTATGCTGTAGGCCCCTTCTACGTTACTGGGACGTTCATTTGATTGGCGGTCCCGGACGTCTTACGTCTGCTCTTTGCCTCAAGTGTAGAAGCAACGGAAGCCGTCGTCTTCGTCTGCAACGTTCGTTGCGTGACATTGAGTCTCACCAGAGCAGGCTACTGTTGTCACTTCCGTATCCGTACCGGGTATCTTAGGTCTGAGGAGCCCTCGTCCGCAACGTATACCTCTTGTGTCTGAACCTCTTCCGTTATCATCCCAGTGTCCTGGATATACGTCCCGCTTGTTGCGTCACTACCGTTATTTTTCCTGTGTACTCGGAATGTCTGTCCCGGCGATTTGACTTCTGGTTCATGCTTAATCGAAGATCATTTGCGTATCCCTCCCTCCCGGACGTGTCGAAATAGTCGTCGTCTCCAAGGGAGCGTGGTTCACCAGGTGATTCGTCCTGGATATATTACGTCTTATGCCCAGTACAGAAGAAGCAATCGATCCGATTACAACAGCTAGGAGACACGTCACCAGTGCCACCATTTTTGACATTGCATAATGCCTTACGGGTAAAGATCGCGTTACTCGATCTCGGAGGCTCTGAGTTGGAGATACAGTACACACGCGTCTTTACTTTCGAAGACAATGGCGCTCGTTTAAAGGGGTACAGCGAAGAAGACACAAGGACACTACACGCTAAGCGCTTAGTGTCATGGTATCTCTTTCTGTGTCCTAACTGGTTCGAAGCGGCGCCATTTCCTTCGAAGATCCTGTGCCACCATGCCCACATAACCCAACTGATGCTGTGTGTCGCTGTAGCTCCCGTGCGCTCGGTAGTTGACCGGCGTGCTTGCGTGGCTCGAAGAACCAAGCCGGAGATCTCGCAAAACGTTGGCCGCGCCCTCTCCTGGCACGTTTGCACACGTAACTATCGCCATCCCGTGTGTATGTGTGCCCGCACCTTCTTTCTTGCCACTTTTCCCGCTGCTGTGCCGCTCTCATTTCGCGCTTGAGCCGCGGGCACGCCATCGTTCGATTTAAAGCTGACGCCTGGACGTCATCGTCCTGGCTGCCGCATCGCTGGCGTGCCGACCGCCCTGGCCGCGCTGGCCGTTTCTGAGAAGCTATGCCCGGATCTTCTTGCATTCTCTATCTCTCTCTCTCTCTCTATGAAAGGCGTTCATTCCACTAGGCCATGCACGTCCTGTCTCACCTCCACTGAGCCCCACTTATTTTTATTTATTTATTTTTTCTCACGTACAAAGGACAGGACGTCTTTCTTTGGCATGTACATACGCTGCTTCGACCACACGAGTTAGCCAGCAGAGCTAGCTAGCCCTGCGTCGGTGGTTGTTACGGAAACAAGCTTTGTACGTTTACATTTGGGGTTGGTCGTACTAAAGACGGGATGAGGCTACGCTTGCAAGATGTCGTCCGAAGTGCTTTTGTGTGTGGCGTCTTTCCTGCCTTTGATGACTGTTAATTATATGAGATGTGTGTCAGGCAACGTACTCGAGGTTCTCGGAGGCCCCTTGCTGATCCCGGGTTCGGAGCGTGCTAAACTGAAGATCTCGTGCGAGATTTAATTGCGTGGCCACTGTTTCTTGTGGGCTCACTGTGTCACGTGGCAGTCGCTCCTCTCTTCTTAACGAAATATGAAAAAGAAGGGGGAAGTTTCTTGGCAACTGTATATGCGTATGTTGATTGTCTATCCAGAAATGAGACTCACTCGCTCGCTCGCTCGCTCGCTCACTCACTCACTCACTCACTCACTCACTCACTCACTCACTCACTCACTCACTCACACACACACACACACACACACACACACACACACACACACACACACACACACACACACACACACACACACACACACGCACGCACGCACGCACGCACGCACGCACGCACGCACGCACGCACTCTACGCACCGTTCATAACGCATATAGTGCATATGTTGTGGATTTATTGCGGCGACTTGGAGTCATTTGTCATCGTGAAGCCACCGCCGCTGTGATCAATCCGGCCTTTTAGTCGCTAATGAGGGCGCTATGTCTTCTTCCATCCTTCCCCGTCCATTAGACTAGACACTATACAAGGAGTGCTGCATCCCGAGCTATATCTCTATACTTCGAAATGACAAACCGCACACGGAATGACCTAGGTGTTGAAAATGCGGGGCTCCCTTCCAACTCGCCACCTACCTCGAAGCATAGATTAGCGAATGTATAGAGACAGAGATAAGGAAACGAGAAGATTAAAAATAAAGACGTTGAGGAAAGTAAATAAGGTAACGAGGAAAACGAAGTCGCTGAAAGAAAGGTAAGAGCTGGCCGAAGGCAGGAGGTAGACTTGGACATGTACCGAGGGGCGTTGGCTAATTAGAAGTCATTACACGCGGAATGGGTCTCGGTGCGAACGCGTGCGGAGCGGATATGTATATGGCTGGTGGGAATTGCGGAAGGGAAGGGGGGGGAGGGGGGTTGCCCGTGCAGTGGCGCTGCAAGCGGCTTCTCGGTGTGTGGAAAAGTGGTGATGTTGGTGGCGGCCTGTCGTCGAGTGTCGTTTCTCTGGATGTTGTACGTGCCGTGCACATCGTTTGTAACGTTATGTATTCGGCGGGCTGTTTCTATACCGCCATCCAGGAAGCGGCCATTTGAGCTCTCAATATGACGAGAGGTCTACGGGGAACGTAAAGTGAAGGAGGGGGTGTAGATAGCACGGCGTGCTTAGTTGAATATGCGCATTGCGCGTGTTAGGGGTGTCGTAATGATCGTAAGTGTCGCGGGTGAGGTCTGCCAGTGGTGTTGGCGGTATGCCTCCGACACCCTCCGTGCCAGATTTCGCAGTTAAGTGTAATAAAAACGAAAATTGGTTGTGGCGTTGTCGTCTCACGTTTAGTTTGTATGTGGATGAGTGAGTCTTCCTGTCTTTAGTATATTTGTGAATGAATGAGATAGGAAGAAAGGCAGGTGATAGAAAAGTGGTCCTAGTTGTTCATTTTTTTTGTGTGTTGATAGCGCTGTGAGAAGTTTTCTTGGGTTGGTACAGGCTGTACATACGTCGGACTTGGCATCTGCGAGTCGTGCCACCTGGCAGGTACACGCAACATCGCTGGTTACGTATCGTCGTTCGATACGCGAATATTGCACTTACTGCGCATGCGCGAACACGCGTGTGTAACATGCTTTGCATCAAGGGTCGACAAATACGTTCAGTGTTTAGAACGACGTTGTTAAAAGAAACACAAAGCCCGGCGCTTTATGTATGGCGAACAACGACAGTACGAACAAACAAAACGCAAGTAAGGCACACATCGTGGGCGTTGTGCGTGGAACAATGCCTACAGTGTGTGCGTGGAGGAGCAGTTTGAGGCTAGAAGGCCCGAAGATGAATTGTAGAAGAATGAAAGACTTGGAGGAGTGGAGTGGGTCGTTGTTTTAACGACTTCGCCCCGGCGCATTGAAGGAGTCGGTAACGATCGCGACATGTCGTGGCAAGTTATGCAAATTATGGTTCGCGCATGGGGACGCCCGGCCGCTGTTTGACTCGCACGCCGTTTCGCGGCGTTTTCTTTCTTCATTACTTTCTTTTGACAAGCGCACCTGAAATAGGCATGCTGTCTTTGGCTCATCTGCATGCGCCGGAAGTGATATTGAAGCCGGAAATACGTCACGGCCGCCTTTATCCGGAGACGCTTGTGTTATGTTTCGCGGCGAATAGTGTAGGTTCTGAATGTTGGCGAAGTTGCATTCGCAGCCGCATGATCAAAGTACAGGGCATATCATCGTCGTCCTCAGCGTGTCTATACTCCCACTGCAGGGTAATGGGCCTGTCTTATAGATCTCCAGTTGTCGCGGTCGTCTGAACAACTGCGACCACTTGATCACCGACAAACTTCTTGATCTCGTCTGCCCACCTAACTTTGTGCCGCCCCCTGGCACGCTTGCCATCTCTGCAGGGCATGTATATACAGGGCTGTGCCTCGTAACTTTCCCTGGTACCGATCGCCGAACACTATGTCCTTCTTAGCACGCGCGGACACAAACGGCATAGCACACGGTAGTAATTTCAATCAATAAATAAATAAATAAATAAATAAATAAATAAATAAATAAATAAATAAATAAAATCCTTATTTCCAACATTTTGTTGCAATTGGTTGGGGGTCCTCCAGGCGAAAAGCTGTGTGAACAGCTTGAAAGTGCCTGAAGGCCCTTTATGACAGTACAGACAGCGTACAACAAATAAATTATATAAGCCTACATGGGTTGTATTAGATATAAGTTTGTGCACAACAGTGGTCACTTGACAGAGTTATTGAAAAGTAAAAAGCAGAAAAACAACGCAATTTCATTTTATAATCAAAACTAGAGTAAATACCATAAGTATACCAAGAAAGATAGCGATAGGAAACACACAAAACACCATGCTGAGGCCTATGCACTAAGAAACATGGAAGGGACCTCTGGTTCTTTCTTTCTTTCTCTCTTTCTTTCTTTCTTTCTTTCTTTCTTTCTTTCTTTCTTTCTTTCTTTCTTTCTTTCTTTCTTTCTTTCTTTCTTTCTTTTACGCATGCCCAGAGCCTGTGTACTTCGCCTCCCGGAGGCGTGATTGCCACCGATTTCCGCGATGCTAATGCGCGCGCATACGTACGCGCCCATGTCGTATCGGACATCACGTCTTCATTACCGATCCCCTGCGGCCGCGTGTACACATATATATACACATGCATATGCATACCCGTACACGCGACCGGCCATTCCTTCCTTCCTTGATCCTCTTGAGGGCCGCTACGGTGTTGACGCGTCTCTTATTTCCTCCACTCGACCCTGTCAGCGGGTAGCGGTGAAGTTACATAATTGAACATGCAACTGTGAGCTTCATTGCCGTTTCGATCGTTGTCGGGCTGAGATCGACCGTAGGAACGGGCAGTGTCCTCTTTATGGCGTCATGGTGGGCTCGTTTCGTTTTCCTGTTTCTTTTCTTTACTTCGGCGTATGTTGCACCGTGGTCACTTCGATTTATGTTGTTATTGTTGTTGTTGTTGTTGTTGTGTTTGTGTGTGTGCTTGTTTCATTCCTTGCAATGCTCGAATAATTAGCGCCTGTGGTGACAGCTCCGCGCGACATTTTCACGCCAGAGGACGCGCCATATACCCCAGCCGGCACAGAATGGTCTTGAAGACATCTTATTGAGGGATCTGCGTCTTCGAGCGGATCATTTGGTGCGGCTCACTTTTCGAAGACGTCGCGGGCAAGACCGCTCGTAAACGGCTGTTTGAAGACGTATACGAAACGTTTTCGCGAGACCTAACGCAGACGTTCTGTGTGCATGAAGATGTCACAGTCTGAGGGCGGCATTTTCAGGTTTCCCTTGAGCCGTTTTCAAGACGAGGTTTTTCGACATTTAGAAGACGTTTTCTAGTGGTCTTGTAATGTTGAACAAAACAGTCATTAGCCGAGACTCATAGCATGTTTTAAAGTGAAGAAGACATCGACGTCATAAAGACGTTGCTAACTTCTCGTATGTGCGTTTCGAAGATGTGTTCCTCCTGTGCCTCCTTAGACACCCTGGGTACCGAGGTACATGAGGACACTTAGCTATAGGAAGAAATTTTCCAACGGGAACGAAATATGCTTATATGTGGGGACTGGACAGAAAACATAGAGCTCATCTAGTTCAATGTCAAGGTGTTCAACCGACAACCAAGGAACGATTCTAGGGGTCGAAGAAAGTTTTGCAACACAAATGGATTCACGGATAGACTCGAGAAGGCTGATGATTTCTGGCGGAAATTGTAAAAGGGAAAGAATTGAGAACTTGTTTGTACAGAGTATAGCGCGTATAGAGAATACACATAGAGAGCGTGGTAGTTCTAGCCGTCGTCCCTGTTCAAGGGGAAGGCTTCTAACATCCATCGATCCATTTGCAAACTTTGACATATGTGTGACTGCGCACCTTATACGCACTATGTCCAGTGACTCTTTCCTGCTTGCTTGCCTTCGCAGCACGTGGATAGCGCATTTATTCCACACTTTGTTCATAATGATCCAAGACTGAGTAACTGGTTGATTAATTAATCGATCGATCGAATGAAGTTCTTTAATGCACAAATTAACAAACTTATTTCTCACAGCCGGCGAGGGTTCATTAGAGGACGTCTTTGGAACAGTCAAGCGAGGACAGAACTTCCGAGGACGAGAATAGTCATTGATTGATTGATTGATTGATTGATTGATTGATTGATTGATCTTTGGGAATTGCGAACGCCGTGTTTCTATAGGCACTGAGCTCATCTCGCATGCGCTCATTTACGAGACGGTCGGACACCTTCGGCCTAGCACACGATGGGTCTCGCGTGTGCTTATAGCGACGCTTGCGAGAGAAGACATTTGATCAGCTGCGTGTGTTCACGAAAGGGTCTGTCTACATACGCTGCAGCCGGCGTACGCCGAACACCCCCCAATCGGTTCCCCTTCTCCTCGTTCATATATATACACACATACACGTATCACGCACTCATCCGGTGTGGTGTTAGCATGTGTCGCGTGGAGCCTGTCCCCGCGACCAAATATTGTCGCAGCGATCTCACTGACCTTCTTGTGTATGTGCTTCCTTCTCTCGTGGTGTCTCACGTGTGCGAATATACGTCTGGGTTGTATGCTCGCGTCCGCTGCGACATTTCGGACACCCTCCACCCCCTTCCCGAGCTCGTCACGCGAACTGTGCATGCATGCGTAGGTCCGAGACGAGCGTGTTTGTGTGTGTCTATATAGTGCGCAAGCCCGCACGGCTATATCTACATAGCCAGCTCGTATAGAATGTGTGGTTCAGCTGCGCTCTGGCGATCGCGGAGCGCGCGGGCTTGTTTTATCAGCGAATCCTCAATAAGGCTTCCGAGGTCTTTGGGACAGCTCGTATCGCGAACGAGACGACGCAAGAAAAGGGGCCAGAATAAAGGGTGGTGTGGTCGAATGAAAGCTTTATTAGTTCGCACCTGTCTTTACGAAGAAGTAGAGCGTAGCGTCTTGTGCACGAAGGACACCGTGAAAAACGGAATATGAGAAACACACGCAAGAGTCTTCTGAAAATTTCGAGAGAAGCACAAAAGTTACAGAAGCAACCCTATAGCACGTTCCGATTCGATGGTCACTTGTAAAATAATGACTCTGGCCATTTCGGTTTTGTCGTGTCAATACTACGGTCAGTAGCATGATTACTTATCAATGCCGCAACGAGGAATCTATTTCGGACACGTCTTATTGTGAGGCATAGCCTCCGAGATTACAGACCCAAAGCCATCTCATCGCGCCCGGTTCCCCGATCTTGGAGGTCGTATCTGTGGCGCCTGGCAGACCTGCCCGCGACTCCACGCAACGACTGGACCCAGAACAGTGTGGCTGGAAGGCTTTCATTATTCTCTCTGTTCGCTACTGAACGCGTTCTATTTATTTATTTATTTATTTATTTATTTATTTATTTATTTATTTATTTATTTATTTATTTATTTAATGATACCCTCAGGGCTTACAAAAAGCATGATAGAGGAGAGGGGCAAAAGTAGGTCAATACAATACACAAAAAATAAGTATAATACAAAGAAAGCTAAAGAAAAAATTGTATAATACTGAAAGAAAGTGTAATAGTATGTAAAAGAGCACACATGGTTAACAAAACAAGATATGTTTACACATCAGCTAATGAAAATAACACGCAAGATAAAAATAAGGTCTTTCGTAGTTGTCCGTTGTAATATATTTTTTTTTTGTTCCTCTCCCTGTGGCTCTTCGACAGAGATGGTCGCCAACAGTGCCAGCTCAGATGTGTCTGTATTCACTGGAGCAGGTATTTCGCCTGGAAAGACCGAAATTTCAAATACTCTGATAGTGAGTCGTCATCGAAGAGAGCGTGGTATAAATGTAAACACGAGAATAAAACCAGACAACGCAAGAGTCCCGTACCTGGCCGTCTGTTGAAATTCGCGAAAATGCCCAGGGAAACCCATACCTAAGCTTAGTATAACGCACACGGACGCACCGTGCCGACGCTCTTTTGAAAGAGGATATGCTTGCAAGCCGACCGTGCGAAAGGCAATGCTGAGTGTGATGAAAAGGAAGTAGAGAACGCGGGCTTGTAAACATGGTCGTTAAATTCGCGTACCTGCCGTATTTAACTGCTACGTTAGCGGTTAGGAGTGAAATATGTACGTAGAAAACAAATTGGGAAAGTGTACGCAGGGCGATGAGCGATGGTGCCGTGGTCAGATCAAAAACAAACCCTGTTTCGTGCATGTATGCGTGTTTTGAAACGTCGCTATCGCATAAAGAAAAGTTGGCTGTCGTGCGTATGTGGTCTCCGTTTCACGTAAAAACACGCGACGCTGAAAGGACTCGAGGTTCCTCTGAATTCTCGTACATGCGAGAATAAAATGATTTGATTGATTTCTGGGGTTTAACGTCCTAAAACCAGCTCTGATTATGAGAGACGCCTCAGAGCTGGTTTTGGGACGTTAACCCCCACAAATCAATCAATCAATCAATCAATCAATCAATCAATCAATCAATCAATCAATCATTTGGTGTGAGTGCGGGTACCATTAACTGCCATTAAACTTAACTGCGGTTACACTGCCCGTGTTGTTGCTTATTAAAAGAAATATATACAGAAGGTGGGAGGAAAGGAATTTCTCGACACTGCAGTAACCGTATAGTTCGTCAGCTGACAAGGGTCATGCCCGCGGATCTGTCTGTCTCTTGTGAACCCGAGCGAATCGACTAAAGAGTTATCTGTCTACGAATGTTTTTTAATGATAATGTTTTAGATGCCAAGCAGCTGACGGACGGGGCTATGTCACTCCCTCCCTCCATCCATCCAACCGCCCTGTGGCGTCCCCACCCGCACTGCGCATCCTCCTCCCCCTCCTCTCCTTGTCTCATCACCTCTCTCGGCATTCCTCCTTTCCTATCTGAACGGCGCGCGTTAACTATGGAAACGCTCTTTCTTCGATGATGATGATGATGATTGTGGCTCGGTTAGGAAAGGACGCTAATTTCTACAGCCTATGTATAGCACGGCTAAGCGTCCGTACGGGAGGGGGAAAGGGAGTGAAAGAGATAGGAGAGAACGGCCGTAGTGGAGGGCTCCGGAAATTTTGACCACCTGGGGTTCTTAAGGTGCACTGAGAACGCACAGTAAACGCTTTACCAGCTCGCAAGAAACGAGAACGCGCCCTCGCCCGCGAGAGACAACGCTGACGCAGGCAGCGTCTGCTAGCGTCGAACCGATGCAAACGCGGTGTGCGCCCCCCGTGCTGCTTCGCATCGTCTCATGGTTCCCTTTAGCGGGACATGGTGTAATTTTTTTTAATGTCGACGAATGTTTTTTTTTTAATGATAGCTAACGCTATTACCTCGCGGATATGAATAGTGGTATCATGTGCATGCCAGGCAGTGAGAGTGGCGTTCAGTTTACAGAGCGCAAAATGGGGCCTCGTGGTAGTACGAGATGTGTTCTGCCTCGGTGAAATATGTACCCTGGCGCAACCGAGCTATCGGCGCCCGTTCTCGAACGTCCATCTCCGTACGAGCCGCGATTACGCAGCACACAACACGCACGACGTAGGTGGCGTCGTCACGTTTTTCGCGCTGGGCGGTTCTTTGCATCCCGATAAAGCGTGGTCCACGCAGCTTGCGAAACCGGTGGTCAACCATCATTCTTTTATTGCACTTTTCGTTTCGATCGTTCACGAGCCGATGTTTTTCTTTGTCTCTCGTGCTTTCTATTCTTTTCGCTCGTTCGGTCGGGCTCTCCTTTCCTTTCAATAATTGAGTCAGTCTCCTTCTTTCCTTTTTTCATCCTTTATTTCTGCGTTGTCTCTCTCTTACTGAATATTCTTTATTAGCGTCAGCTTTAGAGAGATAATGAGAGATAATGCTGGAGAAGCAGCTCCATAAGGCTTTATTGTATTAAGAACTCACTCACTCACTCACTCTCACTCACTCACTCACTCACTCACTCACTCACTCACTCACTCACTCACTCACTCACTCACTCACTCACTCACTCACTCACTCACTCACTCACTCACTCACTCACTCACTCACTCACTCACTCACTCACTCACTCTCACTCACTCACTCACTCTCACTCACTCTCACTCACTCACTCACTCACTCACTCACTCACTCACTCACTCACTCACTCACTCACTCACTCACTCACTCACCTCACTCAACCTCAGTCCACCTCAGTCCACCTCACCCCAACGACGAAGATCTCCTTTACGTCGCACGCGTCCTAAATGTCGATCTTTTCCGAGAGTATGCTTCATATAGCTTCATCGTAGTGGTCTGTTAATGAGAGGGAAGGGGTCGAGGGTGCGTTTATTTGTTGTAAACAACTTCATGAGCCAACAAGCATTGAAGCCTAGGAAAGCATACGGGAAGTTATTCGAGTTCCTAATTGTGGTATTAACGAAAGGAAAGGGGTCAAGGGCTCGTCCTTTATTTGTTAGAAACAACTTAATGAGCAAACAGACAACAGTATTGTAATTTTTGAAGCAAGTAGAAACCAATTAAAGTGGACGAAAAGACAAACCTCCCTTCGGTGGGAACCGAACCAGTGACCTTCGGATAACGTGTCCGATGCTGTGCCGTTGAGCTACGAAGGTGGTCATCTCTCTCACCCCCCCCCCCCCCCCCTTCCCGCCTCCGCTTTATTGGATATTTATGTATATGTAATCGATCGTTCGCTGTGACTCACTCAAGCCCGTTCGCACCCGCCCTCGCTCACTCAAACACATTCAAGCACTGAATATTTCAAAAGGTACTGCAGCATAAAGCTACCTCGCTGAAGAATGGGAATGAGCCTTCCTTAGTTCAGGCATATATGGGATGCGCTCCGCGAGTCTTGAGAACACTTTGACGCGAACTCTACAGCCGAAAATGCCTTGCCGAACTTCTAAGTATCGACTTCGGTGTCGCGCTCTATGATATTCATGCTCAAAGTATCATTACGTTTCTTTCTCTATCTCTCTCTCTCTTTCTCCTGAAAGTATAATTTATGACTACAACGTGAGACAAAACAGAAAGGCTGGGCGTATCCAATGCCCACAGATTATGTGAGGCACCCCGCTTATGCCTACCGCTGTCGTTAACTTTTTTTACCCCAGTTTCTTTTTTTATGTGTCTTTTTATAAGAGAAGGTATAAAAACGAAAAATGTAAAAAATTCAGAACATCGGTATAATCAACCGAGGACTCGGGGGACACAACGAAAAAGCGAAGCAAAATAACCCGAAACGGAGAAAGCTTAGGAATTCGAGATATGCTCTTTATATGTCCAGCGAAATTCCGGCTTCTCTTCATGTGTTACTCGTTGATGCAGTTTAGGTCTTTCTTTCTTTCTTTCTTTCTTTCTTTCTTTCTTTCTTTCTTTCTTTCTTTCTTTCTTTCTTTCTTTCTTTCTTTCTTTCTTTCTTTTCTTTTCTTTCTTTTCTTCAAGCGGGAGGACAGGACGTACGATACTGCTCGCTTAATACATGCTGCCAGAGACTCCCGAGTCTGGTTTATACATAATGGAACGGCGTTGAATTTTTTAGACAGCTCCTCCGGCGAGGTGCAGTGTGGGACCTCTCTCCATCGGGAAAATAGTCAAAAGCGAGGAACCTTTCATTTTTTTTTATTCCGGAGTGCTTTTCTCTATCTTACCAGAGGCACGAAATGAAAAAAAAAAATTCAAAGCGATAAGAAGACTATACGAGCACAGCAAAGATGAGAAATCGCTTTCGCCGTTTCGTTCCTATATTCACCTCTCTCTGTCTCTCTCCCATCCATCTCCTCTTCCATTTACCCGGCCCCTTTCATAACCTCCTGCCTTGCTTCGGCGCTGGTGAATATTTTAATGGAAATATATTTTCCCTCACCTATCCTCCTGCTCTCATCCGACCATCGTCTTCGCCGATTATACTTTTGGCCAACGTCACGTTTTTATGCCGCGTTCACGTTATCTAGATATGTATTTCACGCCCAGCCTTGGTTCTTCTCGGAACGCGCAGAGCTCGCTTGCAGGCGCCGAAGCCCCGGAGTGGCGTGTAACATTTATGAGAACGTTGAACCGCGAGACGCAAACAGAACGTTGGGTTCGGTGGGGTGTATGTGGCGTTCTGCCGCTGAACGCGTGGTCGCCGGTTCGACTCCCGACAGTTGCGTTTTTTTTTTATAATGAAGGCACACAAGGCGATTGTGCACGAATGTGCCCACACCAAATAGCAGTCAAAAATGGTGTTTTTTATAAGCGTAAAAGTACATCTCATGTACTTTACAAGCCGCTGCAGCGTACTTGTTAATTGCAGTGTTGAAATGTTCAACCCTACAGCCTTGCACATGCGCACATAGGCGCCCATTTTACAATGTTAACATCAACTATTGCATCAGATAATATGGCTAACAAGTATTCTGTGCAAGATTTTGCATGCACACTATACACTTATTGTGCACACGCCTTTCGCGTGTGGATTGTGCTGTACGCACACTACGTACGCACATTCAGCACGCGTATACAAATTTCGTTCTGAAACACACAAATTCTGTTCTCTATAAAAACCGAGGGGGGGGGGGGGGGTAGTCACCTGCCTGGTCTACGAATGGGGAAGCATCAGTAAGGAAGGGCGAACGGTGAACCTATAGGTTCACCTTTCCTTAGTGATCTTCTAACTACCATTACTATCCCTAATCTACCTTTATCTATCCTTATTGATCTCCTATCTGACCCTCCTGGGGGGGGGGGGGGGTGAACTACCTCACCTGAAGGGCCCAGAGAGGTACTCTTCGATCTTGGTCATCAACATCCGAAATACACGCACACTTTCATATTCCCCTCACAAATGCATACAAAGAACACATGGGTAGCCTACGTAGACTAGCTCCCCCCGCCCCCTAATATTTTTTTCCCCTCCTTGAACGAGGAGAGGCTAAGCCCAGTTTTTGGAAGAAGATGTTTCACTCACGTACACGTTCGAATTATCGTTAATGCATAGTCGAATTGACTTACTGTTCACATATATGTACACATCTGGCGTTACTTTAACGCAACTGGTTATATTTATACATCCTGACTTGCATCAATATTCGTCAATAATAACCGTGTTAGGACCCTCCCCGTGTAAGCAGCCCTGTAAGCCTAAACAGGGTTAATTCTGACAAGAGCATTTTAAGAATATCAAATAGGGTAAACAAATGCCACGCTAACAGCGCAACACGTAACGAATACGCCGCTCGCTTTCAACGTCCTCGTCCTTCGCAAATCTAATTTAACGTCGCACTTTGCAATCTCTTATGCCCCGCGGCGAAATGTTTTTTGACACTGCCTGTCCCGGCGTCCTGTCTCCGTACAACGGGCCTGCCCGGTTCCATTAAATTTAGGCTCTCTGGCCAGGCAATTACGGCTGTCTACGTACGCTAGGAAAAGAAAGAAAAAATAAAAAAAAACGAGAGAAAGAAAGAGAAAGGAAGCGAGCGGTGACTCGCTGTGCGCTTGAAACGAAACTTGCGTTGCCAGCGGAGCGGCGCTTTGTTTAGAGCCAGTAATTCAATTTTTGTTGTTTCCGTTATCTTTTTTCCTTGTTCTCGGCCGAAATCAACCCCCGACAACATCGCAGAAAATGAGTTTGGACGTTCGCTGTGAGTCGGTTTTCCAGCGTGCGCTGAGCAGCTTGTTCTATAAACGCAGCACATGCGAGTGTGGTGTCGTGATAATTTCAGAAGAAAACTGCCAATGTGCGTTAAAGGAAGGGGGGCGTGAGGAGGGGGGGGGGGGGCGTGGCTTCACGTAGCAGCGTCATGACAATGTGCGGCCGCTATGTATAGTTGAGTCTTCGGTGTGCACGAAGAACCTCGCCGCCTGTTCCATTTTCAATTACCGTGTATCGTTGGTTTTCTTTTGTTGTTTCATGCGATTACGCGTTTCCATTTAGTAGTACATCAACTTGAGCTATATTGCATTACCTCCAATTTCAGGACTGTCATATTAGAGGGGTGCTGCGTTTTACGTTTCAGGAACGAACGTATTTTCTAGTTAGTTGTTTATATTTGCTTTGTGCGTGTATTTTTGAATAAGAAAAGCACGTCTGCGGTGCTTCGTCTGTGAAGTCTTGCAGCGCTCCAGCATGCTGTGTTGGCTAATGTAACTTCCATTTTCTTTCTTTGTTCGAACATATTTTGATCTACATCACCCGTGTCAGGCTCGTTCTACCCTCTGAAAAGCGAATTTCAGGACGAAGCGGAAATTAGTTGTTTGTACGATTCAATCGTGATTTCATAGACAGCCTAAGGAAGAAAGGAAAAAAAAAAAGAAGCGGGGCTAACTCTTTAATCGTTTTCTATATTGTTTATTGTAGTTAGCAAATTGTGACTTTCAGGTGTGCGTTTGAATATGACTTCTCTTACGTCGATCCTTATCGAAACGTTGGCAAAATGTCGTTCAGTTCCCGCGGTGTTGGAACACGTTTTCTATACTGCGACGATTGGCGCAAGTGCACG
This sequence comes from Hyalomma asiaticum, assembly GCA_013339685.2. NCBI lineage: Eukaryota > Metazoa > Arthropoda > Arachnida > Ixodida > Ixodidae > Hyalomma > Hyalomma asiaticum. The sequence goes on from CM023487.1 coordinate 19,304,645, forward strand.
GGCACTTTTTACGATACCTCGCTCACTTCCTTGTTAAATTCTGTCAATGTTGTCGTGAAGACATGATGTCAGTGTTCGCTTGAAGACATGATGGCAACAGTGACGTATGGTGACGTCGCTATCGCGATAATTATCGATCATTTACGCATGCGCCGCGTCGCATCCCGGGAGTAGGTTTCAATTAAATTAAATTTTATTTTCCCATCTTACAGCACGGATGGAAGGGTTATAAAAGCTGCTAAAGGGCAGCTTGACGAGGCTACATACCTGAAGTATGTACTAGTACATACTTCAGGTATGTACTAGTACATACGAAGCAGTACTGGTACAAATTGTGCTCTTCAAAACACATAATTACACAAGAATCAACAAAGAGTACACGAATCAACAATGTGCGCACATAAGTTAACTGAAGTCATGTTATTTAAGTAGTTACTGTGAAGTTCTTCACGAGAACGGAAGACATCGAAATTAGTAAGAGTAAGAAGAGACGGAAGAGGGCGTTCTATGCCAAGGTTAAGTCGAGGTGTCGGAACAATCCATTCCTCACTATGTCTTGCTGGATAGGCCGCTGCTTTGTTCCTTAGTTCCGCATAGTTCCTCCAGATCTACCAGCACCGCGGCCACTTATCGGCTACAAAGCTGTGACCTTCGTCCTTTCGTGCTATAGCACATCACCTGTTTTAACTTTTACGTTATCATATTTCTATGGCTATAACACACCTTGTTCGTCTCTGTTCTCTCGCGGTCTAATATCTAACAGACTATAACGTAAGGGATCCGGCTCTTGGCACCATTTGCGAGAATTACGGGGAGCTATACTTTTATGTCCTGCCCAATATGCCCAATTCTAACACAGCTGTGTTAGAAGAGGCTTGGAGCTCATTGGTACGTACGTAAACCCCGAGACGAAGGGAGCACGACGAGCTCGTACTAAGCTGTGTTACACCGAGACGTTCGTCCCGCACAGACCGCCCTTCTTTCTTTCTTTCTTTCTTTCTTTCTTTCTTTCTTTCTTTCTTCTTTCTTTCTTTCTTTCTTTCTTTCTTTCTTTCTTTCTTTCTTTCTTTCTTGCGTGCCACGCTATGGGAATGCAGCCGCGGCTGCAGCGATCGAACCCTCTACTTCGAGATGAACACACAAACTCGCGCACACGCACACACTTCCCCCAGTGTCTGAAGTTTTCCTGCACCGCTTCTGGGATCGGCCTACTTGACCAACGCCGACACTAGGCAACACGCACGACGACACCGACACAGGGTCGACCAAGAACGACTTCGCTGTTGAAACTTGACGGTGTCGATGATGATGCCACTTGTATTGTGCCTGCCTGACTGTGTTCTGTTTCACCATACAATTAATTTCAATGTGTGTGCCTATATCGCTTGTCTAAGCTCCTTGTTCTTGTGTTCACGCAGGGATACGGCATGGAGGACATCGAACCTGGCCCAGGGGACGACAGTGTCGTCGACGGTCACAGTCCGTTTCGACGCACAGTCGGTGGTGGTGCGTGGCAGTTCCCCAAGTTCAGCAACTCGGTAAGTCTCGCCGTTCTTTTTTTTTCTTTTAGCACGAAAGTGTTTTATGCCGGGATATACCACGACTCCATACATCACTTCCGTAACGGAAGTGACGTACCGCCACGTAGAGATCCGTAACGGAAGTGACGCAGTGAAACATACATGTAAGAACAACAAAGGAAAACTGCGCAGAAAAATTCCCTATGATCCACTGGGAATCGAGCTGGCAGCCCTCCGCTCCACGACGAAGGGCGGCCAACGCTTTACCACTACGTTATTGGCGCTCGTGGTCGAAGCTCTACGAACGCGCCTTTTATTATTGTATTTCCTATATAATTAGGTAACTGTAAAGTTACCTCGGGAATATTACGGGAAAGCATTGTATAAAGACGATTATCGAAGGGATATATTGTTATGAAATGCAATCATGCGTAGCTGACGGTATCGACCCTTTTTGTCTACAGTTAAATGTATGCCACGTGTTTCATCACGCATATCATCACGCTTAACTTTCATCTTTCGGTCATCCTTGCAATTAGGTTCATTTCCTGCACGTGTTGGTCCTATAGAACACTTTGGCACCTGTACGCAATCTCTCTGCAATCTATGTGTACGATTGCATACTTCTGAGACCCCCTCTGGGACCCATTTCAAGCCTCGCTTTTCGTCTCGACTTCATTATAGAACTTGCGCCTAGCACTAAGCTGTGTATAAAGCCCAGCTTACGCGACAGCACTGATGAAATGACAGTTTCGAAACGTACTGCGCGTGTACAGATTTCACGCTGCATATATTCATGTCCAGGCTTTTCATTTCGACTTAATTAAACGCGTGTGCGTGTAGCGACACCACTACTCCACGTGATGTCCCGCTTATTATACCACCTGCGCGGGAAGGTGCTTGCAGAGAAACATGGCCATTTCGAAACTCACTATATACACACGTGTACACACCATTGTTCCGCAGGACTCCCCGCAAATCCCATCAGAAGCAGCGATACAGAAGCCGTGCATTGTGTCGAAGACTGGCAACAACAACAACGTTGCTTAGTCGGACAGCTACAGGCGATGAACCCGAAATCCTCGCGTCCTCCACTACGGCGTTCTGTTTGGTAATTAGACTTACTGTAGAGTGGCGTCCGGACAGCCTTGTTTCGTTCCCACGCGATGCACTAGTTACGAAACAAGGGGCCTTCGTTAGTTGCTAATGACTTCGGGGCTGCCACCCCTTTTTCCTCTTCGAAAATCCTCTTAGGAAAGCCACTTTGCCGCACGCCAGGAGGCATCCGTAATAGCACGTACTCCGCTGCCTGAGCCGTTTTGTATTTGAGCGATGTTTGTTTTCGTTAAGATGCCTCCCCCCCTCCCGATCCCTTCAGGAACGTCGGTCAGCCGAGCGCTCCTGCCTGTGCTTGCCATCTATAAGCACCAACTTGGAACGAACGTACATACAAATAAACAAAAGCTAAAGCCACTTCCGCGTATTGCAGACACATTGCCGCTTTAGCGCCTGGCGGCATGCTAATTTCTGCGCGTGGTTTTCGTTCCCGCTGGCTCGCTGTTGCTTTAGTTTCTTTCTTCATTCGTATAGGACCTGTCCTTATTAATTTTTTTTGTTGTTGTTGTTGAAGTCAAACATTCGTACGAGCAGGGCGAACCGGAAACAGTGGGTTCGTTAAATTCAGTATTCGTCGTAAAGGCAGTATTCGTTGTAAACCAGCTGCTCCGTAAGTAGTGGTGTGGTAGTCTGTAGCGCTCGCTTCGTTACGTACGCGATTCGTTATATCGAGGCTCTGCGTTCTCCAGCGCACTGTTTGTGTTTTATGGCCAGATAGAACGTGTGTTCGGCTACTCAGTCTTGCCGCCACTTGGCCCCTTGGTGTATCTATATCTTGCTTCTTCTTACTTGTTTCTTTTTCTCTCTCTCTTTCTCTCCCTCTCTTTTTGCCTGACACTGGCGGTTCGCTCTGGATGTCACATCCTTTGTGGGATTACCGCGCCTGAGTGACAACTGCGTGTCTCCCCATTGGTGTAAACAAAGGCGCTTTATTTATTATGTTTTTGTGTCCGCATCCCCTTTAATTTGCACGCTCGGTGTTTGTCGCACCGTGAAAGCGCTACGCCAAGGTGCTTTTATAGCGTCCTGGTGAGGTAGCGGGGGGGGGGGGGGGTTGCATTTTCTCGCGCGAAGTGACGCATCCTCTGGCAGTTTGCGCAAGCATCTGAGCCGCGTGACAGCTAGTCCCTGACGCGCTTAACTGAAAACAATGCACTGAACCATCCCTCTGCTTCCCCCCCCCCCCCCCTCCCACTTTAGCAGCCGGCTTGACTACGATGTACCTTTTTTGTCCTGTTAATGGAATTAGCCCCTCCTCCCGCAAGGGTGGTCGCTGTAGCTGACAAAGCTTTAGCTTGGAAGGTGTATATACGCATCGCGTTGTTGTTGACGTGAAGGTGTCGCCGCTGCCTTTGCCAAAGATCGTTTCTTTTCGTTTTTGTTTGTTTGTTTCTTCTTATAGCTTTAGTCAAGCTCTGAGGCGAGAATTAATTTTGGGTGCGGGGACTTGGAAGAGGTGCGTCATCGCAAGGCAGCTAGGAAGGACAGTGACTTTTCCTTTTCTTTTTTTTGCGTTCGGGCTTTTTCCAAGTGGAAAAAGCCGGTCTTGCTTATCGAGGAAGGTTCCCCCTGTCCGCAAAGATACGGGTACTACACTGTAGCATACTTGGGGTGCGGTTGGAACATTGGAATAACGTCAGATAATCACGGCACTTGCGTCACTATGTCCTTCATTGCACGCGGGCTCCGTCATGGAACACACAGTCGCGCTGTTGCGGGCCTACCATATCCTGCAAGATTGTAACTGGGTCCCACAATTCTGGCAATTATTGATAATGTTCCCTTATTTTTCACCGAGAAGATGAGGGAGGCTGGGAAAAAAAGCTGATAAGCAGCTCCTGCAAGCTCCGGCCCCCAAAAGTACTTTTCTGAGTATACCACAAGATGTGGTGCACATAACAGAAAGTAAAGAGATATTTGTACATCGATGAGAAAAACCGTCATATGAACAGCGTAAATTAACCGAAAATAAGACAAACGGCATTATCAGCAAGAATTCAACTTATATTCGTTGGAAATAATTATACCACATTGAAGCAACTGATATTATTGAAAAAAAGGAACATAACACTCTTAACTACGGAACTACGACAGGTGAAAGCGATGTAACATTCCTGTTACCCTCCTTTGGTGCACATAATGTGCTGTAAGAGTTCCCTTTATTGTCTTACGGGATTCACATACAGTCAATCGGCACTTTAACATGCTCGTGCGACATAGCGGCAGAAATGGCCGAATACGGTCATCTAGCGGGAATTCGCGCCTAACGTCGGCCAACGTTGGCCCCATGTGCCGGCCATCATTGGCTCGTTGTTCCTACCGCTTCCCTTCACCGTGGCGTCAGAGCAGTATACGTAGCCGCGCCACTGTAAGCGTTACGCGAAACAACTGCATCATTATGCCTATCCACGCAGACTGTGCCTTCTTAGAGACCCACGTGGAGCGGCCCGAGTATAAAGGCCCGGGACATGCTACCATTGACGTCTATGTACTTTTGCCAACGTTGGCCTAATATAAGATGCCGTAATGCCACCATTGACGTCTATGTACATGTGCCAACGTCGGTCCAATGTAGGATGCCGTAATGGCAGCTATTTCCTGGGATATTCGTACATCCAGGCACCGGCCTTGACTTCGGCTATCTTCTGCATGAGGTGGAAGGGCAGGGGGGCGCTTCGCGCTCCCCCTGGATTCCTATGCCCCCCCCCCTCCCCACCGTCGTGTTATAGTCCGTATAATGTGCCACGGGCATATCGTCGACACCTCCACAACCTCCCTCATCCTGCGCTTCTTGTTTCACCCTCCTGCCCTTCCTGGCTTGCAGTCTCTCGCCTGTCCGCGAGTAGTGTGGCAGTTCTTCGCGGGCGTCGGCCGGAAATGGCACCCTCTCGGCGCGACACCGGAAGCGCCGAAACCGCGAGAACTGCTTCCGGTGCTCTGCGACGCTCTCTTCATGTAGCTGTTCTTTTTCTTTTTCGTCTCCACTTTGTTTTTATGCCCCTCCTTTTCTTCCGTTTCACATACTTCATGTCCCTTCCCATGAGATCCCGAAGGTGAAAGGTTGACCTACTGGCCTATTTATCTCTCCGCTCTCTCACTATATCTCCCTCCTCACTCTCTGCTGTTCCCTCTCGATCTCTCGTCTCGCTTCAGATGGCGTCTTCAACGCAAGGCTGTGACGTGACGCGCGCATCCCGCCCGCTACGCGTCATTGAAAATCGAAGTAATTACACTGTACTCTATGGAAGGAAGGAAATAGTAGAGAGGGAAAGGCAGGGATGTTAACCAGTGTAGGACAACCGGTATGCTACCCTGCACGAGGGGACGGGGGAGATTGAAAGGTGAAAGGCAAGAGGAAGAGAGAGAGCGTTATTATAAATACTCTATGGTATTTATAACGCTAATATGTCCCGTCCTTAAGGCAGTAAGTATCAATACACCGTACTCTAATGTCATTTCGAAAACTTGTCTCGCTTTTCATTATGCCGAACTCTCAGGTGCAGGTATCAAGATCGCTGTGAGCTGCCCGGTAACGTTCTCAATATCGGAAATGTGCCCTCGATCTGTGCCGATCCTCCGTTCCGATGACATTTCGAAGTCACCTTCTGCAGGCTGTTTGCACGACCCGAAAGGTTTGAGTGATGTCTCCGGCAAAAGGGCATGGCGCCGCGGGGAGCTCCTGTCAGTTGTCGAGTTCTGTAAGCTCGTTGGTGAAGAAGGCACACTTTTTGGACAGTGACGTAGGAGAAACCGGTTGTCAGTGATAAGGTCCGCTGGCGACCTTTGAATAGTTTGATTCCGGAGTCGTGTCCCAGATGGGAGCTTTTCTATGAGAACGTTGACACGTTGGAAAGAAGTCCTTTTTCATCTAAGCCTTTGACTGACAGCGAACCATCGTCACTTTTCATGACAACCGGAAGAAAGGCGAGAAAAAGTGAAAGTTTATCTTTGTGTACGCCTTTGAAACAACTTAAGCTCAACTCTTAGAAAGGACAGAAAACTTCAGGCTGTCAAAAAAAAAAAAAAGTGTTATAGATGAAGGCAACTTACGACAATCCCAGCATCACCTTTGAAGTTGCTGTAAGAGTTGCTCGACTTGTCATGAGTTTTGACATCGTCTGTTCACGACTGAAAGCCGTTGTTTACCACTTTAAGGTGATCTATATATGATCTCATAAAAACCGCAAACTGAACTATAAGGAAAGTTTTGACGTCTTTTCTATTCTCTTCTCGCTTCGTAACAGTGAAGTTTTCGAGAACCAACACCTCGAGGTACTGAGGTGACCCATAGAGCGATGCTGAGGTTGCAGATCGAGTTAAACAAACTTTACGTCAAATTTGCCGAAGGAGAACTGCCTTGTATTACTATAGAGTGTGCGAAGTACCGGAGCGAGATAGTGGGTTGTAACAGTATGCATGTGTATTTCGCTGCTCTGTCATATAAGAGCGGATGGCGAACGGTAGCTAAAGCTCCAGTTGTGCAGGTAAAGCAGCAAATAACGTTGAGGTATTATTTCAAGGATACGTACCGTAAGTTATCCCATACAACCAGCGTCTGTTACAGGACTATGCGCTTAGAGCAACAAGGTGTTGCCTTGGCCGAATTGCCGCCTATGCAGAGACGCCGCTCTGACGACATAAACTTATGCTGACTGCCGAAATTAGTTCTTGCGGGTGCCGCGCCACGGTGGTCTAGTGTGGTACTCGGCTGCTGATCCGAGGGTCGCGGGATCGAATCCCGGCCGCGGCGGCTGCATTTCGACGGAGGCGAAATGTTGAGGCCCGTGCGCTGTGCGATGTCAGTGCACGTTAAAGAACCCCAGGTGGTCGAAATTTCCGGAGACCTCCACTACGGCGTCTCTCATAATCAGAGCTGGTTTTGGAACGTAAAAGCGCACAAATCAATCATTACTTCTGCGGGCTTCAGGCCTTCCTCATTTTCCCTTCTTTTCCTTTTTTTTTTTTTTTCATGATCGAAGTATTCATTTAATGACATGTTTATCTATTATGTTCGTTTCAAGCGTAAAATGGACCTTCCTTGCCGATTGAGACCTAACGGCCGCTGATCCGGAGCTGTCTAAATTTATGACGTATTCTGGTGTGAAAACATCGGTGCTACGTCGCCCACAATCCTTTTTCTTCTTCTCTATTTTGCGTGCATTTTTATCTGCACAATTAATCGCTCATAATAATGCAGAGCTTTTTCCTTACGCAGGTACGCCTCTAGTGTGACGATATATGGCAATTCGTTTTAACCTGTAAGCCTCGGAACCTGACCTCAAGGTGGTTTCCTTTTCTCGTGTTGTCTTATACGCACAAGAACGTGTCCGATTCTCCAACGTATAGAAGAAGAATCCTTCAAATGTGGAACTGTGTATAAATCCATTAGCTCCTCGCGTGTTGATGACAGGGTCATTATGGGAGCTCGTGGCCAGTTGACGGCTACGCGAAGAGGCGGGCAATAAGCGATGAAAAGCGATGGTGCGGCGATTAGTTTCTGAACACTCTTTCCCCCTCAAGCATACACCGCGTGAAACGCGGTTATAAATCATTCGCGCGTAAAAACGCCACCAGTGGCCCGCATATATATTACACGCAAGCGCCTATATGGCTTTTTATATTTATATGAATCCCTAACGAGCCGGCGTTGTAGGCTTTTGTACCTTTGCGTCCTGCATGCTACACAAGCGTGCACGAATGGCGCCAGGGACAACAGTTTACGAGCTTTTATTATTACGGCACTACATAATACTGCACGAGAAAGGCGCCACAAACAATTGCGAGGTGATGTTTGTGTAGAGTGTACGCATATGTACTATACAGCTACGCGGGATCGTTGTAAGATGTAACTTTATGGCAAGTTGAACGCGGAAAGGTTTATGGACATCACGATGTGGACGCGCCTATAAAGAGATGCGGACAGCTCGAAAAACGCGTGAGCCTGTGCGGTTACGCGTTTAATAAGTGTGTATTGTGATCATTGTTTAGCTTGTTTTGACGAGGCCTAAGTGAAAATGAGAGGCGGAAGGAACCGGATGCCTCGATGGGCTCGCTCCTCATCCTCATGGTTTGCAATCAATCAATCAATCAATCAATCAATCAATCAATCAATCAATCAATCAATCAATCAATCAATCGGTCAAATTTTTATTTCCACCATCTTGTTGCAATTTGTTGGGGGTCCTTCAGGCGAAAAGCTGTGTAAACAGCTTGAAAGTGCCTGAAGGCCCTTTATGGCAGCACTACAGACAGTGTACAACAAAATAAAGTATATAAGCCTACGTGGGTTGTATTAATCAAAACACATTAGATATCAGTTTGTGCACAACAGTGCTCATTTTGACAGAGTTATTGAATTGTAAAAAGCAGAAAAACAACGCATCTTCATGTCATAATCAAAACTAGAGTAAATACCATAAGTATACCAAGAAAGATAGCGATACATAAACAACAGTTTATTAGATCTGCGCACTTGTTTTCACACACAGGCGTCATGGATCATTGGAAAAAAAAATGCCGTCTCATTTCTTTCCGGGTTAAGGTGTGAACGTGAATACCTTCGTTTTTATATTTATTGACAAGAGAAGGGACATTGTAGACTAGTGACTGCGTCAGGTAATTAGTACGCCTTTTCGGGACAAGCCATTTGTCCTGGCTACGGGTGCGTTGGTCACTTAACTGATTACAAAAGCTCTCTTGCAGGCCTCCTGTAGACGTTTTTGTATAGTTTCGCTGTCATAATCTTTTTCTTCTCCTTCCTGCTCATCTTATGTAACATGGTTGTGGCAAGTTTTACGGAAAACGTGCGCGAGATATTTTTTTTTGTTCATTCTTGTTCGGAACCGTAATTGTGTACATCTTGACTGACATGTAAATCACAATGGCCCGCTGGTATCCTTCGTGGTGCAGGCATCTTCTAGACGTTTTTTTTTTATCCTTTCCTTCTCCGCTTCCTGGAGTGATGGCTCTATAAGCTTGTGCGCGCATTAATTTTTCACACGGGCACACAACTCGCAAACATGTGCACATGTCTTGGCTGACATGTAGATCACAATGGTCCGCTTGTATCCTTCTTGGCGTAGACGTCTTGTAGACGTTGTGTTCCCTCATATGCCTGGACTGATGGCACTAGGCGCGTGCGTAAGCTCTTTTTTCATACCGGGCTGGCTAATTTGTGTCTATCTTGGCGAGCTGTTGTATATCATTACCCCGGCGAACCGGGCCGTCGACAATTAAAGTCTCTCTCTTTCTCGCGGTATACGCTCATTTGATTGCTTCCGCTCATCAAGGGGGCAACTGCTGCTTCGTCGCGCAGTTTAATCTCGCGCAGCTACCGCGATCTCGAACAGACCAGGCTGCGCTATCGTGACGTCTTGTATGGTGGAGTATATGGTGCCACTTTCGACTGCCTGCTCTCGGGTTACATGTTATGGCAATTGTTCGTTTTATCTATACTATAGATAGAGAACGAAGAAAACGCAAGAAAGTTAATTTTGTCCACCAGGCAGCAGGCTGGAGAAAGTCTAGTGGCTTTCTCACGTGCCTTCTCACTATTAAAAGTTCTCTGTCTGTCTCTCTGTCTGTCTGTACTATATGCTGGAGCTTATCTTACCGAAAATTGCCGCGATTTGTCGGCGCTGACCGGTGATGTACTGGCATACCGTGTACAGTTATTCAGACACTATCAGTACCGATTAATACTAAGGCTAATAAGTATGGCTGATTGACTGCCCAATTGACTGCCTACCCATAGCCCCACGAATATGTATATATGGATACACGTCATTGGACCTTGTGGTTGTTCTGGGTTCTCGCGACATCCTTTGGTCGCCCACTCTCTCCTTCGTTTTCATTCGCTGTTCCCTTCTAGCCGTCAGTGCACACTTCCAACGCTACCTGGTGTCACGTGTCGACTCCCAACGCACTACCTGGTAACGCTGTGGAAACATGGCTAAATGTTTACTGCACATAACGTGGTCTTACAAACAACATCTGTTACGGCTGTAAGGCACACGTCTTTGCAGTTCCCTGTTGCTATGGTCTCGCGACTCTTCGGTGCACAGACTTTTGAAACACCTCTGTGCTTCTTTCCCTTCGTTCTCTTTCCCTCACCTCCTCTCTCTCTCTCTCTCTCTCTCTCTCTCTCTCTCTCTCTCTCTCTCTCTCCTTATTCTCATTAAGCGTCACCGTGTTCGCTCCATCTTCTTCGCTCCTTGGCCCACGACAAGAAGCAAATACGAATGCGTCGTCATGCATGCTCCTTTTCGCAAGTTTGACAGTGACGAGTCCTGATGGCGGGCGCCCCGGCGTCTAGATACTCTCCTCCTGCATGCGGCCCTGCCAAGGAGCAGCTCGGGGAACTCGGAAGGGGGAAGCCGGAAAGGCAATTACGCCCGAATGAGGCCCTCGCCTCTCGGCACATCTTGCGTAAGTCTATTAAAAGACTGGGCGGGGGTCACAGAGAAGGAGATAAAGGGGGAGGGGGAGTGGGGGTTACGATATTGCGCTACGCCAAGAGGCTTCTCTTATGCGTTGCTACAACGGCGCAGTCGTCGCCTGTTCCAAGTCCGCATATCACGATATATCGCTAAGATACAGAATGAAGGAAGCGCACAAGAGTTAGCTGAACTTTGTCTAGAAGTGAGCAGGCTGGAAAATGTCTAGTCTCACGTGATTTAACTCACGCTCTTTCTCACTAGACTTCGCCTGGCAGACTGGACAAACTCTCGTTAGTTTCTCACGCACTTTCTCGCTGTAACTACGCGTTGTCTGGCAGACTGGACAGAATCTAGTTAGTTTCTCACGTGAATTTTCACTGTAACTAGACCGTTTGTAGCAGGCGCGACAGTCAATTTTCTCACGTGCTTTGTCACTGCAGCATAGACTTCGTCTGGCATGCTGAACAGTCTAGTTAGTTTCTCACATGTATTAAGTCGCGTGCCTTGTCGCTGTAAACAGACTTTTATCTGGCAGACTCGACAAAGGCTGGACAGTTTCTTGCGTGCTTTATCACTGTAACTAGACTTTGTCCAACAGACTGGACAAAAATCTAGTTTTTTCCCCATGTGCTTTCCCACTGTAAGCGAGCTTTGTCCAGTACGACAAAGTCTACCTATAATAAACAACGTTATGTAGGCCTTCAGGTAACTACACTAGAAGAAATCTTTCTCAAATAAGGTTTCATTGTTTTATAATTCACACTATATTACCTGAAATCGGGACGAATGCCTTCCAGTTCTTTTTGGTGAACACTTCTGTCTCAGCATATGGAGGGATGTGTGAGTCGTATACAGCTGCACAAACATCTGCATGAAAGCAAAGAGGTGTGTGGAGTAACTATTTAAATTCGTTCATATAATTGTTTAGCGGTTCATGGGCGTGCCCCTCCGCGACTGAGACGCTCTTTCGGGCGTTTAGTGTAACGAGCGCGTGCAAGAGACGCCTCCTCGCTCGTTCCTTTCACTATGATGATGATAATGACGAGTAGGAAATGTGCGTAGCGTTCTGAGACGCATGCGCGGTATTTCACTGAAGCTGTTTCATTGTTTCGACCGGAGCCAGCCTGGCACAAAAGACGTGGTCGCGAGGCGCAAATTGGCCTTTCTGAGATAAACCGCGAGGTGAGTGAGCGCAGTCACTTATTTCTCGTTTGAGGCCAAGCGCGCTTAATAATGAGGGCCGAGATTGTCCTTTTCACGCTCTCAGAAGACACGTCCTTAACTCTGTCACTTCGCACCTGAGAAGGGACTTCATTTGGCGCGCAAGTGGTTCTTGCCTGAGGGATATCAACTTCCTTTCATCACTGCCCAATTGAAAATCCCACCAGAGAAGGTTCTGATGTGTTGTGGTGTGTCCTGATGGAGACGCCAGAACACACTGGTGTGTCATGGCGCATACGCCATCCTGGTGTCTGTATCTTTAGTATTTGTCAGGCATCCTCGCCCATGGAACGCGTAATCGCATGGGGAAGATAGCTCATACGTTTGCTACAGGAGCGTTCCTTGGCCATTTTTTAACCTTTCTCTTCACGCCGCTTCTTTCCTACACAAAGCATGGTTACGCAAATCTGGGGAAAGCAGTGATGCTATTCTAAGCAATATTTGTTACGATATCCCGTTTAGGGCGTTTTTTGTTTCTGGGGGGGGGGGGGGGGGAAGTGACTCGTTTACTTTTTTCTTCCCTGCCATCACCCCACAGACGTAATGTGTTTTCATACCGTTGATGCGGTTTTCGGGTTATACGTTTTCTGCATTTCGACGGAGGCGAATTGTTGAGGCCCGTGTGCTGTGCGATGTCAGTGCACGTTAAAGAACCCCAGGTGGTCGAAATTTCCGGAGCCCTCCACTACGGCGTTTCTCATAATCAGAACTGGTGTTGGGACGTTAAACCCCACAAATCAATCGGGTTATAGGTCTTAGTTTTCTGCTCCCGTGAAGGTCTTATCAACGAGAAATATTGTTCTTAAGTTTATAGTTTCGCTCTAGATCAAATTCTTTCTTTTTTATTTCTGTTTTTGGTTCCAATCCTGGGCTACAGTCGGCGCGATAAACTTCGTTCTAAAGGAGTTCTTTCTCTTTCTCTTATTTTTACATCCCGGTTCTCTGTCCTTAACTGTCTGGGCAGAGTCACAGCTACCTCTTTCCTCACAACGTGGAATTGGGCAAATGGGGATAATACGCACGGTGCCTGCTCGCGCGCACAAGCACTCACATGAACACACACGTATATTGCGCCATACAGGCGCTCGCACGCATGTGTCCTGTTCGTCTCACTGTCACACAAACGACTCGGCTCGTGGCACGTACGCGGTGTCGCTTCCTCCCCTCGACGTTTCGAATGCCCATTGACATTTCCAGGAGGGTGATTGCCCAATCGGCGTGTAAACAGGATTACGCGATCCCCCCCTCCTCACACGAGTGTCATCGTTCCCTCCCTTATACGACTTCCTTCCTTGCTGTTTCCTTTCTTCCTCCCTTATTTCGTTTCATTCGCATCCAGGCTTTGCGCGAGCGTATCGGGATTCTGTTCGTATGCCAGGGGGAGTGTCGGTGTTCCGGTGGCCCGCTGTGGGTGTTCGTCTCTTGACGGCACGGCTTAGGGATTAGGGACGTTGCGTAGCTCTCAGCCTTCTGTGCGTACTGTTGGAGGTGGCCTTATTACCCTACTGGTATTGGAAACGCGCAGGCAGGACTATGCAGCGAAGCTGTGCGACTGTATTCGTGGCTCGTTTGCGATGTCTTGAAGGCATCTTGGGACGCCATCGAATTCTTCGATAGCGTCCCAAGTTGTCTTCAAGAAGCCTGCAAGATGTCTTCAAGATGTCCAAAGAAGTCTTCAAGATGTCTTCAAGATGTCCAAAGAAGTTCTTAAGATGTCTTCAAGATGTCCGAAGAACTCTTCAAGATGTTCCAAGAAACGCATACCACGCAATATCTGCCTGAAGAGAGTCGCACGTTGCTGCAACTGTCTAGTTCTTTTGTTTTTGCTTTTTGGCCTTACGACTGCGGCCGAACATGCTTGGATTGTATTCGTAGCGGAGGAGTATACAGTGTCGTTCGCCGTTGCACGTCTCCTTGCCTTGACGTCAGGGTTAAGTGTAAGCGATGGTGCCCGTCGAGGCATCGCATGCGAAAGATGGTGCAGTTTAAGGCGTCTTTACTTGAATAGGCATAACACGGGCTGTTTAAACAGTGGTGAAATAGGAGGCAGAGCCGTATGGCACTTGTATGGCACTTGTATCAACCCCTCAGGCCTAAATTTGTTGCTTTACAGTTGTACTACAGGATCTTATGGTAGATGAGGATGGCAGGGTATTAAGCCCATTGTATTTTTTCTTTACTATCGTGTTTGTATGCATATTTAAGAATTAAACATTATGCCAAACAGAGCCTCAGTAAGCGGCATTGCTTTGAGATTGTTCGGGGATATGATAAAGGCCTTCATGAAACTTTGCTGCGCTCTATCTTTTAAGGCTAGGCGTTTCCGCGAGGCTGTGTTGAAACCTTTTTCGAAGTCGAAAGGAGTGATAGAACGTTCTCTAAAGATAGTTCTTCCCGTCATAATTGTGGATCGTAATTGCAACGCATTCGCTGTGATGCAGCCGTGTAGAAAATCGTAATCGTCGTATCGGCAACTGCATATAAGTCGTCTCATATAGAGCGCAGTATAACGCCTTCCTAATGGGCATGAGTGGTTACACTCGCAGCTCGCCGATCGGTCCAAATCTTTCCCTCATTTTATTTTTCCTCATTCAAACCCAATGGTTCCTTCTTGCCAGTTTTCGTCCTGACTGATTTTTGAGTAAAAGGATTGCTTCTGGAGGAAGTGCTACGCCTAGCGAATGGGGCTTTTAACTATAAAGGCTAGCTGTGGGGAATGAATAACAAAAACGCGAAACACCGTCGGGGAAAAAAATAAGCACGAAGGGTTCCAACAGAATTATTACCAGCGACTGGTGGCTCTGACATTGCCTTCCGTTAGGCGGGGCGGGCGCGTCAAGTTGGGCCACCATGCCACAGCTTTCACTCACTCTCTCTCTCTCTGGGGCTGGCGAATTAAGCGTGGATTGCGACGGATTAGACGACGGATTAAGGGGGGAGAAGCTCGCGCCTGCGGCCGTGAGGGGGAAGTTATAGTTGCATACGCCACGAACAGAGCGAGAGCTTTTGTGGTCGAATCCAAAGCACCGTGGATCCGAGAAGGAGAGGGGAAAAAAAAGAGGGGGGGGGAGAAGGATTGCAAACGCCTTTCTTCCCTTTCTAAGCTTCGCTCCCTCTTCTCTAGTCAGCGGGTATAAATCGTCCCACCCTACTCTAGTTTCCCGCCGTTTCCCGCGCGAAGTGTAGGGATTAACGGAAGAGCAGGGAGGTTGTGGGTGCGTGCGTAGTATTCGCATGCCTCTCGCGTAGCCTGTGCACGCGTCTCGTGTGTGTGTGTGAACGGCTTTTTACGGAGCACGGAGATGTGTATCTCGCTTCGTTTTGGGCCGCGGCAGGCCCGTAATGTTGACGGATCGCTCGTGCGATCACTGCGCTGGCGTCGCGTACGCCCTGACATCGTCGCTTCCCCACCCAACATGCATGGCGCGCGGTATGTGTGAGTGAGCGGCGTCAACGTTTTGTGGTGGCATTAGCGGTCGCCCATACATAAGCTCTCCTCTCTCCCTGGGCCTCTTGTATTGCGTTCTTGATCTTTTTTTGGTACAGATGTGAGTTTTCCGCAGTTGAATGCGAATGTGGGAAATATTGGCTGGTGCTGCCGGTACCGAGGTATTTAGTGTCTGGTGGGGACCGTTTTGTTCACGACTCTCGTATTCGTTTGTGTGTGTGTGTATGTGGGGTGGGGGTCTACGGTTTTCGTTTTGAGGTTATAACATATAAGCTGGAGAGGGGTTGGAGGGCAAGCCAACCTTTGTGCGTGAAGCGGAAGCGATACGCAGGTTTTGCCACGGAACACCACGACGACATTGAATCACCTTGAAGGAACTGACGGTGTGGTTTAAGACAAAATCCGTCATCTTGCTTGATTCACTGTTCCCTGTAATTTGTTAAAGGGCAAATATACATTAATTTGGGATCCACTCGTAGCCCGAGCGGGTGTGAACCTGTACGTAAATTTTTGACGCGACTGGAAGGGTGTCTCTTGAAACATTTGGGAAGTTCGCGTCGAATGCGCGCTGCTGGTGTATAACTGTTGTTGGACTAAGCCGCGTGACCGTTTGTTTGGCCGACAAGTTCCAGGCGGGATAGTGAGCTGAAGATTTGCGTTTCATTCATTCATTGATTCGTTCATTATTTACAGCATATTACAAAATACAACAGCTTTGCTGGACCCACAGCCATAGGCTAGTCCCGGGTCCATAGCCAACCTAAGGTATAATCCCTTTGTTTTGTGTTTTACACGCAATACGGGAATCACCGGGGTTCTGGAAGTCTGGACCGGCTGTAAAATTTGTCGCGCGGGCCTGTTTGTTAAGGTATCGCTATCGTTGTGTAATGGGGTGATGGTTGGGTAACTGCAGTTCAAAGGCTTGGATTGAGGCCATATGTAGAAAAGAAGCGTGCATTTATCGCGTTTCTTCAGCCTTATAAGGGAGCTGGAACACTCGGGGAGATTGGGGGGTCATTGTTCGGTAGCTAAGAAGTGTGGTTTCCGTAGCTTTCGTGAGACGGTCAGCCGTCAGGTCAATGTGGGTTCCAGCGGGCCGATGTGGTTGGGGATGCTATACCCTATGGACAAACAAGCTATCGCGCAAAAACCAAAGGCAGGTGCGTAGAAAGCGACCTCTGTGTGCAAGAGAAAAGGGAACAACACGTCTGTAAAAAAAGATAAATAGATAGATAGAGAAAGGATAGATAGATAGAGAAAGATGATTCCCTTGTTAATGAGAACATCAGGCACTGTTCCCGCCCGCACGTGCAAAGGGGGAGAGAGAAACAGTGCACTTGTAAAGCTTATGGTTTTCAAAGGAGCTCATGTTTCTTTTCTAGGAAAGCCTTTGTTGGCTTCTTTTTTTTTGTTGCTGGCTAGCAGTAGCGACGAAGAGCTCACTCTTCACTACTACTGCCCAGCACCACCACTCCTAACAGACGACGTCTCATGTCGTGCCGCGGTTTTCGTCTGTTATCCGTCTGCTACATCTTCTTTTTTCCCTCTTTGTCCCTTCCTCCCTGTCGAGTTCCCGCAAGAAAGCTCGGTCTTTTCTCTCGTTTTACTGACTCCTGTCGCTTTTTTTCTTCCCTGGTGTCCTCTATTTTCTTCTTTTGAGTAATATATTAAGCTCTGCTTAACCACCGAAACTAAAACACGAAAACAAACTCCACCGCTTTAGTTACTTCCTCTCCCGCGCGTTCGTTCTTCTGACAGGTCTGGTTCCTGTTTTTTGCTTTAGTTTTCGTCCGCACATTTCCTCGCGGTTGTCGTCTGCTCCACAGAACTCCGCAGGAACAGACGAAAGAACCCCTCCCCCCCTTCCGTAGCAGACGACGAGCATGCGAGGCTTCCATGCTGGCAGGGGAAACAACACGTCGTCCGTCTTTATCTCTCCTCGGTTCTGTTCTTTCTCGTGCAACTTTTCGACCCGCCACCTCCCTCCCCCCCTCCCTCTTTCCCCCTTACGCCGCATGCATGGGAGGCAAGTGATGAAGAAAGAACTGGGCACCCCCCACATCCATCCCCGGCTGTAGTCGAGACCGCACCGAAACCAAGGAACTCCTGGTGCGAACTCACTAACGTAGGGCAAGGGCAGCGAACTTTGGGGTGTAGGGGGTGGAAGAAAGGGAAGGGGGGCAAGGCTGGAAGGGGGGGGGGGCGAGGAAGTTTCAGTTTGCTTCCAAAGGACAGTGGCCTGGTGGCGGGACCGCGTGGAATCCGTCTTTAGCAGCGTCTTTGGTTGCTTTGTCTGCCGTTGCTTTCGGGTTTGATGCCGTTACGTTTTACTTATTTCTTATTTTTTCCTCGTTAGCCGCGGTTCTGTGGTAGCTTTGGCAGTACACAACGGCGCGTCGCTTGGGGAACTTGTTTCTTTCGGGTCGCTGCTGACCCGGCTGCTGCTGCTGATGTTGATGCTTTTGGTCCTATTTTGACTGATGGCTCAGTGCCACCTCCCCAGCTTGCCTTTTCGCCGGCTCGTCTGGTTCTTGTCCCTGTAGCATTCAACGTCACATATTTTTGCTGCCATCTTTCCTTTGAATGGTGTGGTTGAGAACTGCGTAAGAAAAGTAAAAGAAAAAGAAAAGGGGCGGAGGGAGGTTTCCACATGATCGAAATCTCCCGCTGCAAAAGGACAGGCTGATGGGCCAGTTCGTATGACATAATACACATGCGAGCCAAACATGTTGCAACGTGGCACGTTTGCTCGGCGTCCAGTCCTGCACCTTTTGTTGTTTGAAAGCGTTATTCGATGTGATGTTCATCTACATTTAACACCTAGATTCATGCGGCACGGCTGAGCAGAGGCACGCTTTCGTGTTTACCCGCTACGGTGCTCTAGCGACACTCGGCTGCTGACCCAAAGGTCGCGGGATCGAATCCCTGTCGCCATGGCTGCATTTTTGGCAGAGGCGGAAATGTTAGAGGCCCGTGGACTGTCCAATGTCAGTGCAGGTTAAATAAACCACATGTGGTCTAAAATTACGGGGCCGTCCACTACGGCGTCTCTCGCAATCATGCCGTGGTTTTGGAACTTAAGAAAGAAAGAAAAAAAAAAACCACAGAAATTACTATATTAGATTTCTTGTTTCTTTCAGTGCTGTTCGTTCCTGCGAAAGTCGACATGCAGGTTCTTGCGATCTAGTTGGTTGTCACTGGTGCGCTTTCGAATCTCCTTTATTCCTCGACTTAAATCCCGCATCGCAATATGCATAGCTTATCAGTTAGGTCTGATCGGTCTCCTCTTTACGTCTGATCCCTTAGTTTCATCTCTCTAGTGGTTTCACGTCACACAAAAGAGGAGGTCCTTCAAGCTAGTGGTCCACCGGACTCCGCGTTTTTGTTTCCTGGCAGACGTTCTGTCTGCTGTCCACCCGGACCGCAACCCTTTCCCTGTCCCACGCACTGCAGCAAGATTTTACGCGAAGTGGCTTCCACACCACTCATAATCCGCATCCGTACCGCGACCGCACTAAGCACCTTCTGTAAGACATGCACGTGACGAAGGCCTAGACCTATAAGTGGCATTTATGCACCACTTCAGCTCACGCGTCGCCCCGTATAACGCCAGCCTCGCTAGCTCTTGCGTTCTCATCCATTTTGTATTGCTTTTGAGGTATATACTTCCATGAATGGGTGCATTTCAAGCCGAGCCCCCCCCCCCCCCCCTCTCCCAATCCAGCCGTCTCCCCTTTATCATCTCCGCGCCCCAACCCAGGCTCGTAAGGAATGACTGAGTGCTTTTTCTCACAGGAAACCAGAGAGGACCGTTGCCCCTCTAACCTCCCCGCCCCCCCTCCTAGCCAGTCGTCCACGTGTCCCACACGCCTCTTTTCATTCGTCTCTTTGCTTCACTTTCAATGTTGCCCTGATCCTTCTAGGGCTTGAACCCCGGCGCTCGTGTTCGGTTTCTCGAGGGGTACGGAAAGCGGGTCGGGGGTACCTCGAGCTGTATTCGCAGTAACGATCCCCCCACTCCCCCCACCCGCTTTCCTGTCCTCTCCGCCACTACTATTCCGTCCCCGAAAGCTGCCGACCGACCCGTCGACGCACATGCCCCGTCTGCAAGCTCTTCGTCGTCTGCTTCTACTGACGCTGCCCTTTTGCAGACGACGTTCTCCCGCTTCTGACATCGTCTGCTTTTCCTCCGCGTCGTCTGCTGCGACCCCAAGACTGCGCCCCCGCGTCCCAGGCGATGCCTCCCTCCTGACTCGTGGGGGGCGGGGGGGGGGGGGGCTTCCTTGTCTCCGGGCGAAACGAATTCTGTCGACCCGGTTCTGTCGAGAACGTCAGGAAACACACCATGGACGATCGCGTCCGCACCCCGCGGTAGGATGGTTGGAAAGAAAGAGAGCGGGGGGAGAGGAAACGTCCCGTACAGGAATGTCGTCATCGCTGGGACCGATTTAGCTGCTCGGAGTGATCGTGCCTGTGGCGAGTTCAGGCGATGACCTGGCCCAGTAACGGTAACGCGCGTTGACGTGTCTAGGCGCGACGCGGTGACCACCATTCCCGAGGAGACGACATAGTTGAATATGCACTATTTGTTTTCGAATCATATGGGCGCTGGCTTATATACATGTAACCTTGCTTCCTAATTTTTTTGTCTTTTGAAAAGATTCGAACGAAGTAATGTCTTGTCGGCGAGTGGTGTCTGAAACATGGCGGCCGCGGGATGTGTTTTGCAGTTTTAGCGACCGCCATCCGGCGTACCCTGCCTGCGAAATCGTAGACTTCGAGATCTGTTTACACCTTACGTTTGGAAAATTCACCTTAACTTCAGGGCCTTACTTTGAACGGTTCACATCAGGGAACCGTCGATGGGGCGTTGATTTAGCCATTACCACTTGTGTAAAAGTTTATTTATTTATTTATTTATTTATTTATTTATTTATTTATTTATTTATTTATTTATTTACTTACTCACTCACTTACTTACCTACTTACTTACTTAGTTACTTACTTACTTATTTATTACATACTGCTATCCCCGGTACCAGGCCTTAAGCAGGAGAGGGCATACATAATTTTCAATGGGAAAAAGTCACAATATATAACACTACAAAGATATAGCGAGACAAAAAATAGAAAAGTAGCTGCACTCAGAGAAGAACATTGCATTTTCTACAATGAAATACATCGTTATAGTATAACCAATACAACAGAAACAAAATCAGGATCGGTTCCTCAGTGAATTTATAAATAAGTCAACTGTTTCACATTCCACAACATCGGCTGGTAAACAATTCCATTCACGGGTTGTTTCTTGGAAAAAAATGAATATGTGACAGCTGTCGTCGTTCACAATCTTGCCGTGGCCGCTTTCAGTCGCGTACTGCGCACGGATATTGCACACGCAATACCTACGCTCCGGAGGAGCAGGTCTTCTTTGGAAGCTCAGGTTTTCTTTAAAAGAGAGAGAGAGAGAAAATCCTGTGCACGCGAGCTCTCGCGTGTCTCGCGTACACTTCGACTCAAAACATTATTGCAGGGTTGCCTCTTTACAGCTTGTCATCTCCCTCGCACACGCAAACGAAAGCATAAAAATACAGTAGGTACAAAAAACACGTGACCACCAGCGGCCAGCGTCATCATCTCGTTGCGTCCGTTGAGCGATGAGCTAGCGTGGTCTCGTCTCGTTTGAACGCTCCGTTACTCTGTACGCGCACCGTACAAGAACTCCGTAGAAGAGAGAAAAAAAAAAAAAAGAGACAGACCGGGAGGGGCTCGGCGATGGAAACGCATTATATCCGTTCTGTCCGCTCGGTTGCGCCTGGAAACGCGATACAGCGGCAGGCACGCCGCTAGACTCAGTTTCTCGTATGTTTCGTGTGCGTATTCACTTCCCGAGACGAGAGAGAGCGTGTAAGTTTATTTCCTTTGTGACGTATACTCGCTCGCTTCTGGGATCGTTTTTTTTTTTCTTAAGGGTGCAAGCACTAAGTGTATCATTTGAAGTTCACCTTGAAGAAATACGTCGATGGGAAACGTACAAGGAGCCGAAAACTTGCGCCTTGTTCACGTTATAACGAGAAGGGAAGGGGGTCAAGGGCTCGTTTTTTATTTGTTAGAAACAACTTAATGAAACAACAAACATTATGTAAATCAAATTTTCTTCCTGGCTATCTGGATAAATATAAGATCAGAAAGTCACAGTGACAAACATATTATTTAGTATTTATTCTGACGTTTCGGCTGGAGACCAGGCTTTTTCAAAAAGGCTGGTCTCCAGCCGAAACGTGAGATATATATATATATATATATATATATATATATATATATATATATAACGTTCGGCGAACTAGGTAGCTGCGGCTGCCGCATGAATATAAGTATGAGACGTAGCACTTCAGTAATATTTCATTTATTGGTCGACGTTTCGGTCAGGCCCTGACCGGCCACATGCAGACGCGCATGCCATATGTAGCCCGATATGCGTATATAGGGCTACATATGCATACCTGGCCATATATGGGACGCGTCCGTATGTGGTGCTATTTGCCCAGTTCATGTAAGAATCATGCGTGCATTCCTCGTGGAGGTATTTTATTGCCATATATATCCGTATCGCGATTTGGGCAAGTAGGACCACATACGGACATATAGCCAGATATGCCCAATTTCTGATATCACCATATACGGCATTCTTGTAAGGGGCAGTCGCGAGGAGGATATTTGAGTATATGGTGTTATAGAGAGAGAAAGGGCAAGGAAAAGTGAGATAAGAGTGGGAGTTATAGCTTCGGGCTGGCAAGCAAGAAGAGAGAGTGCGAGGAAGGCAAGTTGGAGGCGAAGTTTCAAACAGGGAGTAAAGGAATAAAGCGTATACGTACAAATAACGCAGCTGCAGTCTTGAGTCAGCGTTGTTCTTCGGGTTGTGCCTCCTGTTCAGAAGCGTCCGTGGGAGATCGTTAATTTTTTATGGCCATGGAAGTTGAGTGTAAGAGAAACTCTTCTTTTGAATGGGGCTCCCACTTCCGGAAAGGGCCGCCATTTGCAGTATAAAAATACTTTTTATTAAAGTAGTCACGAAGAAGAAGAGGCCTAAATTAGCGTGATAACTCGACAACTGCCAGTCGGGTCGGCCGGGTGTGTGTACGAAATGGATCGTAATTTCGGCTTCCTCTTGTAAACAACGCGCCTTATGGGGCCGAAGGAACGTGTGGTCGGACATTTATGGTCCTTCTTTCTTTTTATTGTTCAGATCATTTCATTTCATGCGCCCGTCAGCTTTCTTTCTCTCCCATCAGCCAATTACTGCCGTACGGTTCCTTTAACAGCAAGTGTTTCTTTGGCGTTTTCTGTCAGCTTTGCGTATAGGTAGACGAATGTCCACCTTAGCCAATGAAGAGTAGCGTTGCTAAAGCAGCTCTACCAATCATGCAAGCAGCCGTATACATAGTCAGCAGTATGCACTGACCAAATGGACCGATCCTGACTCTAGTTAATTGCATTGTATAGTGTCCGCGTAAGGCTTTCTCCGACGTAGTTCGTCACACGAACCAGTTCGGAAACAGTAGTGCCACGTCACTGCGCGTCTGCACATATCTGATTCTATTAACTAGTACAGTTTAGCGGTAGAGCAGATTATTCAGCATGGCCCGCAGCACGTCTCAGCGGATCTGCCGGAAAGCCTCATCTAGGAGGTATACCATTTGGTGTTTGTCATTATCTGATTTCTGTTTTGTAGTTTTCACAGATTCATTATTTTTTTAACATGGTTAGCTCTTGGTGTCGAAGGAGAAAGAGAACGTGTTTCTTATCCATCTCGGTGCTTTCTGTGCCACGATGCCCTGGATTTCATGTTGTCATTTTTTGTTGTACGGAGGGTAGTACGTCTTGCGCAAGACGTCTTCTAGATATCACAAAAACTCCTTTTATTCTTCTGGAGGCGAGGGTCCGTATCTTTTGCGTGAGTTATTTTCGAATTACGTCTTGCTCAAAACGTTTTGTAGACATTTAAAGAAACGAAGAGTGCGTATCTTTTGCCTGACACCTATTTTCGAATTACTGGACGTCTTGCTCAAGACGTTTCGTAGACATTAAAAAAAAAAATGGGAGCCCGTATCTGTGACCTGGCAACTATTTTTGGAATTACTGGTATTGCGTCTTGCTCAAGACGGTTTGTAGACATTTAAAAAAAAACTGAGAGTCCGTAACCTTTGCTTGACACTTATTTTTGAAATACTGGTATTACGTCTCGCTCAGGACGTTTTGTAGACACGTAAAACTCGTTCTATTTTTTTCGCTGCAGCACTTCGTAGCCTGTTGTCACGGTGCCTCGCAGATCTGTAGGCATTGTTGGCGTTATATAGTGCGCACGCATTTCCATCGCTCACGCGTGCTGCCGGCGCGCACTCACGTAACTGATGCGTCATCGTTTCCGCTTATGCGATTGGGGCAGGCGTGACGGCTTGGCTCACGTAATACGCGAACGCGAACTGTTCTTCTCGCTTACACAACCGTATACTTGTATAAGCGATCGGGAAACCACGCCGCCACCTCCTCTTGCAGCAATGAGTGAGCTTCTCATCACGCAAGCCCTCGTTTATTTCTTATCTCAGTCGTCCAGCAGCAAGTCAGTGAGCGAGAATAATGACGCAGCAAGTTTCTTCTTTTTTTTTCATCACTCTTCACAGAATTACAACGCCAGCGTCGCCTCTTAATTCATCTGCCTCTTCCTTTTGATAACCACATACGTCTTCAAGTATGTGCATACGGCGTACAGGAAATACAAAGTACGTTGAGAACGTAAGGGAGGGGGGTATCATGGGCAGTTTCTTTCAGTAGCCCGAGAGGTGATATAGTCGTGAGGTTAATTGAAAGGAAACACAGCAAAATTGGCGGTGGCCCCGGATAGCGAAAGCAAAAAAGAAATCGAAATGTGACGACGAGGAACGATAGGGAAGCTAAAGGAATGGAGAGATAAGAAAGAAAGAAAGATAAGGAGGCGCCAGTTGCTCATAGTGTCCCCCCCCCCCCCCCCCCCCTTGCTGTGTGCATGTATATTTCTCTACACGGCAAGCATCTGTCGTGCCTTGATCAGCGGCGCTACGAGAAGTGTGCAGCGAGAGTTGGGCATCGTCTTCTTAATGGCGTTTAATTGGCCAATTAACGTGGAGAGACAGGAGACCCGCGGAGAGATACGGGCGACGCAGCGAGCGTACGCACCGGTTGGCGCGTAGGACGTACTACAAGTGCGTGCATGCAAAGCAAGCGGGCACTTCCTTTTTTTTTTCTTTCATGTTGTTGCTTTCTTTATGTATTTTCCTATAGGCACTACGTTAGATATACGTATACATGCACACCCGGTGGTGATAGTGGCCGCGTTTAACGTGAAACAGCTGCATTACCCGCGCGCGCAACGCACACACATGCGCACAGTTGACGAAAGGTTTTTGCAGCGAAATCTCCTCGCGCTCCAATTTTTATAATGTGAGCGCGAGGATTGTACGTGCTCGCTTGCCGCCTGGCCCCCATTATTTGCCTCCGTGGGTCCTCTAGCTCGTGCAGCTTGTGGTGTTGCACAGCAGGTGAATGCAAATGAGGACTTAGGACTGAGAAATGCGTTGTTCTCTTTATGAAACGCACTGTCTTCATTCTTAGTTCCGGCCGTCTCGCACTCTTTCTTTCTTTCTTTCTTTCTTTCTTTCTTTCTTTCTTTCTTTCTTTCTTTCTTTCTTTCTTTCTTTCTTTCTTTCTTTCTTTCTTTCTTTGAGTTATATAGCCTGCTAAGAACAAGTGAGGCCGCACAGCTAGAATTGTTCTTGACCAAGACGTCATAAAGACGTTTGCGGGGCTCGCTCTGGTAGACGTTGCTCTCTCGGGTACGTTTTGTAGAGGTTAGGCTGTTAACGCAGGGCGGGTTCGCTTGGGGCTTCAAGAGACGTCAACGTTTGCGAAGGAGTTGCCGTTGTTAACGCGCACGTTCCTTTATAAACTCCGGAAGAACGTTGCCTCGGCCGCGCGTTGTCTAATTATACCCCCGACGCGTCCGCTAAATAAAGCCGAGGGTGCGTTTCGTGGCCCGTCGCGCGTTGAGTTTGTTGTTGCATGGATGCTCGTTGGTGTATGGTGTACGAGAGCGGCTAACGAGTGTAACGCCAGTGAGAGCGCCCAGTAAATCTTGGGTCTTTAACCTTGGTTGCGATTGTGCAGATTTTTCATTCGCGCAACTCCCTTCGAGGAGTTGCTGTTTACACCCAGATTCGTACGAACGCCATTGGCGTTCACAGAAGGAATGAGCTGTCGCACGGCTTCTGGTTAGGACAGCGGCTGTGCGGTTATCGACTGGAGTGCAGAAAACTCCTGTGGTTCCTCGTAAAAGATTCCTACGTCACATGTGTTCACTGAAGACGAAACTCGCATGGCTGTACGAGTGTCAGTCAGCGGCAGTAAACTCCCAGTGGTGTTTCTTAAAATTCCCTATGTAAGGGTGTCAATCGAAACACCATTTCAGTGGAGTATCTTGGCTACCTTAAAAGGGTGTTCGCTACGCAGTGAGCCATGTATTCCCCTGAGGTTCCTCGTAAAAGAATCTTACTTCACAGGTGTTCACTGAAGACGAAACTCGCATGGCTGTACGAATGTCAGTCAGAGGCAATAAACTCCCAGAGGTGTTTCTTAAAACTCCCTGCGTAAGGGTGTCAATCGAAACACCATTTCACTGGAGTATCTTGACTACCTTAAAAGGGTGTTCGCAACGCAGTGAGACATGTATTCCCCTGAAAGGATTGAAACCTGTTTCTCTTGAAGCTCTTTTGGCGCAGGCACTCATCGACCGCCTAGCGTTGAATTGCCGCACTTTGAATAGAGAATTGGCCATGTTATCGCCTGTGAGCAAGAGTCGTCTTGCTTGAACCATACCTTTCGACGTTCTTTATATATTTCCTCGAACGCTACACGCTCACCAAACTGCGCAATTAATTCCCCCGTGTTTTGCCCATCACCATCGACGACCGCATATATTAATCCTATATAGCTTTCGGGAAACGATGCCACCTCTCGCGGCATTTGCGTAATTACGCAATGAAGCGGTTGGGAATGGGAAACAAGGGGGTTTTATGTTATGGAAGTGCCGTATAGGACGTTTAATCGCAGCAGCGTGCATACCGTATGGTTACTAGCTGATTGCTGCAGATCTGTGTTGAATTGCCGCGAATCTGCTCGAACCATTCTCCTTTCCATATAGCATGAAATCAGTTGTGTTCGCATATACATATGTATGGGAGCGCTTGCGATGTGATGCTGTCTGAAGGGGCTCCCAGCATTCCTGTATTATCGGATATGATCCAGAGGTAGAGATGTGTTCCGAGTTGGGGGAAGTCTGCGCGTTTCTGGAAGAGGGACCATCATGAAAGCATAGCCGCCTTTTGGCTGTAAATAATGCCGCCACTTTCTTTTTTTTTCTCCCGCTGATCTACGCCGGAAGGATGGTCACTCGGAAGTTAAGAGGGTGAGAAGGTTGAACTTGGGTGCTCGTAAGTGATGGCGGTGGACGCTTGTATGAGATGGGGTAAGTGCGTGCTGTACTGTCCGAGCTACAGCGACCCCTGTGGGTGGGTGTGGGAACTTTCGAAGGTCCCGGGAAACGACGAGTCATCCGACACTGAGCCCCGCGGCGTGTGCGGTATCGGAGGATGTGTGGGTCAGGGACGCACGGAGGTGACTGCCTACCTTTTGCACATATGCGGTATCTCTCCCCGTTGCACATTCTGAAATCAATGTGAAACGGCCAACCATTATAAACTCAATATAAAACGGACTTCCTTGGGTCTTACTTTTTATGAACATGAATGCGGCATGATGAAGATGTCGACTGAGAGTAGTGCCGCTTGCTGGAGATGGCTTGTCTGATTGAACAAATTTTGTGAGTAGCGTTCATGTTCCAAAGTGCTCTTCGTTTGACGAAGCCCGCAGGAACTTCCGGCATAAGTCTCGTAAGTGAAGTTCATGTTCCAAGACTTCTCATCGTTTGACAAAGCCCGCAGGTTCCATCGGCACACTGGCACGAGACATGCAGATGACGCACAAATAGTCTCGGATGGTCTGCGATCACGTGGTCAGTGTCTTAACGAGACCGCTAATTATGAGTGCGGTATGATGCGCTACAGTACCGCTCGCCACGCGGCTAACTTCAGTTGTGGTGCTGCAGTTCCGTGTGCCGCTGAGACATCAGCGAAACCGTCGCTTTGGTTCGGCGAGGGATGCTTGGACGTGAGCGAGTCTCCCTCCCATAATGCGACGCTTCGTCAATGAGTCGTGAAGAGTCAGTTGTACTCGCGTATAAAACATAAAGGAAGGAAGCGAGGGGGAGGGGGGGATGGATTAGGGGATGGGGGAGACGGAACGACGTTTCGGCACAAGTGTATGCGGGATTCGCCCTGGAAGTGGCCGAGAAGAAGCATAAGAGGATGCCGGGATATGTAGCTTCCGAACTGCGTTTGAACGTCCGGCGTGGGTATCATATCTTGTCTACAGAGTCCTCCTTGATACGACCCCGCTTAATACGTTTCCACCCGGCCCTCCCCTCTGGAGGATACGTTTCTTTCCACGGTTAACATGCCATAGGATCAATCTAGTTTCGTACTGTCGATAGGACCTTCGGATTATGCGGTTAATCTTCCGGTTCCCATACACTCTAAACCAGAATTGGGAAAAAGTGGACTAACTGCATACATTTAGACCACCGGTCGAACGGTTCATTCGAAAGGATGAACCGTTCGACCGGTGCGTGTCGTGCGCAAACGCCCGCCACGAAAAGTACCAATGGGGGGTCTAAAAGCACCCGTTGGTCTGCGCTCGTTCGTCTGCGTCCGCGCTGCCTGGCCGCGCCATGTAGTTTGAGTGGTTCAGGGAAAATTTAGACGCTTCTCGTCTGCTCCGCCGAGTCCGTCTGCCGATCGTCGTTCGCATGCTTCTGCCCCGCTGCGCCATTCTTTAGGCCCCCCTTCCTGTCAGAGGCTCAAGCACGTGAGTTGTCAAAAGAGCAACAAAATACAAAAGCAAGCAAACATGCATTCCTCAACAACTGGAGGACACCACTCGCTCGGCTGCCGTCTCAGGCCTGCGGAGGCTCGCGTAGTGTTACGGCGAGTTTGCTGGCGTAGTGTGTGTGTGCCAGTGCGAGCTTCCAAGCCTACACGCTGTGGATACATTGCATGAACGCGCCGAATTACAACGGATATTTACATCGCTAACAAAAGTAAGTTGTTTTGATCGTCAGCGGTTGCTTGCCGAGTGCCCGAAGAGTAAATGGCTGCAATTTGTACGCGAAAAGAAACTTCGCATGCCGTCGGCATCGAGCCCGTCGGCGGCCGTCGTGAGCTATCGCCGGCGCAAGGAAAAGAAAAGTACTTTTTGTTTTCCGGGAAATACTGTCTGTATCGTAGAATAAAGTGTAATTAAAATTGTGTATTTCGCCTCGTGCGACGACCACTGTGAAGCAGCTATCGCGAAGGCGAGCGCTGATACGTGGCTGACCGAACCAACGTGCTGCCGCCGGCGCGCTGCGACTACGCTGCATATCGTGACTGCGAGCCGTCTCGTTCGTTGTGAGTAGGGTAAGTACATCACATCTCAGCCGCGACAGTGACGATGAGACTTGTTCTTCAGTTGTGTGCGGAATAACGACCGTAGAAATAGCACAGGACTGGGTATTTTGTGAGCGCCGGTGATCGTTTGTTCTACAGCCGTGCTCTACGGAAAAGGCCTACGGACGACTTCGGCAAGAAGGTACACCGGCGGGGCAACTGTGCCTTGCGTTTCTTCGCCGCCGCGGGAGAATTCTTGCCGTTACTGTGTTTGTGCGTGCTCAGGGGTGTTTTATGAGCTCGCGCACGGCATTGCGAACGCTCGTTCGCTTCAATCGACGAGGTGCTAGCTACTAATTGGAATTCGTTAATTAAAAACGCGCTCACGATATGGCGGGTTTAGATTAACAGATATATGCGGTGATGGGTTATCTAAGAGCCGACGCTAACCGCACGGCTCTTCTGTGAATATATATTTTGTAACTGCGCTGAACAGCAACTTGCCACCGGCACTACATGTGGGGCAATATATGTGAGTATATATACCCGACCGTCGGTGTGCGGTTTGAGTGGTCTATGTGGTGCATTACTTTGATATGCTTGCGTGTAAGCTTGATTGTCTACGTGTGTGTGATGTTCCTTTGAATGCATTGGAGTGTGTATATGCGATATTAAATGCTGATAAAGTATGCATGTGTGATATAAATGCTGATAGATCGAGTGAAAATGTGATCGCAATCGGAAGCCTCCATTTTTCTTTTTTGCGTTTGGTCTGAACTGGTCCAACAGTTCGTCTGCCTAGAATGGTCCACCGAGGGCAACCGTTAAGCCATCGAGTGGTAACTGCAGGGGACGAAAAACTTGAACCGCTGCCGTTAGTCTTGCAGTTACTCCAAAATTGGTTCAAAATCTGTGGCAGCCCACTTAGTCCCCGAAAGGACGAACAGCATACCCCATTTTCGTCCATTTTGGCTTAGAGTGTAGGGATCGCATCAGCGATGTTTCGCTTCGTGCAGTTGTTCTTCGTGTTTAGCATTAGTTGCACGCTTTGATGCACTGAAGGCATTTATAGGATGATATCGGACATTTATGGGTGCATTCGCAGGCGGCAGGCTGCGGCAGGTGACACTGCAATCTGTACTCAACATTGCCCAAATTGTGCACCGAGTTTCTTTTATCGCGACAGAAGCAGCGTACAATAACCCCGAGATATGCATAGATGTCAATTGAAAGAACAAAAATACAGAAGGAGTAATAACTCGTAGAGGTTAGCCATAGGCTCGACCAGTTCTTTTTTTCAGTCTTTGGTAAAGTTAGTTCGTCGTTCGAGTCCCGCGCGGCATCTCCCATAGTCTCAGTGTTGATTTCGGATGTTACGTAAAATCGTTAAATACGTTATTAATCCTTTGTCATCATCATCTTGTAACGAAAGCGACTGTCTTATAACAGTGACAACTGCATAGCACATGCCACATCTTGTCCAATATCGAGAACCTATACACTCCGAGGAGTCAACAGAGGCGCCTGCTCTAATGCCCCGCTGCACTAACCCTTCGTATCCCATAAATGTACATCCAGCATCAAAAGTTTACGGGTTGTGAACTTTTTGGTAAGGCTACTACCGCTTAGCCTCGGAACGTAACCTCCATTCAAACGTTTCACTGGGTAGAAGTTCTGATCTACAGGCTGCAACCTTAGATTGGTCCTATCTTCCGAGGCTAAGCGGTAATGTGTACGTAGCTTATCGAGAATTGCCGTGCCCCGCAAGCTCTTGCGGTTGGGTGTATACTTTCTCAGAAGCGGTGACTTCGGAAGAAGTTCGATTCCGGCGTCACGTCACGGGAACTAGCGAACACAATTGTCTGTCCTGTCTGTTCAAGATTAGATAATATTTGCCATCACTTGTTTAGCCAACAATGGTGACTGGTAAGCGGCGCCGTTAATATTCGGGTAATTGCGATGGTCGAATTTGTCCGGGAATCACTGTCGACGTGGACGAGGACGACATATACTCCGTTACAGAAGATGGGCGGCAGAGACCCAGGGATACACTTCATTTAAAGACAGCTGTCGGCGGCTCTAACGTAGGTTCGAAAAGGAATTAAGACAGTCTTGTTGGTTATGTCACAGCGTCGCTAAAAGTAGCCAGGAACAGGCCAACGTTAGCCAACGCCGGAAATGCGCGAGTGAATGCGTCCCTTGGGTTCTCGGTTCAAGAACTGCATGCACCGTCGACATCATCGGGACCATGCATGGCACCACCTTTTATCAAGGGAAGAAGCCCACAAAACTTTGTTCCTTTGTATATTCTCAAGCGAACATCGACTGAGAGCTCATCCCTGACTCCACCGAGTTGACGACGGCACTGCCCATCGACTGATTGATTGATGCATATTCGAAGGAAATTATTCTTTCGACACGAACAAAGCAAGTAGAAAGGAACGCAATGGACAGGATGGGCGCCATTGCGTTCCTGTGACCTTGTTTCGTTCACACGGAAAAAAGAGGAAGTTCTTCAAATATGATCGGCACCAACTAGACCTCAAACCAAGATTCTACTTGAAGATAGGCTAGGAGTGTTGAGCGGAGCAACGCTCTAGAACACATAGGAATCTGTCTTGAACTCCGCGCTGCTCTTTCTGTATGTATGCGAGCCTCTGCCGCAAAAATATATGCACAGATAGAAGTGGCTCTGAACATCCGAGGGGCCATGCATGCACTGCTGCGAACCTCTGCTCGCTGTACCCGTATACTGCTCTTCGAAGGCCTGACTTGATTCTGTATCATGTGGTCGGATCTCTGGGACTTCTCAAACTGACCCCCCTCCATTCCCTGCCCCCCGTCTGCTCGCCCTTGTTTCACTTGCGCTTATGCTTGCCCTCCCAGTAACACCCCCTCTTCAGGCAACCCCCCCCGCCCCCCTCAGCACAGACCGCGGGGGTCTTCTCTGAACTCGGTCCGACCGCGACATTCGCATACCGCGGCGACCAGCGAGCTGATCTAGTTGTGGCGGCCGGCGCGCAAGCAAGTGTAACAAAACGAAAGTATAAAATAAGGAAGAGCGCCTTTTGGAGCTGCAGACCGACGCTTTGGGGAAGAAGAGTCAGGATGGGAGGGGAGGTTAGTGGCGCACTCGACAGGACCTTGCCTAGCAAAGAAGCGGAGAATGAGAACTTTCGCCGCTTTGGTGTTGCTTGTGGTTGTGGTGCTATCGCCTCTCTTGTTCGTTTTCAGCGCTCCACTTTTTCTGGTTCTAACTTTGTCGTCGGTTGCCGCACAGGGAGGCGTACTTTTGCATGCTCGGCACTTCGTTCTGGCTCTTCATTAGGGGTGGTCGAGATAAGTCTTTTGCTGTTGCCTGTGTTGCTTATCGTTTTGTTTTCTTTTTCTGAAGAAGGTGGGTTTGTGCAGTTGGTAGTGACTTCAAAACGTCGGGCAACTCCGCGCTGTACCTACACTGCGACTTGAGCGATCAGCTTGCCGGTTTCCTGCAACTTGCCTTCTTGTCCTATTGCCTTCTTGTCCTATGGTGGTAACTACAGGTCTCTTCGAGGCAGGTTCTTAGCCAGAGGGGGTGTCCTAGAGGCCCTGGCCCCTCCCGAAATTTTATTTGGGGGTAGTGTTAACAACATAGTGTACTAATAACGTAATAACATACCTTATTAATACGTACGTTACATTAAAAAAGTAACTTAATGTACATACTGCGATTGTTACAGAAAATGAATAATGAAAATAGATGTTTTTTTTTTCTGAAATAGTCAAGGCCTTGAGCAAGTGGGCCCTCCCCGAAGAACATTTCTGGCTACGAGCCTGCTTCGAGGTGTTTGATTGTCACTATAAAAAATGAACTGGTATATTCTGGCGTCACGTTTTTTTGGTCACTTTCTGCACTGTCAGCCGACCAAAGCGTTTAAAAACAACTTGTAGACACGGGTTGTGATAATACCCCTGTCACACGAGGCATGCCTCATCCGTCACTTGGTGAGAGTGTTCTGTACAACAATTTCCCACACAGCCCCTGGATTCGGAAGGCGGGGGTACACCCCCCTTATAATTCAAAAGGCACTCCCTCAGTTCGTAAAATTTGTAACAATTTTTAAGAAATTTTAACGAACTAACGTGTATGAGGTGTCTCGCTTTCATAACTACATGCAGCTTCGTAAACATCGTCACGTAATATAGGAGCTAGAGGGAGAGAGTAATGGTTATTTATGGTTACAGTTCGTCTCTGCGGATTTGGCAGTCGTCTTATCTTTCTGAAAACAGAATCCACCGGCAGTGCTTACTTATCACTTCGGTTATTAATAATGCTGTAGTCGAAATTGACGTTCTTTTTCTGTTTTTCTTTTCTTTTGGTCTTGCCATTCGATTCGACAGTCGTCTCGTCTCGCCTGTCACTGAAAACACCGCTGATCATTAGAACTTGCCCATTAACGTGTTGAAAACTTGGGTGGGATGTGGCTTGAGCTCACTTTTTTGTTTGTGGCTGGCGACTTTTTCAACGCGTTCGCTCCTCTTATCTATCAGTTCAAGGCGCGCCTCTTCGGTCCGGCCGTAGTTAGAGTCGACCGGAATGCCCCCCCCCCCCCCCCTCCTCACCTTCCCCTTTTTTTTTTTTTTTTTTGCGGTTCTTTCTCTTTGACCCCGTCCTGTGCGACTACCTAGCAGCAGCTCACAGCCCTTTTGTCATTTTTACCTGACTTCGAAGGTTTGAGGTGGCTGCTGCATTCCTCCTGGGAACTGAACTGCTCCCGTTTTTCTTTTTTGCTTCTACAGGAGGTTATTTCTTTTTTCTAGCGAAATGCGCAAGTCACAGCTTGAAGAGAGGGGGAAAAAGTCTTTGCAAGCGCCGATGGATGGGCCACGGCCTCCTCTATGGGATGGGCGAGGGGGAGCGAAAGAAAGGAAAGAAAAAGCATTTACGTAGTGCTAGGCGTCGCGTGAGCGAACGTTATCAATACGGAAACATCGGTGCACTATCAACAGTCGATAGTACTATTGATAACAATAGTGTGTCAACAGCATGACTATATGTTAGTGTGCTACTACTGATCGGCGGACGTTCATCATTAGCTCGCGCGCTTTACAGCGAAGCCGTGGGCAGCAGCTCTGAAGTTGTTTCTTTCAGGCAGGCGTGGTGATGACTGTTACTTCCCGGAAACCTTTCCTGTCAGTGCGTCGAGAGAGTGCGTGCTTGCGAGGAGTTACCTTTAGAGGCTGGAATTTTTTTTTTTTTTGTTCGAGGGAGGGCGGAGAAAGGGAGACGGTTGTTAACGGTGTTAGTCATGTTTCTCTAAACAGCGGTTTTCACGGAAAAGAAGATTCACGGCTTCAAAAGACGTTTTGTCCGCCTCTCATTTAGCTCTAATTATACTGTGGCACGTGGTAGTGGGTAGGAAGGGGATGGGTGATGTTTAGGAACGCTCCCCCCGTTGACCTGCAGAGGGAAAACAGCATGTGAAGAAAAAAAAAAAAAGAAAACATGGAGAACGCGTAAGGGTTTCGCTGTTCATGTTTTGCCAAAGAGTCGTGTGAGGGAGGGAACTTGGTTTTTTGTTTTATGAATTACCCAACTTCTACCAATCTGTCTATGCACATATCTACATGCCGGCCTGTCCAGTAATATTTGACCATTAATGTGTAAGTAGGCTTTCCTGCGAGTATGTCTCTCAGCCGAAAATTTTAGTACACAGATTGCTTTCCTGCTCTACGCGCGTGCACACCTGCGCATTCGTCACACCATTCATCCCGTTCAGCGCGCGTGCCTGCCTTTCTTTCACTTCTGCTCGTCTCTTTGTAACCCGTCGAACTCGCTGTGAGACCGCTCACTCCCTGCAAATTCTTTCTTTTTCTTTGTTTCTTTTTCTTTTGCGCACATGCACATCGAATGGAATGCGCAGACGTGAACGCGCTTAGAGCCGGAAAGCAACGTTAGACGAGAGTTTTTGGTTGAGACATCCGTGCGGGAGAGCCGAATTAGATTTATGCGAATAATTTCTGGGGTTTCACGTCCTAAAGCCACGATATGATCGTGAGAGACGCTGTGGTGGAGGGGTACAGAAATTTTGACCACCTACGGTTTTTTAACGTGCACTAACATTGCACAGTACACGGGCCTCAACATTGCGCCTCTATCAACATGTAGCCGCTGTGAGCCGGGATTCGATCCCGCGACCTTCGGATCAGCAGCCCGAGTACCATAGCCACATAGACCACCGTGGAGGGGCAGGACCTTACATGCGAGAACGGACGATATGAGAATGAGGCTTGCCCCACTGGCGGACTCACTGGAGGATTCATGTTGAGCACCTGGGGTTATTCTGTGTAAACGCGGGTGTTATATTGCATTTCAACCACATCAAAAGTACGGCCCCTCTTGACAGGAATCGAACGCGCGACCTTGAGCCTATACCTTGCCGGATCCATCGTTTGTCTGTCTGATCTCATGCTGCATGCATGTATTTTCCGGTTTCCACTTGCATTTCATATTTTTCCTGTTGCGAATTACAAGTGGTTCGTTATACCAGGACTTACAGCTCTTCATACGTGACTTAATAACATTTGAGTCGATG
Source organism: Hyalomma asiaticum (assembly GCA_013339685.2). Lineage (NCBI taxonomy): Eukaryota > Metazoa > Arthropoda > Arachnida > Ixodida > Ixodidae > Hyalomma > Hyalomma asiaticum. The sequence continues at coordinate 19,340,537 of CM023487.1, forward strand.
AGCTTGTTCAGCTTGCACGACGTGGCATGTCGCAGTCGGACAGTAGCGTTTGCTGTCGTCGTGTACCACGTGTGCCACTGGTCCATTATAGGCGAACGAAGTTAACTCATTTGTCGTAGGTTGATTACGACAGTTCCCGATAGTGAGCTTTCCTGCGTGGCCTGTATGCGTTTGGTGACGGCACTGCTCACACCTGGAGGCCACGTGCGTTTGTCACCGCAAGTGGTCGCCTACGTCGGCGCTCCCTCTAAGTAGTCTTTATTAGGCTTCTCTCTCACTCCTGCAATTAAAAAATTCTCTCGTAAATGCCGCCTTCGAGAGAGAGGGTTACGTAAGCGCAGGTTGTCTGGACCTAGCTTAAAATGTCCCTCACACACCTGTTTAATTGAATTGAATCTTTATTTTCATGTTTGGTACAACATGAAAGACGTGTTTCTTCTTTCAAACACACACGCCACAGACACGAAGGTATATCAAACGCAACACCATAACATAATTAAGAAAGGTGGGCCTTGTATGGCTTGTGTCGCCTTAGGCGGCTGCTCTGACAAGAGGTACTGAGATAACTTCTAAGGTTTGCTCGTCTGTAACCTGCGAAACGATGGTGAGGTACACCAGTTGTCAAGCTCGGGAGTAGCGTTCACCCAAGTAGACAATGTGTTCTGCATTCCGCTCACACTGAAATGCCCTTCCATGGCCGGTAATCGAATCCAGGTCTTCCAGCTCAATAGCACTACACGTTTACCTCTAAGGCGCAGCCGCAGGCGGTTGGCATTCAAAGCATCAAACCACAGGATCTTCACTCAACTTCTTACAGACAGAGTAAACACTTCAACTATCTTAGCTCAGATCTTGCGCGTCCAGTACGGACGTGCTCACCGAACTCTGCTGCGTCACCACCCCAAACTCGTCGCTCCTTCAGAGGGGTCAGCTTTTGTGATCAAGCCCTTCCTAAACGACTTCGTTATTAATGTCTCTCCGAGTTTGTGGGGGTCAAACGCGTTAGCAGCTTCTGTCGCAGTCTTCATTTTCTTATTTCCTCCTGTTCTTTTTTCTCCACGGCGTAATCAAAGCCCGCCCCTCGTTGAAGGTCGGTTGCCTGCCATGCTAACTCAACGTTCTGTTGGAGTGAGGTGGTGATGGTGGGGAAGTGGTGCGAGGTTTGCGGGGAGAAGAAGGAAAGGGGTGGGGGGGGGGGAGGTCAGTTCAATTTTCGCAGCGTCGACGGGAACGTCGCCATGGGCAAAGGAGTGGCGGCGCGCGGCTCCTGCTAGGCAAATCTTCGGCGGCAGTTCTTCTGCATCAAAAGGAGTGCCTCCGTAGTTCTCCGGCCGTTCTTCTATCACTCCCTCCCCCCCTTTTCTCTCACCCTTCTACCGGCCGTTGAATTTACTCTTCTCTCTCCCCTCCTCTCTCTCTCTCTTCATTCCTTTCCTTCTGAGCCTTCGCACCGGACGGGCCGGGCACGACCCGAACTGCCACGTCAGGCCTAGCTGCAGCGTTTGCTCCGGAACGCCGTTGCGAAGCCAATCTCGTAGGCTGTAATTACCTTCGGAAGAGGCCGGGTCGGCGGCAGGGCCCTCGAAGCGTCGTACGTACGTCGGCAAAGACGGCAGGCAGGCAGGCAGCTAGCGCGGGCTTGGTGTGTAGTATGTACGTAGGCCGGGCGGCCCTCCGTTCCGTCTTCTCCCGCTGACTGAAGAGCGAAATAGATGTACCGCATGTGCGCGAATATTACGTGCCGCCTTAACCCGAGAGCGATAAAGTTTACTGTCATCGGGATCGAAGTGGTCCGGGAAGCACGACGGGGTTCTCCGGGTCCTCGCGCACCGTTTCTGGCAACTTACCATACATTGCTTCGAGATTTCACGTAGTGCTAGTCGAGTGTAGTTTGCGCTGCCATTCTGAAGAGGCGTGCTTGTGTCTAGATTAGAGAGGCGGTTGTCGATTACGTTCGAGGGATTGCGGTGTTCAACTGCCGCTTTCCGATCGAAGAGAATCCAAGCAAAGGGTAGGCCCTGCCGCAGGTCCTCCGGTACGTGCCAGCAACGAGGCTTTCACTTGTAGCTGACGACGAGGAAGAGAAAGAAAAACTGCATCGCAGAGGAAGTTATTTTGTCCGGGTTTTTTCTTCGTGGCGGGTGCTTTGCCTGCTTTGTTTTGCTTTGGGGTCACGCCAGTCCTTATGACGTGCATCCACTATATATATATATATATATATATATATATATATATATATATATATATATATATATATATATATATATATAATTCTAAGACGGTGCACACAAGAAAGGGAACCACCATTTCAGTTCTACCGTTATTAGGCATTTTCTCTAGGCTTCCTGACGTGTCCGGCAGGTCGACTCAAGTCCATAATTTTCGCGTCAAAAGCCTTACTTACTGTTTTCTTTTTTTTCTTTCCTGCGGACTGACGCGCACCCTCCCTCAGCGACCACCTTGCCTCCCCCCCTTCCTCTGTTTACGCACTGCAGTGCATGCAGCATTCTCTGGCGGAACCGGCGGCGGGGTGGGGAGACAGCGCACTCTGGCGGGAGATTGAAGATGAAGGCCGGAGAATGCTCGCTCACGGCGGCTCGCTTTGATGATGACGCATGCGCCGTCGGTCTTTTGATTGCGGTGTGTAGTGGTTAAAGAGAGGGGCCGAGAGTGGGGGACTTAGGAGTTGGGGGAGCTAGTACAATCTCCTCCGTGTGACGGAAGGGCTTTCGAAGTGATGGTCAGTTATCAAGCGAGTTGTACGAGCGGAAGGATGAATCCAGCGACCGGGGTGTTTGCCGCGCTCTTTTCGTGAACAGAAGAGTTTTGGGAGAGGACAAAAAGCGAAGTGGGAGAGAGGGGTTGGCTCCGATATGTAAGAAAAAGGGTGTGAAGCCGTGGGCGTAAAGTATCTAGAACCCCTCCGGGTAGGAGGCGTAGGATGATCGATTTAGAACGATCGGTTCGTTTGGCGGGCTGAAATGAAGTCGTACGTAGTTTGCAGTGTTGTCAAGAGGATGGAACTGTATGTAGTTTACGGTTTTTTTTCTGACTGGATGCACGGCCATAGAGGGAAATACCGTTCGTGCCGTGGTTACCGCATTTTGATGCGGTGGTGTAGACGAGGTTACCTATGTACAGGCGTGAACATTGTAGGTTGCGCATATATACATCAATGTACTGACCTGGAGCTCTTTGTAGAGGGTTAAGCGGTTTTCTGTAGATGGGCTCACCTATGTAGACATGTAAACTTGGTCTTGTGGACTGTGTATACTTAAAAGCTTACGCAATGTCTGTAGATGAGTGCACCAGCTCGGCCTAAGGCTTCGATGGACTTTGAACAGCCTAAGGCTTCTATTGACCTTGAACAGTCTAACTTGAGGCCGCTGATCCCGTAGACTGACCCGCAGGCCATGGGTGTACTGGTACAATTTTGGCGCACATAAAAGCACACACTTCGTGCAAGTGGCTAAGGGTGTAGATTACTATTCAAGCTCTTGAGTGTCTGCGAGTGCTATGTGGATTGCTTTCAGCGAATAACTGGGCGTCCAGACAGTATGCGTCTGGATGAACGATGATGCAGACTTCTTGTAGACGTTCTGCAGACCATGGAATGAAATATATCTGTGTGTTTATGCTGTTAACGACTGCGGATCATTGGTGAAGGCAGGTGATAGATTATGCGTCCGCAGACGAATCTCAGGTACGAGATGTATAAATTATGGCATTCACAACGCGGTTATTAATAAAGCCATGTATTCTTCGCGCATAAAAGACAGAACATCGCTTCCGACGTCAGAATCATAGCTTGGGTGCGATAGGTCATACGTCTGTCATATTGTTCTCGCCAAGCTGCTCGTGTTTCACAACGAATTTTCCTTCGCTGTTTGCGCAAACCTCTGACTGTTGTAAGTCTGGTTTGTTAGGGTTTATAGAGTACTTGTTTTGAAACTTCAGCTGTATAGCTGTCTTATCTGACATCTCCACTTACGCAGCCCTCTGATCGCGGATAACAGCTTAGGGCGTTCTTGGATTTATAGCCAGTGACGCTGCAGCCAACGTCTAGTCGACAAGTACAGTACATGTTCGTCGCTAGGGGCGCATAGACTGCGGGGGTGTCAGAACGTCCCCCCTCCCATGGAATATTCGTCGGCCCTGAATAAGAGCCTTGCAGGGTAGCAAACTGGATATTTTTTCCTTCCGGTTAACCTCCCTGCCTTCCGCCCATCATCTCTCTCTCTCTCTCTCTTTGAATAAGAGCCGTATACCACTTCTTTCGACCTTTCTTTTCTTTTTTTTTCCGCCCATAATATTTATACTCCGCATCCTACAACATCCCCCGAAAAATTATTTCTGGCTTCTCCAGTGTTCTCTAAAAGAGCAGCGAGCCAAGAAAAGCAAACAGGAATTCCAGAACCGGGGGGTGGAGCGGTCGCTCTCCTCACATTTTTCCAGAGGGGGCAAGCACTACCCCCCCCCCCCCACGCCCCTCACTTTCCGACCTTTTACGCTGAAATCAAATTTTGACAATAATTTTCAAGCTATTGGTTGTGTGGCCCTGTGCTTTCCTAAAGCAATCGACCACGCAAACCATGCTGGTTGCACGGTCGGCGCTGGTCTTCAGCATACTTCCGAAATTTCCAACCCGTATTTAAAATGTGTAACAATCCAAAATAAGCGAGCATGATGCAACTATATGAAAATTAATTTGGCTAAATGATTGAGTATATTATTAATGCCATTAAAGCTACTAATTAATGTAACAATATGTAATCTAAATAAATAAGAATCGAGAAATATTGCGAATTAATAATAAACACAACATACAAAGACGACAATACTTGCCCGTCCCCCTTTCCACCCCAAAAGAATAGAAAAGAAAATATAAACGTTCCAGAGTCCCTGATAGCAAATGAAGAATGCAGATTAGGCCGCCCACAAGTTTTTTTTGCTAACGGCACGTCGAGAGCGCGTCTTCACTGCAAGCTAGCACAACCTCGCCGAAATAAAGAGCGCCAGTGAGAGTTTGTTTCCTTTTCGTTTTCCTTTCCGGACGCAACGCACTACGCGCCACCACAGACAGGTGAGGCAGCAGACATGGGGCCAGCGGCGAGGCGTTGATTGTTGAACCGCTCGCGCCACCTGTCGACTGATGGCGTCACTACGGCATCGACGTGGCTGGTGGCCACCGCTTGTTCTTTTTTATCTTGGCATTATTGTATGCTATCACCCAACGAACTTTAATTGGTGGTCCTGTATGAGAAGAGTAAAATTAGCCCGGAGGCATAAATGCCTCCTGCTCTTGCGAATTCCTTGGAATGTCGAAGTTTGGCAGAACTATATATCATCAGACCCGTAGCCGGTAGGGGGAGTGGTACCCTAGGTGCCCGGGCCCCTCCCGAAATTTTGGTTGGGGAGTAGTGTTGATAACATAGTGTAGTGCTAATAATAAAACTTGAGCCTATTAATAACATTGCATTTAAAAAATAAAGGTCACTTCTTGTGCATAATGCGTTTTTTACTGAAAAAGAAAATAATCAAAACATGTTTTTCTCAAATAATCAAGGCTTTCAGCAAGTCGGCCCCTCCCGAAAAAAAAAAAAAAATCTGCCTACGGGGCTCTATATCATGATGACGATAAAGAAGGAACTCGGTCAGATCTTATCGCTTCTGGCTCCAGATAGACACATCAAATCTATTTGGCCCTGGAAAATTCGGAGTTTATTTTCTTTCTTTCGACTCTCTCACTTAGCTATAAGCCTAACGCAACTTGTCATTCGCAGATCCAGGTGTCTAAACCCGAGCGAAAAGAAAGAGCGGAATGGTGTTTACTCAGCGATATGTTTCCAGCTTCTTTCCTTTTTTTAAAAAAAAAAAATTTCAAGTACCACTGGCCCTATTCTGTCTACCGGCCGACGCGGAAATTGAAACGCAACCCTTTCCCTTCCCTCGATGCTTGTCACTCCCTAGATCGCGGTTTGACGTAGATGAACTCTTGTCACGCCTCCAACTATTTTGCACGTATACACGACGAGAAGTTATAATAGGGGACCGCAAAAAATGTATATAAGAAAGGAGAACACAGAAATGACGCTGTGTCGTCTCCGAGCCGTGCAAGTTATAGCCGCCCGCATTACCGGCTACGGGAGCCAATTAACAAGTTGAAAGAAGCGATAGCGGTTAGACAGGCCGAAAGGGGGAGAGGGTGTGAAGAGGGAAGCGGGAGGAAGGAGAGCTATCTCGAGACAAGGTCCGCAGGACACGTGATGGATGAAGATGTATCGCTCCTCTTCTTCCTTCTTTTCTTCCTTCTTCTCTTCGTACTCTTTTTTCATTCCCTCCCCCCCCCCTCTCCCACGATCCTCTTGCGTCAATCCTCTTGCCTTCCTTTTTGAAAGTGTGCTCCGAACAGCACCGGCCGCCCTCTCCTCACCCCGCTTTCTCCCGGTCGAATTTGCTGCAATTTTCTATAGTCTTGAAGTTTGCTTTTCATTGTCATGAAGTGCGTCGATTTGGGCTTGTTGGTTAAACATAACCAATGTAACTACAGTGGGCTATGTGTTTCCTCTTCGTTTGTCCTTTTTTCTTACGCGCTGTAGTTACGTTAGTTACTTTTCATTGTCATCGCTTGTAATTTCGCCGCTTAAACAGCGCAGCAAAACGAGTGGAGGTGACGTTGGTTCAACGTTGGATCATCCTTTGGCAACGTTACGCTGAGGTTCCGGATCATGCTGTTAAGGTTCCGGATCATGCTGGACCCCAATAGCGGACGTTACGTTATCAGGGTCTGAGCTTGTTTTATGCAGTGGGCATTGGTCGAACTTTCAGCCTGAACGGTCAAGGGAACGCCTTACATTAGGCAACGTTCACCAGTATGGTCGGCCAAGGGTTTATCCAGAATTCCGATTTGTTAGAGGGCAAGGGGAGTGTACGAGGTTGTTGGTTGGGGCCTAGTCTAGCTGTAATAATTCATGAGAGCGGATGGGGGGGATACGAGGGTGTTTGGGTTAGGAAGGTATGTGTAAATCCCAGTGGTCGGCGTACGGGACTTTGCTGTTGGTGACTGGAGAACACAGAAATTTGGGTTGACGGGACTAACGTTCACTAGTATCAACGGCCTGTTGGACTTTGTAAATTCTTCCTTAACTATTGGCGTTTGGTCTATATGAGGGATGAAGGAGTCGGTCCGACATGTAGTTAGCACTGCATGCATTAGAAGCTACGTTTGTTCAACGTTGCCATATAAGGTCGCAGGGGGAGCTGCTCAATGGCCGAGCTTTATGTACATCAGCTGCCACTCACCAAGAGGTGCGTGATTAGCAAGTCGCGCCCATTCTTGCTAATGCTAGAGTTTTTTGACAATTGTAAAGCATCACCTTTCGCATGATGGACCCGGGTCGCTTGTTCTTAACAGCTTCTTTCCCCTTCTCTCTCTCTCTCTCTGTGCATCTCCTCTGCTCGCAGGATGAGTGTACAGTATAGGCGCGTTAATTTTAGGACGGGAATACGTTGACCCCGCTCCTGCCTGCCTGGAGCCATCATGGCATGCTCGGGGTAAATCGCGGAAGGCGAAGTCGTCGCGACTAGGCTTAAAATATATCGAGCCCCGTGTACTGCACTCCGGAGCAGAAGGATGTCTGGGGTGTGACTCCTGCGGCCCGTCGTCTTGTCTGCGAGCTCTAGCTCTGGTTCACCAGTTCGGTGCAGCAGAGCCCAAGGCTATATATGAGACCGGCCGTCAAACGCAGCTTCTTGAGATGCGAAAATTGGTGTAGTGTCAGTGTTCGGTGATGCTTGAACCTGTCGCGTCCCGCTGAGATGCTCGCCAGCAGCTTACGAGGCGGAGAACTATAATCAGAATTGATTTTTTATTCGGGTTAGTACAGTAGATAACGTAATGTAACACACTGACGAAACTCCCGATGTCAAAGACCGTAATGGGACGTTCATTCAACGTAACGAGAAGATACACATATAGCTTACAGCATTACAAAACGTACGCATGAAAAGGACGGTAAACAGCGATAATTGGTGTTGAAGTGGAACCAACATTAACATACACTGACAAATATAACAACATACATGAGACACCGAAAAAAATGAGAACATCAATTAAGAACACGCTCTAGGTACGGTTATGACTATGGACTAAGCATCAGTGGTTAGGAGAACATGGTCTTTTAGGCGCTTTTTTTTTTAATTATCGAATTTTTATCCTTTTTATTTAGAATGGAATTACGTTGTACGACCCACTTACATCAACACACTTACGACGTGTGTAGATTTCTGGTTGTTCGGACAGGCCTGTAGGTTTCACAGTGCTGCCCGGAAGTATACTGTGACAAGGTGCCCGTCTTGTCTCATCTACTAAGGAAGGAGGGGGGGTGGGGGAGGACGAGGGAGGGAAGGCAACGGAGGGGTTGAGACTCCACGGTGTTCCAGTCCAAGTCGTGTCGTTCCTTGTCGTCGGAGCTCGGTCGCTTTCGCTTCCCGTGCTCGAAAGCAGCACCATGCAGCTCACATAGTAAGCAGCACATGTGTGTGTGTGTGTGTGTGCTTGATCGCGAAGATAACGTCACCGAGACGCGCGTCGTTCTATTTGTAGCGGACGTGCGCCTGTGCGACGCACGCCTCGGTTCTGAACCAGGAGTCGAGGCGCCTGAAATAGGCCCTCAGCGGTACTTCCCCGGCCGCTCTGCAAGGGTTTTCTATTTTCTATCTTTTTTTTTTTTCGGAAAACGTCAGCGTTGAGGGCATGCAGGCGCGCTGATGTGTACAGAGGCGCTTTTCGCGTGATGAGGGGCACGCGTGCAATTATTCCACGTGTCTCTGACAGTGGTGTATAAGGTAGTAATGTCGAGCGTAAACGAGGTTTCGAGCAGTGCGTTTTTTTTTTTCCCAATGGTTTATTCAAAGGTTTCATTCAAATACAAGTACAAATAGAAGTGCGAATACAAAAATGATTATATTACGCAAGGAGGTCCCAAAGTGCACTCTAAACTCGGTAACCTTTAGTTTATTTTTATAGGTACACAAAAATGTGAAAATGTGCTGCTTTACTAAAGGTTAAAGTGCTTTAACCTTTAGTAAAGCAGCATATTTTCACATTTTTGTGCACCTATAAAATAAGGTTTACCGTGTTTAGAGTGTAAAAACTGTTAAGGGGACCTACTGTGAGTACATATGCAAGAAATAAAGACTACAGGATAGACAACCAAGGGAAAAAAACAGCAAGCAAATAAAAAAATGGAACTTATACATGTAAGCAAACAAATACACTACTAATGGAACTAGACTATTACAAATTAAAAAAAAATTAATGAGACATCATAACAAATACATAACACTGGCTGGCCTTTGTGGTGGCACATGCACATCTAAGCACAGATTATAGCACGGAGTATAACTATAGCCATGTTAATAAATAGCTTGTTGTTGCTGTTTTGTGGGGTTTAACGTCCCAAAACCAGTTCTGGTTATGAGAGACGCCGTAGTGGAGGGCTCCGGAAATATCGACCACCTGGGGTTCTTTAACGTGCACTGACATCGCACAGCACACGGGCCTCAACATTTCGCCTCCATCGCAAATGCGACCGCCGCGGCCGGGATCGAACCAGGAATCACGGTGGTACAGTGGCTTTATATTTTAAAATGGTTCTCTGACTCTAAAGGTCAGTTACGTCACAGAGCGATTCGATATAAGGATGGAGGGAACAAAGAAGTAGTCAGTGCAGTTGATCTATACGAGGAAAGCTCCTGTCGGCTGCAAACAACCCTGTCGGCTGCAAACATCCCAACAAAAACGTCGTGGTGACGTTAGGCCCGCCTTGGAAGTGCTGATTCAGTTGCAGGATAGGAATGACTTGAAATCGCTTCGTATCCTTCCAGAACATTTCTAAACTTGCTTAAACACCGAGATTTGTCGTAGCTCCACGTATACGGTAATCTAGATAGCTCATTTTTAAATAGGGCACTCCGAAATTTGGGACTTAAGCGGATCATTTCTACTATACCTTTTGTGTGTCTGTGTGTGTGCGTGCGGAAACCAATTTTTCTCGTTCAACTGTTTATCACTGAATGGGCGTACGTAGGCTCCATACGGGTCGTACGGAGTGCTCTCTTTAATTACAGTCCTTCAGTTTTCTAATAATGAGGTTGACATCGTCTTGATCATTATTATTATTTTTTTGGTATTCTGGTTTTTCTCTTTCACAGCACTGCGACCCGCAAAGCGAAAGCTTAATAGCGCTGAACCGTTTTTCAGTGACAGCCGTCAATTAATTCGAAGACAAAAAAAAAAAAAAAATAGAAGCACTGTTTTTTTTCTCTCTTTTGTTAATTTTTTCTTCCATTTACGTTGACCTCTATAGCTAACGAACTTCCAAGAGTATACTGCCTTGTTCAGCGAATTATACGGCCAATTAGAAGGCTTGAGTGGCCGACTACGCGGATTGATTCTCCGGCCCGATTTTCCTCGTAGTCTATCGTTGAAATCTCTCTTAATTATTATTTCCCCCTTACTTAATTATTGCTTCGTACGTTCCGCCGTGCTCGAAAGATCTCCTCTTGCGAGCAGCTGCTCTGTTTGGGCGTCGACAACTGCACGGCGCGATCTGTGCGGCATAAGAATTGGGACAGTGCCGCTTACTGGGAGCGGTGTTGCCGCAGGTGAAAACAGTAATTGCGGCAAGTAGTAAAGGGACGGGTCGGGGAGGGTCCGTACACGCGTACTGTTAATAATGGGCGCTGTATATCTCGACGACTTTGGTGCCCCCCCGGGGGAAGTTTAACGGGAGTCCGATGCGAAGCTTGTGTAAGTGCAGCCGACAAAGTTCGGTCCCGGCTGATATATATCGATCTCGACACTTATTTCGCGAGCGCGTGCATGTCGACCAGTCTTCTGCGGTCAAAAAATTAATTTCAGTTCTCTGTTATTCCGTTTGCTTGTTTCGTTAGTTTTGTTGTTGTTGTTCACACGATGCCCTGGCGTCACACGTCCTCGATTCCCACTGCACGTGGGATCTGCCAATTTCTTTAAACTAAAATTAAACTAAAATTAAGCGGGTTCGCTGTTTCAAAGCTGCGATGCGATTTTGAGGCGCGCGTGTCCTCATTTAATTATGTCCTTTGAAGTCACCATGCTTATGTGGGGTTTAACTATCACTTTACGTTGGTTCTTCGAGTATATATATGTGACTTTGCAGTATTGCTAAAATAATCATGGGCGTTGCTCTCATTACGGATCATTTGAGGTGTGATTCTGTTGTGCTTCGATTTTATATTATCGGTCTGTGTACATGGTTTTCTTTATGTGTGCCCGCATGACACGTGCTTATAACACTGACAGCACTGAAGAACTAAAGAAATGTATTGCCTGCGCTAAATCATGCGGGAAGTGACGCCGCCGCAAGCGTTGTAGTTGCGACTCAAGCAGCCGCGGAAATGTCCGCAGTCTTACACATTTCCTGCACGGGAACGTACGTGCACTCTAAACACGGTAACCTTTAGTTTATTTTATTTAGTTCATTTAAAGCTCTGTAACCTTTACTAATGGAGCATATTTTCACGGTTTTGTGTACCTATAAAATAAACTTAAGGTTACCGTGTTTAGAGTGTAGGCCCGAACAGCAGTGGATGGCGCTGCATCTTTTGCTTGCGTCCCTGCTCCTTTATACAATGTTGAAATTAAGCATACTGGCGTTAGGTGGGCCAATATAGTAGAACCATAGGACCGTAGCACGCATAATGTATCACATTTCGTGCATTGAGCGAGTTTGTTTCAGCGATGGCACCTGTCTGTTCGGTTACTTGGAACTCGAAGATATTAATCTGTAATTTAGGGTCTTGTATATATAATGTCCTGTATACGACGTGATTAATTAACCACGTGATGCTTACTGTGGTGTTGTTTACGTGCAGCGGCCCCCGTCGCAGTCCCTGAACTCGTACGGCACAGCGGATGACGTGCGTTCTCCTACGGGTTCGGCGGGCACTCCGGGACCCATGCCCCAGCAACCCAGCTCTCAGCAGAGCACCGACAACAACAGCGAAGCGGGTGAGTGCCGTTGCTCTTGCATGTGTTTCATTTTCTTCGTACGTACTACGTGCATCGCGTGACTTCAACGCCTGGTAGTTTATGGGGAATGGATTTGATGTTGATTCCTGGTTAGCTGATAGGTTCACCGAGGGCTCAGCCCATGGTGAAAGCAGCGCTGATCGGGCTTCAAGTTGGGAATTTCAATCGGGGATTTACTTGGTATACCGATATGTCATAGAGCTCGAGAACATTGGGGGTTACGAAATGATCAGATGGGTTCGGTTAGTTCGAACCAAGTCGTCTTGACGTTACTCCAGGCAACTGTCCGGACAGCTGGACTACAACTGAGCTCAGTTGCGGCTCACCGGACAAATCTCCGGACAAATACGGAGTATTTCCCAGGCTCTCCGGGCGGCTCTCTTCAACGCGGTGAGCGCAGTATCCTGGGGTTTGCTAGTGGTGACTTCGAATCTCCGAGGCCGTGCATTATGTCCGGTGCTCTGTTGACGTCAGCCAGAAGTGACACACATGTCCACTTGGCGGTCGGGTACAGAACAGCTCCCTCGGCAAATGTAGATTGACCGCTGAGGCAAACGTGGCTGTTCCATTGCCACTCCATCCTCTGACATCTTCCTCCTTTTAAAATTAGTTTAAAGGTAATTTACGACCACGGTTACTGACAACGAACGATGGGCATTAGGGACCGACCGCTTCGAGACCAAGGGGGTATCATTGAGTTGACGCTGTAAGCGATAGAGGACGAGAAAGAAAGAAAGTGAGATAGGCTTGAGTGAAAAGTGAGAGTTATAGCTTTGGACACGCTGTACAGCAAGAAGGGAGAGAGCGTGATGACGGATACGAAGTGCTCGACAAGCTCGACTTGTAAGTTCGCTCTTCATCGTCTTTCGCTGTTGTCGAGTGGGCCCCGAGCGAACGGGCACAGTGGGTGCTACTCTATCAGTGTCTTGTCACGCTTAAAAAGAGGGGCGCCGACGGCTGCGTGAAATCTTTCTTCCGCGGCCGACACCGCCGCTGGCTGTCGTGAGTGACGAACGTTGGCGAGCGAGGTTCTTCGTCACTGCAAACGCCGTTGTGCTGTCGTGTGACGCGCGCGTGCGCGCTTGTATCTTTCTCTCGCCTCAGTCCCTGTCGCGTGCTGAACAACTGCCGGAGTCTAATTGACTCGGACAGTTTGTTCGCCGCGGTGGTGTGGTGTGGTGCTCGACTGCCACCCAGAAAAACGCGGGTTCGATCCTGGCCGCGGCGTGCCAAAAGCCCGCGTACTGTGCGTTGTCAGTGCACGTTAAAGAACCTCAGGTGGTCAAAATTTCCGGAGCCCTCTACTACGGCTTTTCTCGCTTTCTATTTCTTTCAGTCCCTTCCACCCCACCCCCGCCCCCCGCCACCACGGACGCTTAGCCGTGCTCGCGACATGGACTGCAGAAAATCATCGTTGTTTGCGTGCCCCACGTGTAATTCACCACAGACGACAGAGTTGCAGCGACGCTGTCACGAACTGCTGTCCCCACGTGACTTACACGTACGTCCGACTGTGTTGACACGTCACTAGGAAACCGCCCCCTCGAAAGTGAAACCGAAAGTGGGCTGTTAAGGAAGCCGTATTAAAGATACATTCATTGCGTTGCGAGGCACTATGATACTCTTTTCGGGGTTCTCCACGCCTGTGCTTTCATGTACAGCAACAATATGAGAATGTCAAAAATTGGTGTCAGTACTCCTTTAAAGAACCCCAGTTGGTCAAAATTTTCGGGGCCCTCCACTACGGATTTTCTCTCGTTTCTATCTCAGTCCCTTTTCCCTACCCCCTACTGGCACTGAGCCGTGCTCCCAACAGCGTCCTTTCCTTAAAGGGACCGAAAACCAATTATTAAAGTACCTAAGTTACCTGGTTTCTAACTTGAACGGGAAGCTTGCCGGTCAGATTGTCCAATCATGCAATGACAACGGGGAAAACGCCGTAAATAATCTTTTATCAGGATTTCTTGCTTATGAAGTCTTAACATAATGTATGTTGCAAACAGTGTTTCACAGCTGTCGTGTGTGTTTGCACCGGGTTCCGCCCCGACAGAGCGCGTGCGCAGTCATCATCATCATCATCGGGCCGTTGAGTCGGTCGATACAGGAATCTCTTTTTGCGAGGTTGAGCTCGGATTTTAGCGTGAAGGTGCTTTCCGCTTGTGATACGGTGTGCGGCACCATTTAACAGTATAGCTAGAAGGCGGGATCACACTTAATAATAATAATAATAATAATAATAATAATAATAATAATAATAATAATTTTTTCTAGGCTCTTGCGTCCCAGAACCACGATATGATCATAAGAGTCGCCGCAGGTAGTGGAGCGTTCCGGAAACTTCGACCACCTGCGGTTCATTAATGTACACTGACACCGCGCGGTGTACACAGGCCTCTAACATTTCGCCTGTATCGAAATGCGGCCGTCCGCTTCCTCTTTTTCTTTTTTTCGACGAGAACTTGTTCTGACGTGACCATATATCCTCCTTTCTAAAGAAAGAAATCAAAGGAGAAAATGAAAAAAAAAAAAATGTCAACTCGATTTCTTCTTAGGGTGGTCTTTCGTTCGAGCTGCGTTGTTTCCGTCAACCCCCCCACCCACCCTTAAAACGAGAGCGACGCGAGCGACGCGCATCGGTGACCACAAGAACTAAATACACGGCACCCCCCATTAAAGGAAACGTCCATTTCTCAACTGTACGTACCTTCTACGCTCCGCGGCTGAAATATAATGACCGCTGTCCACGCAGATCCGCCTTTTTGCGTTTTCCCATTCTTAAAACTGCTCGTTTGCCAGGGCCGTCATTTCGTGTCGTATTGCTTGTTGTTGACCGTGTCTTCAGTTGGCCGCGCGTGCTGTGCTTTCTCGGGGGATGGCATGCTTTCGTGTATACCGGTCTCTAAACGAGCTTCTATGCATCCCCCCCCCTTCTCTCCTCGTTCTTTTTTCGTGTCTCCTTTTTCTTACTTTTTTTTTCTGCCTAAAGCTCAGCTCTTAGAGTCGGTTTCATTCGTTTTGCTCGGTGGTCTGAGAAAAAGTAAAAAAAAAAAAAAAGGAGAGGTCTCTGAAATTAAGCTGGATGTGGAGCGCAGTTTAAACCTTATTCCTGTTAAGAACGTGCCCAGGCTGTCTATAAGGAACCTACTTAAATGTGATTCGTATTTCCTGTGCTTTCTGTGCGTTATAGAGAGAAGCGTGTTCACGCTTTCTTTAATTTACTTTAATCGTTTCGTTGAGTCGTACGCGCAAGCTGTGGTACAGCTATTCAGATTCGTCCCGTCACGCTGGTCTAGGGGCAGTGGCACTCTGCTGTTGATCCGAAGGTCGCGGGGTCGAATTCTGGCTGCGGTGGTTGCATTTTTGATAGAGGCGAAATGTAGAGGCCCGTGTATGTACTGTGCGATGTCAGTGCATGTTAAAGGAACCACGGGAGGTCGAAAAAATTTTCGGAGCTCTCCACTATGGCGTCTCTCATAAACGTATCGCGGTTTTGGGAAGTTAAAAATTCCAGAAATCAAAGCCCTTCAGGTCGCGCCCAGCGGTGTTCACAACAAGAACGTATAATCACGCAGTTCCCCATTTCTCGATTATTTCAATTTCACCGAGAACTACGATATACGATCATGTTCGTAGAGATCACGCTGCGCAGTTGTTGAGTTTCATTGCCCATACGAATAGTGGGCAATCTGTTCGGATGCGATTGTCATTGACGTGGGTTCGATATCCTGCTTCGGCGGTCGCTTTCCGGCGAAGGCGAAAGGCTGTAGTACGGTTCGACGACGATGTTGTGACCTGCGTCGGCCGGGCGGCTTGGCGCAAGCTCAGAAAAATAAATAAATAAATAAATAAATAAATAAATAAATAAATAAATAAATAAATAAATAAATAAATAAATAAATAAATAATGATAATAAACGCCGAAAACTAAACCATTCCGCTGAAAAATTTGCTAAGCGACGGCTTCTCTTCGATGTGTACGTAATCGCACGCCGAGAATTCATTCTCAGCGTTTTCCGAAAACTTTTGAGATTTTGCTTCAGTGGGCGTTTGGCGCCCCGGGCGGCTGAAATACACGGCGCTGTATACTGCATGTGTGTGCCTTAATAATCGCATCGTGGTCCGGACACGTCAAAATGCTGGAGCAATTATCAATATCTGGACAGGTCGTATAGAAACAACCAATACATATGTTGCCAAGCCGGTAAAACTGAGAAAAAAAGCAAAGAACGAGAAAGAAATGCAGCATGCAGCAAGAGAGCTGTGTGCGAGCTTGCGGCATGACGCATCACAATTACAACGGAGGCAAAAAAAAAAACAGAAAGAAACAGCTGCGGAATGCTGCAGCGTGCAATGGCCGCTGGAAGACGTCCCGCGGTGAGCCTTGTGTTCCAATCAGCAATTTCCCTTTTTTAATCAACCTCCCGCTGAGTTTGTTTTCTCGTACAGCACGAAATTCATTCGGCCGTTGCGGCCGCTACGGTATTTTTTTGCAGGTGTATCACATCTCATCATTCTATTACAGTCCGACGGGGTTCGGACTTTAAATCACGTCGAAAACAAGGTATGCCGGGCAATGTGGAGTACACGTTGCCTCACAGGCCTTTTATACTGGAATATATATATATATATATATATATATATATATATATATATATATATATATATATATATATATATATATATATGATCTTGTGACATAGCACTGCGAGTAATTGAAGTTTTACCGAAATGCCTGGAGTTTGATTGACATTTGGGCTTGCGGTCACGAAGCAATTTAATTCTCGTTCCCTCGATCAGGAAGGCCGCCTGGCAGCGCGTGCTGCAATTGAAACGCTTGCGCTAGATTTGATAAAATCTAATCTGGAAACGTGGGGCGTACTGCGCGTGTCACTACTGATTGGTCATTCGAGCTGCTTAGATTATTACCCGTAGTGGACGCAACTCGAAAATGGAAAGCTTATTTTTTTTTAATCTTCCGTTATCGAATCCGGCATGCCATATACATAACGTGCCTCTGTGCGAGCCCTTCGATATGTTCATGTAAACTCTACAACACATCTCTTCGTGCTTATGAGGCGATGCAGTTTACGGAATGTGAGGACGTTTGGGGAGTTCGGCATATTGTACGTATGACGCGTTAGTTCACGAAATGTCTGGTCGCTGTAGGGTTTGGCGATTAGTGATATTCGAGACCAAATCGAACACGAATCTATATAGTGGCAGGCGGGAATCGAAGCGAGCTCAATATGGAATACTTTCCGAATAGTTCTCGAATATTGAACAGCCGTTGTTACGATAGGGAAATTTAGAGTGTCCGGTAAACCCGTATAAGCGCAGATCACCTTGCATTTACCGAAATACTGGGTGTAAAACTGCGCATGCGCAGACATGGCCGAGCACCCGAAGTGTATGCAGTACGCTTCGCACCTTTCAAGTGGTCTTTCTGCGCTCTCTGCCCCGCCATGGTGGTCTAGTGGTTATGGCACTCGGCTGCTGATCCGAAGGTCGCGGGATCGAATCCCGGCTGCGGTGGCTGCATTTCGATGGAGGCGAAATGTTGAGGGCCCGTGTACTGTGCGATGTCAGTGCACGTTAAAGAACGCTAGGTGGTCGAAATTTCCGGAGACCTCCACTACGGCGTCTCTCATAATCAGAGCTGGTTTTGGGACGTTAAACCCCACAAATCAATCAATCTGTGCTCTGTCACTAAACAGGCTGTCACTAAACGGTTGGTATATAGTTCGGCGCCCCGCTGGTTTCTCTTCTATTATATCTCTACAAATTTGTGCGTCGCGACCTAGCCAGGTAAGCCTGCATACAAGGCATACCTGGTTACTGCGTAACTAATTAATAAATAAATAGACTGCACCTTCCACGATGGGCAATGAGGGTGGCTATGTGGGCCTGTTGGTTTTGCATGTCGTGTTTGATGGTAGCGCACGCTGAACTGACACGGCCAGCAGTGCTACTATCACCGAATACATTGTGAAGGTCAGCCTGTTGGTCTAGTTGGCCTGACATTATTTCTTCATAAAATATATGTTAAAACTAAACATACTCAAGAAAGGATCACAAGCGCTTGCCGTCGTTGGTATGTGTTTCTTTCTTGTGTTTGTTGAATTTTAGCATATTTTAGCGTACAGTGGTTGAGTGGAATAATCTAATATCTAAGTTACCCTGCCTTCTTTATCTTCTTTTGCTGCAAGCCTCTGTTGAACGTGTATGAACTGAAACCTAACCTTATTCAAGACTTGTTTTATTATGATATCTTTTTGCATGTTTTATGGAAGACCAGTATTGCTTACATAACCAGTATGTACCTTGTATGGCTGTATTATCTTGCCTTTAATCCTACCGTGAATTCCACCCTGCTAAAATCCCTCTGGGGATTGCAGTCATCATCATCATCATCATCAGCCCATCTTATGTCCACTGCAGGACGAAGGCCTCTCCCAATGCTCTACATCCTTTCCTGTCCTCTGCGTCCTGATTCCATTTGGTGCCTGCGAATTTCTTAATTTCGTCACTCCCTCTTACTCTCTGTCGTCCACGGCCGCGATTACCCTGTCTTGGTATCCATTCCGTCGTTCTAACTGTCCATCGGTTGTCTAGCCTTCTCATGACGTGACCTGCCCATGTCCATTTTTTCCTTCTTTACTTCGACTATTATGTCAGCTACCCCTGTCTGTTCCCTAACCCACTCGGCTCTGTAAATAAATAGTACCGTTTAATCAAGTAAGAAGTGTATGCTTTCCACGTGTATCCTATGCTCCCCCCTCCCCCACCTTTTTCGTTCTTTCTTCCTGCACTACGACGCTCTTATTTCTCCGCATCAAGCTTTATTTCGTGCGCACTGGTGTCGTGACTCGGCTACGGTGGGTTGGCCTAACGAAGGAGAGCGTGCCTGCGCAGCCCGTAGTCGTATATACATACGGAGTCGTAAATAGATCGGCGCGAGTGTGCGTTTCTGTCGTGATTTGTTGTGGCCAGCTGTTTCGCCGTGAGCACGGGGCGCTGCGTATACGGCGTCTCTCTCTCGATGTGTCTGACTTCGTGCACGACCT
The DNA here is from genome assembly GCA_013339685.2 of Hyalomma asiaticum. Taxonomy (NCBI): domain Eukaryota; kingdom Metazoa; phylum Arthropoda; class Arachnida; order Ixodida; family Ixodidae; genus Hyalomma; species Hyalomma asiaticum. Next base: position 19,359,677 of record CM023487.1, read on the forward strand.
AGGGTCCCGGTATAAAGAGGAACGGAAGTGTACCACATGCATCCGCACATAAGGCCTTGGCGTAGGGCGATTCGGCATACGCTGCTAAAGCTCGCAAGGTCGAAGTGTGTGCGTCGCACGAGACGACAACAACAGCAGCGATAACAACAGCTCAGCGTGTGCTGGGAAAGCTCGCAAGGCAGATGTGTGTATCGTAAGAAACAACAACAACAACTACAACAACAACAACAACAACAAGCAACAACAACAACAACAACAACAACAACAACAACAACACAACAACAACACAACAACAACAACAACACAACAACAACAACAACACCTACAACAACAACAACAACAACAACAACAACAACAATACTCAGCATGAGCTGGAAAAGCTCGCAAGGCCTAAGTGTGTGTATCGTAAGAGACAGCAACAACAAGAAAAAACAACAACTATTACTACTACTAGGAACAACAACTCAGCATGTACTAGAAAAGCTCAGCAAGGCCGAAGTACGCCCACCGCAAGAGACAACTGGAACTACAACTGTCGTACTATATACTATTACTGTCGCCCGCCCGTTCTTGTACGGCGGAAATAAGAGAAAATTCGTTTATTTCTCAGAAGGGTAGTTTTCTAGGTTTCTGATGCATCAACGAGGCACGAGTGGCACCACCGTCTTAAGATTATAACACCATCTGTGACGTCATGGATTGTGACAGCGCTTATTGGTGAGGAAGGCTGCACGTAACACTTGAAGGAAATTCAAGAGACATCCTACGACGAGTTCGGATGAGACAAAGCTTCGTTATTTTTCACGTTGCGTTCACATAAATGCGACGTTCAATCCGTATTGAAGAGGAATCGTCAGGAAAGACGACCTCACCGTAACCTGTGCACCTTTTACGTTGGATGCATACATTTGTGCCATAACTGCTTGCCATGTTTAGACCTTCCTTTCCAAGACAGCAAAGCCAGATCCTAATTTTTTGTACGCATTAATAACGAGGCTCTTAAAACTAAACGGTAGAAATTGTTCTGCTGGGAACGAATGTTTAATTTTGGAACGAATATTTATACTTTAATATCGCATGTACTATTCATGTTAGTCAAACCACGTATGCCCACGTTAACCAGAAAATTATCATTAATTAAATAAATAATTCATTCATTCAGTCGATGAACGCATTGTTTTTCGTGTTTATAATCTGCATTTTACACCCAACACGACTCTTTTAACACTCGTGTTACGGCCCAACGTGTAATGACCACGTGTGGACACTAGGGAAATACAACACTACTTATGAATCTAATTTAACAGCTATATTATACCAGTGTTGCGGATTTCAGTACACCGTTTCTCTAGCAAAGCTTATATGCGAGTGAATGCGGTATATACCGCGTTGTGATGCTAGTCAAGTACGAAACTAACATTGCGTACCCTTTGGATTGCATGGCTCATGTGATAGGAGACAAAAAATAATAAAGAGACCTGAGCGCTTTCAGAATGCGGGAACACATATTGCGTGTTCAGAGCAAACAAAAGAACGGAGCAAAAATATAATTTCTTAGAAACCGAGCAAGGGAGAGAAGACGACGACGATGGTTTGAGACTCGGTCACGTTCGGTTAATGAGAAAGCCTCGTTAAGGAAACGTGTACGGGCAGAAGATTGCGTGACGTAAATACGAAAACTGTCGCGTGATCACGCCCCTATCGCGCGTCGGTCGTTACGGGCGCAATGAATGGTCTGTATATATATATATATATATATATATATATATATATATATATATATATATATATATATATATATATATATATATATATATATATATATATATATATAAACCGCTGGTAGGTGACGAAGAAGCAGGTGTTGTGCCCAAGAGTGAGGTACAGTTGCCATATTGTCCACCTGAGTATTAATTATAAACAGACTTGTCATTAAACTATACCTTACACTATGAACACGGGCTATGTGTACTTTATGGCGAGAGCAGCCAATAACTGCAGGATGCTGGACGTATGGATTAATGCATTATTTTAACGAAGAGGTTAAGTGAAAAGTGGTAGTTACCATTTTTTTGAAAGAGCTTGCAAATCACGATGACAATGATGATTATGATCATCAGGCACGTTTTATTTTTGTCATCGCTCTGTACCTGGCTCTTATTACATACTCCGGAAACAACTCGAACCATGAAGCCCGGTGTTTACAAGCTAACGTTATCGTTTGAAGAGTCCTTTGGCCCGCAAGCCTCATCATACTCGGCCATCATCGAGGCTCTTGAAGAGCCGTTCGCAGCCAATACGATCCCAAACGAGCCGAGCGCCTCCGAAGACTGCGCGATCCGTGTATAGCCTACGGCCACACATACACACAAGCTCGCCACATTACCCGCTTTGGTCCGCACATCTTTCATCTTTCTTTACTTTTAACGTTTTCTACTCTTCCAGAGGTTTCTACTCTGTGGCAGCCACGTTGCTGCCGTTTCTTTTTCTTTTTTTTTTCTTGCTCTCCTCGTCACATACCGGTGAGATGCTCCCGCCCGACGCTACCTCCCCTCTCTCTCACTCTCCTTTTTTTTCCGCTTGGGGTGCGCGGTAATAACATCTCAGACTGGCGGGTGTTACAACGCGCAATGAAGATTAATGGACCGACCGGGCTGCGCGCGCGCGCGCTAACCCGCCAGAAAGACGGGCAGTAGAAAAGAAGAGCGAAAGCGTTCAACGAGCAACACCCCCACCTCACTTTCCGTTTCGCTTCTCTTTCTCTCTCCCTCTCTCTCCTCTACCTCCACCTTCGTCGCAGCCTTCTCTTTCGCCTCCCTGAAGAAGACTCGATCGAGACAACCGCCAAAACGGTGTGGGCTTTTCTCCCAGAGGCGATAGTGTTAGGAAGCGCCCTCCCTCTTTTAGACGGTAGCGCCAAGAGAGGCGGCTGGCGTCTTTTCGCGTTGCCTGACTCACTGAGACCGAGCGCCACCTCTTGGCAGAGGTGGAGTACAGTAAGCGAGTCTTAGCCATGGTGGCGTGTTCGCCGCACCCTAAATCCGCGCACTCATTCAATTCAATTCAATTGCTTTATCATTTATTCGAACATTGGTTATGTTATGAAGATGCGTGAAAACCGGTGGTCAGTCCCAGCGATGGAATTAGGTAGCAATAAAGGGAAAAGTCGGAGTAAGGACAGCAGCAGCTTAGGCGAGGCCAGGGGTGAAAGGGGAGGGGGGGGGGGGGGGGAGGGTAGAACTTAAGGTATCCCCTGGCATAAATTGGAACCAGCTTGTGTAGCGTAGGGTACGTTGTAGGTCATTGACGAGAAGCCTTTCTCATGCAGTGCACAGTAAGACAGGATTGTCGTAATGATGATGGTCATGATGAGAAGTCGCCGATGTTTTATACTTTGAGTACATTTCCGGCATAGGACATACCACGTGACATGCCGTCGCGCGTAACAACGTCTATGCGTACTCGTATGTACCTGGCATGTTGTTGAACAGGCTGAAGCTCGAACTCCTACTCCTGACATGAAGAACCCTTGTAAGAGAGAAAATAAATTCATGACGCTGTGCTTGCATAGCAGATTCGAGGACCTTAAGTGAACGAACGATGTTTAGCTGTCTAGTATCGGCGCTGTAGTAAGTCCTCCACTTCTTACGCTTGCCTTCACGAGGGCTGCGCCGTATCACGTATTACCGTGCTGCTACATATGCTAGCCTCAAGTCTGCATTAAAGCCAAAAGCAAAACAAAAAAAAAAAGAAAGAAAATCATGGCAAAATGCGAGAAATAGTAAGGGACGGACGCACCGAGATTGGGGCAGAAGCGGACGAGGCTAAAGCTCAAAGTGGGGGAGGTGGGACTGATAGACGAGGAGGGGGAAGGGAAAGGGGCTTTGGTTCCTGCTGGCGACACCGCTGCGGCTGCAGCTTCTACTGCTGCCGCCAGGGTGCGCCAGTGCCAATGTCGCCGCTCTATTTGGCTGTCGCGGGCTAGGTGCCGTGAATCTTCGTTAGTCAAGCAGCGGTGCCTGCTCTTTTGGCCGAATCCCGGATTGCCGCTGTGCTGCCCCCCCCCCCCCCTCCACCGTCTCCTAAACCCACCAGGCTTGGCCTGGTCGTTTCTTCGTTTATTTCTCTTGTTGCTTATTTATCTTTCTTTTCTTCTTTTTTTCAGCCTGCCGCTTCCGGATTGTCTTACCGCGTCTTTTGCCACCTCTATCTTTCCTTCTCACCTTTGAGTCCCGTGGTCGCATTTCTTCTCCTTGCTGCATCAGCTCCGATCCAACGTTTACGTGTCCTTTTAGCGAATTTTCTTTATTTATTTGCTCTTGCGTGTGTCTGAGTGCAAGGGCAGAGAAAGGGGGTTGTTGCGAGGACTCTGTCGCCTATGGGATTCAGCTGGGCACCCGGATGCGTGACACCCGGATGTGGCGGTTCAGCTGACACACAGGGAGAGAAAGGAGAGGGAAAAGTATACTTAATCTAGATTAATGGATTTCACTTATAGAGCAGGCGGATCTCACCACCGTTCAGAAAGCATGCGCGGCCATCTTATCCAGGAGCCCATATTCCTGGCTGCGACTTTCCACCCCTGCGCTTGGCGTCTAGCGAAATTTGCGGATGATGTGGCGAGGAGGTGTCAGTTGGGATTTTTCTTTCGGGAATCTTCTAGTAGACGCGAAAAGATGCGGCGTCTACTGGGATATTGAGGGATATTCTTATGTGCATAGTTCCTCGTGGCTTGTTGTTAAACGAGCAGCCTATCTCTCATAGGTCGTCTTTCTGAAACACACACACACACACACACACACACACACACACACACACACACACACACACACACACACACACACACACACACACACACACACACACACACACACACACACACACACACACACACACACACACACACACGCATCGCCCTATTGCGTTTACTTTCTGAATCATGTCTAATTTTCAGTTAATTAAAGTGAAGTAATCTTTCCTACGCAATTTCGTGGTTGTCAGCGTCTTGAGGTATCATTAGTTGGTGACAAACGGAAATCTCACCCATCATTCCCATTATTTCTGTTCACATGCACACACAGCCCGATTTTTTCAGCAAATCAAGGAAATTTTCATGCATCAGGGTTAAGTATGAAGCGAGCTTCAATGTCTGCTAGCCTTTACGTCAGTTCTGATACGCGCGTAGGATAAACTGGCCTCTATAAATACCATCTCCTCCGTGTAAACCCTGGTATGACGTGAACGACGACTGTGTCTTTCAAATTGCTTGCGTTGCTTAGTTTTTGATGGTTAGCCACAAATAGTACCTATTAAACAACACCAGAACCACTTGAAACAATCCGATGCGAACCGCTCCGCTCTCGCAGTTTTGTCAAAAGCGCCGTTTTTAAACGGAAGCTCGCGTCCTCGTGTCGCCATCTGTCGGCGATGGCGGAAAGCTAGCCACCACTCTTGGAAGGGGAGAGTCAGTGGTCGTCTGTTTGCGGCCACTTCGATTGAGCTGCACGAGGTGTACGCGAAACAGTTGGATTGGTCACGCATTGGCAATCCGCGGTGCCATCAATTTACTATATCGTTTGAATAGCGAACGCATCGCGTGCTACTTGCAGCCTCAATCGGCCGTCACGCTTTCGCAGCCGATGTGCCCTTTGGGACGCGGAAAGCCTTTTAGCTTCCTAATTACAGTACTGGCCGAAACCGCAGAGCGCGTGTCAATATTGTTTGAATGTCTTTGCGTGAGCCATTCTGTCTTTGTCGAAAGAGAGAATGAGAATTTCCTTTCGCGTGACAGGGCGGCAAAATATGGAAACTAATAGGGCCTACGGAATCAGCGATAGTGCTTTGCGTGCATTTGCGCATGCTTGCTGATATTGCAGTATTTACGCATTTAAAGTATCGGATTAAGAGATTACCTCGATCGCAGGTGTTAAACCGAAGTCAACGTCATATCTTTTGTGCATTGGGATCAGCTTGAGTCAATTTGTTGATTCGTTGGCTATTTAGGAATTGAAGGTGTTGGCAATCAATGGAACATGTCACTGTCCTCTCTACAACGTGAAATACTGGAGTTTAAACACATTTGTACTCGTACGCTCTTGTGCATTTAGATCGGGTTATCTGTTTATGCAGAAGTAACCGATGCTTAATGTGTCTGTGAGTCTACATAGGTTCAAGTTTTTCGTTGTCGGTATGACGCAGGTGTAGCCGGAAACCGCTTCAGTGATTTTTAGTTTGATCAATTGACCTATCATTTCTTGTCTTAAAATTTCTTGAATATTGAGCGTTGACAAGCTACTCCGGTGGTTGTCTTGCTTCAAGTGAATTTCTCTCCATGAACGCGCGAACCGTGCCCACCGACGCACCTGTGAAAACACTCGCTTAGAGCGATCTAAAACATTGAATACGTCGAGCTCAAGGCATTCTGCGCGCAGTTAAGTGAGGTCGCAAACTTGAATGGGCTAAGCATGCCATGCGTACGGCGTTCTTGCGAACATACAGAACAGCATTCCTAGGACTGGAATTTCGGAACCAGTTGTATGCTTATTTATATGCACAGTACACGAATTGTTACGTACATTGCATGCGTAATACGGCCTCCAATATTTAGGTCCATTCGCTCGCATCTTTATGTTATTCTTCTTTTACACAGGACATAAGACATAAATTCAATAAATAACCGACGCTTCACTGCAGTTCTTTACGGACTACTCCGGGTATGGTGAAATACACGATATACCGAACTAAATTTAGTGCATATAAGACGTGATTGCTGTACGCTTCATAAACATACCCGCCCGTACGCCAAAGCCGGGTTTATGTTCGACAGTATAAGGGGCTCATCAAGCAAGTTCGCTTGAATTCGCTTCGAGCGAATTAACGTTTCACAGTTCAATATGGTTATAGCGAAGCGCTCGCTACATCGAACCAACTTGAAAGCAAAGATGTTCGCTATGAGTCGGTGCAACTCTCTGCACCAATCGAATGATAAGACCCTGAGAATCAGGGCGATAGCGCTCTAGCCAGAACCACGGGTTCCAGACTTAGGAGGGGAGATAGGGGGAGGTTTCGCTTGGAAAACGGAGGAAAAGCAGCGGGGGGGGGGGGGGGGGGGGTGTTTTCGGGGTTGGTGGGCGCACGGCTCGGGCATCTCTTTTGGTGTGCGCGCTCTCTGCGAGCTCTCGGCTCGGGAGCGGGTCGCAGTCACTGGGGCCTACTTTATCTTGATAAATGATCGCTCTTTCATGCGGGACCCTCTTCTACCCCACACCCGCAGCACTCGGGTTTCTTTCTGCATTTTATTTTCCTTCTCTTTCTGCCTTTCCTATTCCGGTGGGATCGTCGTCGTCCCTTCTTCTTCTTCCTCTTCTTCTTCTTTGATCCCGGGAATCTTCCGTCTGTCGTATATGCATTGTATACGGGCGCTCTTTCGGTGGCCTTCGTCTGGCCGCCCGTGCAGCAGACGACGCAGGGGAAAAGAACAGACGACGCCAACAAAATTTCTTGTCCCTTCTTTATAAGTGGATCTCTTTCTTCTTCTTCTTCTTCTTCTTCTTCTTCTTCTTCTTCTTCTTCTTCTTCTTCTTCTTCTTCTTCTTCTTCTTCTTTTCTCGCCGCTTAAGCACTGACTCTTGTCTCTGCGCAGCAGACGACGCAAGAGCACAGACTATCCGAGAAATTTCGTCATGCGCTGTTTATAAGCGGATAGCCCAACTCCTGATTCCGCCCTTTTGCAGCTGACGACGCAGTATGTATTATAAGGGAGCGGACAGTCCAAGGAATTTCGTCGTCTGGTCCTTATAGGCAGAGGGCTTAGCTTCCACTGTTTTGCATCCTGCAGCAGATCCAGTAAAAAGAGCAGACGAAACAAGAGCCGTCTCCTTTTTTTTTTCTATTATAAGCTGCTTAAAGTTGCTTTCTCAAGTGCAGCAGACGACGAACAAAAACAAGAACAGACGACGACGAACAGAAAATAAAAAAGGTCTGTTCTTTATACCCGAAGACCACGATGCTCAGGCTGCATTTTAGGTCTCTGTCTGCTTATCGGTGCGTTCTTGCTTCATATATATATTTATTATCATTCTTCTATTTAGCATACCCCGCATATAGGAGCACACGAGCTCCCTCTACTGTTCTACGATAGCATGCATGCTTAAGAGACAGAAGATGTTAAAAGGAAGAAAGAAAAAAAAAGAAAAGGGAGGGGTGGTGGGCGCAAAGTTGGGGCGTAAAGAACCCCCCAAGTTCTCTATTTTCGCGCGCTGTCGGATAGGCGGTGCTCTATATAGCGCTATATATACGTCGTTTCGGTGGGCGATATTCATTCCGCGCATTCGCTATTCCAGAGGGCCAATGGGATTCTCGCTTCTTACATCACGCGGTTTCTTTTATTCCAGTTGTTCTTTTTTTTTATGCTCCTTCGTGCTTTGAACCGTCCGTTGAATTATGTGCGAGTAGGGTCGTATTCGCCTCGACTCGTATATAGTTCTCGGGTTTTCCTGAGCGTCGTTTCTTCGTTCTTGTGCATTTTTTTCCCCCCCAGTGTTTTCACGGTGTTGCTTTTATAACTCGTGGCTAGGTCTTCATTTCCTTCTCGTGTTGCATCGCTCGAACTCTTTCACTTAATCCGACGATGTTCCCCTCGCTTGTACTGTATATGCACTACACTGAAGCCCGAAAAAGGGGAAAAAAAAAAGAAAAAGAAGAAAGCGATGCCGAGGAGGTATTCGTTCTCAAAAGGGAACACGCCGAGTGAATTGAATCTAAACTGAAGAACGAATGCCGTGTGAAGGGACGCGCAATCACACACGTGCATTGTACGATGCCCGAGGGGGTTTTGTGCAACTTTAAATCTCCTTATCGGGAGAGGACCGCAGTGCGTAATTTTTGGGATAACGTTCTACCGCTTATTTCAGCATTGTTGGCCAAAGAACATTTAAAAATGGCCGGACATCTATCTATCTATCTATCTATCTATCTATCTATCTATCTATCTATCTATCTATCTATCTATCTATCTATCTATCTATCTATCTATCTATCTATCTATCTATCTATCTATCTATCTATCTATCTATCTAATCTCTTTGTCACACTCTGCCATCCTGCTCCTTAGGAAAGTAAACAAGACCCTTACCCCGCTTACACACTCCAGTTGGCATCTTCTTGGCTCGGTATGGGCGACAGAAAGTCGCAGAAGCGGGGTGAAATTGGGAGCACACTCTCCCCGCAACTTTCGGCGTTCTTGTTTTATTTTCTTCGGCTATATTTGTTTCACTTAGCGTGTTTGTGCGTGGTGGTGGGGTAGGAGCCAGACCGAGACTTGTTTTCAGTGAAAACATTCCTATACCCTCGGAAAAACAGCTCTGGTTCGGAATGCGCATGCGCCTTTTGGGATGTCCCTCGCGCGGAGGTCTTTGGAACCTGGCAGCAGGACTTCCCTGGCTTGTCAGCGGATGGGCAAAAACAGCTCCGGCTGGGGACGAATAAAGTAGAGGGCAATACCTAATGAAACGACAGATGTCTGGCGTTGTGTCAACACGGTCCCTAGAAACGACCTTGTGGAGTAGTCCTGAATCGAAAGCGTGGTGGTATCGTTTGGTGGTTCAGGCACTCCGCAAGCACGCACAAAACACCCACAGTGGTCATAGCCGATACTGTAGGAGGCCAGCCCTATAAACTACATGTCTCTTTGTGACAAATGCATACTAAACGTCGCAGTAAACATGCCCCTACACTGACGTTCTGTATGGCCATTTCAAGAATTCCATACGTTCAGCCTAAGGTTTTGTGGTAGGATATGGCGGATATATGGAACCTGAGGCCGTATTCTGAAATGTGTCACCAAAGGCGATGGTATCGGTGGTGACGTAATTGTGTCGCCCTTGCTGTCCCCTGCAGTGTGATTGGCTGATTGGACAAAGCGGAAACCTGCCGTCACTTTTCCGATTTGTTTAACCAGTGAGTCACCACCGCAGGAAATACAAAAGGCGACACAAGTACGTCACCAGCAATACCATCGCCTTTAATAACACATTTCAGAATGTTGCCTCTGTATGTGTTTCGTAAGTAATAATTTGTGGGGTTTACGTCCCAAAACCACGATGTGATTGCATGCATGCATATGCAATTACTGGAATGGCGTATGGGACACTTCAGTACAGGTACCAGGACATTTACTCACAACGACCATTTTTCAGCTCAAGGTGATGTAGACATATGTCCGGGTCACTGGTGTTTTAGGTCCAACGGTAGCCGTAATTGCTAAACTTTCAATCAAGCCTATTTCCTGCGGTACTTCCTCTTAGCCTTACTGTTGTTTCTGGGTTCTAGTTGGCCGACTCAGACACATTAACTAACTAGCATCTCGCATGCTCAAACAGACGCGAAGTACCAGTAACTGCAGCAGGGCCACTCAGACCGTGACTCGGCCGTAAAAGAGCTGCAGGAAACCTCTCCCGCTTCACGCTGCAGCAGCATGATGCGCCGCTGCGACTTCGGCAATTCGGCCGGGTTCCCGCCCGCTGCGTTTCGTTCCCTGCTCGGTTCCACGCCCCGCCATTTTTCTTCGAGGTCAGATGTCCGCGGGGGGGGGGGGGGTGCCACGGTGGGAGTGTATGGCGCGTCCGAGAAGCGGCGTCAGCGCCCTCAGACGACGGCACCTCGCTGTGACGGCCGTGTACGCGTCGTTGTAGCATGTACGAGCAGACCAACCCGTCTCTTCCCGGACGAGACGTTGGACGTCGTCCGTTGTAACTAACGAGGTTCTGGCTTGAGGTGGAAAGGGGGGGAGTGGCTTCAGGCGAGAAGGGTTATTAAGTCTACACGGGAGCTATACTACTCGCGCCGATTGGCAAAGTTCATTTCCAGTTACCATGTCGGTTGGCTGCAGGCGTTCGAAATGGAACAGCGCTTTGCACGGGCAGCTGGCGGGGGAGGACGTTGGCGCTATCCCTCTTGTGACGTCACCCGTACTTTTCTGCTAAAGACGACAGAGTTCGGAGGGGGGGGGGGGGGGCTGGAAAAGCGATGCTCGCAGGGACAGAGAGAAAAGTAGTGGAAGGCACTTCACGGAAGCTAGCTAGACATTGCCCTGTTTGGTTCTCTACTTGTGGGTAGGCAGTTAAAATGACTAGAGAGATAGAGGACGAATGAGTCTACTTTCAGGTCACGTAAACCCTGTGGAGTAATCCTTTCAAAGAGTTTAGAAGGCCTATGGAGTCCTCTGTGGACCTTCTCTTGGCTTCTTGTCATCGTTTTAGACCTGTCCTTTTGTGCCCATGTGGTCTGTGTTGTTCGTAGAAGCACTTCGGATACACATCATATCTTATGAGGGACGTTGAAGGCTAGGGATCAATATCGCACTACCTAGCGGGACTCACATAGACAATATTGTCACGGTGCTACGAAATGAAGGAAGACGACGATCGCTAGGAAGACGAAGGAGACGACGTAGTGGGGTAGTCTCTCTAGGGCCGCGATTAGGGCTGTGCCGGCGTTATCCTTGTTATTATAAAACGGCCTTCCTATTTAACCTTATATCTCTGCTCGTTCCATCGTGGTGGAGATGCTGGGTAATGTATATTGGCATTTCCAATATATATGTGTCTTTTTCTTCTTGAGTGAACCGTATTCTGCCGTCGCACTTCTTGGCTCATATACGAGACAGGGAACATCCGCGGCCACGGAAGCCTTGCGACGTGCTCCTGACGCAATTCCTTCTTCATCGCGTTCCAGTGTCCCAAACGTCGTCGAAGACACGCGAGTGCGCTAAATAGAGTGACGCACGTCGGCACAGCGTGTCGACGTCGGTCACACGCACTCGCCGCCCAGTGTAACGAAAGGCTGGCCCCCACTATACCACATGCGCTCACTGCCATTCCTCGGCGCGGGAGCATCTGTCATTATCCATTTTCGTCGGCGCCATTCTTTCTGCTCCTCTCGCACTCTCGGCAGCACGCCCACCCTCCTCTCTCCCCCCTCGGTGTCATCGCCTTCTTGTGCGCCTAGGATCCCGACCGAGGGGACAGCTGATTCTCATCAGAGCGGGCGTTCCGTCAGCCCTCCTTCTTTAGAGTCTCTCGTCGTCATGTGTCGTCGTCGTATAGACTATATTGTCTGTTTCGGGAGTTACGTGCAGCATAGCCAAAGCTACGAGGCCATCGAGCGCAGAATTATTCCGAAGCGAGACGAAGTGTCATTGTTCGCACACGCACACCCCCTCTTCGTCTGCCTCCTTCCAGGGCTGCATCTGCCACTGCTGCGCCCGCGATCGGCAGATGACGAGGCGCGGGAGGACCACACGTTTAACATGTGTTCGCCCTCCTGATTGGCCGAAGAGGGCTGTAGCTTCCACAGTGCTGCACGGAACTTCTGTAACAGACTATGGTTGTCGTGCATCCATACCCCTTCCCCGGTCTATTTTTTTTTTTGTCTACACTTACTTCGGGTTGGCGAGATATCGTGATGTCGGCTGCAATGACTCCTTGCGTCTCGCTGGGGTCGTCGACGCTGTGGCGTGGATGTCTCTAGGAGATGTATACGCCCCGCCGGCCGGCCGGTCGCTGCGCCATCTATGCGGTGTGAAGTGTCGCTGGAGGAGTGAACGGCCTGTCTCCGATATAGCTTCTCGGTTATATACAGAAAGGGAAAGCGAGACGGCAGGGTTACGAACGCGTGGCGTTCGCGAAACCCTATCTCTTCGGCTTCCTGGTATCGTTATATAGCGTGCGACGCAGCGCAAATAAACATCTGTCGCGGCCAAGAGAGAATAAGAAAATATACGGGAAGAAAAGGCGCGCTGAATTCTAGCCTACTACACTCCTAGCTGCCGCCATCTTGTTTCATCCTAATCGTGGTGAGAGTAGTGTCTAGGTGACATTCGGGAGGGGCTAGTTTATTGCTGTTATTAGTAGATGGCAAACAGAACGAGAAAGAGAGAAGTAATGATAGGTTCGGTTTGCTACCGTGCTCTGGGGGAAGGGATAAAGGGGTGACATAGAACGAAAAAATAGTGAGAGGAGAACACCAATCATGCACACACACGGCTTCAGGATACTCCATTAACGCTATGGAAAACAATATGTAATGAAAAACCATGGGAGGCAATAAGGGTTGAAGATTATCAGCGTTTGCCTGGGACAATACAGTGACATTCAAACTTGGTAGCCTTCTATTATGTCCCCTTTATCCTCGTGTTAACTGTACAGGAACAATGGAAATACGCTACGGATTGCCTGTGTACTATGCGCGCGGTAAACCTTTGCACACTGCGCTTCACATCCTTGGCGTTTGAGTGGATACACCGCAAGTCTCGAGGAACATCATACAGAGATAGTCCCACGTCGGCAGTTTCACTTTACGAAGCAAACAGCGAAGTGAGATTGGGACTTGTCTCACGGAGGGCTCGGTTCTCTCGATCTCAAGCTGGGGTAAGGTGCAGGAGATTGCCGAGACCGCGGCCGATCTATACAAACGGGAAGCGGCAGGAGCCCATCTCCAGACATCTTCATTGACGCCGCGTACGTGCTCGCAGTCTTCCTGTGTTGTCGCTCGGGTGATTCGTGGGCGAATGTTTGTGTCCGTCCGTCGGCACGCTAGTCCGCTGTGGTACTTGAAGCAGGGAAGGCGTCTAAGTGTTGCGTGGTATAATAATTACAACCAGCATGTGTTCGATCGCGGTGCCAGAAACATAATATTGCGAAATTTATATGGCACAGGCTGACAAGTTCAAAAAATCCAGCCGCATGGGTGTTCGAAGCGGAAGAGTGTCGCGTGATGGCACCACGCTACCAAATCGGTGATAGCTTTTTGCCTGGTCATCCTCGGAACCTTGTTGTTGTGAATAAACAATAAACAATAAACCCGATATATCATCTTTCCGATCATAAATTCCATGTTATGCTATGGGGTGAGTATATAGGACACTGGAGCTACTAAAGCATAGCTACAAAAGTCGGCAACCTCGTGCAGTCTACGTTGCCAGCGCTGTCCGTGTGATTGGTCAATATACTGTTCTGTGCCTGTACTATTATGGGCGCTGGCCTTTTATTGTTCCATCACATTTGCGAAGGGACAGTGAACCCACCTATAATGCAGTAAAGATCATTTCCCGGGCACTCGAAATAGGTCAAGCGCATTTGGCAGATAAAGTTTGTGCAAGAGAAGGAATCGATTTCTGTTTGAAAACGTAAACGCTATTGGGACAAGAGAGGAGAAGAAGAAGATGATGATGATGATTAGCCTTCAAATATGGCGCATACCCACTTCGGGGGATTGGCCAAGACCTGATATGTTTAACTTTTAGTTGGTATATTGTGCGAATACCGCAACATAATGAATAAAAAGAATAATAAATTAATTATAAACGAGAGAAAAGGAAAACGGCGGAAATGAAACTATGTAGACCGTTTGTGCACTTACACTATCAAAACAGGTAAAGTGTTTTCCTTTTTTCTTTAATGCATAAGCTTTATCATAGCCTTAATAATTTTGGCATGTGAGGAGACGGTTATCCAACTTCGTTTCCGTATATGGCATCACATTGGTGGCCCCTCAAGTACGGTACAGAATTGCCGTGCATGAAGATTACATATTACATTCAATCGCAGAGTATGCCGAACTCGGGCGTTTCATGTTATCCCGAACGGTGCGGCGAAAGGGAGCGCCACCGTCGCATTCACGCTGCTGCACCGTTCTATCGCAGACGCAACGTCACGAGCGGTACGTCATTGGCTCAAAAAAAAAAAAAAAAAAACTACTTTCCCGGCCGTGGCGGAATCGCTGTGCCTGATGGGAAGAAGGCATTCCACACATACTCCCTCTCTCACTCCGCGGCGTATAGCTCTAGTAGTGCACGTCTCGTCTTGGGGGTCTGGTATTTGGTCGGCGCAAATATTGGTCGTCATTGGGCAAAGAGGCCCCAGGCGTCTCGTTCACATCGATGGCAGGAAGGGAAGAAGGCGAAGAAGAAGGTGTTATTAATGTTGACTCTTCCTTGGAAGGCCACTGTCAGAGTTTTTCTTTTTCTTTCTTTATTTTTTTTTTGCACGTGACCGCTTGAGAAGGCATTGCGTTTGTTGCGACCGCAGCCGAAAGCGAAAGAGGGACTGATTGGTTGCGGTTGACGGTGCCCTCTGGCGTCGGCGGCTCTTGGCACGTGTCAACCGCTGTTAACGTTTACTGCACGTCACCCCTCAGACAATGACTGCCCCGCCACGGTGGTCTATAGTGGGTATGGTACTCGGCTGCTGATCACCGAGGGTCGCGGGATCGAATCCCGGCCGCGCAGGCCGCATTTAGATAGAGGTGAAATGTCGAGGCCCTTGTATACTGTGCGATGTCAGTGCACGTTAAAGAACCCCCATGTGGTCGAGATTTCCGGAGCCCTCCGCTACCCCGTCTCTCATAATCAGATCGTGGCTTTGGGACGTTAAACCCGACAAATCAATCAATCGGACTATGACTGGCTAGTCTTGCTTCTCATCTTTCGCTGCTTGAGGCAGATGGCTACTGAACACCGACATTACCTTCATTATCATCACTACCACTAGTCCACAACAATCATCATCATCACTACCGCCGCCACCACCACCGGAAGCAGCAGCTTGACTACATGACCTCTTCAGGTCTAAGCCATCTCTCATACTTCCCCACTTAACCTCTTCCTGTGCCCGTTACGACCACGTAATGCGCACCCGCTTCGTTTGTCTCGAAATGTATGACAGAATACTCGATCATTGTAAAGGCTGTTGAAAATCCAGCAACTTTATGTGCGCGCGTACTACACATTCACCTTCTGTGGCGCTGTCCTGTGAACTTACACCCGTTTAATGAAGAACATTGGAAGACTCACTGCCAACGAATTACGCTGTCCGCGCATGGGGTTCCGTGGTCCGGCCACACCGGCTCGTTTCTTACTTCCTTACCTCTTCTTCTTCTTCTCGTATTTTTATTGCCGTCTCTTATTTCCGCCACGTATATTCATTCCATCTATACGACTCACTGCTGTTATGAGGCACGAAACCCTGCGCTGGAGTTGGGGAGCGCAGGAAATGCAGGCGTCACGCAAGTTCTTCGAAGCTCCATGCTCCCAAGTTCTGAGCGAGCCTTCTTATTCGCTGAAGATGGAAAAAAAAAAAAACAGAAATCAAAAGGGAGTGAGGGTGAGAATCCTCTTATCAGCAGTCATACCCGCGAAGAAAGATCAGGAGAAAGAAGTAGATATAAACGAGATAATAAAAAAAAAGGAAATACGAGAGCATTCTTCCGTAGTGAGAAACGAGACAGCCGCACGCGGCAGCCGGCTCTCTGGTGATGCGCTTAGATCCGGGTAGACGATGAAGAACTGACAGAGAGAGAGAGGGGCGTCGTGGAGACACTGTTCGTGCCGGAGGCCGTATCTTTTACTCAGCTGCTTGCGTGTGTGGCAGTTGTCCGTGTTGTGCCGGGCATACTGCAATACTGCGGGAGCTATGACTGTGTGTGCCGCTTGATGGCACGCGGTTCTCTCGCCAGGCTTCGTCCTGTGGCGCCCCTTCGCGGAGCTAACTGCGGGAGTTTTTGAGAAAGAAGGAGAGTACGAAGAATTCCCGAGGCTGAGACCACTGACTGCTATGTCCGCGTTTCTTTCTTTCTTTCTTTCTTTCTTTCTTTCTTTCTTTCTTTCTTTCTTTCTTTCTTTCTTTCTTTCTTTCTTTCTTTCGTTTATATGTGATGCGTCAGTGTCCAATCTCGTTTGTCACATTAGTTGTCACCGTCGCGGCTTCAGAAGGCGAATAATTTGGCGGTTACCGTCCTTACAGCTTTCCTTTTTTTGTCTCGTTCATTCTATCATTTCAACGCAGTAGTCTATAGAAAGCGATGATACGTGGATTCCTTCCACGCTTTCAGAGGAACAGTTAAATTGCCCACACCACGGTAGCTCGTACCACCACTCACCGTAGCGCCACCACGTGATACATACCAACAAAAGCGGATGTCTCAAGGAAGGTTTGTTTTTTTTTTTTTTCGCCTGACATGCCAAGAAACGCGCGGCATCGTCTTCGAGCCGTGTTCCGGAGACGTAGCTCTCAGCAAGGGGGCCACGGTGGGGGGCCCCGGGTGGCGGTGGGGACTCACCACCCCCACCTCTAGTGCACCCCCGAGCCCTGCTATCCCCCAAGCACGCCCCCCCCCCCCCTCTCCCAACGCTCAACACCGCCGTCTCTTCTTTCCGATTTGATAGTTTTGTCTTCTTCTTTCTGTTCTGCTGCATTCTCATGCTTCTTGTTGTAGTGGGCCCCACTTGGCTGGCGTACACGTCTACGCAGACGCACGTACGCAGAGCTCTGCCATGGCGGGAATGCATCGCCGCATGCACGACGTCTTCTCTCTTCGCGCAGTTTGTAGCGACCAGCGGGAGGTCTGTGTCGTTCGACTCGTTGGGCCAAACGCCGTAGCATGCATGTAGGCCGTGGACTCGCGAGCACCCCGTAGATGTTTCTCCTGCCGCCGCTGCCGCAGAAACGGCACCCCGCTGGGTTCTCGCCTGCTGGCTCGCTCTCTCTCTTCTTCTTCGTTTGTCGGCTGATTTGTTTTCCTTTAGCGGGAACGACGACGGCTGCTTCGTACCCGAACGCCGAGAAGTCGTGGTCTCTCTGGCTCGCTTTGCTTGTTTCTTGGGACTCGGCGGCGATGGTGCCACGGTCGTACGTTCCGTTTCCCCCCGGCAGCTGCGAGGCGATCGTCTGGGGGTTCGCTCTTCGTGGGATGGCCTCCATATCCAGTTTCTGAGCTGTGGCCTCGCCTGGGATGCCTTCCTGTAGGTTGCCCAGCCCTTTCTGCAGCCTCTGTCTCTCTCTCACACATGGACACAGGCACACACTGCATACCACGCACGACGCATCGAGGATGCAGAGCTTCAAACATCCTGTCACTGTAGAGATCAACATCCCCCCCCTTCGTACTGTCTACAGTGGCGCATCGTTCTCCACTCGACAACGCAAATTAAGCGTCATCTGGACACACGAAGCTTTTTCGCCCGTCGCTTGCGAGTGGCTGGACCAGTGGTAACGCTCAAAAGCCACGGCGAATTCAAACCGTGTCCGTGCTGCTCGCATAACGAGGAAAGGACCTGGTCCCGTATGCAGCACCTCGCCGAGCGACTAGCGCGTCACTGCCTCTATACTTATCAGCTAAAACGTCCAATCTCCTTCAGACTCGTCACGCATATAATTATGCGCCCGTATAGTATACCGCGCCTTCCCCGACTCCTCCGTTCCGGCATTAAAACGCGCTCATGGATGCGAGCAGACAGCGAAGAAGAAAGCAGATAATACGAAAGGCAGCGGCCGCGTGGCAGCGGGCTGAACACCGTCGTTTTTTTTTTTTTTTTTTTCGCGTATAAGCGTTGCATAATCTCCCGGACCTTGAAGGACGAACGCATCTTTGTCGGCAAGGGAAAAGGAAATCTCCATTCAAAACGCTCGGCCCTCCCAGGCGCGGCAGTCTGGTCGCTGCGGCAGAGGCCAAACCCTCCATTGCGCTTGCTGGAGAAACTACAGGGCAGGGACGATCCCCGACAGCAGCAGCTCAGCGAACTTCAAGAAAGAGTGCGGCTACGTCCGCCGGGTTGCCTGTTGTCCCTCTGGGTCCTCGAAAGAACGAAACAAAGATAGGTGTGGTAAGGATATGAAATGGCAGACCTTCTTCCATCGCCGAGAGCGAGTCGACCCACCTTAACAGCTTCTTGACACGCACTCCTGCCCGCCCTAAATGCCTCCCTGTGTGTGCGGCGCGCAAGTCAAAAAGCAGAACGGCGGCAGCCGTGGTAGCAGCGTATCATTGCTTCTTGCTTTAGGGAACACATGAGTATGCACACACGCACACTGTACACATACACGATGTTTCTCTCGCTTTCTCGTTTCGCACATACCCACACACACATGTACATGAGCCAAAGCGAAACGCCACTGCGCTTCTGTGCCACCTCAACTATATCGCGTCGATGCAAGGCGCTTCTTTTGTGCTTAAGAAGATGGCTTAGGGCGGGTGGAGGAAGGCCCGGGTAAGGGGGAGGGTTAGTAGGGGTTTATAAGCGCATTCGGAAACCGGCTATTACGGAGCAGGGTTCCCCCCTCATTAGCATGAGCATAGGAGCAGTAAAAAGATGGCTGCGCCCCGTCGCAAGTCGCCGCTCTTTCTCGCCGACTCGACAGATGAAACCCCGCGGACGATGTGCACGGCTTGTGGAACCTCTGTCGCAAGGTGTGGAGGTTTGAGGAAGGGTGTGTCTGAGGGCAAAGAGATTGTGGAATAGGGTGAGACGTTTTGTGGGAGGGTTTGTTGAATGGAAAAGAAGACTGCCCGCGGGCAAGGGAATTGGACGCTTGGCTGTAGTCCGTTTCGGTACCTCCTTATGTTCTCATCCTCCATCGTTTCTTTGCCTGTTTGTGTCCGTTTCACGGAGTTGTAGTAGAGAGTGAGGAATGGATCTGACGTCCTATGGAGGGCATGGTGTAGTGTCACAGTTCTGCAGCGTGAAACCGGCCTTGTACAGTGCTCAGGGGTTGAAGCGCGTTACCCGGTTCGCAAAGCTGCCGATGCTTTTTGCGTCACTGCTTTGCGTTGGGTGCGGTGACCTGCTTCTTTGTGGCATATCAAATGAAAGGTAGAGTCTTTTTCGCTATTGAGATTCAGTTTGGTCTCTCGGTGATCACCGAGCGCACTTAAGTAGCATTAAAAGAACACTGAAGTTATATTTACGTTCGCGTAAGAGTAATGTATGTTAACATTACTATTATGTATTATCTCTGCTATTCCGTTTGCTCGCGTGCTGCGTTTTATACCTTAAGTTTACTATGGATCCGGGACTATCGAATGGCATGGGTCCAGCAATACTTTGTATTTTGTAAAATATGTTGTAAATAAATAAATAAATAAATAAATAAATAAATAAATAAATAAATAATGTATGAATGATTGATTGAATGAATGAATATCCGCCGGCCGTCACACGGTCCGAGTGTCGCGTTTAAATCGCTGAGCGCTGTACATATAGATTAAAAAAAAACACGCCAAAAAATGTTCGCCAAGATACATACGGTGGGATTTAGGTACGTTGGTTGGCCCCTGAAAACCTTGGCGCAACCCACCCGGGGATGAACCAGATATCCAGCTCAAAGACCGCATAAAATGCTATTACAAACACACTGCCAGCCCATAGTTCGGTAGCCCTCGCAGGCGCCGCATAATACGCCGCATTGATGACCGCATAGCTGCCTCCATTCACCCACGGCTTTCTGTCACCCGATCGCCTCCTTTGGTTCTTTTGACACACAAAGGAAAGGGAGCACTGACGTGCCATATCAGCACTCCTAATCCACCTTTTCCTCCATCGCTTTCTCACTCTCTCTTTCAAGACTCCTCACCCATCGCTTAACGTTCCTTCTCTCTACCCGCCTTTCTACATTCTTTGCCGCCACATCACCTTACGTCCTAAACACTCACCCGATCCCTCGAAAGGTTTGTAGCCATGGGCCCCTGCGACTCTTCCGTTCTCGCTTTTGGAACCAAAATGGCGGCGCGGTGTGTAATCGTTGGATTTGGATCGTCTTGACTCTCGTTCGTATCGATATATTTTTTTCTCCCTGCTCTGCGCCCCGGTCTACAATTCTTCCTTTCAGCGCGTCTCTTTGTCGGCCTCTCCCTTCTGCTTGACGTGCTGTACGTACGCTTCAGAATAATCTAAAATGGGCGAAGGTGAAAAATGGCGGCGCCGCATGTAAATGCCGGATATGGATCGGCTTGACTCTTCTTTCGTCTTGATTTCTTTCTACTCGTAGCCCCCCTCCTGCCGATTTCTTATCCTCCCTCCGTTGCTTCTTGTGTTCTTTCTCTCTCTCTCTTGGGTCTATAATCTATTCCTTCCCTCCTCAGCCTGTGACTTTTGTATTGTTGCAGCGCCTTCTGGTTGGTTCGCTCGCGTTACGCAATGACGACGTGACGCGATTGGTGGACGCGCTCCGGGCGTTCGGCACGCGTGTCGTCGCGCATGGAAAATAAACAAATAAACGAAACACCAAAGAGAAAAGCGTATAAAAACACCGAGAGAGAAGAAAGCATGGAAATCGCGGGGAGCGCGACGAACTTGCCGCCGCTCCAGTGCCGAGTTCTTTCCCCTAATAATAGTCATTCAGGGCCCGCGTCGGACGCACCTTTCCGCGCTGTTCTCTGGTGGCTATGGCCTCGGCGCCGTACTACCGGCGTGCGATAATCCCGCATTTGCCTCCTTTGAACGCCGCCCTCCGTTTTTTTCCCGGCCGTTTTGCTCTGTTTGTACTCCGATCCCTATCGTCTCTTCGAACGAAAGGACCTCCAGATATGTTGAACTTATTCCGTTTTTTTGGCCCCTCTTATACGTTTCTTTCTTTTCGAGTGCGTGTTTTTTAAGGATGGGGCAGGCCATGGGGTGTGAGTTGGCGGTGCACGTTCCTCCCCCCTTCCCCCCCCCCCCCGCCTTTGCCCCTTGGGAGAGAGGATGCATCATTTTGGAGCGCGCGTGCGCACATTTTTGCTCCGGATCTGATGTTACGTCACCAGGGAGGGGTAACCATGGAGGGTGGGGGTAAACACGTAGGTTTCGGGGCTCACGATAGGCCGCTGCCTTTAACTATGGTGGTGTCGTCTTTGTTATATTTTTTTTTTTGGGGGGGGGGGGGGGGGCGGGGGGCGGAGGTGTTTAGCTGCGTATTCACTGTGCAGGGGCGCTTCTTTTGAACAGAGCGCTGCCGATCGCGTACGTGATTTTGACTTGACTGACACGTTGATTGTACGTCATTGGCGTGACGGTCGCAGGCTGCTGCCAGATTGCTGCTCGGCGCTGGTCAGAACATCTCAGACGATATCGGCAGTGACACGTTGTATTTAGATGGGTTTGGTCTCTTGAAAATATAAGCAGTGTCGTGTTTCACGACGCTCGTGGGAATGTGGATGTCCGATTAGTCCCGAAGTGCAGGGAGTCAGCAGCGATCTGCGCATTGTAGAATTGGCAATTTCCTAGTGGCCTATAGCTTGTCGCTGACGAATACAGTTTGCTTGCTGTGTACGGGATTAGTACTTCTTCGAAAAAAACTGATTACTATATGTCACACTTATTTACAACGTCATAGCCGAAGTTTCACACGCGTAGAGTGTCGTAGATGCGTGTAGGGGCGCATAAAAAAACACGTGCGCGTTTACATTATGGTGCGCTTAACCAAATAATACCGTCAGTGTCATTGCATCGAGTGCTATTTATTGTTACACTGCATTTCCATTGCTCACGGATTTTTGCATCAAAATGTCAGTGCGCCTGCCTGCGCTTTGAAGCTGTAGCGAATATTTACACAACTGCGTTGTTCTCCTTCCCAACGTTCTTGTCCAGTTGCTGTCGTTTCGCCGACATGAATCTTTCGAACGGTACTAGAAGACCTAACCAGAGAACTACTGGAGAACGCTAACCAAAGTTTGTTGTTTGTGCTCGTAATATAGGGATCATGTTATTTTCTGCACACACTCTGCTGTTCTCATTGCTCCCCTTTAAGATTCCTTCCCCTCTGGGCAGTGGATGGAACACGCTCGTTTCCAGCAATGATAGCTGTGTCGTGGCCTCCGCGATCGCGGTCGAACCGTGGCCTCCGAGATTGGCTGCGGCAGCGCACAACGGCGCGTTGTCGCAGCCGATCGCGACGGCCACGGTTGAACTACGCAAACTCTAGCATGCGCCACCAGATGATGCCACCGACCCGGCCGTTCGCGCTTGCGCCTGCTGTACCCCTGTAATACGCAAGGTGCAAGAAATTCGAGCGCGAAATTTTTATCAACTGCGTACCGCACGTATGTGCACATCATGAGCGGTTCTTTACTCCCTCTTTATATCGCTGCTGCCACGTCTGGTGGCGTAACAAGCCGACCGTAAAAGCTTATGCGCCTCCCGTATCCTCGCGAATAAACAAGCTGCATGATGTTTCCGTACAAAAACTGAATCTCGCTTGTATCAACAGCGTACCGTGTCGTTTACGCACGTATTGTGCTGCTCTGTGTGCTCGCTGTATAGCATATATCTGTGCCTGCGGTTCTGTTATCTCCAGAAATCGCGGAACGTTCATTTCCTCGTCGCTAATGGGTTGGAGGGGATTAGCGCGCTCTTGGAGAGCTCCGCAGTGTCTGGTCGCATACTCGATGCCATCCGCTTGATAAGTGTTTTGTTTTTCTTTTTGCCTTTTCTTTTTTTTATTGAGGTGTGTGTAGTCGAGGAAGTCGTTCTGTGTACGTTTCTGCTATACTGTCATCGCCGTCGCGTACACGGTCGCACGCACAGTCCCCTTAATGCTCGGCCCCTTCGCGAATATGTATGATAGGACAGGAGACCGGCCATTCTCGGACATGGCGTGCCTTGTACGTAGTACACGCGTATACGATGCTCGTGGTTTATGTAGAGGAAAAGGAAAAAGCTTAATCCCTTAATCCCCCGTCGCCGAATCTCAACCAAGGCCTCTTGTTTTACGGCGCGCTTTTTTTTAACCGACTGTGTACATGGCGATATGGGCAGCCACCTATAAAAGGTGTAGCAGATGACGTGTACCCAATCCGAGCTACCACTGTGTGTGTGTGTGTGTGTGTGTGTGTGTGTGTGTGTGTGTGTGTGTGTGTGTGTGTGTGTGTGTGTGTGTGTGTGTGTGTGTGTGTGTGCAAATCAAAGCGATTTTATTCCCAACGGTCGCCAATTTCCGAGGTCATGTGACAGGAGATTAATGACTCGGGCGTTATTGTGTTGTTTTGGTCCGGCAGTCTATGAGGTACTACATGCGCAGGCCGTGTTTCTTTCTTTTTTATTTTCTTTCTTTGCTCTAACCTACCACATTTGCTTTCCTAATCACCTTTGTTGCCTTCTCTCGTTTCGAAAGTGTCTTGTCTACTACGGCCCAGACTTTTTTTTTTCTTTTTTCTTTTTAGAAAACGTATTCCTGGTGTATACAGGTTCGTTTTGATTTTTCTTTTTTCTATATGGCTGTTCTCTTTAAGCTTGCAGGACTCGAGCCACTTGGGCACACTCATTGTTTTTTGGTCCCATGTAGGCTTATGGGATTAAGGCTCCGTGTCGCTTGTATTTTCCCATTTGATTGCGAAAACCATCCTGGAAAACAAGATCATTCGAAATTCGCCGCTCCCCCCTCCTTCCTTCTCCTATGACGGTCACTTTAAGCTTCTGCATGTCCTCTACGGTTTGTTTGTCCTTGCGGACTTATTCGCTTGGTCCAAGCGTGGACTAGCATCGCTGTACTTGTACCCATATTCGGAAAAGCACTTATACATAAAAACATGAAGCTCGTGTGTTTAACGCAGAGCCTCGTCCACACGACCTCGCGTGCGACAGGGATACTCATTATTTTGAATGGCCTCCGAGATTCATAAGCGCGCGCGGCCTTATTCCGCGTGCGTTTGCATCTCGGAAGCCACGTAATGGAATGACGAGCCTGATGGGTGCAGGCTCTGAAGGCGCACGAGAACTACGTTTCCTTTGGCTTCTTTTGTCTTCGTGGAAATGGTGATTAATGTTATAATCTCTGAAATGAATAACGTGTTCACATCGAGTCATTTCGCTTACCGCTGTTTTCGCACGGTAGCCACGTTACTGAATGGGATAGTTCTCTTTTGTGTTTCTGTGGTTGCGGAGATATGTTGTATTGCTCCGTGATTTCGTGACATCTTTGAAGTTGGGACTTGCAAGAAAATGGAGATCAGAGAGGTTATATATAGTCAGTATTATGGAATATATAAGCGTCTACATCGCATTCGTTTGCTGACATATCACACCAAGGAACGAGTTAAGGCATAACAAGAGGCTTAAAGCTAAGGAGCTTGGCACTGTAAACGAGTGAAGTGAAATATATAATGCAGAGATGGCGTTTAGCCATATCACCAAGGCTTAAGTGGTTATGCGGCCTGCGAAAGGGCTGGTCATGTTGTCTACGAAGACTATGGGGGCACAGCATGCTTCAAGTGGCGCTGTCAATTTTTACGTTAGGATGATCCGATTCCGAGGCCATGTGTGTAGTATTCAGGCAAAAAAAAAAAAAGAAAGACATTATTGAAGCCTTCGCGAAGCTCCCCATTTGCTGTGCATTACCTTTTGTGACAATAAAGTGGCAGATACACTTACCGCAAAACTTTGAAAGTGGGCTGTTACGATCACAAACGCAATGCAGTCGAACACCTCTACAGCGAACGCTTCTGCAAAGCAATGACCTGTATAACGAAGTGACTCTTACTCGCTGGCTATATTGCGATATTTGCTTCGCACAGCTGTCTACAACGAAGAGACCCCTAGAAAGAATTACGTAAGAGGTCTCCAGCACTTCGTAATAAAGGCGCTTGAATTTAGATCTCCAAGATAGTCGTTTTATCGGGCTCTTTTCATTTTTCTTACCTCTCGCTGATGTTACCACGTGGCACTACCAGAAGGCGAGAAAAGGAGAAAGAAAAGGAGAGTTCTTATCGGTTTGTATCGAGGAGCAATCGGAGTCATTCGTTGTGCCAAACGCACTGATCGTCTACACAGATATCGAATATGTGAATCTCGTTGTCTTTTTTTTTTTTAATGCATTGAAATGCAGCTCCCGCACGTAGTACGTATAATGATGATGATATGTGATTTTTATTGGCGCAAGGGCCAAGGGTGGCCAAAGAGCGCCATTGCATGTGATGTGTAGTACGTATAAGAGCGGGCACCTAGCATAACCTGTGTACGTTCCACTACCTCTCGTGTGATCGTTGGTACATATAGCGTCTTGGCCAAGCACTAATATATACGATGCCATTCCGTTCGACGATGTCCTGCGCTCACCTATGCATTTGTCATTAAAGACCAGCGCCCGTGCAATTATACCAATCTCCTTACACGACGATGTTCAGTGAATTTCGTTATCTTTAATTTTCTGATATCCTCACGTACAAGTGGTACGAGTCAGAAGTGTTACTTGTCTTCACATCTTCTTCACGTGCTTCTACATTGCTATGGAATTTTTCTTTTTTCGTACTTACGATGTATTCTACTTCCTTTTTCATCGGTTTCCATTCCTGGAGTTTATGCTTTGCGTCCATTCCCTCTGCGTCTAAGACGGTCGCGAGGTCCTTACGTTCTGAAGTCTTTGGACTTTGTTGGCCGTACGGGTCATCGGTTTGTGTTGTTCTTGGCTCATTCCTTCCGTTTACCCTATATGGCAACAGCAGCGTTGGTTCCGGGTCAAGAACTTTTATGGTCGCCGTGGTCGTATATACATATACATTCGTCGCTGTACGTACTTTTATGCATGCTCGCGCAACAGGGGTTCGAAAGCCGGAAAGAAGAAACGCAATGGAGGGGCAAGGTGAGGCGGGGGGTAGGTCCCGCAGGGACAGTTCTTCGAAGCATCGTCCCACCGATGTGGTCGACTGGAATCCTCAAGTCGATGCCTGCTTCCTTGCATGCTCGCGGCGGGGCGCTTCGTCGTTTCGAAAGGCGATGGAAGTTAGAAAGAAGGGAACCAGAGATCGCAGTTCGAGATAGGAACGGCCGGCTGCGCGGGGTCGCTGAGTTTTTGAAGCGGTTGTTTGTTGTTGATGCGGCTGCTGCGGCTATATATGCGACGTTGCGTCGGTTGTCGGGTCATCTATGACCCGACAACCGACGCAACGTTGCATATATAGCCGCAGCAGCCTGCTACGCTGAAACCTCAGTACAGCAAATTCAATACGGCGTGAAGGTGGTTTTGTTATATCTAGTAATTCTATATGAATGTGTATACATAGCGTGTTCGTGACTATACAAAATCTATTGAATGTGAATGCACAGAGAATTCATGGCTATGTAAGCGTTATTGATAACAAAATGTATGTTCTTAAAACTGCTGTAATGGCTGTGGTATTTTTCGTATTCCTTATAACCGATAATTTCCTACATCCGCCTTCGTTATATCGAGACTCAACTGTTTAGACCAGTCGGTATACCTTTGTTGGGTGCTAGGGGACAAACAGTTCCGGAGGTCTCTCTCTCTCTCTCTCTCTCCTCTCTCTCTCTCTCTCTCTCTCTCTCTCTCTCTCTCTCTCTCTCTCTCTCTCTCTCTCTCTCTCTTTTTGCCCTCTCAAGACGGATTACTGAACGTGCAGGTAATCGACTGATTGTGATCAAGCAAATCAGGCTCTTAAATCTGTGGTTCCGAGATCTAAAACATAAACGAATTCGTCCCGGTCGAGTGGTATTTAAGCATCACTCGTTCGTGGCTACGAACTAGACTGCTATGTGTAACAACGGCCACAGGAATGAAAACTTCGGTGTTGGCCACCATAACACTATTGAGGAAACGGCAGCAAACAGCTGCAGTAATCCTGATTCGGACTGTGCATTGGAGGCTACTACTCGGATAGACTACGATTGTAGAAATAGTTGATATTTTGTTGTGTCATTGTAAGTGCTTTCCTTAATCTTTGCTAAGCACGGCTTCTGTTCGTTTGTGTGAGCGAGAGCACGGCTTCACGTTTAACTGAAGCAGTAATCCAGTAATATAGCAATTTAATGTCGGATTACTATTGCTGTTCCAAGGGTTATTGCTGATATTGCAGGCGCTATAGCTTAGTATGGCGGTGGCATATTCGCCGGAACTCCGGGCTCCTGTTCAATAATCATTACTGTCAAATATTCTCATTGGCGCGTTGTTAATGACTCTGTCGAGATTTCGCGCATTTATTTTTCTCTTTCACCGTTTATGTCCCGGATGTAAACGCCGTAAAATTAATCAGATGTGTCCATAAAGAAAGGAAACGGGATACTCGCCGTTCGAGTCTCCCTGCTGTGAGCAGGTGAATATTATTCATGAAAAGGGGTGAAATACGAGCTCTCGTTATTGACCTGCTGCATATAGTACACACAACCGAATGCAAATTCACGAGCACATCTGGTCTATGGTGGCCTCCTCATTACGCATCCTTCGACTCCCGCTAATTGAAATTTTCCTCGCGTATAGACTACATCATGAGTCGTCGTTATATGTTTCGCCTGTACGTTTCCTGTATATAGAATACTGGAGGATCTGGCAGATCGTTCTTCTTGTGTCTGTGTGTTCTTCACTGGCGTGGTCATTTCCAGTAGGTTACGTAGTCAGGTCCTTGGACGTCACACTGACCCCATGCTGCATGTTAAAGGGGTCGTTGAAAGAATTTGGAGATGCCGGTTTGTAATTTTCACTGCTTCAATACGCATTCGACAAGCCGATTCCGAAATATTTCGGCGAAATATTCAGTGCACATTTAACAACGCCCGTTTTAAATCTCAGCTTTCTTGCGCTCCCGAAACGACTATGCGACACTACCGGCCGGCGTGGTATTATTTGGTGACGTTGAGTTAAGATACTTTTAAGTTCAAAGGCGCAGTGAACTCGTGTTTGCTCTAAAGGAATCGATTTACTTGAAAGCTAGAAAGGAAGAAAATACCTGGAAACCGTGCGGTGCCACCATTCGGAAGAAAAGCGGCAGCACGGTTTGTTTTCCCATGGCCTCCGAGGGCGCGCCAATCTCGGAGGTATGACGGCTACTAAGATGAAGTCATCTGCAGAGTTGAGGGGAACGCGCGCAGTGAAACCGAAACCGCGTTTTTTATCGCTCTAAATCAACGCACACGGTGCAACGAAACAATGCATATTGTTGATTGGAGGGTCAGGATCCCGAATACGCAATTAGTACAAAATGTTCAGAAAACGTTTCACGACCCCTTTAAGCGAAGACTAGCACTAAAAGTTATTCGTATAGTCTGTTTCCGGTAGCCATCTTAAATAACGCCTGCACTGCGCATTTTGAGCGGCATCTTGAAACTTATCAATTATTTTTTTTCTCGACTTTCGCATATAGTACGTTTCAAAAGCGCGTTGAATTCACTGCTGTGTTTCGGCTTGTCCTGGACTTGGGGTGCTGATGCTACTTTATGCGTTTTTCTTGTTGAAGATGCACAATGAACTTACAGCATAGTTGACCTATGGGTGGGACTATCTGGGGGGCAAGGAGGGCGGCAGAAAGAACTGGGACACTGCAACTATAAAGTGTGCGGACTGATAAGTCTTCCGCATCTGTCCCTAGGGAACTTTCTTAGCGTGCAGGCTTGTTAGATGCATCCTTGTCGGCTGTACCAGAGATTTTTCCTAGGATTTTCGTGCAGTGCAGGACTTGTCCATTGCTGAAAATATGCGGCGTGGATAACTGCTAATCGTCATCTTACCGTGCAGCAGCCTTGCATTGCTGGTGGACTACCACACATCTTGTCTCACATTCTGCTGTTGTATACCTCCTAGCAGCATTCTACGCAGATCTCTCCCGTGTACGAAGATAGAACGATTACCTTTGGGCTTGAGTGGCACAGCTTCGCTGGTTTTGGAGCCGTGCCTGTCCTTATATGGTGTCTTCAACGAAACAGTGGCTAACAGGGGGGTATCGCGTCCACAATTGAGAGATTAAGCTTGGGCCAGAGCACGAGCAAAAAAGGACCCACTGTACAAGAAAAGTGTACGTTGCTATCGCAGTAACAGTTGCGGTATAGCTGGCTGGCACATGTCTCGTGCCTTAGTCCTTGCCCTATTTCGCACAACCAACCTTTTCAGTAATCATTGCCTCAACTGATCCTGCATTCCGAAACACTGGCCGTCAGTGCCCTTCGTGCATACGCGCAATCGAAGCGTGACCTGCGGTCAAGCGCATATAAAATACTTTAGAAGGTCCGATACAGAGCCTCTGTACAGCCTTATCTGCTTTGTACATGTACTTCGGGACAAGGGCCTGTGTAATGCACAAAGAAAACGCGCTCGAGAACATTCTTCGATTCTCCACCGCGCTGTCGCCTCCAATAAGCCTAGCGGCTTCTTTGCATTTTATGACGCGCAAGGGCGGTCTCGGGCCAAGTTCACCAAGGGCGACGCGTCCGGAACAAGTTAATGGTCCTTCTGGTCATTGCAATGAAACGGCCGTCCTGGCGGAACGGAGGACGACCATCCGCGCGCTTATCGCCGGACGATCTGTATAGTGGACATCACTGCATGTGCGAAAGAAAGGATGCATCGGTCGGAAAAGTTGCAAGGGATAGTCGTGATCTGAGGATCATAGATGGTATCTCATGGGCTGACACCCCCTCCAAGACCTTCTTGGAGGAATTCGTTGCCTGCTGCGGTTTAGCCACGAAGCATGCACGTATGCATGATGGTCCGAGATACGACGTTTGGTGCGGGCCATGTCCGTGATCGTATAAGAGGCTTTCCATTGCAACACTCCTGTTACCCTTTCAAACTCTTAAGCTCGCCATTCATGGTGCTGTGTCCAGATGCATTACTTGCTTAAAGCACTTCGTAAGGGCGGGGTTGAAGCATAGCACAGGTTCTTGCATTGTATATGCGCCACAGTTAAGCTCGCTGCTGCGGATTTCAAATCAGATCAAATGTTTATTTTTATATTATTATTTGCATAGATAACACGCACACACTTGCCGGATTTGTAGCCAAAGGCATTTTTTATGTGTATTTGATGCAGAATAAGTGAAGCGGACGTACCATATCGTATCGAAAAGTAATTGGCGAACTAATGAAGGATTTCTATGAAATTACTCGTTTGAACTAATTACGCTTACGTTACTAAATTACCATCCCTCAGAAGTAATCGATCACATTGCTTATTACAGCAAAAGTAATTTAGTTGCTGTAATGGGATTAAAAAAGGAGCAGAAGTACAAGGACAGCCCAGCGTTGCAAGGGCAGTCGTGCAGTCGTCCATCTTTTAGCACCCGGTCGGCTCGTTTTATGTTTGCCAAATCTGTCTGCGGTTAAGTGGGGCGGCTGTACTACGCGGCAGAGATGGCGCAGGGAACGGATATATGTCTTCGTCGTCATCATTACAGCGCCATCACGCGCGCTCGCGTCCTAACTATACAGCCGCCCGAGGTGCTGACGTTTATGGTGTTTTGAGAAGCTCTACACACACACGCTCGCAAGCCCACGCATTCGCCCCAACCTTGAACCATAAAACACCCACCTCTCCTTTTTCCCTCAGTCCGACCACTTCGGAGTGGTCGTATAATTCCCACGTGCTCCCGCAGACCCCGCCTTCTGGAGTTGGTAATACAGCGTGTATAGTAGACCCGCTGCCTTTTACTGTTCCACTTGTTCTCACACTTCCATTGTCTCACTTCTTCCTGTTCACCCTTTCGTTGTTTTTGTTGCGTTTCCTCGCACATGTTATAGATTGGCGTTGTATTGTTGCAACGTTTCTATACCCTACGTCTACGAAACATACGAGGCCCCTAGGCCCGCATCCCCCTCCCCGTTCCCGTAAAATGTTTCTGGCTACGGCCCTGATGAGCACTGCGGGGTAACGGTATGCGTGGTTCGTCAGCTGTATACCGGATGACGAGCAAGCAGACGATGTCTCAGTGGCTTGGAGAAAGCAGAAGTGATCGGGCATTGCACGCATACGAACGCGTCTGTTGATTAATATCGATATTGACAGAAAGAACGGGACCGCCTGATATCGATATACTGTTTTTTCTTTTTTTTTTTTTTTTTTTTTTTTTTACTGAGAACTTGTGGGGCGGTGCTTACCCAAAGCTGGCGACGGTGCCATCATGGGTCCACAAGAGCGGAATCGCACCCAGAAGGACGCGTACTAGATACTGTCTTCTCTGGGCATGCGTTGTCATGCTGGAGAGTTTCTTGTCTGTTTCTTTCTTTTTAGACCCTTGGCTGCTTACATCTAAGGAGTGCTTTAAAACACTGTAAAAGGACGTGACAGACGACGCGTAGTGAATCGCATGGTACGAGCGCTGACGAGCGAGAAATTCAAGCTAGACCTTACGTAACTAATGGCATTTATACGCGGATTAGTGTGCTTCACTCACTATTACCAGCGCAACCAAGGCCGCTTCCAGTTTCATCTCTATTCAAAACGTCAGTGTTTGTAAATATCTCCGTAGTTTTTTGCCTTACATTCGCACGTCCAAAGATGGCACAGTTCATGGAGCAAAATGGCTTCCCCCTAGCAGTAGAGGCACCGCTTCCTCTTTAAACTTTCTTACGCTTCTGGCTATATTCCTGTGCGGATGCTTTTTTCATTCCTTTCTCTCCCTTCTTCTCCACTTCTCGTGCATGGGATTTTGATGGACTTTGGAGAGAGCGTGGCCGAGTTATAACATACACTGTCTCGCTGAGAGCACTCGTAACCGAGACAGCAATGGAAGGGAGATGTTTCGACGAGGCAATGGCTGTGGGGGTGACGAAGGTAGGGGCGGTTGTTGTGTATACGTGTAGTCAGGCGCTCGTTTCTCCAGTTTTTACGAGCTGTAAAAAAGGCAGCAGGCGCCAAGTGCTCTGAGGAGGGAGAAGAAAGAACTGGACAAAGAAGTAAGGGGGAGGGGGGGGGGGGTCTATTTCCTCCGGAAGTGGCCGGTCTCGGTGTCTGCCGCGATGTACGCAAAAACAAATGACACAAAACCAGAGAGCAGGAGGAGAAAAAAAAGTGTGAGCAGACGAGAAACAGACGGCTTCCGCTTGTTGCCGTCTGGTGTGGTGCTATATAGAGGTGCCAGAAGGCGATAAAAAGCAGACGATGCACCGCAGCAGTGGTTTGAGCACCGTTCCTGGCCGATGTCCTATGGCGACACCTTGCACCAGAAGGAGGTTGTCTGATACAGGCGTAACCTTCGATCGTGATCGAGTTCTTTGATCGCGATTGGCTTGTGTGGAGTCTATTGTAGAAGCCGATTGGAGCCAATCGCGGTCGGATCTCGATAACTGTCGGATCTGGATCGCGCGACCCGGGATGGACATTTGACGTCTGGTGTAACGCGAGACAGCAGAAAACAAAGAACTAGATGGCTGCCCGTTTTGAACATTGCCTTATGTTTTTCAAGTGACACAATTTGCGCTATGATTTGCCAATAGGTGTTGACTAAAAAAAATGTTTGAAACGAGATAGCAGAAGGCAACAAATCGGACGACACCGACGGGTGGTATGAACCGCATGAACAGCACTCCTGGTCGTCGCGGTGACACATTGCGTCGTGAAGGATATGCATCGTCGGCTGTGACGATAAATAGTAGTTCTAGGGATTGGTCGGAATTTCTGCAGCCTTCCACTACGGCGCCTCTGATAATCACATCAGGATTTTGGGACGTAAAACCCCAGAAACCAACCCGTAATTTCGTGTCCATCCCGACGTTCTGGTAGCACCATGGGTAACAGAGCCGCGCCGCCTTCTCCCGGTCCCCCCGAAATCGAAATTCTGGATAAACCCCCCTAGCACTTGGCGCTCAAGGAGACGCCGTGGCAGAGGTTGTTTGAACAGAGGTTCCATATTTCTTGCGCTAAGTACATACGAAGAGAGGTCACCTTCGTTTCGTACCCAGCGCCAGAAGTCATGAACGATTACCAACTATATTCATCCGTCAGATGAGCGTCATGGATGTGTCATGGTCGTTCGAGTGAGATCTCGTGTAATGGTGTCTAAATAAACAACGTGGCCATTATTCATTTTTGTCGTTGAGAACTGGGTCTAGCACTGGTAGATTACAAAAACATGGTCTATGTCACTTATGGCTGCTACTCAAACGAAAGGCTGTCGCCTGCAAGGGTGCGAGTTCTGATGTCACTTTTATATACAGTTCTCCTTTGACGCCATTTCTCTCCACTGACGCCACTGACATTTCAAAAACCACGGGACTTTGTTTGTACTAGAAATATGGCCTTTCTCGTTTTTGCCTCTATTCGAACAAATTTTATTAGCTAATGCAGGATTTATCGACAACGTAAACATTAGACGGCAACATAAAGAAACGCCGTGTTGCTCGCGCACATGAAAAACAGCGGCAGA
Source organism: Hyalomma asiaticum (assembly GCA_013339685.2). Taxonomy (NCBI): domain Eukaryota; kingdom Metazoa; phylum Arthropoda; class Arachnida; order Ixodida; family Ixodidae; genus Hyalomma; species Hyalomma asiaticum. The sequence continues at coordinate 19,393,566 of CM023487.1, forward strand.
AAACGTCGTTCGCGACCATATAGAAGGCCGCCCCTATGAGTTTATGCGCTAGGTAATAGGAAAACATTTTCTTTTTCTTTTATGCCGCTCATTATCCTCCATTGAATAAGTGGCTGAAGCAATGCGAGTAATACCTGGACTTTGCACACCGAAGCAACGACATTTGTTAAGCGCAAGAAATAAGGAAAAGAAAGTAAAACTGGATATCGTGACAAAAGATGAAATAACAGAGGAAACTCAAGGGAGCCCGGAAGTCATTGAAATATATGAGCGAGCGGAGAGCACCAAAACCGGAAGCAGAACTTGCCGGCGTCGTAAAATCTACGCGGGGAGGATCTCATGGACTCGGGCGGATAGTATGAGATGTCCCCTCAGTGGAACACAGGGAGAGGGCCAGCGTCGCAGCGCTTCCGGTTCCGCTTCCTTTCTTCCGGTTACCATGATGACCTCCCAGCACATCCCCTCTCAGTCGCATGATCCAAGGCTTGCAAGGCAGTCGGCGTCAGATTTTATATGTTATATTGAGTGAAGTGCAGGAAACCCCTCTGATGGCCAAAAAGAGATGTGTTCATGTTTGTGTGCGATAGTTTGCAACCGTAGACGCACCCATGTTATATGTTGAATTGGCCACTCCAGTTGTATGCTCCAAGTCTTTTTTCTTTTCGGATATACATGCTGGAAAAAAGAAGAGAAAGAAAAGAAACACATCAAACATACGTTCGGGTTTAATTTGCGTCCACTCCACGAATTCGCTTTTCCTTTACGTGTGCTTGCATTCAACTTGAAATCACTCCTTTAGATATGATCATACAGATTGCTAATGAAATACATCCTGCAGGAGAAATAATGAAACGTTTTCGGAGCACGTAGGAAATCTGGCAAAATAGAGGGAAACAAACTTCTTATTAGACAGGTCTCTTTGACAGAGAACGCTGGTTATTATAGGGGATGTTTTCATTCATTCGGAAACAACCTCATTTAGAGAAGGCGGTTTATCCCTCCCTAATTATTCCCGAACGATCAGTCCCCATTGTTCGTTCTCGTACGTACCTTAGCGAGGAAAAACGATCACATGGACACACAAGGTGACACCGACGATCTCATCTGATCGGGACAGTAGGGTAGGATGTATCTAGCTCACCGTTCCCTTACATCCCTGCACGACTTCGTTCCCCCGCAAGGTCTACTACGTCGTATACAGCTTTCCCCATCTCCGCTTCCCGAATGTACATTACCACCGGTCGTACGGCACTTACACTTAGCGCTGTAAATAAGACAGCACCCGATGCCTTCGTTCCCTCCCCTCAGCGCGCGTAACGAAGGAACGTCTTAGCTAATGACCCGGGCCAAACACCTCCACTACGTATACACGAGAGTACCCCATTCCTTTTCTCCCTGGTGCCGTTTCTCCCTATTTTCCCCCCTTCGCGAGTGTCGGTCGGTCTCTCCAAAGGCAGCGCCGTTACGAGAACAACGCTAACATAAGAACTGCGTGACGCAGCAACAATGCGCCGGGAAACATTGAGGGGAGGAGCGGGGGAATGCGGATATTTGGGGGGGGGGATTGGGGATGGAAGCATCGGCGAGGGAGAAGGCGGTAATGACCGATTGAGGGAACCGTCGATGCTCTCTTGCCGGTCGGGACAGGGTGCGGGCAAAGTGAGAGTGAAATAAAGTATATAGGGGAAAGAAAGGGAAGAAACGCGGGCGCATGCTCTTGCCGGGAAGCAGAAAAGGGGAGAACGCGGGAGATGGCCGCCGCCACCACCGCGCGCATTCGGGATAGTAAATGGATTAATGGGGGACGCTCGTTCGATGCGAGCCAACCCCTCTTCCCTATAGGCAGCGGTGATGGTGGCGGTGGCCCCGGATGCCTGATGGGATGACCTCACCATTGTCCCATCCCGCCGTCCCCCCCAGCCTCTTCTTCCCCTATTTTTTCCCCCAGCAACGCGTCTTTTGCCAGCCTCGGCGGTTTCTCGCAAAGAGCGTAGCTGGCGTTCTTCCCTTTTTGCTCCTTCGTGCTCCGGACAACAAGTACATCGCGCTGCGTCTGCGCGGATGCGTTTCTACTTACCGTCGTGGTCTCGCCGGCGTTTCATCCCTTTGTTTGTTTGTTGTCGGCGGTCGTCTTGTTGTCCTCTTTTCGTTAGGGTTGCCGTCTATCCCCACGTTTTCCTTTTTCTCGTGTTGCAGTTGTTTGTTTCGTTTTTTCAGTGCCTATATGTGTTTACGGGCCGGCTCCCCGGGGTGCTTCGAAACGGCTCTCGAGGGCGTCGTTTGCTTTTGTCTATCTTTTCGACGCAGCAGATACTTGGAGATTGTTGGAGAGTCTCATAAAGGGCGGGAGCAAATGGGATCCGGGATGTAGAGGCGGGCGCGCCAGCCGGCAATGGCGAGATAAAGGAGCAAAATTAAGGAGATGCCTCGCGCGCGACTGCGCCATTGCTTTGTCTGTGGAGTCCAGCGAATTTCTGAGCCCACATGTCCTGCTCGCCATCCCCTCGGTGTGAGCTGTATTTAAGATTACGCGGGCGGCTTCGCTTTGTTCTTACGCGGTCCGTACAATAGTTGACGGTGGTGGCCGACACAGTGAACGATACGGAACCCGTCGCGTCCATTGTACAGAGTGTAACCGATCTATAGATCGGTTACACTCTGTAGTGGGACACAAATGAGCAGAGACGTGAGCAGACACGGATATTTCGGGCTTGTGTCGTTTTCTTTTTTTTTCAGTATGTCGCTAAAGAGTTGGACGTTTAGTGGGAACAGTGAAGTGCGGTTTTTGGAAAGAGAGTCGTTTCTTGGGAACCCTGATTCAGATCAAGAAATTTGCTTTGACGTAGTGAAATGACCTCTTAATGGATGTTTCCCCGAGCGTTATTCATATATAATTATAAGCACGCTGCCCTTATCTTGGCCAAACATATGTACGAAGGAGAAAACGCATATGTATTGAAGAGTTCGGCGAAAGTTCGTCTGGTCAGGTGACATTATAAAGAAACTACGGTCACGGACCAAGTCAAGGTGACTTTGACATGGTCAGTGACCACAACGTTTGCAGAAAACAAAGATGAATGTTCTCCTCTGATTGCATGTCCTGCGTTTCATAAGCACTGTCATTCTCTGATAGACGGGACTAAAGAGTTAAGCGCTTTTTAAGAGTACACTGCAAATAAATACCGTTATGTGTAAGTGAAAAATTAACGGTACTTGCGATAGAGAGACGCCGATGTTATGTGTGGATCAGGTGTCTGAACATGAGAGCAACGATGTGCAATGTCGAAATGGCATTGACCTTTCTACACTACCCGAACAGCACGAATCGGCGACAGTCGAGGACGCACTGACAACAAAAACAAAGAGACAAAAGAAAAAAAAAAGTTTCTTTCAGAAAGAGTCAGCCCACACAGAAGTCCAGCACTATACGATTTTTCACTCACACTGACACGTGGACGGGGAGATGAGATGGAAAGGCAGCAAGATGGGAAGTTGCGACGAAACGGAGAAAAAAAAAAGATATTCAGCAATTCCGATTTGCTTCGGTGCTTGGGGGGCACTTTGGGCGTGCCTGCATCTATTGAACGGTGGCGGCGCGCGCTTCTCCGGGGCATAACGAGAAAAGATTTGGCGAATGTGATGTAGAGGTGTGTCCGATGGGCCTTCTCGGGCGGCCGGCTGGGATGGAACAAGGCAGAGGGGGTTTTTGGAATGGCGTTGCAAGAGCAGTCCAGTTTCCTTGTCTTCTCTTCTTATTTTCCCCCCTTCTCTTTCGCAGTCACCGCCAGAGATAAGTCGTCAGACTAGAGCGGCGAGACGCGAGGGACGGGATCTTCTTCGGCTGGCTTTTATTTTTCTCTTCTCTTTCTTTCAACTTCTCTCTCTTTTTTTTTTCCTCGGCCATGGGCCGATGGTCATTCCTTTTTCTGCTCCGCGGCGCTGATGCGATGCGCCGCCACGGTCAACGCCGTTGACTGCATAGCTACACGACGAAGCTCTTCCCTCCATTCGATTCTTCCTACCGTTCCACGTTCCTTGCTCTAGCCATCTTGCGTCACGCGCATGCGCATAGCTCCGCTAATGCCCTTTCGCCTCCCTCCTTTCACTGTCTTCATCTTGAACAACCGCAGCGACTCGCTGCGGCTCCATCCGGCTTCGCGGTCGCGTCTATACGTCTGTTTGTGCTTCACTTGTGTTCGTTTTCGGTCGTGTCCGGGTTGGCTGTTATTGGCTTGGGTATGTGTCTCAAACGAGACGACGAAGCCGTGGCTCCTCGGCTGCCGTTGCCGCAGAATAGCAGCTTATTACATGTATCGGGAGCGGCGTGGCCTTGCGTGTTCGTTCCTTCCTTCTGCTCTCATTCATTGGGTAATGTCGTCTGCTATCTCGCCCTCCACTGTAGTTGGCGCCACCGCGTTCGAGTCGTCGTTGTTCGTCTCCTGCCCAGCCACCAGTGGCGCTTCGTTCGCTGGCATGCCGGACACCTCCTCCTGCATGCCCCATCTTCATGGCTGCTTTTTTTTCTGCAGCTTTCTTGACCGTGCACTTGCGAGTTCGTTTCGAGGCTACCGTTTCCATCTGTTGTGCTAGCGCGAGTTGTATGTATAATACTCACCTTATTGCGCGTTTCTTTGTTCTTTTATCTCTCACGCATGTTGTGGCCTGGCTAGCTAGGCCTACTTTTCGGATTTGTATCTTTCGTGTATATATTATAGTAGAGGGAAGAGCCACACAGCTGGCTGTCCGTCGTGTGCTGTCTTGTACGCGGAGGCGAGATGACGGGAAACAAACAAAAAACATCCACCGCAATGAAGAAAGGAAGAAAGGAGGGAGTAAAGAAGGATGGGTGGACCGCGTTTCCGATTCGCCCGCCGTTCACCTCCGCCATCGATGTGGCGTGCGAGTGTTACATCTATTATGTCGGCGGCCGCTGCGGGAGTGTAGAAGACGAAGAAAAAAAAATAGAGAGAGAGGAGGAGGAAAGGAAGAAAAAGAACAACGCGCGGCTGCGACGGCGCATGCGTGCCTGTGCGCCGCTCGCATCGGAGGTGTATAACTGGTGTGTAACGCTTGCGTGGATAGCGAGACAGAAAGAAAAAAAAAGAAAGAAGGAAAGACAAGAAAGAAAGGTTGGGCTTCGACAAGCCGCTAAATGGGAGAAGGTGGCTTGGATGCGAATGCAAGCAGTTGGCCCCGCATTGTCAGGAGTGGTTGAAATGAGCAGTAGCAAAGCATCGACATCAGGCCTTTTCTTCTTCTGGTTGTCGATGGAGTCAGCGGTGAAATAGAGGATGAGGGGAGCCGCTGCATGCGGTCCGAATTTCCGCAGCTGTCGTGTTCGTGCGCGCGCATGTGTGTCACGTGTGCATGCGCCTCGTTTCAGCGTTGCCCATTCCATGTTGTAAAGTTTATAGCAAAACCGCAGTACGGTATTCTTGAGATAAATAGTAGTGGCTCTGTCGCCCGCATAGTGGGCTGGAGAACAGCGGGGCAAGGATTGCCAAGCAGGCAGCTGATATGTTTTTCTTTCGAGCTGTATAGGTTCTGGAACGTGTGTGCTCTTGCGGGCACTCACTGCATGAGAAGATACAGCAGTTGACTTCTTTTTTTTTTTCCTTTTAAGATGACTTTCCGATTATATTCGTCCGGTCACTGTCTGTTTCGCCGAAGTCATGCTGCATAGTTGTATTTCTACATATCCTAAAGGTTCTAAGGATTCTAGTTTCTAATCCGCTTTTTCAGAGTTCTATAAGGTGTCATACCGAGTTCATAGTTCTTCGAGTATTTGGGTTATGCAATCCTGTTACGAATTCTTTGTTTTGAGGTGCACTCTCAGTGTATTCTTCTAGGTATTTTTGTGAGAGTTCATATCCGAAGTTCTGCATCTATAGTTTGTTACTTGTCTCTTACATACAAGCAACCGTAGCGGGAAAGGGATGTGTATACTTTATGAACTATTCTTCCGAGAAACTGCCGCTGTGGGTGAACAAGGACGCCGGAAGGCTCTCCGGCACATAAAGTGGTTACTCCCAACATAATATTCATTTGTACATTTGCATGTACTATCTTCGCCAAGGGGCCCCGCCACGGTGGTCTAGTGGTTATGGCACTCGGCTGCAGATCCAAAGGTCGCGGGATCGAATCCCGGCCGCGGCGGCTGCATTTCGATGGAGGCGAAATGTTGAGGCCCGTGTGCTGTGCGATGTCAGTGCACGTTAAAGAACCCCAGGTGGTCGAAATTTCCGGAGCCCTCCACTACGGCGTCTCTCATAATCAGAGCTGGTTTTGGGACGTTAAACCCCACAAATCAATCAATCTTCGCCAAGGTGTCATATGACATGCGGACAGATTATTTCTTTAGGAACGAGCGCTCCCTATCACCTGCGGACGGTACAGCTTCAGCTTCAGTAATCCGTCTCGTTAGTCCCGTCCCTTACGCCTCTACAGTAATGTATTGCATGTATCGCATCCACCTGCCTCTACCTGCTCCTCTGAAACGAGGTATCCTATAGAGCAGGGGTCTCAAGCACTGCGGCCCACAGGCTACGACTAGTGGCCTGACCGGCACATCAATGTTTCCGTCCTATAGATCTCTATAGAAAAACATCATGCCACACGTCCAATAACTTCGTATGAACGCACATGAATCGTACATGTTCTCTTATGATTCATACGAGGTTATTGGATACGTGGTATATGTGGTATATGAGATTTTTTCGATAGGGGTGTTTCTTTCCTTAAAAAAAAATGTTTCTTTATTAGATTTCGAATCCGCTGTGGACAACCCTGACGCTGATTCTCCTTCAGAAATGATTCATACATTAGGTACTGGAGAGGCCTTCTTTCGAATGGCGACGTTAGCTGACCTCTTGTTGAAGCTCCGCCCTACCCCATTCTTCCGCTGTCATTCTTCGCGGCCTTTGCGGAACTACGTTCGCGATTCTGTCCCGCCAGCTGAGGCGAGCTTGGGGCCGGCTAAGAGCACATCAGAAGGGATAAGCATGTTCTTTTCTATCGCTGGCAATATGTAAAGCGTATTATGCAATGACAACAACTAACTATAACAACGAGAATAAGACAAATGGAGGACGTGGGACTAGCTGGGCACTCGGCGCATGAGGCACTGGTCTCCCGCTGAGTCGCCGTTGGAAGCACGTGCGTCCCCTCGTTGCGGTCGACGACGTGTTTTCTGCATCTACAATCGCACAACGCTCGTTAGCCGTTTGACTCTCTGCGCGGCTTCGCTTTGCAACTCTCGCAGACGTTGTTTCCGTCTTTCTTAAACTCTCTTTTCTTTTGCAAATGACTTCCCGCAGCAGGAGACCAAGAGTCGGCCCACGCGACTACATGCCGTACCGCCAACCCTCCTGTCTAACTGGCAGTTTTTTTTTTTTTCCTTTGCAGCTTTTGTTTTGTCCAAACCGCACGCGCAGAAACACGGTCCCTTATAGTCCTTCTCGCGTTGTCTCGTCAGCGTGCTGGGGTAATTTGCATGCCGCGCGCACATTTCGAAGAAGACGCGTATCTATCGTGACACGGTTTTTTCTTTTCTTTATTTCTTTCTTTCTTGCTGGCTTTGTTTCCACTGGGTGCTCACAACCGAGCGACCCAGATCGCCCCTCTGTGTTTGCCGCCCTCTGACTTTTTTTTTTTTTTCCAATTTCCTTTTCGCTGTCTTATACGAAGATTGATAGCCACGTCGGCGCTTGCACTGCCGGTGTCACATAAGCCTTTCGCGGTGCGCCGCGGAGCTAGACGTCAAAACTTGCGCGCGTTTCCGGTGCGCCTCGACAAAGAAGGATAATTCAAAAAAAGAAATAAAAGGATATTCCTTGTAACTGTGAGTCGGGTGGTTCGGCGCTTTTTTCTTTTTTTTTGAAAATGTCAGTGAAAGTTGGGGGATGGTTATTGTCATCGGACATGCGACTTACACCGACTCTACAGCGAAGCAAAAAAATAAGATAAAAATAAATGTTATGGGAAAGTCGCATGAACGAAGACCGTATATGTAGCTAACGTTCTGTATACAAGAGCTTATATGATGCAAGAAATCTTTTACCCCCGTCGCATGATTTATCGCTCAGTCTGGTGTGTCCTGTATAACGAAATATATGTCTGAGCGATTTCCTGTTTTTTGTTCTTGGGGCCATTGTACAAGTGACTTCCTTTTTATTTTTTTTTATTTACCTGAGTCTTTCATGATCGCGTCCTCTGATTGGACAGGAGGTTTGGCCTATAGTACACCACGTCGTTTGAATGTGGGAGCAACCGCTTTTTAGAGACTTTCTAGGGTTCCTATTGGACTATGCAGGAGGCCAGATAGAACCATGCATGTCGAGAAGAATGACAGATAGAAACACGTAGACCTCTATTAAATAGTAAATCAACGGCGACCCCTGTCGGTGCGACCGTAGCTGAAATTGATTGCTTAGCTTCTCGACAGGTAATAGTACTCAGCATGTCGCACGATTTCCCGGTGGGTATATGCAGACGCTATTGGAAATATCCAGTCCGCATAAACGTAATTTTCTACGGCGCTTGCTGGCAAAGCTCGGTGGCGAGACATTGTTCGTACATGTACAGCACATACACGTGTGATGGAATGGGGTCAAGTCCAGACCAAGCACGTGCTTCAGCATAAATGAACAAACCCGCTAAAGCAATCGCATCAACTCTACTATGACTGCATGCTTTCTATCGATAATGTGCAAGGTAGCATCTGTACAAAGGCAGCATGTGGCCCCGTCGTATGTGCGGCATGTTTGGTCCGGTGACACACCAGTTAAAGTAATTAAGCTCCGAATTTTAGACGCTGCAAATAGTCCAGTGACCAGCTTTCCCCTGTTGCCGAGGTGATCGGCTGCTGTTGCTCCAAGTGAGGGTCAAGCCTGGAAGACATGGCCGGCAATCGTTCCGCGTGTCTTTCCGCTTCCACGTCTAATTTGCTAAGTGGAAGACGGTATACATATAGTAAGATTGTTATGCAAGGACTCGTTTCCCGAACAACAAAACGATGACTGCTTAAGGAAAACAAAACAAACATTGTTGCAATCCTCATCAAACTCCTTGTAGCGCCCATAAATAATTGCCGATGATTCGACAGCGTTCCACGTCACAATCATACCGTTAGTGTGTCTGTCTTTTTGTCATCCCGCAGGTTATTCCTGTCTGGTCACTTTCCCGTGAAATGCTATATGAAATAGGTGACGAATGGTCGCGCATTTCGCCAACAATTCATCCGCCACGAAATCAATCAGTCAGTCGATGCTGTAGGCGACATGGAAGACACATTGGCAGAGGCGACCGACACATTCCCTTTTACCAGCATCGGCGTTCACTATATAGCGTTCCAAAAAAATTACAGCATATCCACGGAGTGAATGATGATGAGTGGGCGAAGCTCGGGATGTGCATCGTAGATCGTGCCGAGTTCCGGATTAATTTAGTTAACGCGCATGCTACGAATCCTCACGGTTCAACTATGCACAATGCACAAGTGAAATCTCCCACCGGCACTTCAGTGCAAGTTGATTGATTTGTGGGGTTTAACGTCCCAAAACCAGTTCTGATTATGAGAGACGCCGTAGTGGAGGGCTCCGGAAATTTCGACCACCTGGGGTTCTTTAACGTGCACTGACATCGCACAGCACACGGGCCTCAACATTTCGCCTCCATCGAAATGCAGCCGCCGCGGCCGGGATTCGATCCCGCGACCTTCGGATCTGCAGCCGAGTGCCATAACCACTAGACCACCGTGGCGGGGCACTTCAGTGCAAGTCAAGATCCAGTGTGTGTGTATATATATATATATATATATATATATATATATATATATATATATATATATATATATATATATATATATATATATATATATATATATATATATATGTTTTGCCGGTGAACGCTTCTCCAACGCGAGCAGTCGGTATTTCTCAATCAAGAAACTCGCTAGGAGACGCTGCCTGCGCCAACGTTGTCTCTCGCGTTTGCCGGGGCAGTGTCGAGTTTGCCGGGGAGCGCGTGGCTCCCGGCGCTCGCGACGAGGGCGAGCGCCAGGTGCCACGCGCTCGCCCTCGGCGCGTGCGTGCGCTCCAGCAGGCACGCGCCGGTGGCTACCTACTACTAACTACTACTACTACTACTACTACTACATACATCGGGGACGCACGAAATGGCTGCTAATGGGGAATGAGAGACAGAAGAATTCGGCTTTTAGTTAACGCGCACGCTGCGAATATTTTATTGTTCAACAACGCACAGGAGAAATCTCCCACCGGCACCACCTTGGAGGTCAAAGCGTAAGACTGGTTACGCACTACTACGACTACGACGAGGGACGAACGGGTGCCGCTTTAAGGAGCTTCGCCCCTAAAAATAATAAAAATGAAAGGGAACGCGGGTCGCAGAAATCCTCGTGGTCTTGTACACAGTTGTTCGGAGGGAGAGGCCGTTTCCCGCTTGATCGGTCTCGGCCTCTGCGTGATACGCGGATGTTCGGGACACGTGGGAAGAGTAGGGGGGAGGGGGGGAGGGTCTTATGAACGTGTAGGGAGGAACTGCGCGCCGAGGAGGAGGTTGCGGGACTTTGGGGAATTCCAATCCCGACCGCGCGCACTTTCCCGACGTGTCGTCCCAAATCCTCGAGCCAAATCCATCCCCAAGATGGTCGGCGTAATTCCTCATCCCTTTCCCGTCCCCGTTCCGACTCCCTCGTTGAGCCTGTCTTCTGTCATTCGTTTTTATCACCCATTTTTCTTCTATGCTTTGCACTGAGAGATGCTGCACATTCTGGGTTTATTTTTCGTGGAAGTGTCTTTGTCTTCTCCTTCCTTGGCTGTAAAACCAAATTCTCGGATACAGCGTCGTTTTGTCGGCTTGTTTTTATTGGTGACCGTAACTTTTCTGTGTTGCGTTCGGTTGAACGCTCGGCGTCAATGTGCGATTGCTCACTGTACCTTGGCGACAATCTAAGGATGTAGTGATAAATATATCGTTGTCAGCTGTATACATATTGGGACTCGGTATGTATTTTTTCGAGCTTACTGCGACGTTCAAATTTGGTGGCTTCGCTGTCGAAGTGGCCATCTTTCAAGTCTACTTCTCCAGGGAGCAAATAATGCAGTAGAAAATACAGCTGCTGTCTAAATACATGTACGGCTCAAAGCTGCACCATCCAATAGCCGTTCGCTCATTTGCATGACGTCACGGAGGAGGCGAAGCTTTCTTGCGGCGTCCGCGTTCTTTCAGAAACTATATTTCGTCAGTGTGGAGGGACTCGGAGCACCAGATGCAGTGGTGCCTTTTATCACACAGTGTATTAAACTAGCTAATAGGCCCTGAGGTGAACGCCAACGGTGTCTTTTATTTCCACGTGGTGTACTTTAATAGCTCTTGAGGTGAATGCCAACGACAAACTGCGCCAGAAATAAACCTGCACGGTCATCACAATTCCTTATATATTCTCCCTTTTTCGCTTGTGACGCAGCACTGCGCTCATCGACCAACGCAAGCTTCACATAAGCGTTTCACTTGGTCTTGTACGCCTTCGTGTACGCACGCTTCGGGAGGAGCTTTGTACACGCACCACTAGGGGACCCAGCGCAGATAAACCGAAACGGAGCCTCCACGCAAGGAACGCGATAGAGGAAAAGCTTGGTCGCTGCTTCCACCACAGCGCCCGAGCCTTTTTTCCCCCTGCTCTCTTCCCGAACTCCCCATAGCTGAATCCGAGAGCCGGCCGACGTTTCCCGTTTCCTTCGCCGCATCTTATTTCCTTCCTTCCTCTCCCCCTCTCTCCCATGTTCGCCGGAGCGCGTCTCTCCCGCGCCCGCGGAGCCGATGGTTAATACAGCCAAATCCGGGGGGTAATTTGTCAATGTCACCTCGGTAAGCCCCTCTCACGCCACCTCCGCTTCCCCCCTCTTCCCCACTTTGAGCTCAGAGGCGTGCCTGCTCCCCTTCGATCCGGTCTATGCGTATACTAATACTTCGCAGCGCGTTGTTTTCACAGAGATGTACTTATATACACGCGGCCGACTGTTTGAGCAGGGAATTGCCTTTCTTTCTTTCTTTCTTTCTTTCTTTCTTTCTTTCTTTCTTTCTTTCTTTCTTTCTTTCTTCTTTCTTTCTTTCTTTCTTTCTTTCTTTCTTTCTTTGCTCACCGCTACGGCAGCCGGCAATATTGTCTTTGGCCGCTGTCTAAACGAACCACCCGTCTCACCTCCGGTAGCCTTGCAGTCAACGTTGTTGATGTTGACGGGTTGAAACGTGGCGCACACCTGTGAATGTGATTGGCCAAGCCGGCGGTAACCAAAACAGCATTGCTTAACCAAGAACACAAAGGAACGAACAATAGAAGGCTGGGCGACGCAATCACGGTAAAATGTGAAGGGCAGTTAGACTTTTTTATGTGTAATGTTTATGTGCTTGCGTGTGTTTACGTCATGTTAGACTTTCGCTTAGTCTTTAGAAAGGCTTGTGTGGGTACTACAGATGACCAAATGAATCATCGCTGGATGTGCAAGCCATACGCCATTTTTTTTTCGCCCTATAATCTAATATACGGAACGACTGGTGCGAAGCTACCGGGGGAAAATAGCCCTGTGGATCCCTAACGTGTAATACCCAAACTAAACGCGCCGGAAGGTTATATCTTCTCGCAGCCCTCTCGGCTCTGAAATGATATCTGACATATAGTTTGGTTAGGTTGTGTCCTGAACGAAGCGTCTCGGTGCGTTGCATGAAACGGCAAGCGCGAACAGTGACGGAAATGTAGACAAGGACTACCAGCTTCGTCGGCTGCCACACCATACACTTTTAAAAATGGCAGATCATCGTGGAAGTAGAGAGGTAGAGATATATAAAAGCTATGTAGAAAGAATGGGCTGGAGGCGTAGAAGTGGTGCCACGGGCAGGAAAGGAAGCATACATGGCAGGCAAGATGGCTTCCATGACGCGGTCCAGAAGGGCAAGTTTCAGGAGGGCTCGACGGCGGCACTTCTGGCACAACACACTAGCAGACGGCCTGTTGTGTTCTTTTCCGGGGGTGATTGTACGGTGGCGGTTGTTGAGTGAATACTTCACTGCATTGTGCATATTTTGTTTCCTTACAGCCATGGTTTGTTTAAGGCGGTTTTTCCTTTTACTTTCTGCTTGTATTATGAAGGACGCTGTGGGCACACGACCATCGCCCTGCTTACCAGAAGTGCGTCGTCTACTTTTGGACGATCAAGTCAAGCTTATACTGTTTGTTTTGGGCACCTTTTTGTCTTTTTTTTCGGTTGCGAGTTCCGATGGGCCATTTTTCTGTTCTGTGCTTTGTGTATGTGTTTTGTTTCCTTCTTTGTTGGCCAGGCGCGCGACCTCACAATGCGTAGTAGCACGGTCAGGATGCATGTGCAGCTGCCATGCTTGCCCTTTTCTGCGCGCTGTTAGTGTTTGCATCCCGTCTTGAGCCCCGCCGAAAGCCACGCTGTTTTCGTTCTTTCCTCTCCATCGTCTCGTGAGGGTCGCAGGAGGTGCTGGCTCCTTGCAGCCGCGTGGCGTCTGGTTTGTGTTTCGTGGGGGCCCCCACACGGGTGGTAGCGTAATTTCTATTTTCTTTTTATCTCTTCTTCTTCTCTTGACTTTTCTTCCTTGACGTTTGCAACCTTGTATTTGTTCTTTTTTCTGCGGTACATCCACGATCCTTCTGTTGTCACGAGGCCCACCAGCGAAGGTTGCGAGTTCGACAGCCTCAGAGAGAGGACAACAGCTGCAACGGAGGTCTTCAGTTGTGGAAACTTAACATCCTGTTCCAACTTCCATATGCGCGGTGGGGATGTTCATTGGAACCTCTTTCAGCCGAGGTATGACGTCAGCAAGGCTCTTCTACCTCAGATACGCATTCGCAAACATGGCCGCGCAGCCAAGTTCCACTGCCTTAGCTGTAGACGGCGTGATCAGATGCGGTGTACCGATCCTGGCTGTCCTGTCTTGGTGATACACCAGTGCATTGACCCACTGGTGGGCAACCTGATACCGTCATCTCCTGTTGATTCCTCAAAGCTGACTTCAGCGTAAGGAACAACTGAGGGAAGAAAACTGCTTGCCGCTCACTCAGTAACTGTCTATATAGGCACTTCCGGCGACATGATTTCAAGGGCGACCGATCCGCCTACTTCAGCGGTTCCAGCGTTCCCATTTACATTTGTCCAGTCTGTATGCAGTCGGAAGCCCTACCATTATGACGAGGTGTCGGGTACCTTCTAAGTACCTCGCTGACCATACCGCTGTGAAGGTATACCGCGTCGCAACCTGTCATTGTAGCCTGTAGTCCATTCTTTCATTATGCAGACCATGTCGTTGTATGGGCAGGCCACGTGATGGGCAGGCCACGTGATGAGAAGGGTAAATAAACGGTGGATAGTTAGAACGACAGAATGGATACCAAGAGATGGTAAGCGTAGCCGCGGACGACAGAGAGTAAGAAGGGGGGGGGGGGGGGGGGACGAAATTAAGAAATTTGCCGGCATCAAATGGAATCAGCTCGCGCAGGACAGGCATGAATGGAGAGCATTGGGAGAGGCCTTCGTCCTGCAGTGGACATAAGATGGGCTGACGATGATGATGTCGTCGTTGAAGCTTTCACTACAGAACCAAACGCATATACAAAGGGTGCCGTGTTCAAGCATCATTGGTTGGCGTTCGTTGACTCTGGTGCCGGGGCCGTTGACAGTGAGAAGCAGCGTCGCTACAGGAGCACATACAGAGACAGGAATTTCGGCTTTGCGCAAGCGCACTCGAGAGCATTCAGCCCGTCGTCCTGAAGCGACTAGGCGAGGGGCGCGGGGTGTTATGATTGCCGGCGTGGACCTCCTCACCATTCCTTCCTTCCTTTCACTACTTTTGCGCGCCAAGAAGCATCATCGCCGCCAGTGTTCGCTCGGTTGTGCGCGGAGCCGGGCCAGTAATGGGTCGGTCATTAAGTCCTCTTAAAAAAGGCGCGCGCGCGCTGTGACTCCCGCCCTTTCACTGCCTGCGCCTTTGGCGAAACAAAGCGCATACATATGAGCAGAAAACAAACAAACAAAAGCGTGAAGCATAACACCAGCAATGCCGACGTGACTGGTTTGTCTCAAAGGGGGGGTTGCATCTCGGCTCTACCCTCCCCAAGTCCTCGATGGACGGACGGACGGACAGGCTCAAATCTCCCGGAATTACATTTCCCTCTCCTCCTCGTTCGCTCGTTGAGATCGACGCCTCTTCTCGAGGAGACGCAGCAGCAAGCCGCTGGTTGGGGCGACGCACTGTTGAAGAGCGGCGCGCCGCTTGCTCTTGTTCTTCTAGTGCACAAGCGTTTTGACTCTTGCATGTTGCGCCAATTCGCCTGCCTCTTTCGCCGCGGTGGTTTGCATGGACTGCTGTGTGCTCCTTCCTCGAGCTTGCTTCTGCAAGTTGTTGAGAGGACGGGCGCACCACATGAGGGCGGAGAGGGGGGTGGCCGAACAACTCGGTGAGTCAAGTCGGCGTCCGAAGCTTCGTCGTCGAGACAGCGCGGTGAAGTGAAATGAGAAAGACGGGCTCACGAGTTGAGGGGCCGCTGTAGGGTCCGTGTAGGAAATTGTTTTTTTTTTTTTCCTGAGAAAGCAACGACGGTTGATGATGAGCTCGTTGTCTCTCCATCTTTTCCTTCATGCTCCCCTGATCCCCCCCTCCTCCTCCATTTTCTTTTTATCTTTGACTTTGCCTGTTCTGCGGCCGGAGGAAACAAAATGGCGAATTCGGCAATCGCTGTGGAGCATGCGGATGGAGGTTTCGCTCAAAGAGTATGTGCAAGGTCAAAAGGTTATTTCTTGCTTCCTTGCCTACTGTCTGTTTCGTGCAGCTAAATTTGCCTGCTCTTCGGCTGGTATTAGGGAAGGTTTGAAAAGGAGCGGCGAAGGTGGAGAAGGCTTGTGCAAGAAGCGGTTGCGAGACGCTCTGTAGCGGCGTCCGGGAGAGCCACTTCACGGCATCAGAGTCAATTATGTGCGCTCGCATGCCGTGCTCTAGTACGCGGTGGTCATGGTGGATGGTTCTGCGCGTACTAAAGTGCAGAGTTTGAGCGAAGTATTCAGTGTACATTAACGAATGACCATACGAGAGACGATAGATAGATAGATAGATAGATAGATAGATAGATAGATAGATAGATAGATAGATAGATAGATAGATAGATAGATAGATAGATAGATAGATAGATAGATAGATGTCATTCTTACGCTAGCCGGGACTTTGCCTGCTGAGCAAGAGCTTGTAATGAAAGAGAGGCGTCGTTTACGAAGGGTTGCCCTGGAAGAGAATGGCGTTGTTAATCATCGCCGCAATTTTCTTGAGCGAATTAAACGTCGTCCTTCTCTTTTTTCTTTTTAACTTCCTGATTGTGTGGTTCTTTGCCTTGCTTGCTCCACTCGTGGACGAGATTATTTTCTTTCTTTCTTTCTTTTTTACTTCGTGCCTGCAGAAGGCGCGGGGAGTTCGGCGGAGAGGAGCATTGTTTCTGTGGCTTAGTGCCAGGCGAGCGAGCATTACGTCGTCAGCTGTCGTGAACTAGCGCTACTTTGTGTATGTCTGTGCGACAGAGAGTGCGATGGAGTGATATTCTTTTGAAGCTGCCGCCCTTAGAACAACCGGTAATAGGTGATATCAAACCACTTTACATTCGTGTTGTATTCTTCAATGACTGGTTTCGGTTGTTTGGCGGGAATAGGTAGAGTGCGCTGCAGTGGAGAGCTAAGATTTTCGTTTTGGGGAAGGTGGGCGCTGATCTCTCTCTCTCTCTCTCAGGTACATCCAACAGCAAAAGCTTCCGAAATCCGAAACTTCGTCAAAACCTATATTACGGCTTAGCCTCACAACACGGCCTCGAGTTAAAAAGTTTCGGTGGGTAGATGTTTTTGCGATGTGCAAGCTGTAACATTTAATTCAAGGCTATGCTGCCAGGCTAACCGGTAATGCAGGTTTTCACGATGTTTGGGATCCCGAAAACTTTTGCTCTTGACTGTACAATTGTGTATTCCTATGAGGTGTTGAAACGGCCCATACTTCTCTTCCTGCGTCCACGCGTTCTTTGACAGCCGCACCTACTCCTTATATTGACTGCTGCCAAAAACAGCTCCCGATAAAGGTCATCGCGTCTCGCCCGATTCTGAGCCAGCCCAAGCGCGGTTGCCTTGGTTACACGCATGCATGCATGAAACGCGCGAACGACACGTACAGCGTATACGATTGACTCCCAATTTCCTTTCGCGGCATTTACTACGCGGCACGCATGCGCATGGCGTGCATGCCTTGTCGTGCACGGGCGAGTGACAGCAGCACGTGACATGTGTCCGCTGCATCGAAATGGTCGACGTGCTTCGCAATGTCGAGTATGTCACGTGGGCGTCCCGGACGCATGACAGACGTGCCCGTGTGCAGTGGGCGAAAACTGTCGTTTGCTCTTTCACGGTTAGCCCTGGGTGGTAGTCGCGTACTTGTCTCACGGGCTTGACTGCCTCTCATTTGCTATTCCTGTGGCCTCCCTTCTGCAATGTCAGAACCCTGGGGGTAAAAATAATTAGATAGGTAAATATAGTTTGTGAAGTTATACCGGATAAGACCACGATATGGTAATTTGGGTACACTCTTAGCACGGGAAACTTTATTTTATAGGTACACAAATATGTGAAAATATACTCCTTTACTAAAGGTTAAAGCACTTCAACCTTTAGTAAAGGAGCACATTTTCACATCTTTGTGTACCTGTAAAATAAACTAAAATTTACCGTGTTTAGAGTGTAGTTATAGGTGGCAAGATAAGGAACGCTGCCTGTCCCGTCGGTTCCTTTCTTCTGTTGCTATCCAATCGCTCAAACTCTTTTACAGTACTTTGTATATCATTCGTCGTGCGAGTCTTATAAATTCCCTTACAAAAATGCCATATATGGCGATATCAGGAATTGGACATATCTGGCTATGTAAGGCTTGTGCTTGTATATGGCCGTATTTGTCCAATTCCTGGCAGAAGATAAAAGACCTACAGTACGAAGAAGGCCACGTATATGTATTGGGCAGAAATGGCCACATATGGACACCTGCTACATATTGCCGCATATGCGTATATGGCCAGATATGCATATGCGGCTATAAGTGGCACGTGTCCGTGTGTGACCACATTTGCCCAATACATGTCAGGGATATACGTGGCCTTCTTCGTACTGTAGGTCTTTCATCTTCTATCAGGAATTGGACAAATACGGTCATCATATACAAACACAAGCCTTACATAGCCAGATATGTCCAATTCCTGATATATGGCATTTTCGTAAGGGTTATTTGTGTGCCGTTCTCCTTTCTAATTTGCATTGTAATTCCATTCGCGCATAGGCCGCACTATATCCTGCGTGTATATAGCGAAATAAATAAACGAATATCGCCCCTTTCTTGTTCACTTCTCGGGCGCCTCTGTGCAATGTACTTCTTTTGCACGATCTCCTGTTCATCCTCTTGTGTCATCGCATTCGTGGTCGTCCGGCAAGGACGCACACAACTGGTCTTGAAACGCACCGCCCCGTTGCGCCGCTCCGAATACTAATGTCGTTGCCAGGCCCAGCCCACAAGCAGCAGCAGCGGCGGCAGCAGCGAAGCGTCGTACATGTTGGCAACGCTGGGACCTCGACGCGCGCAGTCGCACAGGCAGGCAGGCAGGCAGGTACTCAGGCGGCTGCAGCTTGCACGCACGTTCAGTACGCGCGAGCGGGAAAGTAATAACAGCACGAAAAAAGAAAAAGGACCATTTCGACGTCAGGTCGAGCCGGCCCCGCACGTCATTTACATGCAACCAGGCTCGCTGGGCCTGTGTGTAATTTCGCGGTTCTGACGCAGGTCGCCGCCGCTTGCCTCGTCCTGCGGCCGGCTGTCATTCGCCCTCGCTCTCTCTTTTACGCTGCTCTTTTTTTCTCTCTCTCTTCGGTGTCATGAACTCTCACTAAACCTTGTCTCAACAGTTCCGCGCAGCACTGTGGAAGAGCTTCGACCAATCAGAGGGAGGGAAAGACACCTCAAATGTGCATTTTAAATGTGTCCTTCCGCGCCTGTTGTCAGGTGCGTATTCGATAGTTACTGTAAGTATGCTGTAGCAGCGAGTGCTGCAGCGGCAGCGTCATCTTCGAACACAGTAACAACGAGAACAACAAAAACGTCATATAATAATAATAATAATAATAATAATAATAATAATAATAATAATAATAATAATAATAATAATTTTATTTCCACCAATGCAGTGTTGATGGAGGGGATGAAGATGAAATCGACTAACCACTTGTCTGAGTCCCCACCCCCCCCATATACAACAGGCAGAGGTGGTGGTGACGACAGAACATGCAGTAAAATGCTCACATTAATTAGCCAGCGCTGCAGAAACACATACATATACACAAGTTAAGCTAACTACACATGGCAATAATTTAGGCTATGCTCGCACTACTATAGCACTGTATAATCTCGTTTCGCAGTAATTTACGCTCGGTGGTCGTGTAGAAATTGGTCTGCTGCACAGAACTATTGAAACAGACTGCGGTTTCGTTTACTGTGAAGGGTTATACGATGAGGCAGGCGCTTGGACCCTTTTGATATGTCCGTGTGTTGTATTTCTTTCTTCTCGTCTTATAATTGGAGGGCTTCTGTAATGAAAATGCTTCGGGACTTGGTGAAGGAATAGTTGGCGACGAGAATTTACGAAAAGGAGCATCGGTGCCCCTGCATTTAAATTTTGTTTTTGTTCAGTGTCTCTCGGCGTTTTTGTTCGCTATAACCGGCTTGATTTGCGACAGCGCCTGGTTGACTAAAGCACACCAGTTCTGCGCTGATTCCTGGATATATGTCAAGGAGAATGCTAAAGGGAACCAGTGGGATTGAATCGAACTCGAAGTATATAGGTGCTGCTATGACAAAATTTGGGTACATAGCTTCACCTCCGGATTTCTCGTTTGAATACTGCGTATGCAGTCGCAGTTCGATCTTCCATGCTCTTGTTGATCGGTTGTCGCCAGCAGAGCCAGTAGATTTCTTTTACACTCCTAGAACACCCTTCGGGTATATAGCGTCATTTGGAGTGTGCGCATGCGCACGTGCACGCACGCCGTCTCGTTGAGCAAGAAGAACTTACATAGCATCAGGCACAGGCAGCCTGCCCCGGCTGCGTCTTCTCGCTTATAGCTGGAGGGGCCGGCCCGCAAGCAAAAAGAAAAAAAGAAGAGGAGCGAGAGAGGCCACCACCACGCCGGGCGGTGTGTGTCGGCAGCGGCGGCGCGCGCAACAAGATCGCGCCGTGTTCCGACTGATAAGCACGCCGACCTGCTCTGCACCCCCCGTCCGCGCGGCTTACTATACGAAGCTCCTCACATCGTCCTTATCGGCTCCCGACCAAACGCGCCGGCGCAACCGCGTCGCGCCCTTCTTGGGAGGAGGGTCCGTGCCGCATGGCCCCCACGGGCCATGAAGACAGTCTCCGCTCGTCTTCAACGCGGCTTCCTCCTCCCTTCTCACCGCAACGCAACCGACGCAGCTCCTTGGCTCGCACGCAGGTCACACATACATGGCACGCCGCACACGCGCTAGCCCTTCTACATGCCCCTGCTGGTCTGTTGATGGTTTGTTGGTGGTTTCCTGATGGTTTCTTGATGTTTTGTTGATGGTTTGCTGATGGTTTGTTGGTGGTGCTGCATTGGTGTGATCATGGGGCGTCCTTCTTGGTGGACCTTGCTAAACTTGTTGCCGCCTTGCGCGCAGCAGGAGATGGAGGGGGCATCGAGTCTGATCGGCGGTCGACGGCACCGCGGTGGCCGGCGTTGTGTAGTGTGTGGCCCTTGCGCTGTGAGCTGTGCGCGTGCATGTGCGTGCGTGTGTGCAGTGCAACGCATTGACATGCGTGACCTCGCTCGGAGGATTTGTAATTGCAGCGGGCGCGAGGGTGAAATTGGTCTCGCGCGAAGGCGTATTTACGAATTCAGGCGGTGGGTCTTGGATGTGGCCGTTGAGGGGACGATGCTTATCGTGTAGACAGTGGGGCGAGAGAGCGTTGTGACATTGGTTGTACACGAGGGAAACTGCGTCGGTCATAAACACGTATTCCTTTGCTGTCCATCAAAGACTCGGTGAAGCTTCGGCAACCGTGTACAGAGCGAATAAGCGTCAGCGAGTCGTCGTGCGAGAGATTTGAAATACGACTGGGAACTCCAGCAAATCGTGATAGGAGGTTCGCGCAGCTGGAGGAGTATAACCACTGTACCACACTGTACAATGTACCACTGTACCGTAACCACTGTGCCACAGCGGCAGTGGTGGTACAGGTGGTTACGGTACAGTGATACATCGGTTACGGTACAGTGGTACATTGGTTACGGTACAGTGGTTACGGTACAGTGGTACATTGTACAGTGCACGTTGAAGAACCCCATGTGTTCAAAATTTCCAGACCTCCCTCCGCTTTACTGTGCAAGTTGGTCCTTTATTTATGCGCTGTTCGGAAGACGAGTCACGTATGGTACGCCGCCGAACACGTTTATTGTACGCATACGTCTTGTCAGGCAACATCCACGATGCCCTCTACAAACAGAGTGCATGCTTCCAGCCCCCGGGTTATTTTCTAACCACCGCAAAACAGGCCCGCGAAACGAAGTAATGAGACTGAAAATTGCTTTCGGCTCTCTTCGCCGATATACGTTTTTGGTCTAAGCGCGCGGTGTGCCCCAGTTTCCTCTCATTATCCGCATACGATCTCCCGGCTTTCTTGCATCGCCTAAAGTAAAGCGAGTCAAGGGAGAATGGTTCGTGCTGCTCACCTCTGGCTGCCGCGCGGCAAAACGCACGCATACAGAAAGGAGGTGGAACAAAGAAAAACCGGCAGCGCCAAGAAACGAAAACAACAAACAAAAAACACAACATTGAAATGCAGCCACTGTTGGTGCTGGTGGCGGTGGTGAAACGTGGTCGGAAAAGCGGTGACCCCCCAGGGTCACGTGCCTCTGTAGATCGGCGGCGCTGATAGGCCGCGTCGTGACGTGACGCTCGTGTGCTGCCGTCTACCGGCGTCGTCGTCATCAGTTTTTGTGTTTATTCCAGTCGCCCGCTCTCCGTGGGCAGGAGTGTTGCTGTGCAAGCGTATATGCGTGTTTGTGGATGCACGTTTTATGGCACAACATCTCCACGACTCTTTCGATCGTCGGTGGCGGAGGAGGCAGTGCAGCAGCATGTTCTATGTCGGTTCGTGGTGCGGGTGGCGTTGTCTACGGCGAGTCGTTGTCGGCACGAAGGTTTTTGCCGCTTCGGCCCATTAGCGGTGCTCGAGATCACGCATTGTCGTGACCGGTCTTCCCCCTTACCCTTCTCGCCGGCGGCTTACGTGGTCTTTGCCTTCTTCTCGACTACAACGTGTATATAGTGGAGCCTCCGCGTCGATGACCGATTACGGCATGCCGCCTGGACCGTCCCGCGGTCCTGTGTAGATGCATGCGGTGTTGTTGAGGCTGTAGTGTGAATACGACGTTGACAGATATAAATTGTACTAGATGATATCTGAATCGGGGCGCATCCGTAGACGCGAAGAACACGTTGGCACCAGTGACCTATACACTCTCAGGCAGTATTGTTGCAGGATCTAAATTGGACAGCATAATAATTTCCGCGGCTTGTTTTGCGAGGCTAGGCAAACACATGCACGTGCTGCCACATTCACATACAGAAGGCGGGGAGGGAAAGGGGGGTGCGGAGAACAGGATATAATAATCTCACTATTGTTGTTGTTGTTGTTATGTGGGGTTTAACGTCCCTAAACCAGCTCTGATTATGAGAGACGCCGTAGTGGAGGGCTCCGGAAATTTTGACCACCTGGGGTTCTTTAACGTGCACTGACATCGCACAGCACACGGGCCTCAACATCTCGCCTCCATCGAAATGCAGCCGCTGCAGCCGGGATTCGATCCCGCGACCCTCGGATCAGCAGCCGAGTACCATAGCCACTACACCACCGTGGCGGGGCGATAATCTTACTACTCCGCTGCTGGACTATTTCCCCATTTGAGCAATTCGCTTCCATCCTGCAATGGTCGCAACATCGGGCTTACAATGATGTTGATGTAACACTTCTCTGCTCCCACTTGACCATGGTCAACGTCATGGCGTCACTGTATAGCATAACATTTTGGAACTAGAAAACAAACCTTGCTGTAGACAGGCAATGTTAAATTGCTTACCTCACTCTGAGGTCTCGCAGCATATTTTCATCTACGGTTCCTCTTCATCTACGCACCTCCTTCATATAGCTCATACAATGAATAGACAAAATATCGTGTCTGTATAACTGCCGTACAGAGTTCTGGACTGAGCAACTCCACCCACACCGACGGCGCGTCAAAGGTGCCTGCTGTTCCTCAGTTTTCATAATTCTCTCATCGCCCCCGTCTGCTTTAAATATATGTGCTGCAATGTCTCCTGGAACTTGAACAACGTCGTGTGTAGTGCATGGAACAAGCTGGCGCTGAAATGTATGCAACGCTCAGGACATGTTCTTTTAAGGTCTCTGAATCCCGAAAGCACGATCTCGGTTGAGTAGGTGTGGTCCGTGCTCCTGAGCTTTCATCCCCGACGTCTCGCGGTAAGCGTTCTCCCTTCGTGTCGTGTGAAGATACTGGCGAGGCGTGATGTCTGGCTTCAGATAGAGGCGGCCAGGCACTTTACGCCGCAGAGTTGCGCGGTGTTGAGTGCTGGAACGCTTTCTTCGAGCACGTTGGGTGACCGAGTGCGCGGTAGCTCCGAGCTCGAATAGTTGTGGGTGCGTGTTTGTTGTTAAAAGACGTAACGTGCTTGCCGTGTGCAATAACAAGCAGGAAGTCGTTTTAACTTCTCGGCACTTGCATATGGCGTGATTTAAAGACACCGCTGGTGGTATCATTAAGCTAGAGCTATAGACTCCTTAAGCCCGATTGCGCAGCCCATACAGGGCGAAACGTTGTTACAGAAGCAGTTTTCTGGCGCAACATAAAGGCAAGGTAATTTTCCGCAGAACAAGTGGAGAAAAAAAAAATAGTTTCGCCTATAGTGCTGTAAAGAAGTACATACAAACCTGTACGCCATACATTGTCCGCATGCGTCAATTATTGGTACAACAACAACAACAACAACAACAACAACAACAACAACAACAACAACAACCACAACAACAACAATAATAATAATAATAATAATAATAATAATAATAATAATAATAGCTTAGGTTCGAGGTGCCATAACCACGATACGATTGTAATTTGTAAGGCGCGAGTAGGGTACTCCGGCCGGAATAATCTCTATACTGCTTGTGGTTATTTTAAAGTCGACCTAAACCTATAAGTAGACGTTTGTTGTGTTCTGGCATTTAGCCCCTCAGCGAAGGTTACAGTTCTGTCATATTACTGGAACCTTGGTTACTTTTTCGGTAACGTATTGCAAGGCGAGCATGCACCCGATACGTGCTACATATATTCAGAGGTTTCCTTGGTTGGTGAATCTCATGAATCCGCGCCGCTGCAAGACGAGCGCCCCCCATCCATGGACCGTCGTCTGCGGTTGCCATGGCGACCTAGCCTGAACCGTCTGGCAACCCGAGCAAGATGGATGAGATCGCGTCGCGCGCTCACATACCTAACCTCCCTTTCCTCTCTCTCTCTCTCTCTCACTCGCTCTCTCGTTCCATCAGATCCAGAGATCCCTTCTTGCCTGCCTGCCCGTTGACCGAAACCTCGCTATCTTTCGCGAGGACTTTGCTTCCTATTTTGGCGCGCGCGATTATTCAGCGCGAGCTGTTATCTTTTATGCTTGCGGCCCGTTGCAGCGCGTGGTTTTGCTGTTGTCTTATTGTAGAGATACGGACGTATCGAATTTTCTTTTGCCGAGGAGATATAGTTTGTGCGTGCCCTTCCGTCTTGGTTTTTATCTGCTCGCCGGCGATACTCCGGAGCGCGATGGTTTATCACGCAGCGATAATGGATAAGGATTCCGTTGTTGCAGTAATTACGGGAGTGCTCTGTTTGGGGGTCCCACGTTCCTGGTTGCTCGGATGTTCTCTCGCTATTGCTATGGCTTTGTGTGTTCCGGGCAAAAGGGGTGATAATGAGGGAGAGAATAACGCGTAATACGAATTAAGGAAAGATAAATAATCATGTCGTGTTTCTGGGGCGTTATGCCCCAGAAATCAATCATCAGTCAAGAAAAGATAGTTGAAAGGAAAAAAAAATGGTTTTACGGAAGAATCCCCCTGCGATCAGTACATTGAGCGTCCACGATACTGTATCAATGCTGCGTAGTTGTGCTTGCTATTGGGGCCAATAACAATAACAAAGCTCGCAAAAATAAAACTACAAAATATGGACAGGTCGGACATACAGGCATTCTCATAACGTGATATTTTGAATACAGTTCTGTTTGTATGTTTTCTTTCTTCGGTGCAATGATCTCCGCGGCGTTGTAATGTTTGATAATAATCGACGTGCTTCACTGATAGTGAAATCATTGCAAGGTGTGTTTGGGGCGTTTGCGGAGCACACACACACGTAAACCAACATACATACATACATACATACATACATACATACATACATACATACATACATACATACATACATACATACATACATACATACATACATACATACATACATACATACATACATACATACATACATACATACATACATACATACATACATACATACATACATACATACATACATACATACATACATACATACATACACCGAAAAAATTCCTGGCTACTGGCTTGATTTCCCAGCGAGCAATTGAATTAATGAATGGATAGGTGCTGAAAGTGTGCCCTTCGAGTCGGGATTGCACAGTGCTCTTTATTGACGAGTTTGAGAGATGGGGAACGCCATGATGCAGATGCTACAAACAATGTTACAAACGTGTTACAAAAATGTTAGAAGAGCACAGTTGCCGGAGATGTATAGTCTAGGCGTGCATGAGAACCTATGTACAACGATATGTAAGCCGAGGGTCCCATCGGAGCTCGCGTAAGTGAGCCGCAGTACTATAATAATAATAATAATAATAATAATAATAATAATAATAATAATAATAATAATAATAATAATAATGAAAACATCCGCAGTTGTAATTGGTTTGATTTTTTTTATTTGATTTGTGGGGTTTAACATCCCAAAACCAGCTCTGATTATGAGAGACGCCGTAGTGGAGGTCTCCGGAAATTTCGACCACCTGGGGTTCTTTAACGTGCACTGACATCGCACAGCACACGGGCCTCGACATTTCGCCTCCATCGAAATGCAGCCACCGTGGGTGGGATTCGATCCCGCGACCTACGGATCAGCAGCCGAGTACACCATAGCCACTAGACCACCGTGTCGGGGCACCCCGCAGTTATGCGATCATACAACTATCCTTCTGCACACACGACGACACCCTATAGACTTCAATCTCGTATTCGTGGAGAGCTTCCCCATGTCTATATAGCACTCGAGGGGGCGTTGCAGGGGTTGTCATAGCGACTGTATAGATGTGGAAGGCATAAAACTGGATTTTATACGCGTGTTAGAAGAAGGAAACAAGACAAAAGGAAAAGCCAATGATATTCAAACGACGCGGCCGACCGACTGCGCGGTCAATTCGCAGCCCGTGCATGTGCTCACGCACAGTCATATAATGCATGTCCTTCTCACTCTCTTACGTATGCAGATTTGGGAACGATTGTTTTTGCCACCGCTAGCGAGGATAGATAGATCTGCGTGACTGCATGGAGTATTCTTGGCGTAGCCGTGTATAATGTACGACTCCGGTCCGCGTGCGTTGTTTTGTACATTCTTGTTTTTAATGTCGTATCGTCGTTCTTTTTTTTTCCGCTTATGCTGTCATTTGTAACCCCTATACATATATCTCTTTGTTTGTTTGTTTTTGTCCTACTTCTGCTTTTCTCTCTTGAAACCCTGATTACTTGTGTTATCGATTGTGGTTGTGTTTATACTACGTTATTCTGGTTTCCGATGTTGCGTGTGTGAATATGTGTGAAAGAGGGGGAACGAGGTTTAAGAAACATAAAGATCTTCGAGAATCATTCATGTGCTTTACGCTGTGTAACGGCTAACAGTTCCTTACAGTTGACACTATTACAAAAAAAAAGTTTAAAATAAAAGATTAAATGCATGGTGTTTCTGCAGCAATGCCTGTTCTGCGTGTTATCAGAGTTCCTATTGATGACGGCAAAGGCTTGAGGGCTGCAAGTGAAAAGAAAAAAAAATTAAAACGAATATCCTGAGTACATATAGACAATTTCATAGAATGTTAAAATGAAGATGTGCTGATAGGTACTGCTTTTGAAAACGTTCTTTCAAGATGTAATATTACGCTGGTTAAATTGGCGATTGTTTATTTTCACTTCTTCGAGGGCGGCGAGGGGGGGGGGGGGGGTTGCGTAGCTAATTCTATAATTGGCCGAAAGGTCCCTTTCCTTCTATACGCGTTATTGCTGCTGTCCTTTTAACCACTGTTTTTGTTTATTTGCTTCTGCTGCATATGTCATCACAATTGACCGTTGTTTTTCTTTTTATCTGCAGGTAAATCGGTGGACTCCTTCAGCCTGGGACTCTCTCCACACGGTAAGCACTTGCGCTTTGTTTTTATCTTTTTTTTTCTTTTCTGGCTTAGATTCCGTTCGATAAGTTCGTGTATATGGATATATTGTGGTTCAGTCGAAAGACATGGTATCGATGTAGTTCACCTTAATACTGAGAAAAAATAAAGGTCGATAACGATTACAAATTTACAGTGTCTGAAGGGAACAGTTATGTAGCGCAAAAAAATGAACTATTGTGTATGATTTTTATCGCTTATCTAATCGTAATTACCGATAGCGACCTTAATGGTTATCTCCCAGTGCGGACGTTTACAAATGAAATTAAATATGGTAGCGTATGCTACGTAACGTCGGGTACATTATAAAAAACATAATACGCGCTTTATATGGTTATACACCTAGTTAGCGATTCATTTGCTCACCATTAACTAACAGACGCCCGCTCTGCAGAACTAGTGCGGGCTGCACTATAGTTCTGCACTCTAATTATATCAACGGCTCCTATTTAGTACAGCAAAAGATAACTTCACGATTTTGAATTGTTCGCTGCATAAACGCGACAGCCAATACCGATACGCGGTTTCTGCAGTTTCACGAAATGCCGGCTTGCCAAGTGACGAAGGACAGTAGCAGTCGCACACATTCGTAAAATTCGACTATGTTATACAAAGGTAGTATACGATCACCTATGTCAGTGTAACCGGTATTTCGAGAACATGTTCTCACCTGCATTGTACTTATATGCTCCTATGTTTATCCAGAATTTTGATGCTAAACGGCGTATGGGGTGGGTTCTGAATCATGGGCTAGCTGGGAAGTTCTTTCTTTTTTTTCCTGGAAATGGGGGGGGGGGGGGGTCCGGCTGGGCGGGTGTTAAGGGCGTGATGTGTGACCAAGCTAGTTACAGGGTTAATTGGTATGTAAATCCCTGGCTGTCTTCGGTATACAACAGCGGCGATGATTTTGAAGCATTGATGATAGTGAGTGTGTCACGTTTCAGGGCAGCACCGATCCGCTTAGTGAAACCTCCAGAATACATTTACTTGTACTGTATGTATATCAAGCATGGCGGGGTGGTCTATATACCTGTAGTTACGAAATCTGTTACAAAGGTCCAAGCAAAGCTTAGTGAACACTATACGGGCAGCCTATTGCCCTTGCGAAGAAAAATAAAACGAAAGAGAACGCAGCCTATAGAGTGTGTGAACTGTTCTAATTGCGACCGATCTGTATTCCTTGGCTACGTTACATATAGGGACTCGTTGCGATCGCAATACTTAAAAGCTCAATTTTATTCTTTTTCTTTCTTTCATTTCGCTTCGTTCATCTTGTACCCTTCGGGACGTGCCTCACTTTATAATTCGCATTGGTGTCATTCGCTTCGGTTGCGGAATTTCGCGCGCTTGTAAAATGAGGCGTCGCAATCCTTTCGAACACCGAAAGAAAAGTGAAAACACTGAGCAAAAAAGAAATCCGGTGCGCGACGCTTCTGCAAATTGAAAAACATGTATAGCACACATCCATTTTCTGTCCTTGCTCTTTTGTTCTGTGCACTTGCGAAGAACTGAGACCGACAAAAAGAAGGAGAAAAAGAAAAAAAAAACCTACGACCAACAGTGCTTAATCGGGGTAAAAAAAATATGGGTACATAGGCCTGAGGGACTTCGTTTCTTTTCTTTCTTTAATACGTTTTCCCGCTTGCTTCGTTTGTAACCACTTGCTTTTTTTTTATTACCTTTCTGTGTCTTTTTTTGTCACCGATAGTGCCTCTTCGATGCGCATGGGGGGGAAAACGCTGCGTCTACTTCGCCCGCGTCCCGCCACGCGCCGCTAAGCTCGCCGTGTCCATGGCCACGCCCACTGCACATGCGCGCGCGCATCGGGCTCCGCCTCCCGCGCGGTTTTCCTCCTCTCCTCCCCTTTCTCGTATAACCTCCTCTCCTGCGGGGCTGCCTCCTCTCCCGATGTATCGTGGTCGGCTGTTCGCTCGCTCGCTTCAGTCGGCGCTCTCGGAGTTAGTTGAGCTCTCCTTTCTTCTCCTTTTCTTTTCTTTTCTTTGTTTTTTCGCCTTTCGAAAGCGATGGCGGTGACTTTTTCGGCAACGGCCGTTTTCACATCGAGCACGTCCGACGAGGAGTTGCTTCATTGGCACACTGCGTTGTTCGCGCTGCTTCTTTAACGGCTCTTTAAAAGGGGGGAGAAATTGCTCGCGAAAGACGCGTGAGAGAGTTTCTGGCTCCAACTCTGAGCCACACCGAGCGTGCAAAATTGATACCATTGTTATGGTTTTTCTGGTTTAGTGAGTAACGTTAAGAGCCTGCATTTATATTTTCTTCCACAGTGTATGCAGTGTTTTGAAGCTTCATCGTGGCGTATTTAGCGGCAGTCTAGTGCGATTCCTTCACAAAACAGTGTATTACGACAACGTCGGATTGCTATGCGGAGGTTTTATCACCGTGCGTACGTGGTCACCCGCGGACTTCAAACTGCTCTTGAAAGGAAATCTATACAGGAATGGCCTTTAGAGATGTCACATGTACCACAGGTTACGTGCAGATCGTGTTCTTATAAATGAACGCACATGCGACATCTCAGACATCTCATGTACGAAGCTTCAGTTAAATTTTCAAGCTTGCGAATCTGTGATAAGCTCCTTGCTTCCATGAACTTGGTAATAGCGTTTTAATGGTCTAGCGGTGTCCCCGAGTCAATTTTGTGTTACTATCGGTAGCGCTTGCGAACCGCTCTGTAACGTATACTACATTGTTGGAGTGATAATTTTTGTGATCTTGTGGGTTCTAGCCTATAGCAGACTTAATGCCGATATTGGATCGTTCATTATGTCAAAACATTCTGCCAACAGGACTAAGTTCCTCCTCGTCACCCCCTCCCCCGCCTCCTCCTCCCCAGTTTTTTTTTTCTTTTTTGAGTGTAAGCCCTTGCTTAGCACGAACACGCGCAACTTTGGCTGTTACTCCTATAGCTGAGAAGAAAAAAATATAATAAAGGTGAGGAAATAACCAGTCGTTTTCTCGTCCTACGCCAACACAAATGCTAATTCCACGTCATTAAGGTACAAGACGTATCGGCAGCCCGTGCTTTGATTTCTCTATCCTTCTGTCAATTTATGACCGCTGTCTGCATTTACGACTTCGATCTGTCGCGTCGTAACGCCATGCCTAATGGACGAAATTCGCCGAGGACGATACACGAGATAAGAAGGCCGATTATACAAGTTCGTGCGTCGAGATATGCGATCTTGCGCCGTGTATTCTGATGACCCCGTCCGCTGTATATAACGCGCTTATGCATGCAGACTTCACGATTCTCTGAAAGGAATCTTTAGAGGGGATATATATCCGGTTTGCTTTTTCAAGCCTCTGGATAATCTCCTTTGTGTTATAATCCGTCAGTCAACAGATCAGCGGCCGCCTTCCCTTCAACGCGCTATACTTTCCTTTTTATGAGCGAAATCGCACGCTCGATGACGCACGCAGCGAAGAAAAAACAGTAAAGAAAACCAAATGGAAACAAAAGAAATTAAAACAAAGACTTTCACTGTTCAGCCTGTGGTGTGTACATCCTCCTTTCCACATTTGAGAGGGACTGAGGAGACATGACAGAGAGAGCAAAGCGAAAGTGCACACACACACACACACACACACACACACACTTATTTATTTTTATTTAAAAGGTCGTTACAGGCCTCGTTAGAGGCATTGGGTAAGGGGGACATAACAAAAGAAAACGTCACGCATAAATATTATACAATATTATACAGGGTGAAGTGGCTAAGAGCATATACATGACTTAAGGGGGGACACTGCGCTTTGGAAATATTTTTTTATTATTTGGAGTATTTAACTGAAATTTTCAGAGTTAATTCAGCTTTAACTGCCCTTTTCAATAATGTAATCATTTTTGTTCTGTGAGGAATAGTTTTTACAGTACATTGAAAATTAATTTACTTTATTGAGGCCTAATTAGCTAATTAACCACAGTCCTCACAATAAAAAGCAGCCCAGAGAATCTAGTGACGATATTAACAGTGTGTCAAGAAGCATAAGTCATCATTTTAGGCCATTTCCAAGCAAAGTTACAGACTGTTGAACATGACACAATGAATGTCCTCGTTGATACTTGAAACAAAAGCTTCATTGCGAAAAATTCCATAGCACAGTATCATCATCAAAATTTACTTTACGACAAGCCACTTCTATTCATCTTCCAGTAAAAAAAAAAAAGTCACAATGATAACCCTTGTAGAACAAAAGATATTGCTCCTCCAACACAGGGAGGTCATGAATATTTTCATTTTGAGAAATTGAGGAAAAACGTTCAAATTCTTGCCCTATATTTATGGGCCTGATGTGTGGTGTAGGTTCTTTAAAGCAAGGTAATTATTAAAATTGGGCTATGAAAATTTGTGAGTAGGTGCAGAATGACTCTAGGAACATGAATATTTCATCAGCAAAAACTCGATTTTTTGTCCAATTTTTAGTCCGGAAGTGCCACGTCCCCCCTTAATGAACATATTTGAGTATTAAGCATCAATAATTGTGTATGCACAGCGAACAAAAGAAGAGTTCAATGCAATAAACAAAAATACAGGCTGAAAGAACATCAAGAAATACATTTTGAACACGTGTAGGCAGTTGAAATTAAAATGTACAAGTATACGAGCATGAGTAAAACGAAATAACGAAAGAATGGTAGCTAACAAAACACACATATTGACGAGGGGAAAAAAAAAAAAAAAAACGTGATATGCATCTGCCGAGGTTACTCAGTGAAATTGAAATGATGAGTTGATGAAATTTATCAGGATTTTTTTTTCAGATACTATAAAATCGGATGCTATTATATATATATATATATATATATATATATATATATATATATATATATATAAGCGAGAAAAGGTAGGGAGAAGGATGGGGGGTCATCTGAATCCGTTAGCGCGCAATCTAGGTTCGTTAGAATGGCTAGCCACTCCACCTCGGCTTGCCAAGATCCTCGGACTTTCCTGCACTCCCAACGGACGCAACCAAAGCGAGCCGACCAATACTGCATCGCTTGCATATCAAGTGACCAGGGCCTATTTCTCCCTTAAATTCTTTCTTTTATAACCATAACCATGCAGGCTTCAAGACTGTCACGTGGTGCCATGGCCCCTTCATATTCTCTTTCCCCTTATCTCTCTATACAGAGAGATAGCGGCCACGGAGCCCGGAAGTGTCGCCATCTTTCTCTCGTTTTGTGCTCTTGCACGAAACGCGTCCATCTCTGAACGTCCGCTCCAGCGCTTCTGTAGGATTCCATTCATCATGCCTTTTATCGGCGCGATCCGACGTTCCCGATCTGGCGGGCGCTTTTCTTTTTCCCGCGCTCTTGTCGTAGCCGCAGCCGGCCAGCCGGTTAGCGAGCCAGCAGAAGCCGGTGCGAGTTTTTCCTGCCTTCGAGCATCTTGTTCAGTGTACGTTTCTTTCTTTTTCTCTCGTTTCTAAACTCCGGCTAACTTATCGCCCGATCGCTGTCTCCCCTATCTTCTTTTCTTTCAAGATCGTTGTCATCCTCTTATGTCTTATCTCTGTCTCGGCTATGCCTCCTTTTTGTCTTTTTGACGCGGTATATGCAGGTGGACACAGTCTCCTTATCGCAACTCTCGCATTGTGACCCTGCACTAACAAGCGGACGAGTTCTCCAAATGTGCATTGTGTGTATCATTGCACCTTGTTATAGGTCGTCACAGGGACGTCTTCTATACCGCTTCTGGGATCTATGTGTGCGTGTGTTTGTGTGCTTCTAGCCGAGGTGCTTTATTTATGTCGTGACATATGATGTCGGGACATATGAATGCCAACGTATATCGTTGCGTTTTTGTGCAGATTTAATCGATGTGATTATAGTTAAAACGCGCAATTATGGTAAAAGTCTCATGGTGTGTGCGCAGGGAATGTACTGCCGGTTCATTCTTTCTTTAATCATCCTCGTCCTTTACCGCCATTTATACACCGATCAGCTACAATGGCGCGGAAGACGATCGTTGTCAAGAAAGTATGCGCTGTTGACGTGTGACGACCTGTCTAATTGATCTCTGACCATGCCAAGCCTAATTAGTGTGGATTCTCTGGCGTTTCCTCGCGACTCACCGGCACTGTTTTCCGACTATGTTAAAAAAAAAAAAACATGTCGTCGAGCCCCTATAAGAAATTTGAACGAATGCAAGAATGAAAGCAGGCAAGTTGAGTGCAGGCTTCTTTTACACGAAGTCGCCGATTGGAGGAAATAACCTTCTGAAGTTGAAAAGCAGTAACCACCTCTGTGGCAAAAGATCGAGCCAACGTCGGGGGCTAGCTTGCACACTGCCCAAAGAAACAAATTACAACCGCAACGACAAAAACAAAACAAAAAGACCTTCTCGAGATCACGCACGCACGCACGATCTCCAGACACGACCGGAGCGCCCCCCATCTTCGAGAAAGGCATCCCGCAGCGTGTTGTTCGTCACGAAGAAGACAAGTTTTTTCCCCCTCTCCATCGTTCTCTCATCTACGCTAAATATTTCGACGAATCGCTCGCTAGAACGAACTACCCACGAGATAGATAAACGCAACACACAAGAAAAAAGAAATGCACGATATATATGGTTGAAGGGACCAGCAGTTCTTCGAACCGCGTCCGTACGTACAGCCAACCCGATTTCGCTTGAGTGTGCATCGGAGGCCGACGGATAGGCGGTCTCTCTCTTCCTCCCTCTCTCTCCCTCTTTTCTGCAGAGCTTCGTTGTTTTCTTCGGCAGAGTTCTCTTTCTTTAGAGTTCAGGCAAAGGTCATGCGTGAAGACGAAGAAACTCCGTGACTCTTCGCACGGTGCTAACGCCGCCTTGCGTGTTGTTCTTGTTGTCCTCTTTTCCTTCTATAGTCTATTTCTATTCTAGTCTATGCTGTTCTGTTCTATTCTTTTTATTCTATGCCCGACTTTGGTAACGAGTCTCATCGGGCAGCTTGGTTCATCACTTCGGGAGGGAATTCAAGTTAAGGAAAACCGTAACGCGAAAGAAACGACGTGGAGAATTGATCACGAGAACACTGTCTTTTGTTATTGTATTGCATATTGCTTATCATTTTACCTTACTCCACTTGTCATGCGCATGCGCAATTGGCTGAGAAGCTCGAAAATGCTCTGAAAGGGAGAGAGAAGAAAATCTAGAAGGCAGTTCCACAGTGTGAATTCTGCTCGCAAAGCGGTAGCTCTGGTTCTCGTGTGTTTCCGTTGAGATTATCTATGATTTTGCGTGAGTGTTCGTCAACACCGCGACACAGTCAGAACTTTGTTTCTTTGCCTTCGCATTGCAATATGAGGTAGCAGTGGGCTCAGGGAAAGCGTGGATGGAAGTCGGTAGTGAGTACGGTCAAAGGCAAGGCAAGGCTTTACCATTTCCTCGTTTCTTTCTTTCTTTCTTTCTTTCTTTCTTTCTTTCTTTCTTTCTTTCTTTCTTTCTTTCTTTCTTTCTTTCTTTCTTTCTTTCTTTCTTTCTTTCTTTCTTTCTTTCTTTCTTTCTTTCTTTCTCATACAGCGCGACGAACACAGCGAAGGCCAACCCCTGAATAGCTCCGCTGTCAGAAACAACCTCGCGTTCTGCAAGCCGTATGTGTGTAGTGTGTTTAATCTGTTCCATTTATGTGCGCGGTTTATATAACTGGACTCCAATAACCATTTGGCAGTAGCATCTGAAGCCGAAATGCAGCTAAGACAGCAGAAACGTAGCTTGGCTACGTCGTGAAAGAAAAAAAAAAGGGGGGGGGGGGAAGAGAAAGTAGGAGTTCAGAAGGCGATAGCGTCAATAAGCACGGAAACACAAGCACAGAAACTCGTGAAACAATCGCGCGCACGTTCGCAAGCGAACAAAATTTGGCCCAGTGTGCCGCTCCGAAGTCGTTCTCTGCGTTTCTCCGGCCTCTTTTCTTTTTTTCGTTTTCCTTCGATTTTCTCTCCTGCGAGCACACTCGAAAGAAGTCTCTTTGGTTCCGGCGAAAGCGTGGGAGCGTGCTCGAGGAACGCAGGCATGCACGAAGTACACAGGAAAACCGAGAAACCCACCGACCAACCCTGCGGCGACGGTGTATGCACACCGTATACGTTAAACGAAGTCCACGCAATTGAACGAGAAGTAGCCGCGGAGCACACTGGATAATTGCTTCTGCGAGTTAGTGCGCGGCCGGCGGCGTATACGTATGCCGAGACGATGATGCGGGCCGCAGAACACAGGCGCGGGAGAGAGACCAATTTCGGGGGTTCATTTCAACGGAGCGCGCGGGTCAGCTGCTGCCGAGTTTCTTTTGCTGAAGCTTTCTTCTTATTTCCTTCTTTTTTTTTTCATTTGAAGAGCTCTGTGAGGTCAACGTGTGGTGACCGCTTCCAAAAACAGCGCAGAATATACACGGACCAGTGAGTAGAAGGTGATGTGCACACGTCTTCTGAGTCCGTGCTCGACTCGATCGTCTGTTGCCCCGCCACTGTGGTTAGCGGTTGTGGCACTCGGCTGCTGATCCGAGGGTCGCGGGATCGAATCCCGGCCGCGACGGCTGGTGCATTTCTATGGAGGGTGAAATGTCAGGCCCGTCTATAATATATAAAATGTATAATATATAAAAATGTGAAAATATGCTCCTTTAGTAAAGGTTAAAGTGGTTTAACCTTTATAAAGGAGCATATTTTCACATTTTTGTGTACCTATAAAATAAACTAAAGGTTACCGTGCTAAGAGTGTACTGTGCGATGTCAGTGCACGTTAAAGAATCCCAGGTGGCCGAAATTTCCGGACACCTCCACTATACGGCGTTTCTCATGATCGAAGCTGGTTTTCGGACGTTAAACACCACAAATCAATCAATCGAATAGATCAATCGATCGTGTGTTCACAAGTCATCTGTTGCCGTGCTGTCTTGTTACTGTATAAGTCGCCTGTTCTCGTGTTGTCAGTAATATTCAATGTTTAGGTAACGTCACTGTATGCGCTTACACGTTGCTGGCTGCCCGCTTTCCGACATAACACACTGTGCGCACTCCATTTACGGAAAAAGTATGCTTTGCAACGCGTTTAGTAATATTGAGAATGAACGGCGTACAGCTTTCGTAATGGCTGCCGTTATTCGCTCGCTTAGTGCACACCTGCACCAGATAATATTGCCTTAATTATTGGCGTGTATTAATTACTGCCGCGCCAAGGTCTGCTGACTATGTACTCGGGCTCTTATCCCAATGTCGTGATGTCGAGTCCCGGCCGCGGAGGCTACGTTTTGATGGAGGCGGCATATTTCCGTCGAAGATGCTTACATTTAGAGGTCATACTTGCCGATGCTGATCTAATCGTATAAATCACATAACCGTGATTTATATATTTTATAACATGATATATAATGGCGTGATCATGTAAAGCTTTATACGATTAATGGGAGCATGCGTTGTATACGAACGGAGCGGTTAGTATTCTATTGTGTAGTGCACAGCATTTGAGTATTTGTTCCTTCCTCTTCCATATCCGCTTCGACGTTGTTCACCTTTATCATCTGGCAAGGTTGAAGGCAGTTATAGCGCAGTATCGGTCAATACCGAGCTGCCGCTCGGAATTGACCGATAGCATAGAAGCATAGCGATGGTATAGCGATAGCGATAGCATAGAAGTCAATAGATTTAACTGATATAGGACACAACGTCATCGATACACACTTTCGGTCGATTCTCGTATCAATTCACGATTGTTTGCTCGCTGTCTGGCGTGTGTTCTATTGATTGCCGCGATTAGGCGTTCCGTTTTTCTTCCAACAGCGACAGCTCTCGGTGCTCCTGGATAAACGCACCCAGAAAGAACGAGTGTATGTACGCGCACACCACATTTGCATACCCACCACCGAAAGCAAGACCCAATGCTGTTCCAGCCACGGAGAGAACCTCTCTAATTTGATGCGGCCAACTGGGCTTCAGCTCCTCCGGTCGATATGTGCTCGCTTGTATATGGTACCCTATAGCTTGCTGCAGGAGCGAATAGAAATGAGTATTTGCGGACGACGAGTAATGTTATTCTGGGAAAGCGATGTCGGTGTGTTTCGAATGTCGTTTTTTTTTCTTGTCTTTCCTCTTTTCTCTTTTTGTTTTTGTCTTTGCTTTCGATCACGGCGCCACCGCGCGCAGAAATATACAGTACGATGTACGGCATACCCATCGTATAGGGCCCTGCTATCGTGAGCGAAGCGGCGCGCTCCCTGAGAACGGCATTATACAGATCGGTTCCAATCCGGGCAAACGTTATCGAGACCCGCATATGCAAATGAGATCGCGCCGGTGCTGCATCGTTCATATATATATATATATATATATATATATATATATATATATATATATATATATATATATATATATATAAACAAGGAGGGTAATAGAACCTCGCATATAACTCGCCGTGTTTAGTCATGTCGTTGCTCCTGCTTGTTTGGCTTTTTGTTCGACTGCCGTGTTGTAGAAGAAGCTATATATGTGATCGTTTTTCCTTGGGCTACCTCGGCCGACTGGGTGGTATGCAGCAGCAAGAACAAACGTTCATCGTCTGTCTGGCGTCACTGTACATGTAGAGCGCGGGGCGCTCATGACTGCGATGATGTCCAAGACGTAGTGTTTTTTTGCTGTGCTCAGTTACATATACGTTTACCATGTCAAATTTCTGATCCGAGGGTGACAAAATCTGACGCGCATTCCTTAACGGAAAGTCGGTAGACCTTTATCTCTACTTTTTTTGTAGTTTGTGCAACAATGCGCTGTTTTTTTTACCAGAAGCAAAGGCTATAGCAAGTCCTCCTGTATCAATTCCAAAGTATAGGAGAGGAGTTGACACCGTTCAACTATAGTCATTTCCGTCTTGTTCCCGCACATTTATGCGCCCCTCAACACGTGTAGGGACGGATGTTCATCAAGTGTTGTTATGCAGTTTCCACAGGGTGCATTGAGACTTCGTGTATTATGCAGTTTCTGGAGATGGTTCTTTGACGTGTGTATGAGCTTAGTCCCTGCCCCGTGGTGATTACGTAGTGGCTGTGGCACTCGGCTGGTGATCCGTAGGTCGCGGGATCGAATCCCGGCCCCGGTAGCTGTTTCGATGGAGGAGAAATGTTGAGGCCTGTGTACTGTTCAATGTCAGTGCACGTTGAACAACTCCATGGTGGTCGAAATTCACGGAGCCTTCCACTACGGCGTCTTCTCATAATCATATCGTGGTTTTGGGACCCCAGAATCCCCAGAATCCAATAAGCTTAGTGCCCATTTTTTCTTTCTTTCTGCGTCGCCGTCCCCGTGGAAATGCGTTCACGACGGCTGAATATCGAACTGCAGCGTCCTAGAGATTATATAGCGACACAAACACCTCAGTTGTGTACCTATATGTTATCACGCCGGGTGGCGGGGATAGGAGCGGTGACCGAAGGCCTCGCATCGTATCACACGCGGCTCATCTATTCTACAATATCGATCACATCGAATCTCACGCGACGTGTATACGAAGGTCGCACAAGATGTCAGATTATTTGTTAACATCCCTCAAGAAAGAAACCAACAAGGAAACCGACTGTCGACCGCCAAGCCCGGCAGTATACTGGTTCGTCGCGTTTGATTTTAAAGAGTGATAGTGGAGCGTTCGGAGAGAGCTAGGCGATGCTTCCCTGCCGTAGTGTGGACTGTATTCTTCTTTTTAAAATTTTCTATGTTTGTAAGGAATTGAATTTTCGGAAGCTTCCAATGAACGACGCAACTGTTATTGTTGAAGCTCTCCAAGAGGCAGAACTGTCTCGTTGTTAATTGGGAACGCGAAGTTGCGCTCATTTCAATCGTGTATGCATGGCCATTGTGTCATGTCGCCACCCGACTGAAGAGAATCATGCTATGCGAGCCGCGCTTAAGATATATGCAAAGCCTGCGTCACTGCTGTTTGCTGTATACTCCCTCGTAATAGATTTAACGTTAGTGAAATTTCTTTACCCTGTGTGGTAGACGCCAAGAGCGGAATTTTCGCTGTATGAAACTGTATGTGGTCCAGCTACGCGCAGAGAAAATGTTTCAACTGGGCGAACAAAGCGAGGTGTAATAAACGTAGACACACACACAAGAGGATTTTAGTTTGCCCGTATAAACTTCTTTTACGTTTTCCGGTTACCGGAAAAGCGTACGTGACCAGCAAGGCTGGTGGCGACATCTGGTGGTACAAAGTGTAACCAGACACAGTATGCTAATATAGCAGCAGTTTGCCGGTTTTGGTTGACTGCTTGTGTAAAACACTACAGGGTTGTCATCATTAACTCACACTCTTTCAATATCTTTTTTTTCCTCGACAAGAACACGGGCGCGCCTGGAGGAACGAAAAAAAAAAAGCATTCAAATGTATTGTTGTTAGGGTATAGGACCACAATATGTCGCCACCAGTTCAAGTTCTGCCGTAAACTGCTCCGGTAAACCGGTATCCGTAACCGTAAAGAAGTCTACTTACAAACGAAAATCATCTACAAAGCACAGTCTGCGCTTTGTGCGTTTGAGACCCTTGCTCTGCATAGCATCGATCTCTATACCTCTTCTTGTTTCCTTTTCAAACGGTAGAACGGGCCAAACATGGATGCCGGCGGTACTGGCAATTTTGGATTGGTGAGGTGACAGGCCGAACTGTTAAAACTCGGAGAGAAAGAGAGCGAGAGAACGAGAAAATGTGAATGATGAGTGAGTGGGATGGAAATGGAGATAAATGAAGAAGTGCGCCAAAGATAACTGTCGGTTATTACCGGCTCACCCCCCGCGGCATATAATAACCGTCATCAGCGGGAAGCCGGGGCTGTGTAGGCTTTCTCCCGAGCCGTTCGCTATTATACCTCCTCTTTGTCTCTCTTGTCTTTGTTAAGTTTCTTTCCGAGTGCCGTTTACTGTAATACCAGACACTCAGCGAGCACCATGTGGTATACGGTTTAAGCGAAGGCGTTATAGGGCGCACTTCAACCATGTTTGTTTTTGTCTTGCTTTTTTTTTTTTTTTGCTTCGCGGACCTCTTAAAACAAAACGGATGTCGGAAATGGTGAATCGAGACACATGGATTGAGAGAAACAGAGAGAGCGGGCCAACGAAGTCAACGAAAAAAAAAATATAATTGAAGGAAATAAAAACAACGTCAAACACACGTTTCTTACGTACCAAAAAGCTTGGGCAAGTTCGCGTGGCATGCTTAAGCACAACGGTGTAAACAAATCAATCAACGTACATCGTTTAAGCGAAAAGGGGTAGCCGTCACCAAAAATGGTGACAACAACTCCTTAATTTCTTTTTACATCAACAAATGAAAAAGTATCATGTGCAAGAGCAAGTTCGTGCCATCCATGAACAGATCGCTAAAAACGATGTGCGTCGTTGGAGCCAACGTTTCGACAGGTGGACTTGTCTTCGTCAGGACAAGTCCACCTGTCCGTCATGACGAAGACAAGTCCAGCGACATTACGTGTTCTACATCGTCTTTAGCGATCTGTTCATTGATTCAAGCCTCCATATTCCCCTGAGCTTCTCTTCTACAGTTTGAATTTCGGGCCATCCAGCACGCCAAGGATGCCGCCGGAAGGCAGGGTCTGCTACCCCCCGCCCCTTTTATTATTATTATTATTATTATTATTATTATTATTATTATTATTATTATTATTATTATTATTATTATTTGCAGCCTAGGCCCTAGGCCACGAGCTAGCGTGTTCTTCTCAATAAAGTGGTTCAACTCAAGATGGAGGATCAAAACAAGGAGACGGAGCGAGCGCTATATTACAAAAGAAGTTTATTATCGGTATAATGAAGATTAGAT
The DNA here is from genome assembly GCA_013339685.2 of Hyalomma asiaticum. Lineage (NCBI taxonomy): Eukaryota > Metazoa > Arthropoda > Arachnida > Ixodida > Ixodidae > Hyalomma > Hyalomma asiaticum. The sequence goes on from CM023487.1 coordinate 19,435,088, forward strand.
TTCACTTTGGTTTTAGGAGAATTAAGGTATAACTTCAGTCGTCGAACCTTTTCCCGCATCGTTGTAGGAGGTATGTAGACTATCCAGTATTGTTATGCGTTTGAGTGACACCGTTTTGGACAGCTAAAAGGTTGCCCTTTCGTATCAGTATAAAAACTAAACTATTACAATGCTGCGTATAAACTATGAACACCAGACTCATACGTGTAAAAAAAAAAACGGCTATATGTGCAGTTTTGCTTTCGGCGCGGTTTCATGATGTTGTGAATTCCACGTCATTAAGCGTATAGAACAGAGATGCCAGTCGTATGAAAGACCAAGATGTCGGTGTTCGCGAATAGAAAGTGAAATCATCGATACTTGTTTAAAAATATTGAGTTTCAGTACGCGCGAAAGCCAAATAAAAAGAAAGAGAAAGCAAGTAAATAAAATCTAGATTAAAAGTGTTTTAGGTTTTGCGAAAGGGGAGACACCCTCCTGGCTGGGTTGTCATGGACGTCGGAATCTTTTTTTTTTCCCGAACATCTAATTAAAAAAAAGAATGACAATAAGTAAGGAGACAAGCAAAGTAAAAAAAGTACTCCTTTTTCACGCACACGTCATTTCAGGCTCGGAGTACGGAAGCGACCCTCAGCTGTCATTTGCAGTGCCGCGTGGTTCGATTGTGCACCGTGTGGGTTCCTGTTGGCCAGGTTTGTGTTTATTGCCTCATTTTTTCTTGCGGGGGAAATGGGGGGGGGGGGGGGGGAGGAGGTGGTTGTACCGTCATTGATATGAATCCGTCAACTTTTCTTCTCTTTTGCATGCATTTTTGTCGTGAGTTTGGGGAAGGAGTGCGATCGTTTGAAAACCGAGTTTTCCGAGCTGTCAGCGTCAGGCCGCCCCTTCAGCCCTTGAAAATTTCGGTTGGGTGCAAGCGGCTCAAGTGTGCTGCCGTCTCTCTCTCTCTCTCTCTCTCTCTCTCTCTCTCTCTCTCTCTCTCTCTCTCTCTCTCTCTCACACACACACACACACACACGACGCACGCACGCACAGCACAGCACACACACACACACACACACACACACCACCACACACACCACACACACCACAAACAAACAAACAAACAAAGAGGCTGGGTTGGTGCGATTCGGTGCGCAGCTTCGTGTCGACCGCAGCAATATATGATTCGCGTGCTGATAACCATGTCAGACGGCATCCGCGCAGTTCCAATTCGGGTGTTGATCTCCTCACAAGCACAATTGACTGTCGGTCGATTTGCGGCTGTTCAAAATTTCTAGCGCTCCGCTGCACAGTGAAGCGAACATATAGCAAACATCTATATGTTTGCTATGAGCTCTTTGAATGCAATTGGGTTGTATGAAGATTTTGTGCGTAAAAAGTGTACAAATTTTATTTTCACGCTAAAATAAGGGGGGAAATCTCAGCTGATCATGTCGTACTGCACGCGAGATCCTACTACGTGCGTGCGTAGACATCAAAGATACGTTTACGGTTTACTTGCGAAAGCTTCGTTGTATGCAGTTGCATTTCGCAAGGCAAAGTTGGGGGGCGACACAAATCCCCATAACACGTCTATTGCTGATAGAAGAATCGTTGAATAAGTGGTAATGAAACATCTGTGCTTATCGGTCGCTTATGCCCACACCATGAGATGCAAAGGCGCAACGTCCATTGGCCTGTATGAAATCATATAGGGTCGCATGCTAACTGTGCACCAACGCTAAATAATTCTCACACTATAGGCCTGCACGACTTAATACAGTAGTAGCGTTCGGCATTTTGACATGCGGTGATTACGTAATCGGCATAGCTCTACCTGAGTCGACTTCCCGCGAGGCCGCTGCGGTGGAGGAACATCAGCCAATTTCGTGAGCACGCCACTGTCGTTCTTGTCACGTGACTGTTACGTCAGGCCGGTACCCCTCTCCCGCTAGATGATTCTCTTCGACACCGCTGCAGTGCTTCTTTTTTTTTGTTTTCTACACGTACAGTGGAGTTTATAGTTGATACGATCTTCAAGGGTACTGGAAAGTAATTCGTATGAACCGATAATCGTATCAACCGTGTGGATATGCTGCATTGCTCCTACGAGGTGCTGGAAGGGGAAAAAAAAAAGAAAGCGTATTTTTCCGGTGAACGCATTAAACAGGATGGTGTTTATTATTTAGTTATTTACAGTACCTCAAAGGCTCCAATGAAGGGGTTTTACATGAGGGGTGGGCTATTACAAACAATGCAACGAGGTTTCGCTGTAAAATGTCACATTAACGCCATTGCGATGAGACGTCGTGCAGTGACAGTACATCATCGATGGGTCCTCATATGCGGTCCCCCGCCTCCATGATTGCTGCGTCTCGGTATTTTGTATTTCGGCTCCACCGAGTCACTTGTAAAGTACTCGGGCATTAAATAAGCAATGGTGTGTCGCTGCCGTATTTCTTCGTGTCTTTGACGGACGCTTGGCACGTTGAATTGGAGATGCAGAGTAAAGATACCGTGACGTTTATTAGAGTGTTTTGTCAGATCAATGTGCTGCCTTTCCTCTGTACCTCCGCTGACCAAGTGTTGGCACAATCGACCATTCGGCGATAGTCCAAATGCGGCGTCAGCGACTTTAGCTTGTGGATCCTTGTGTACAACTTCTACTTCGAACGACTCAAACTTTTGACTGCTGAAGAAGTAAACATTTCTCGTCTGTGCACTCTCGCCTTACTTAAGCTCTCCAGCCATTACCTAAGCTCTCCAGCAATTACCTTGGTCTAAGCTCTCGAGACATTCCAAATACACTAGGGACCATCACCATCAGCAGCATTCGGGAAACAGCGCCGTTGCGTCCGTTTTCCTGCGTCGAAAGAACCTGGTCCGCTAGCCGTTTCATGTGAAGAAATAGTGTAATAACAAAGCGAAATAGACCAAGGCGACGGGGGAAAGCCGTATACAGCCGACTCGTCCTCCTGTTGACTTTTCGCCATCTGCCATTTCCTGATAGCGAACTGACAAAGAAGGAACGGGTAAAGAAATGACAACAGCGAAAGAACTCAAACTAAGTCCATAGCAGAAAGGTAACAGTTGATACACTAAAAGAAACGTAAGAAAAAAAAAAGAAAAAAAAAGAGCATTCAAGTAAGCAGCTCATGTAAACAGGGAAAAAAAGGAGGCTGCGAGTGCCATGTCGCCCGCACCCGTCCTTGACGATGTTGTGGACACGTACATTATGTCGCACAACGCTGCGCATGCGCAGATAGTCAGCGGGAGCCTGCGAAAGCGTACCATTCTGTTACATAGGAATCAAAATGTGTTTTGCGCGCTAATACTGCGTTTCACCTTTAGAAGAAACAAAAAGGAAACAGCAGCACTATCGTAAAGGCTGAAATTGGCGAAGGACACCAGTAGTATATTGGAGGACGCTTGAATAAAGATATGGTGCTGTGATTAATCAATACAAAACTTAAGGAAGATTGTCTAGCCTTAGAAGAAAACTCCGTTACGGAGACCTTTGAGGAGGAGGCAGGAAAATAGGGAAGAGAGGGAGGTTAGCCAGTCCTGAGACCGGCTGGCTACCCTGTGCAGAGGAAAAATGGTAAGGGGAATAAAAGACAGTTGAAAGGAGACACAATAAAATGTCTTGGAAGTGCGAATAGGCCCCCCTGGACGCACCGATGCTGGTACTAGCTAATGTTAGCTATATCTGTTGATTGATGTTGGATATATATATAATTTAAAATTAAATTTCGTTACGGAGACATTATAGACGATAAGCCATGAGCGAGAGGTCGCTGGTCGCGCACTGCCATCACAAGTTATGTTGCATGTCTTCAGTTTGGCTGTGTTCGCTGCTGACTGTTCGCTGGTGTTTGCTTGACGTTGGATATTGTTGACTGCTGTTAATACGTAATATCGGTTATCGGTAAATTATGTGGGCAGCTAATTTTGCCTCGCATTTTCTGTTTTAAGACATTTATCGCAGTGTTTTTATTACATCATTCTTTGTCCCTGCTAGCTGTCCTACATATTACTATCATTGCGCTTGGGCTGCCTGCTAAACAACTCCGCAATTATTTTCTTTGAGATATTGTGATATCGCTGTATTAAATGGTATATACAGTCATGGGGTAGGTACAGGGTGGTTCAACATCTTCAGAAACTCATCTGTAATAGTAAATAACGAATAAAATGCGATGTGTCAATGCCGGAATGAGTTAGTGCTCAATGCAGCGTCTGAAATGACGTCACAGCTTCCTTGCCGTAATGTAAGCTCAGTACTCATTGTAGTGGCGCCAGAGAAAATAAATATTCATGAGTCATTCCACACTCTGCGGAGGTGGTAGCCCAGCAGAGATGTATAGATGGAATGTGCACATGGCATGTACGACTGAGTTTCTGTCTTTGACTATAATTTCACATTGATTGTAACGTTAACATTCAATCAATCACGCGTAGCTCGTACTTGCATTGAGTTTTCTGTTTCCCGACAGACAGAGTACCTTCTAGCCATAGCCTGTGAAATTTTAAATGTTGTGGGATTTTATTGACATGAATGGAAATTGAAAAAACAAAATTGCTGGAGTTGCCCTTTAACCATCATGGTCGCCAATCCCTGTTGGCGATTTAGCGTTGTCCATACCCTGCTTCTTCGGCCTTCAAGAAGCTCTCACTCTTGCACTTACATAAAAGACGCCCGATCCCGTCCGTATACGAGATTCGCAGCCGCACGGGCCGAGCGTCTGGACGCCACGATCTCTATCCCTAATGTTCCGGCAGAGCCCCAGCACGCTGCCGTTTTGTGCCGCACGGGCCATTTATTAAAGGCGTCCATCTTCTCCCTCGCCATCGCGTTTCAGCTCCCCCTCACTTTTCTCTCCTTCGATGTTTTGTTAGCCCTTTCGCGGCCGTTGCATTCACTGCCAGAACAAATTCGTATATACATTTCTTATCGTCTGTTTATTGGATGGGCTTTCTGTTCCTCTTGCATATGTAGCAGATGGTCCCGTCTGTCCTGGAAGTCTAGAAGTCTTGATCGTTCGTCTGTTCCCTAGACATTGTGTTCCAGTTACGTATAGCAAACAGTTCTCTCCATTCTGGAAGTTTAGAAGTCTGCTGTCGCAGTCTAGGAAGCTCCAGAGCTTTAAAGGCAGCGACATCTAGCAGACGATGCGGCGGTGCCTTCTGGCCACCGCTGTGGCGCGCATACGTCAACGTCATTGCCGCACGCCAAGCTAACTAGGCCCAATTCACAACCGAGACTCCTCGGAAATGCCTCCATCCCGTGCTGCAATGGCTACGTCACTGTCGATGTTTCTTTGTGACCTTTTTTTAGCGTCTGTTTGCTCGTCTGCTCGTTGAGGGCTTCTGTTCCCGTTTCGCAGCAGACGACCAATATGTTCAGAAGTCCAAGTCACCATAGAAGATGCTGCGGTCCCTGTACATCACAGCAACGTCAGGGTGTAACCGTCGTTGTTGGAATTATTAACATCGTTGCCATGCGTCAAGCGGGCTTGGCCTGGGGCGGAGCCTGCACCGCCCGCGAAGTTCTCCACCAGGTGCGGGGTTCTTTCGTGGCTTTCATATGCCCTTCTGTTTTCTGGTCTGCTTCATGAAGCTTCTGGTTGCGTACCGTCAGAAAGAAGCCTGCTGAAGTGCTTTTAGCCATTTAAGAAATTCTGAAGTTTCGCCACTATGCATGTCTGATCATACACAATTTATTCGTGTCATACAGCGTAGAATTATAACTGATTTATCTGAGACGCTATCCTTAAGGTGAAGTATTGATCGTTTTGTATCTTCGTTATATACTTCGTCGTACTTTTATCAATGTGATAAGGAAAAGGAAGAAGAATTGAGCAGTTTTTTTTTTTTTTTGCTCAATCTCATGGAGGTGTTTGTCTGATACATGTTGTACAGACCTGGGGAGCGACTGCGTTCCTTTGTTATGCTTTAAAAAAAACGATTTCTTCATAAAGCCGACACCCTCGAGTTATGCTCCTTGGTTATGCTGCCTTCTGTCCCGCCCACCTTTGCCGCAGCATTCTCAGGAAATGCCGTTTACTTATATTGACACGCCTTTGGCTTTGCTCCTTCGTATGCAGAAGCAAAATCGACTTTTCCTGATCTTTATGCAGGGCAAAAAGAAAAAAAATTGTGGCAAGAAATATGTATAAAAGAATGAGTAAAGAATTCGTAGTCGACGAGACAGAGAATACAGCGACAAGAGCACTTCGCGGGAAGTGACGCTGACAAAACTTATCTCGTAAAAAAACAAGGGGGCCGAATGGATGGGGGCATTGAAAAGCACGCCAAAGTGCTATACGGTAACCCTCGCCCATCACATTTTTTTCCCCCTTCTTCAACGGCAGACATCACAACAGCGGCCATAGATTGCCTCGGCAAGTTCGTCGACTCTGCATTTTTCTTAGTTTTCCTCCGCTGTATACTTCACGTCTGGCACGCGCGGCAATTCCATTTCATTTTATTTTCTTTTAAAAAAGAAAATGGGAAGCCATCACAACCATTCCCGAATTGCCAGGGAACTCACTTCCCCAACGCCGCTGCATTCCCTAAACGCCACACCATCGCCGTTCCTACTTTTCAGTTACCCACCCTTGTTTTCCATATCTCTTCTTGTTATTTTAGTATCGTCTGCCATGCTATAGCGTTATAGCGTCGTCTGCTTTCCGCGTCTCCGTCTGCTAGCCGAGTGCGAGGCGCCGCAGCGTTGAGCCAATCGGAGGCCGCCGCCCGGCCCACGTGACTGGTGCAGCCCAATGGCGCGCGTTGCAGACGATCGATTTTTAAAATGCGGGAGGCTGTGCTCCTGGCGGCGGACATTTATTGCTTGTCGCTACTTTGGTTTTTTGCGTGGCTGCACTCTTTCTGCGTTTGTTTCTAGAACGTTTTGTTGGGGGGACTGCGCTCGATTCAAGGTGCTTGTTCTTTCGGCGATGGCATCGCGGAGACTGCCGGGTTGCATGATGAAGTTGTTTTGGTGTTTTTTTTTTTTTTTTGGTCTGGGAGTGCATGCTTGGCTACGGTCATGGCTGACCGCTGTTGAGTCTGCGCATATATATATATATATATATATATATATATATATTATATATATATATATATATATATATATATATATATATATATACGGCATTCACCCTTCGTCGATGCGAAAATGCCTCGCCCGCGATTTCCATTTTGAGGGAAATAGTTGGCGTGTGGGTGACGCCAGAAACACATACAGGAAACACTTGAGATGGCGTTCGAAAGAAAAGGGCCCCCGACTTTTTGTTTATTTCGGCTGTGTTGTTTTCCCTACTTCACTGTCAGGCAGTTCTTTCCTGTCTCCATTGTTTTCACTCAGTTTCTTTCTATCTTTCTTTCTTTCTTTCTTTCTTTCTTTCTTTCTTTCTTTCTTTCTTTCTTTCTTTCTTTCTTTCTTTTCGTTTCGGTTCACTTCCTTCGGCGTTGGCACTATTGATCTATGCGCCTGTATCAGGTCAAGCTATCTGTGGTGTAACGGGCGCTCTCTGAGTAACGGTTGTTAAAATGTCGTCAGGTACGGATACAATAGCGAATATATGACATTACTGTCTCCTAAAGGGTTTAAACGCCGGTATTCCGGTTCGAGAAGCAGGAAAAAGCTCATTTCGCAGTAAGAACACGCAACTTATTCTCGTCCTCGACTTTGAGGTCTTTGTATATAAACACCCAGCATGCACAAACTGAAACTTGTTCGCAGTTTCGTTTTTTACCGCGGACACCAGGCTGACGAGAGGTGTTGGAAAGCAGTCAGGCTATCGAATGAGGTTAAGCCTAGTGAATGGCACAACTTTTGTTCCACCTATGAAGAACTAAAGGGGATGTAAAAGTCGAAATGCGCACACGCATCACATTCGCGCAGAAGACCATCGAGTCTTGTATATAGACCGCGAAGCAGCGTTACAACGCATTTCGGTTGAAATACATCGTCTATGCGTGCAAATGGACGCAGGTTCGTTGTCCTTCTTGGGCTTCGCATAGGGAGCTTTAAAATTAGGGGACCTCCAAACGATTAGAGTATCATCAGGGCTTACGAAAGAATGCAGAGTGTAAAAAAGAAATTCTAAAAGCGTACAAAGGATTCTGCAGGAAGCCATTTTATAGAGGCTGTTTCTAAAGCTACTTGGAGTCCGTTAAAAGCAGTAGTACATCTAGAACTTTCCGATAAAAGAGCGTTGAACTGAGAGGGCACGCTGCACGTCTTTACGCTCGAAGCGTTATAGTTTATGTGCCTGTAATGTGCATTCGTAAGTCGTAACATTTCCTGCCTTTCTCGTCTGTAATGTTTCTGCTCCTAGAGAAGGACGTCTCCTTATCTTAATTTTGGTGTCATCTGGAATTCCATAAACTGCAAAAAGGGGCAAATCGGTTGGTCAGAAAAGCTTGTTCACACCGCATGTTCCTCCGAAGGAAGTAAAGCTGTCGTGATGCCGAAACCTTATTATGGAGTAAGGGCTTTCTACAGCAGTCCAAATTCGCTGTTAGCCGGAGTGAATTGTTTGAGAAAACGAAGTAGCCGTTGGAAGAGACGGAGAACATGGAAACCACACGGAAATATCTATGTGAACACTTGCACTAAATAGACCGGGCTATAGCGTTCGTTTACCTGTACCGACAGGTACCAGAGGACGACAGCTGTCCGATGGTACTTCGCAGCAGTAGCTGGTGCAGTAGTTCCAGACTAATCGATAGTCATTCACCACACTCACTTTCGTGTCCTACACATTTTCCCTAGACCATCGACTACTTGAGTCAGTAAAGCTGTCTAAGCTTTGGGCCTGTAGCAGTGGTGCTGATCTCCTCGATGCCAGCTATACCTCTGCTAACTGCTCCGAGCTGTATTCCTGAGTGGACATCGCAAGGCCGCCTCGGATGACATTCCCACCCTTCTGATTCGTTTCCGGAATCCCAATCGGGAAAAGCTCTTTCCCTTTTTCAGCCCTTGTCGGCAAACTCCATGTAGTCACTGAGCAAGAGTGATGTATTGAATGAATTATGCTCGGGGTATGGCGTATACGCCGGCTGCGACTTGCTTTGCTTGCTACACACGACTTCCTCCAGACGAAAGGAAGAGAGAGAGACGGTGCACAAAGGCAACGCTTGTATAATGCACATAATAAGCGAGCGAGAATGGAGACGGGTTATGATGGGCGGGTTGGGGGACGCGGTGGGGTGAAGTTGGAAACGTATAGGGAAAGGAAAGGCGGAGGATGGGTGGAAGTGCGGCGCGGTGCAGCTCTCGCCGCCGCGCGCTCGCGCACGGTTAATATTGCATAAGAGCCTCGCCGTTATTATCGTGAAAGGCTCCCGCGCCGCCATGCCTAGCCGCGTTCGACCGACCGGCGTCCCGAAGCGTCGACGCTTCGGCGTTGCCTCCTCCTCCTCTTCCCCAACTCATTCCCTATATTGTACGTGGGGCGGTTATTATGAAGGCTCCTACGTACGTGCCCAAAAGGCCGAAGCAGGGTGGCCGGGTCGGCCGTCTATATTTCCCTTTCCCGACACTGCCTTGTTTCACCCCCTTCTTCCCCATAGTCCCCCTCCTTCCCCACTACGTACCGCTCGAATTCCCACCCCCGTTCTCCCCATTTCACTCCCAACACAGTTTCTAAAGCAGGGCAAGCTCTAGCTAGCCAGATATACGTTCGTCCTTTCGATCCATTGCCGCTCTGTGAACGACGTGTATAAAACATGAAATAAAGATAAAGGAAAGAAAAAGGAGGAGATGGGGACCGACACTTCGGCCCAACAATGGTAGCATACACGGTAGCGTGGTTCCTTCCCTATTTTTTCCGAGCGTTGCCAGACCCTCTCTCTATCATTGTGTTCCCTTTTTCAGCCGGGTAGGCAGCTGAATTCGCTTCCCTGCGAGGCGTCGTCGTCGGCGGGTCTCTCCGGCCCCTTTTCGCCGCCACGTCAAACTTCTGCATCCCTAATTTCCTCTTTTTTTCTTGTTGCGTTGGCCGTTGTTTCTCGAGTGCTATATACGGTCCGCGTGCAGCCCAACAACGACGGCTTCGTTCTTGCATCTCCCGCGTTTTGTTCCGTGGGGGCTCAAAAGTTTCGGTTAGGAATGTGTTGGAAGAGAGCTAGCAGCAGGGAAGCGGCGCTTGCGTTTTCTCATGTCAGGAAGTAGGGGAGTGTAGGGAATAGGGGACGATGGCGTTGTTTCGTGTTGTTCCCTGCCCGAGGAGAGGCACGCTTGAAGCACACGTCTATACAGTAGCCACGGTTTACACTGAAACCGGCCCTTCCGCCATTTCAGTTCCCTTTGTTTCCCCAGTTCCCTGAATATTCCCCCCTGCGATGTCGACGCACACAGGGAACCATGAGACGTATATAAAACTTTTCCGGATCCGTCGGTGCTTCTGTAACTTCCATTCAGTTCACAATACGTTTCGTAGTTCGCACTCCACACGCTTAACTTCAGTGTATGGGCCATTATCATGATTTCCACAAGGCCCTGGGAAAAAAAAAAGGCCAAAGTGAGAGCTGCGTAGATGGGGAAATGAGGAGGAGTGGGAAGGAGAGAATGCCGCGCGTACCTTTTCCTGCTTGTGTGCTTTCGTCCTATCCCGTTTTTGGCGCCCAGGAAACCTTGTCCCCCCTCCTCTGTTCCTCGTGTTGCGTCGACCTTCCCTTTTTCTCCCTTCGATCCCTGCTCTCGCGAGCGTTAATTTGATTGGCCCTGACATCGGTCACGTGATGCTGTCAATCTAGCGTCGAGGGTGGCGGCGGGTTGGGCCGCCCGGGAGCTGAATGCGGCAGCAGTCGGTGGCTCCTACTCGTTCACTTCGGTGTGCTTGTCCCCATTTTCGCGTGGCGATGTGCCGGTTGCCTCTCTCTCTTTTTTTTTATTACCCTGCCGCTTAGTTAGGGAAACGTCGACTCCCTATCGCTCGCGTATAAGTTTGCGAACTAAGACCTTTTTGGCTCCAGGTTTGTTAGGCAAAAAGACGTTGATTCCTTTTCCTCGTCACAGATCGCAATGCTGCCTGTTCGATAGCACCTTGGAACCATCGCAGAAAAAGAAAGAAAATCATGACATATTACGCTTTCTATGCGTCTATTGGCGATGTAGTATCAAACGATTTCCATTAGGACACTCAACACACACATCAGTAGCACTGTTACTGTCGGTTACTGTTGTTTAATACGGCGTGCTCGCCACATTGCTTCACTCTAATTGGTTGCGCGCCATTCGCTTGAATTGTGTTAACTTACGTATACACTGAGTACCCACATGTAGCTTTGACGTAGATTATAGTTGCTGATTGGGTACCCTGTCTGCTGGATGTTGTCCCTGCCAAACACCTATCACGAGGCACTGTGGCTTCAAGAATGCTATTGTAAGTGTTTAAGGAACGTACGTCGCAGAATAACGGTGCTCTTTACTGAGAAATAGTGTAAAGACTGGTAATGCGTACTCGAAAACAGTCCATTGTGCTGACGCCTGCAATGTTTGTAGCTGCCGTGTGAGCAACCGAAGTTGGTTGCGAATTTGTACAAATTCTCTAATTTCATTGTATTGCGGAGTCTTCACATTTCTACATTGTTATGCTGTGTGGTGACAGCGTAGCAGTGCGTTTAACAAGTACGCTGCCCGTAAAAACACAAGATTACATTTCGATTCTAAATTTATCGGAGTGCTTGCGGGGCTGAGTTGCAAGAGGTTGTACATAGGTACCATAAACATGTGCGTAAGTATGCACAAACGTTCCTAAGCTGAATTTAAGTAAACTTTTCTTGGAGAAGTCTGGCCTTCGTCCGAGACATCAGCGTCAGGAATCAACAGTGTGTCAAGTTTTTAATTACACCATTGCATCAGCATATTTCCCACCTGGAAGCCGAAGCCACATGCATACATACATGCATACATACATATACATACATACATACATACATACATACATACATACATACATACATACATACATACATACATACATACATACATACATACATACATACATACATACATACATACATACATACATACATACATACATACAAAGGTGTCAGCGCCATTGCAGCTGCAATGTACGTTTTGTACACTGGAAGTAATATGGCCTCCCTTCTTGAGCGAGCTTCGCCCTTCTGGGCTCGAGTTAACCGTCCGTAAGGCAGACACAACCGGGTTACCGATTGCTGCCCGTGCGTATACGTGTATTACCACAAGCACTCACAAACGCAAACTACCACTCGCAAACTATACCTTGGAGATCTCGAACTTAGCCAAGGACTCCCACTGGGCGGCCTTTTTAAGCACGCGATAATATATAGTACACATCGCGTAAAGGCCGTCCGTGTGTGTACACGTGCTTCGTACACGCCGTATTCGAGTGGTGGCGTGCGTATTATACGTATATAGTGGTCGTATAGTACTATACTGCCCATCCAACCAGCAGGCAGGCCATCCGAGCTGCTGCTCCCGTATAGAGTCCCCTGCGCGGTGTATATGGCACTACGATTGCTGCTTGCTTGGCCCACCGGAAACCTATACATAATGGGCCTCGTTTTACGAGGTCGTTAAGTGGGCACCCTCCTTCCCCCCTTTTCTTCCGTGCTCTTCAGCTTCTTTATCCTTTTCTGTCTTCTTCTTTTCTTCTTTTTGTGTCCTTGTTACTCCAGCTTCTGTGCCGTACGAAGCCAAGGGGTGCGCGTACAGCACGTATGGCACACCGGATTCCGTGTCGTCTCGTCTTGGATTCGCGCACGTCCGCTCGCGCATGCGTGTTTGCGTAAATGGCTTCCGAATGTGTACGTTCGTGCCAAGGGCAGTGAGCCGAACGACTTACTTTTCCTTCCGACAACGGTCCGTACTTGTACCTGCGTGGTTGCCTATTGAATTGCGGATACGACCGTTTTCTGAAACGTGTACCGCAGGGTCGGCACGTCTTACAAGCTCCGCGGGTGACTGCAGACTTGACGTCACCTCGGGTAATGATACTTTTGTATTGACGTCATTGCGGCCGCCATCTTAGTGTACTGAGAGGCCTCTTGTGCAAGAAAAATGACAATAAACGTAGGTCTTACGACCAGAGGCAAATAAGAAAAAAAAGAAGGAGACATTTCGCTGCGTGAATTTGTATGCTCGGCGAAGCCGTAGCACATCGAAAACAGTTAGACAAGGATACATGCATTCATTTTCATTGTTTCTTAATGCTATAGGGACGACAACATTGTCATAACTGTGACGTGCACTGATCGGTTTCGTTACAACGTCAACTTTTTCTTCCCCACGAATTTGAAGCTCTGTGCACGACCGCTGTTGATTGGTTGAGTGACATGGATTGGAATACGCCACCTCAAACTCAACTCGCCAGAGGCAATGGCCGTGGTGTGATCCTCGAAGGGAAAACCGATAGATTAAGACATTGGCAGATCTGTTCATGTTCATCTCTGAAGACGTCATCATAACTAGAGTATGAAATAGTCGACTAGTTGTTCCACGTCACTCGAAGAACAATATATTGAAGCATAATTCTTTCCGCGAGGTATTATGGAGCGGTGCTGTTGTGCAGTTGAAACAGAAGAGAGAACTTCCAAACATCGATGGCTATGTCTTTTTTGTAAAATTTCCTTTATTATTTTCTTTGATGCGGCCGAATTGGCGATGTTGGTTACTTACATTTTCATGCATTTTATGTTCTTCTTTAAGCAAATGCTTATGTTTGAAAAATTGTTTTATCTTCAAGCGTGCCGTTGTTACCCACTCGACCATGACTTCCACTTGAGCCAGCCGTGTAGTCGTATAATAAATAAATAAATAAATAAATAAATAAATAAATAAATAAATAAATATGGTGACTTTCAGTTCAACCGAATCGTTTTCAAGGCACGGCCATAGCTACCTCGCTGCGCAGACCACATAATCATGAATATGGCAGGTCTAAGGCACTTGTCACCTAACCGCACCTGACAGTCGTCGTACTCTTTCTGTAATGAACGAAGTCAATCAGTCAATGAACGTTCAAGCAAGTTTTCTGCGAAACTCGCACAATGAGGCACGAAAACTTATCTTATGTAGCAGTACGGTACAAGGAACTAACTGTTAATGGTCTTACCCCACTCGGTAGAAGATCTGTCGTCAATGGGCCTTGGCGATAACACAAACGAAACAATTTTTTTTTTCAGGTTTTCTACAGCCTTTGTTCTCTTGTTCGCGCCGTTTTGCCGTATCGCGCCGTCACACGCGAAAAGCCCAGCGAGCGACCATCGCACACACACAAAGAAACCTTTCACCAGCACACAGGTCCGGTACGCGAAAGGCTCCGAACGACGGAGCAGGAAAAAAAAAATCATACACAAGTAAACCTATAGATATACGCAAGCATCTACAAGGACACGCACAACAGTCAGCAATATAGTAGGTGCACACAAAGTTGCAAAACACGAACGAAAAGTAACAAAGAAAAAACAAGAAAAATGACACGGCCAGTCATACACACAAAAGACACGCGGAGCCGCTGATGCAGCCGGCTGTCCTGGCGGCCTTATTTATGAGCATCGCCGCCGCCGCTACGACCAGGGCGAGATGAAGAAGAGAAGGAGGAGGATGTAAGATTGACGGCCCTTCTTGTGTATGGCGGCCAGCCGTCCCAGCGGTAGTGCTAGCGCTCCCCGCGAGGAGTCGCAGCGTTCGTTTGTTGGGCGGCTTTTTCTTTCCCGCGACCAGTCGCTGTAGTACAGGCGGCGCTCCGTGCGTCGTCTCGGCGTCGACCTGGTGGGGAGGATTGGACGCGCGGCGGAAACGTGGAGACCCCTCCTGGGACGGGATGTATATATATATCTCGCGAAGTGGTACGGGCAAAAGGTAGATGGCGAGAGATCACGGATACGAAGTGACACGGTTATAAGCGTGCTTTTCGCAAATGTAAATAACGAAAGCGAAAGAAGAGAAGGGAGACCAGGAACCTCGCCCTTGCAAGATTCATGCGTTATAGTCAGTCGCGGCATGTAGAGAGCGTCCACCGAAAAGGCAGCAGGAGAGAATCAAAAAAGGAAGACAACATATATTATTCATGAAGACGTTTGTAAGCACGGAGTGTGTGAGAGGGCTTTGGTGCGCGTAATAAGAAAACGAGGAAACAGAGAAACCTGACCATTCCGGAATCGTGCATACGTTATTGCAAGGAGTGGTCGCCCCTTTTGTGTGTCATGGTTGTTTGTACGTTGCTTGTCAGAGACATACACACAAGTCAGTCCGTCAGCCTCCCCTCCCCTACCCTTTCTCTCGCTTGCTCGTCGTGTACATGTGTTGCACTAGGGTGGCTGCAGGATGTGAGCCGAATTCTGCATGCGTGCTGAAATGCGGAAAGAATTCTATTTTCGGAAGAAAGACTACGAGAAGGAAAGCTTGAAAGAAAAGGCAAACGAATCGAAGACACGGTTTTCGTTTCTCGGAACACGCCCGCGATGTCTTGGTGGTCTCTGCACGTTGTGCGTTTTGGAAACTGCTCGCTCGCGCTCGCCGTGTGGCCCACCTCTGACCCGAGTTCTGTAGGCACGAGTTCCTTCTTCCAGCGAGTCCAGTTTCCGCAGTGGTTTTATTGTCTGTGCTTCGTGAAGCCAGGTATGGGAACTGCCACTTCGTGAGGTTGCGCCTGGTGTGCTCTTGGGACACTACGGGAAGCCTCCCCGTAAAGAATAGAGGAAAAGTTGGCGAGCTTGAGCGAACTATACAACATGAGTTTCCAGTTGCGCGCAGTAAATATATGCACAACATACTCGGGTGTGGTGGAAAAGTATGTTCTTTTTCGAAAGGACATAAAGCTGAGCGAGTTTGTAAGGATCCAATTAAATGATCCATAATGAAAAGAACAGGCGTGAAAAACACAGGGGAAGAGAAGTGGACAGCATGAACGCCGACTATTTTTCTTTCTTTAGGCACTACTTTATGTGGGCTTTACAGAATCAAAAGCCTTCACAACTCACAACAAGTCTATGTTTTGACTGATCGATGGATTGATCGCTCGATCTGAGGTAATTTTCATGAATCCAGTGAAACAGGACTAAGCTTAGATGTGCAGGAGCGACTCCTTGCTTGCCGACTCTCATCTCCTCGGCAGTCTTGGACATCGTCGACGACATCACTTCCTTTGTACATTACAATCGTTATATTCCTCCATTCCATCATACATTGCTCGAAGTTCTCTCTCTCTCTCTCCCTTCCTTTATGTATCCTCTGTCCTCGGCTTGTTCCGAATTATATGCGGCCCCCAGACCGGAGATTATTCCAATCTGCCTGATTAGTCCCCTCAACTACACACTCGCAAATTTTGATTCGATGCTTCTTATTCTTCGTCTTCTTCTCCTCATTTCTTTCCTCTTGCATCATTCTTATGGCCTTTCTTGTGAACACCGGTTCCATTCTGTTTCCTTGCTTTGCTCTCTCTTCTTGCATCTACGGCTTCGAAAACGACATCGGGAATGACAAACCGCACCGAGGAGACCAGCCGGATGCCCGTTGGACAAGGGGCAAAACAATGCACCAGGCCGTAGATGAAATTGGTCGCCTGTGCGGCTGCCCTGTCTAGTTGCTTCGCCCCGTCTTCCTCTTCCTCTCTCCCTTTTCCTTTTCATGTGTCACCACCCGCCATTGAGTAGCATCTCAGTGCGTCGTCTTGGTTGCCAGTGCCTCTCCTCTATTGGCTGTCGTCCCTTTGCTCGCCGAGTTGATTTCTTAACGTGCTTTGGGAGATTATTTGGAAGGAGACCGCCTTCCAAATAATCTGCTAGTGTGCGTGCTCGATTCCTCCTCCCCCTTCTCTCTCTACCGCTTTACTGCACGATGACGGGGCGGTGGATGTCTGCAGTATATGTAATGACATGCCACCACGACGGGCGTCGCTGACGCCGCAAAACGTGACCAATGGGCGATGACATCAGGGAGTCGTGCTTTTGTATTGGCTATCCTATAAAGCGGTGCGGGTGTTTGTCGTAAAAGAACGGACGTGCTTGCTTCTGTCTTATCATGACGTTGCTAGCCGTAGTTCATGTGTGCTCTGCTTTGACAGTGATTGGAGTGGCATGGAGCCTTGATACTGTCATGTTGGGCGTCACTGATCGAATAGGAGGTTTAATTAATTCCGATCTTCAAAAATTACTGCAGTATGATAGAGGAGCCCAGAGGAGCTACTTTTTAATTAACGGAAGGTACACCTGATGGAGATTTTAAAAACGTTAATTAACATTCCATTTGGAAGTGCAAGGAGGGGGCTCGCGTACACTGGTATCCGAATTGTGCTTGCATGTAGGCCTATACTGGACCTGTGAGCTGTTTGTATGCGCAAGTGACACGTAAGTCGTCCACGTGCTACTGTTTTTTAACTGCTTATTTTGTGAGTAACCGAAAGGGTTTTCGGAAGCTTTTTTCGCTTTGTTGGAGCAATGTCATCAACAAACCAATTCACAAACGGATGCATATTTTGATGACCGAAGATGTGATGGCAGTACTACACTCGTTTAAGTACCTCTGACGAATATACGACTTTAGATATGTCTGTTACAAACATGGACGTATGCACAAGTCCAACTAACCTCAAAGAAGCACTGCCCTGGAATCCATCCATCCATACTCGGAATACCATATACATAAAGCTCCCCTTCTTACAGTACCTCGCATCGAACACAAGGACTACACTTACTTACGTGAGGCTCATTACACGGCTATTTGCGTCCCCTGACTACTGCTATCCGTGATGACACACATAAACATGGGCGTGCACCCGAAGGCCCACTCGCGAACACTGCATTTAGGGCAAATAGCGTGTCGAGGGTTCGGAAGGTAGCGACGCCTATGGAACAGAAGCGGCAGTAAACGCAGTGCGTGAGCTCGCCTCCTTTGCGCCTTTTCCGGTAAAAGATTGTATGGCGGGAGGGGGGGGGGGGGGTCAGTCTTTCGGGCCATATATCACTATACTTGACTGCTGTTGTCTCGGTGCTCGTGGCGCGTTTGTGCTCACCGCACGGCCCTGCCGCATGTTGCCTTCTTTGAGTACGCCTTCTTCTTCTTTCTGTCTTTCTTCTTCTTTCTATCTTTCTTGTTCTCTCTGTGGCTTCACCGCATCACGGCGTTGGTGTTGCCGTTTCTCTCATCTCGTCTCGGTCACGTGACGACAAAGCGGAGCTTTGAGTAGTCGAACGACAGCGCCACTGATAGCACTCGCCCTGTTGAAACGAAGTGCAAGTGTCGCCTTCAAGTGGCCCTGCGTGTGTGTGCATGTACGAGCATAGCGTGTGTCTTTTGTCTGTGCGACCGTGTGTGTGTGTGTGTGTGTCTGTGTTTACTTATGGGTGCCTTCGGAAGGACATGCGGTCCCCGGCTTGCCATAAAACTTGTCGCCGTTTGAGTGGTGCGCGGCGAGCTTTGGAGAACGGGTTTCAGAGCGAAGGATAGAAAACACGGGCTGGAAGGGAGGCTATGTGGCATCAGGCGCGGTTCGTATCTCGGGCGCAAACAGTCAGTGGACAGGCGTCGGCGAACAAACGGAGCCAGTGCGTCGCCTGCGCCTTCACAAGGCCGGCTTTCCTTTTGTTCTTTCATTTTGTGCGTGTCCCTGGAAATCGGAAGACCGGAGCTTATATACTGAACGAGGTATCTCTGCCTTTGTGTCTAGCAGATACGCGAGAAGTTGACAAGATCCTTGGTGTCATATGGAAAAACGGTTTAGTTTAGACTGTTCAGCGACTTGGTGAAGGGAGAACTGGTTGGATGAGATTTCGAGAGTCATTTGCGTATAACGTCAATTAAACGACGGTCATGTGATTGCTTTGTTGAACTGTACTATCCTGTCTATATTGTGTCGAAACATGCCGGTCATTTATTGTTGAGCGAAGTAAGTATAGATTGCCCCTTCGCTTTTGCGTCGTGCTCAGAAGTCGTGATAACCCACCCGAGGTTGTTTTATATCCTCTGACTCTCTCCTTCCTTTTCCGTCAACAGTAGGCAGCCGCCCGCCTTCTCCTCCAAACACTTTCTCGCCTCTTGTGGTGTCTGTTTATTTTGATGGTCGATCATGGGGCATTTGAACTCTGCCGAACCCTGCAAGGGGGAGTGACGATTATGAAAGGGGAAATTAGTATCCACCTTTTTGTAACCCAAAGCCACAAGGAAATCCAATGCCGTTGGAAGACGACGTTCTCGACGCCGTCACATTCCAAGAAATGCCGATGTCCCTGTGCCACGAGAACTTCACATCCGACGACACTTCCTCCTCTGCCACCCAGACCAGAAGCATCATTTGGACCACTCTGGAAAACGCCACGCCGGAAGGTATGGACACAGAAGAATGACCTACATTGCCAATGCTGTAGCCTGAGCCACAGACAACGCCAGAGCCACTGCGACTACAAGGGACTCGGCAGATATTGGTCGAGTCAAACACAGCGCTTCCTTCTGACGGATTGCCCGGGACAGAGGAGGAAACCTCTCTGATGCTTCGGTCTCTTTTGGATACCGTATACGCATCCTCCTAAATTGATGACGGGATTCGATAGCCCAAACCGCTCTCAAAGTATCAAATACCGTTCATCCAATGCTTTCACTTCGGCTGTGAAATGATTTTTAATGATCGCCATGGTTCGCCGCTGGTCTTTCGGCACTGAAGCCAGGAAAAGTGGAGTGGCAGAACGCTGAAGCCGCTAATGTCAGGGGAACATCATCGTGCCGGACGGTACTACTTATAGCACTCCTGCGCACAAGCTCCTGATAACACAATGTCACAACATATCCCTGCGGACTTTCTTGTGACTGTGCTGCAGTAGTTTGTGCTACAGGGGCACAAAGTATCAAGGAAATCCGTACAAATTTCGTTAACAAGCGGGTGGATGCTAGTTTTTCCTTTTATAATGATTCGTCATGCTGTACTAATTACGCGATGGACATTTAACGTCGGTACTTTGTTGCATCCAAATTATCCATCATGTTTGGACTCCGAATGGGGAAAACTGGCCTAGTGCCAGACCATAGTTTTCGTAGCATCCTGCGCACAAGCCCCTGTAGCACAATGTCACAACGAAGTCCCCACGGATTTCCTTGTGAGTCCGCTGCAGCAGTTTGTGCTACAAGAGCACCAAGTCTCAAGCAAATCTCTACAGATTTCGTTGCGACTTTTGCTACAAGTGGGTGGATGCAAATTTTTCCTTTTATAATGATTTGTCATACTGTACCAATTACGCGATGGACGTTTAATATTGGTACTTTGTTGCATCCACATTATCCACCATGTTTGGATTCTGATTGGGGAAAACTGGCCTGGTGGTGATGGAACAACGCAAGTATACCGTCCGTTTACCTTTGCATAGCGTGGGGATTTGCTCATTAGCTCTCAGGTTCGATTAAGCTATATGTCACTCTCTCTTTCTTGGTGCAAACCAAGAAAGAATGGTACGTTGTCCATCTTCCAGCCTTGTCGTGTCTTCGTGAACTGTCTCTCATATACTAGCATATAGTATTCACTAATGCCGGTAGAACTGCGGCAGTTTTCCTTTCGCCTCCTTGTATACAGACTGCGGACTTCGTGTTAACCGCAGAGATAGGTATACAGTCGTTTACACTACCACCTCCCTCACCCTTCTCTGCGGCTCCCAGAGCGGTATTTTACACACCGCCCGCTATCGGGAAGTACACCACAAAAACAGGAGGGATAAGAGTACGGATCAAGCCGCAATAGATGGAAGGCTCGGCGTCTTCAAGTTTTCGAGATTATCCCGATTGGAGCGGCCATAAAAACGGTCTCGCCCAAGATAGTGCCCGTGTAGCCGTGGCGACCACGTCGTAGGCTCTACTTTACTCCTTCTTCTTAGTTTTGTTCGCCGCAGTTCCGAGAGCGCAATAAAAGACGCCCTCGACTTTGTTCGTCTCATTTTATCAACACATACATACAACGCACCTGAAAAAAGAAAATGAAGTAGCCGCGCGGCTGAGCGTCCGTAAAGACTTCGTGAGTCGAAGACTCGGACCATAGCCATTGAGGAGGCAAGAGCGCGTTTTTCACGGAAGGCCGTTCGTCGTCTGCTACGGCTTCGCTGTCGTGGTGCGCTCTATTTTCCTTTTTGCTTGCGTCATTACTGCGCTTGTTACGGTTGGGCCGTCCGCCGCCCCTTATCAGCCGGGGTTATCTTTTAACATGGCGTACAACGAAGTCGTTCTTGCCCATCGCTATACTTCGTGCACCATCGTCTGATCATTTCGCGGGCCGCGTCGTCCGTTTATCGTCTGGAACCGTGTAACGCACGGGCAATGAAGATAGCGCCTGATCCTTGAAGCGGCCGCCGTCTATTTCGTTTTTTGAGGTGCTTAGGCTTCTCAACTTGCACCGCGTTCTTCTCGAAGAGCTTCAAGAATGCAAGTTCTTGTACAACGTCGTTCCTGGCATATCCTTCCTGTAAACATGGATACCTTCTGCGCAGCGTTGACGTTTACTATAATAGTAAATGCTCGGCTATGAGCTGCATATAGTTAACCCACGGCCGCTATCGTAGGGGGCGCTTCATACCCGACTTCCTCAGGGCATGTGTTTGGCCCGGTTTAGCACTGTCCGTAATAAATCTAACCTTGATTCAGTTGAGCTTATCGTCCTATTAATATACTTGTACTCCATGAAGGCCTCGTTAGATCAGGGACAACATAATCGTTGGTCGACTAGAACCTACAGAAAGGGACGGGCTTGCTTGGGCAATGAGTTTGGCGTGGTTTAACCTTCTCAACTGCTTCGATGCTATCTATTTGACATGGCCGCTGTTTGTGAAGCTTTATAGCTTCGCCGAGACAGATAACGGCGCACGACTTTGCTCGCTTTTGTATGTATGCTGCTTAGAAGGGAGGATATGTGGTACGTTTTTAGTTCACATCGGTTGGGCGGACGGCCACCCGTTTTGGTATTTGCCTGTGCGACCTTATAGTAGGTTACTTAGAGCGCCGGCGTGCGCAGTCGCGTTTGTTTCTTCTGTCTACGCGGCATTTCTATGTTTTCTTATGTAGTGTCCCGTTTTGCTAGGGTAATCCTATCTCCATTCACTAGTTAGTCTTGTCCCATGAGTTACCAGCTGATTGTCTCAGAAGTGATTCGTTTTTGTTTGGGTGTTTCCCTTCTCTTCTCTAAATTGTAGCTGGATGGTTGTTTCATGGGTACATTATGGTATTGTAGAAGTTCTCCACACCTTGAGATACGCTTATATTGTTTATTAAACGTATATTCTGCTAACTTGTGACAACGTGTCTCCGTGACAATCGCACGTACAAAGTCGGTTCATGCTTCCTATTACAGTTCAATCACCTTAATATCTTGCACCGGAACCGCTCGCTCGATCGCACGAGTTGCTGGTAATCAATCAGCCAGTCAAACAACTAGACAGTCGCCTGTGTAGCAAAGCACTGTGCAATTGGTAATCTTTGAGATTGGAGATCTGGTAATTGACATATCAGTTAGTCATGAAATAAAGTGACTATTATTAGTAAAAAAAAACAGACAGGATTGCTTCACTAATCATCGATCAGCTAGCGTAAACCGACGGAAACTAAATATGTCTTACTGTGTTGCTGCACGCAGCATCGTTGTTGCAGTGTAGTGTAGTACACAAGACGGCCAGTCACTCAGTCAGTCATTTAAGCACACGACCAGTCAATTAATCAATCGACTAATCAGTCGAAGGTGTTTGTCTACTCGTCTGTATCTGCACTTGAACGCGTGTTCCTACCGATTCAATCAATCAATCATGTCACGTGGTGTGTTCCTGTACTTAAACTCGTGCCTCTTCTCGTCCTCAGGCGATGCCAGTGTGGGCTCGGGTGACGGCACTGGCGAGGACGAAGACGAGGACAGAGGCAAGAAGCGCCAGAAGAAGCGCGGCATCTTCCCCAAGGTGGCCACCAACATTATGCGAGCCTGGCTCTTCCAACACCTCACGGTACGTGCGTGCCGTCCTATACTTCATTGCGTCTGTACTGCCAGAACGAGGGCGTCTCTTTACGACCTCCGATTACGCCGTATCACGCCAGCTGATTCTCTTCCGTGTCTGCAAAACTTCAGAATTTTCATTGTGCCTAAAAACGTATTCATTCGCCGCCCCCGCGTTTTCTGTAATTTCGCTAAGTGGCGCAGTCGACAGGATCGTCGAAGGCGGCGCCAGCAAAGGTAACCACCCATTTTGTTTCAATAGGAGTGATACGGATAAGTCTGCATGAGGAAGTGTAAAATCGGTGTTTGACACTTCAGGCTCCATCGAGTTCAATTCCCCGTCTCCAATGTAAAATAACTACTTAACGTTGTGAAATAATTGCCTGTTCTCGTACTACATAAGCGACTACGGAGCCTTACCAAAGTTCAGAACCATCTAAGGCGGCGACGACAGCTAGTGAAAGATTATATTATATTTTTGCTCCAAGCAATCAAGTCAGCTATGGCGGCTTGAGAAACAGGAAGAAATGAAGCAGGAATTCTTAAATAATGAGCTACATTAATATCTTTCTACAGTGCACATTCGCGTTTACACTGTACTAACGAAAGACCGATGACTGCCCGTCGGGTTAAAAAGAGCAACGAGAAATCACCAGCGCCATCTTTTCCCGCCATATGTACAAACGCCAGGCCGGAGACGCTTGACAGAGAGCCTTGTTTGCGTTTCGCCGAAGCTCCCGTGTGCAGCCCCGTCAACCCACCCGGCACTCCAGGCCAGATCCACGTTTACCCGGCGGCACCTCCGCAACACAGCCAGCGCATGCGCGTGTGGGCCTTGTGTGTACATTTCAATCCAGAATCCACGATTTGGCGAGGCTTGGGGAAGAGTAGGGTCGAGCCCTGGGTATACACTCACCTAGATAGGGGGAAGTGACAAACATATATACATACATATATACGTACGCCCACAAAGTTAGCGTGCTATAGTAGTATAGTCTGTGCGAGCGCGCATCGCGGTTGACTCAGGCGCTGACTTTCACGCCAAAGAGCGCCAACTTTATTGTTGTTATTTTTTTTTTCAGCTTTGCTCGACTGCCGGCTTTAAGCCCTCCCCCTACTCCCCGTTTTCCTCGATTTTCCCCCTACGCGTACCGTATAGACTCGTGCAAGGGTCGCATCCTCAACTTGGCAGACCGAGGTTGTGCAACTGCCCCTCTCCCCTCCCGCTACCCTCTCCCCCCCACGAAAAAAAATTCCCGCCAACTTATTCCAAGTAACCTTAGCTTTTTTTCAAAACAACGTGGGTCTCCAGCACTGTGCAGGATACGGAAGATGCTGCCCTTAATTAATGAATGCTCTAGTGAACCGGTCGTATTAGTGTAGCAGTGGCAGAAATGGCGAAGGTGAGGAGCAAGTTGCATGGCGTGCATGACCGAACGAACGAACTGATGAATGAATGAATGAATGAATGAATGAATGAATGAATGATCACTCGATCAACTAATAATTCAATCCATACATTCATGTATCAGTGTACAAACGTGTGCGCGCGTATGGAGGGGGAAAGGCGTAACGACAGAAGCGCCAATTAAGTAGCTTGACCGGCTTTCAAACCCGGATACACTTGAGCAGCAACATTTACCACCAAAGAAAGAAGTTAACACACATGTTGTCTGAATTAGTTCATTGTGGGAAAAAGAAAGAAAAGAAAAAGAAATGGCTTTGACATTTGAGGCAATCACAGAGAATTGTACATCAGATCTCAAACTCATTCACATTG
This sequence comes from Hyalomma asiaticum, assembly GCA_013339685.2. Taxonomy (NCBI): domain Eukaryota; kingdom Metazoa; phylum Arthropoda; class Arachnida; order Ixodida; family Ixodidae; genus Hyalomma; species Hyalomma asiaticum. The sequence goes on from CM023487.1 coordinate 19,459,799, forward strand.
GGACAAACCATACCAGATGACCCGAGTATCGTGTGTACAAAAGCCTCACCTCGTGAAAACAGGGCAGTCATATGCATTCTCTACACGTTTGTACTGTAGCATTCATTTTCGTTTTCCTTGTTGCTGTTCGATTTATTTACCGTCAGAAACTCGCAGGAAAGAGTGTTGCCTTTACACGAATCGACACGATAGTCTTTCCTTCGATTACTATTATCTGCAATTTTTTTTTTTTTTGTTTCTTCTCACGTCAAAGTCGTCCCGCACCGTCGATGATGCCAGGGCGGTGGCATGGCAACGGTGGCTACGGCAAACACTCAACTACGGGTCTGAACATTGAACTACACGTTTGCCTGTACTCTAGCCGTGAGGCCAGAGAGAGAGAGAGAGAGAGAGAGAGAGAGAGAGAGAGAACGCTTCGGTGTATAGGGTTGCATCTGTCTCCGCTCGCGGGTTGGGGATAGATATCGAAGCCGAGCGTCTAAAAGTGTGCGTTTGAGATTATTCCGGACGGATGGGGCCGGGTGTACTTTTTATAGTATGCGTATATTTACGCCGTGGGATTTGTAATTTTTTTTTATCGGGGCAGCCACTTCTGTGCCCACCTATAGTCATCTATAGTCGTCTTTGTTTATCTCGTTTCATGTTAGCTCAGCTGCGAACGCGTCTTTGGGCATTATTATAGATGTACACAGAGACAAGCAGTGAGTCCATGTGCGTGTGATGCGTCTACGCGCGTCCCCTGAGCGATCATAGGACCCTTTTTTACTCGTTTTACTCGTCTTCTTACTCATTTATTGTTTTCTGGCTATTTTTTACTTGTGTCATCTTCCGTGCAATTGGAGACGGTTGTGCTGTATAGATTGCAGATGCACTTAGTCGTTTTATATATTATTTTTGTTTTTTATCCTTTAGGCTGAGTAAGCCGCGCAGCTCTGAGAAACAGCTTCCTGCTCGACTTTTCTTCCTTTATTATTTAATTTATTTTTTGCATGAGCGAGGAAGCTTGGAAGACTGAAGATGCTGGTTTTGCGTTGTCTTATAAGGTCAACAAAATTGATCTCGTGTTAACGGAATCTATCAACCGATTAGTCATTCTGTACTTCGATGGGAGCCGTCTATATAAATAAGCAACACAAACCTAATCAGCGAACCGCGTAATGCACCACCCGACTCGAGCTTTCTCACCGACTCGTCCATACTGCAATCGTAATGTCGATATTTCCAAATGGAATTGAGTCGACGTTGTTCACTCTTTCGTTTTTTTCTTTTGCCCTTTCCTATCTTCTGTCGTGCTTTCTACTAATTAGAGCACGTTTACCGCTGGTAGCTTCTCACTTCTTATCAAAACGGCACCTCTTGCATGCGTGTATAAACCCATGTGCCACCGTCCTTCTCTTCTTCGCTCGTCGCATTCTTGCGTGTGTGCGCGCGTTACGGGAGTTTGCTGCACCAACATCTCCTATACCCCGCTCATACATTCCATCGCGGGGCGGCCCGCAGCACCACACCTCCGAGGACTTATGAGCAACCCTCGTCACGCGCAGCGAGAGGTGACGCTTCTCCTAATTTCTCGTTTAACCACGTACACACACATCTCGTCCCCGCGATCGAGCGTAAGGTGTCGCCCAGCGCAACCGCGACAACTCTCACGCGCCCTGCAGCTACAGCGGCTGCTGCAACGACCATGCACCGGTCGTGCGCCCCTGTACGCGACGCTCTGTATGTACAACGTGTACCGGAACGCGACGCTACGGTCGAACGCCGCCTTACCGCCTGGCTGGCTTGTTTCGCGTAATCTTTTGCCACCCCCCGGAGCTCCAGAGTGGTACGGGATAATCTTTCCTCTTTTCACAACCTGGACCCGCCGCCGCGCGTTGCTTACTGATAATGCAGCGGTAGCACGGTTGGCCCAAGAAAGCTGTCGGTGAGGGCAGGTGAGGAGGATTTGGAGGGGGGAGGGGGGTAGCACACGGGGTAGGTAAAGAGGGGGGGGGGGGTGCAGGATTGCGTTGCTCTGATGGGAGTTGTCGCGAGACAGTTGGGCCTTTTAAGCAGGCTGGCTGGGTGGGGGGAGGTTTGCGTGGCTGCAACCATAATCTTGGGGAGTGGTTTTAGTGGGCGTCGACTTCAGTCAGCTCCGCCTGAATACGTTATACGTACCTGTGTACACGCACACCACACACGAGGTGTACAGCGAAGTGGAGTTTGATTGTAGTGACCTAAAGGTAATGCGGAATGCCCGGGTTAAGATGATTGTGGTGGTGGCTGAGCGATAACTTACATGTTCAGACCTCGGCTGAGATTTAGAAAGGGGAATTTGTTAGCAGGGGATTGACCATGTATGTCCCTTGAGAGAGCGTATGCACAAGTCTTGGGTTATAAAACAGATGCGTGATAGCGGTGGGGTACTTCATACTGTAGGTACTGAAGATATCAGAAAGCGTAAAACCATGCAGTGAACTCGCACGGCATATGGGAAAGGTGCGAAATGCGTCGTACAACACTGCAGTGCCGCTGTCCAGATGAGCTATCCACAAACACTACATCAATGCATAGAACACACTCACGCGCAGCGAAATATCAGAACGACCTTCTACTAGTGGCAGTCATTGTTACATGTTACATTTGTATTGGACGGTGCCCTGTGCAGAGCGTGTGAGTGCTGTGATGTAAGTAGTGCTGACTGCCGTCGAGATCGAAGTGGCGTTTGCGAATAACATTGAGCTATCAGGGATCGTATTCACACACACACAAAAGAAACAGGTTACGCTAAAAATATCCGTAAGAGCATTATTCGGCCAATGATGGAGGCGAAATGTTGAGGCCCATGTGCTGTGCGATGTCAGTGCACGTTAAAGAACCCCAGGTGGTCGAAATTACCGGAGACCTCCACTACGGCGTCTCTCATAATCAGAGCTGGGTTTGGGACGTTAAACCCCACAAATCAATCAAATCAAATCAATCATTATGCAGCCAATCCTGTTATAGGACACGTCATTAGGAAAGCGCGCCGGCCAATGGCTAGAAAGCACTTACGAAAGAGAAGTTTCGTGAATTCGCACCTGGGATTACACGTGTGGTAACTGCTATCGAGATAGGTCCAGATCGATACGTTTGATCGTATTATGTAGTGATAGCCCTGCTTCGACTATTACGTTTTGTCCGGACTAGGCGCAGTGTACTTGTCCGTAAAACCGTGCACGAAATGTGCGGAAAATTTTCAAATGCAACGTCGGCTCAAGAACAGATTTGCTGCTTGCCGCGGCTTCGTTTTGGGCTGTATTTCGTAACAAAATAAATGTTTTTCTCGGCGTTTTGTCTACGTCGTTAAGAATAACAAAAAAGAAATCAATTGGCTTATCCAATCAGTTATATTGCAAAGCATATATTGTGCAGTGAACGCAAGGAAGACAAAATGGAAGAAAAGGTCATGAAACCGCTAAGTGCTGTGCGAAAAGTGGAATCGGATGTGAGGCGCTTTGCAAGGCTGTGTACTGCCTCCGGGATCGGCGTAAATTTTTGGTCGGAAATCAACTATCAGACATTATCGCATCCCGTTACAGAGTGAGCATCTGAGAGGCGAGAGAAGACGTTCTAGTTAATATAATATCTGTGTACGCTAATCTACTCCTCGGCCTTACTTCATTAGATGCTTCGTAGGATTTTGCTGTTAGCTTAATTCACCGCGAATTGCCTTTTTGCTGTATTGTTTTTCACTGTAGGAAAACCTATAGGCGCTATAGAACCTATATAGGAGGCCAGTTAAGTATCATTGTTGTGTATCATTGCTATTCATGGACTTTGGAATGAATGCTGCCTAATGTCCGAACGTTTCCATCGGCGTTCCCATCAGCGCCATCAGGGCCTCGCAAGTGCCGATGCAGTTTTACCATGTCCTGGATAAAAATGCCATATCCAGGAAAATTAGACAAAATCATTTGGTTTCCCGGAGCTGGAACTTCACGCAAAGGCCTGGACATAGAAGCACAGAAACCAAAGCCTCTAGAGCCAAGTAAATTTTGTAGGAAATGTATATGCTTCCTGCCTGCGGATGGAGGGGGTTACGCGTATTCCCGCGCAGTGCGAGAATGGAGAGGGGAATGCGAAAAAAAGAAAGGTGGTCACAAAATCGATATTCGCAGACGCCCACCGACGCCGCAAGCTCGCGCCCGCCCCCTCTCCCTCTCTTTTGGAGGCCCGGGCCCGTTGCCGGGCCCCGCGACGCACTCGGCTTGCGACAGCGCCGCGGGCTAGGAACCGTGGGGAGAGGAGGATGTGCTCTCTCTCTCTCTCTCTCTCTCTCTCTCTCTGGGTGTCTTCCAATACTCGCGGTAGACGGCTAAATAGACGGCTACGTAACAGCGGCCATATTAAGTCCCATTCCATTTCTCACATAGATGGCAAGATAGACAGCTTCGCGAAGACTGCATACGAAGACAAAAACGATGCAGGCTACTTTGCTGTCCAAACAAGATGGCGGCTGCGAGGGTTGCTTGAATATCCACGAACCTCGCCGGAGCGGTCGTCTATTCGCAAACAGATGCTTTCTTACGCAATCTATGTGAGCTGCATTGAGTTTTTCGTAGATTGGGACACAAAATATGTAATATTAACGAAAATTGTGAGCGTTTTTTTTTTGCTTTCTTTTGTCGATGCGACATTGTGCCTCGTCGTGCAAACGTCATCCGGGCGCGTTCCATTACTCGGAAGATAAGTACGCGAAGCTGTCTTTGAAGCTGTCGAGGTAGGCTGTCTACGATGCTGTCCAGAATTGGAACACAGCCTAAGTTATAATCACACTCGCATAGCAAAACTGCTGCAGCGTTCGATTCGGCCGCCATATCCAAGGAAGGCGTGCTGTTCGCGGGTGCCAACACGGTCGCGCAGTGCTCTTACTCGAAGCATATAGCATTGTCACATGGTTTATCATATAGCAGGCCCGTAGCCAGGAAAGGGAGATAGGCAAAGCTCCCCATATCGGGAAGTTGGGTGCCGATTTACGTGTTAGTGAAACTTGGGTACTTCTCAATGACAAAGAGATGAAATTTCTGACAAACCACTAAGGATGCTACGCAGAGCACGTGTGAAAATCTTTTAAAACTAGGCAGTGGCACGTTGGTCTCCGTGTGTTTTGTATCACTTTTTTGTCTTTTGTATAGTGTACATGTTATCTGTTGTCTTACAACATCTGGTGCTTGCGCATTTGCGGTAAAGTTTCACTAGAACAAACCTTTTCCAATAAGCTTCAATTGTAAGTCCAGACTCAGTCCTGTGCGTTCCTTCTTCTTTGTGCTCGCGTCGTTTCCCGCTGGATTTTTTACGCCACGAACCAAACACGCCCAGGAAGCTACCCTACCATAGCCAGGAATATTTTCCGGGGAGAGGGAAGGGACACTCACTCAAGGCCTTGCCTGAAGGCCTTGACTGTTTACCGAGAATCGTTGAGAAATTTCGGCCTTGTTGACAGGTAAGCAAGATAGCTTGAGCTTAGGAAATATGTCGATTTCAGCGAAGTATGAGGAGGAACACGCCCCATAATTTGGAAAAGGTGCAGAAACCATATCGTATCAAAGTATCCGTCTTGTGATCAAGGAAGGAGTAAGTCCGGCCCGATATATGAGATTACGGAGGTAAGTTTTGGGAATAGATCTGCGGTGGAGGCGAGTAAGAGAAGGCTCAGGTATCGGTGGCGGAGTATGGACTACAACCGGGTGGGAACTGATAGATTGCAAGCACAAGCATCAGAGCTTATAGACACGCGTAATAAAGTGCGTGGTGCCACTTGCCATCACCCTGATTCGAAGGGGCTTTCTCTAACATCTATCCATCAATATATCTATGGAAAGGTGGAGGGGTATTGCATGATAGATGAGAGCGGAAAGGATCGGCCACTTTCTCCAGATGACCACACCAACGGTGGAGGAGACCTCTCTCCATTGCAAAAAGACCGCATTGTGCCGGGTTGCACATGGGAATCGAACCCAGTGCCTCTTGCATTGAAAAGGAAATTTTAGCACTCGACCATGGCTGTGGCTTTGGAAGTTTATTCTGCACTGATGAAGAGACTCTAAGGTATTTCATCTCCACCCAAACCCGGGGCTGTATAAGAGAACAAAATATGGAAATCGCGCTCTGCTTCCTCTTCTTCTGCTACGAAAGCGGGGGGAGTGAATCAGACAGCCCACTCGCCAATATTGTTCTCATGCACACACGTGTATGCACCGATACCGCCTCTCAAAAAACAAAACAAAAAACAAAAACAGTCGTAGTATAGTGCGCATTATACTCTAAAGGCAAGTGCACCAGCATCAGCAGCAGCAACAACGAGTTCCTCTGCAGGGCCCAAAACATCTAGGGGAGGAGGTCGTATGGGTGAGGAGAAGAGAGAGTCGAGGGTGAGAGGCGTGCACGTGGGGTTGTGGCTGCGGCGCCACCCGGAATACATATCCCGAGCCCGAAGAGTGCCTCACGGAGCCGATCCAAGCCGTCGCGCCATTGAAAATCGATGCTTCCCCGCGTGTCGTGAGGGGTGGGGGGAGCTTTACCGAGGCGCCGTTTTAATACAATCTCGCGAGCTTGCAAGTGCGTCCATGAAGCTTCAGTCCGCGGTTGTTTGTTTGTTTGTTTGTTTGTTTACTTGTTGTCTTTGTTTTTGTTTGTCGGTGAGTTTCCAGACCGCCTGCGTATATGTATACACCCACACTTCCACCGCCGGCGCCGCTGCGGCGAATTGAAGGAGAATCGCTTTCGTCATGACCGTCTTTATGCGTTATTTTTCCCCCTTCAGTGAATCCCGTATCTTTCTTTCTTTCTTTCTTTCTTTCTTTCTTTCTTTCTTTCTTTCTTTCTTTCTTTCTTTCTTTCTTTCTTTCTTTCTTTCTTTCTTTCTTTCTTTCTTTTTGAGCCTGGATGCTCTCACGATGTATCGAGAATGGTAGTGGGTAATATCGAATCTAACTGCACATGTATATAGAGCTCTTTGTGCTGAGTTCTTCTTGTTTCGCTGTTTCGTAAGTACGCCTGTTTTTCCTACGAAATAAAAAAAATAGACGTGTATGGAATCGTGTTCCTCCTACTCGGTTATCCAGTTCCCAGAAGGACGCACTTCAGAGAAAAGAAAACGCTAGGGTTTAGCGTTTTCTGTACGACAAGCTCTTGCTTTTTTTTTTTCTTCTCTTCAACTGTCTCTTGAACTCGATACGCTAGCATGCACACTCCCATCCCGCATTATGTCTTTGCCTTTGCTTCTTTTGAGCGCTTGTTCAGATAACTGCCGGCTGAGTTCTTATTCCCTTGTAAGGGAGATGGCGGAGTGCGCGGCGATTCGATATCGCGTGCTGGTGGAGCTGGGAGACAAGACTCACATTCAGGGCTCAATGGTGTGTGTACAAGCTATAGAAGCACGCGCTTTATTTTTATTTATTTATTTATTTATTTTTTGAGGCCACGTTTGAAGCAGTCATGGAGGGGAAGCGCAGTATGCGTCGCTTGCTGCAGGCTTTGGAGTTTCAGTGCTTGCGTCTTTGTCTCGTTTTTTCACGCTTATTAAACGGAGAAGAACCGTTGTTCACGTTAACCTTCACTCTAAGCCAAAATGGACGAAAATGGGGTATGCTGTTCGTCCTTTCGGGGACTAAGTGGGCTGCCACAGATTTTGAACCAATTTTGGAGTAACTGCAAGACTAACAGCAGCGGTTCAAGTTTTTCGTCCCCTGCAGTTACCACTCGATGGCTTAACGGTTGCCCTCGGTGGACCATTCTAGGCAGACGAACTGTTGGACCAGTTCAGACCAAACGCAAAAAAGAAAAATGGAGGCTTCCGATTGCGATCACATTTTCACTCGATCTATCAGCATTTATATCACACATGCATACTTTATCAGCATTTAATATCGCATATACAGACTCCAATGCATTCAAAGGAACATCACACACACGTAGACACTCAAGCTTACACGCAAGCATATCAAAGTAATGCACCACATAGACCACTCAAACCGCACACCGACGGTCGGGTATATATACTCACATATATTGCCCCACATGTAGTGCCGGTGGCAAGTTGCTGTTCAGCGCAGTTACAAAATATATATTCACAGAAGAGCCGTGCGGTTAGCGTCGGCTCTTAGATAACCCATCACCGCACATATCTGTTAATCTAAACCCGCCATATCGTGAGCGCGTTTTTAATTAACGAATTCCAATTAGTAGCTAGCACCTCGTCGATTGAAGCGAACGAGCGTTCGCAATGCCGTGCGCGAGCTCATAAAACACCCCTGAGCACGCACAAACACAGTAACGGCAAGCATTCTCCCGCGGCGGCGAAGAAACGCGAGGCACAGTTGCCCCGCCGGTGTACCTTCTTGCCGAAGTCGTCCCTAGGCCTTTTCCGTAGAGCACGGCTGTAGAACAAACGATCACCGGCGCTCACAAAATACCCAGTCCTGTGCTATTTCTACGGTCGTTATTCCGCACACAACTGAAGAACAAGTCTCATCGTCACTGTCGCGGCTGAGATGTGATGTACTTACCCTACTCACAACGAACGAGACGGCTCGCAGTCACGATATGCAGCGTAGTCGCAGCGCGCCGGCGGCAGCACGTTGGTTCGGTCAGCCACGTATCAGCGCTCGCCTTCGCGATAGCTGCTTCACAGTGGTCGTCGCACGAGGCGAAATACACAATTTTAATTACACTTTATTCTACGATACAGACAGTATTTCCCGGAAAACAAAAAGTACTTTTCTTTTCCTTGCGCCGGCGATAGCTCATGACGGCCGCCGACGGGCTCGATGCCGACGGCATGCGAAGTTTCTTTTCGCGTACAAATTGCAGCCATTTACTCTTCGGGCACTCGGCAAGCAACCGCTGACGATCAAAACAACTTACTTTTGTTAGCGATGTAAATATCCGTTGTAATTCGGCGCGTTCAAGCAATGTATCCACAGCGTGTAGGCTTGGAAGCTCGCACTGGCACACACACACTACGCCAGCAAACTCGCCGTAACACTACGCGAGCCTCCGCAGGCCTGAGACGGCAGCCGAGCGAGTGGTGTCCTCCAGTTGTTGAGGAATGCATGTTTGCTTGCTTTTGTATTTTGTTGCTCTTTTGACAACTCACGTGCTTGAGCCTCTGACAGGAAGGGGGGCCTAAAGAATGGCGCAGCGGGGCAGAAGCATGCGAACGACGATCGGCAGACGGACTCGGGGGAGCAGACGAGAAGCGTCTAAATTTTCCCTGAACCACTCAAACTACATGGCGCGGCCAGGCAGCGCGGACGCAGACGAACGAGCGCAGACCAACGGGTGCTTTTAGACCCCCCATTGGTACTTTTCGTGGCGGGCGTTTGCGCACGACACGCACCGGTCGAACGGTTCATCCTTTCGGATGAACCGTTCGACCGGTGGTCTAAATGTATGCAGTTAGTCCACTTTTTCCCAATTCTGGTTTAGAGTGTTGCCTGTCAACGTGATAACGCAGCTGGACAATCAACTGCGTAGGACCTCGAGGAAATTGCTTAAGAAATCTATCTTTAATAGCTAACTATCTATAGTAGTCTTAGCGACAAAACACTACTACGCGGCAAATACATGACGAACACTCGATTTCAACTATTTATTTCGTAGAGACAGCGGGCACTGAAGACACTTTCCAAGACGCTTCCGTTTGTAGTTGACTAAAACACGTTATGCACCACCAATCGCAAAGTTTGTGTTTCTGTGAATGACATGTATAATAACAGACCCTAATGTAACAAGTCACAATTGCCGTGCCGTTGACCGCGCCCAATGACTACCTATGGCCGGCAGCTGGGCAGCCATATATAGTATCCGTGCACAGCAAGCGATATCGAATAGGCTCAAGATGTGTTGCCGCATGGGTTGCCAGATCAGTCGCTGAACAAACAGTCAAGGATATAATCGTACCACAGCCCTCGCTTCTGTACGCGTGAAATTAGGTTCCAACCAATCCGCATCGTCTGGGTACTTACTCAACTGTCGTAATGGGCGCGTCCAAGAGGTCCCCGAGAGAACCCAAACGCTTGGAAGAAACGTATATGCTGTCTGTGCGAACAATCGCACCCAGTAAGTTAACGCAATTAACACACCACAGGTTACCATCAGTTATGGGGTAGCCCTTCTACACTTCCACTGTGTGCAGTTGTAGACAGCAACATTAAAGGCTTCTCAACAGTATACCGTAGGGTCCCGCTTCCGAAGACGCATATCAACGCACACGGAAGGGCAAACGAGCGGTTGTTCCGTGTGCTGGACTTCGTGCCTGTATTCAAAAGCACGACCCTATAGGTTTAGCAACGGCGTAGAAATGCTGAAAAGTCAGCCTTCCAGCCGGCCTGACGTTGATTCCATCGTATACCTACAGTGGCTCCGGTGGTTCCGCCTTGTTTGATACTTCAACGACTATACAGAGCTATCAAATACCGTATAAACCGTAAACCCGCTTTATATGAACCCAAGTATGAACTCGATCGACATATTTTTTGAGGATATGGGTTTCTGGAATACATATCCTTCCTGAGTGTGTTTAGCACGAAAGCATATTTCACTTTAAGTGCATGGTAGCGTATGCTGGCTTTCATATTCCTTGCACGCAGTTGGGGATAACATGGGACGACGTTGTACAAACAAGCGTGCGGTGGAATATGTGTTTTCAGCATCTTTGCCGCATTACTCTTTCATAGGAGAGAGGGAGAAATACCCTATTTGTATTCTAATACATCTCTTGTACACAGCTACATGCGTGTAAACAGAATCACGGAGCTCCGTTCGCCTACAGATGACACTGATGGCGATAGCAGAAAATTCACGACGTTGCCTTCCTCTTGATGAAGGCTTCTCGCTTTTTCCCCCTTCCACTTCGATGTACTTTATGAGACCGGCGAGTCGCAATTAACCCTTTCTTTGACAGCTTCGATTGGCTCACCGATGACTGCTGTTCTTGGCTTGGCTTCGAACTTGTTTCTTCATATCCTTTTTCTTTCCCCTCAATGTCTTTCCGAGATAAGCTCATCCTTTGACGTCAGCGATGGCTTGTCTTGCAACGACCGGTACACATATAGAAGTAACAAGGGGGTATACGGACAGAGTCGACACCATGTGTTGGTTGTTTTCGTCGTGTTTTTGTTTCACTGTTTGAGGACGTGACGCATCGTGGCTGTCACCGAACCAAGGCCACGCTCATCAACCAGTGCCGCGGCTGTCTCCTCGTGCCTATGTACATGTGTACGTCCTTCGTACATGCACGGCGTGTGGAGAAGATATGCCTGCGATGCGGATAACGTTGAGCCGTGTCCTTCTGAAAGTGTGATCGGAATGCACGTTGCATTTTGCGAGAACTGCTTGCTTTTGTCTGACAGCTCGCTTCAAGCTCAGCGGAATCGTGTTGTGCACGACAGGGTACACAGCTACATGTACTTGTAGCTTGCAGATTGCTTTTTTGCGGGTGTATTTAGATCCTGCATGCCCTTCGTCCGTGATCGCTTAAAGGTCGTGCTCGTTCCATTCTATAAGCGAGTTATACATGTATGTATTCTGTACGCAAGATTTCGACAAGCCGAGGCTGTTCACAGTGGGCGGGAGGTTGATGGTTCTGCTGTCGAACGTGAGGTGTGGGTTCAATTCCCGTCTTCGACGTGGGCTCGGACACGTCGGAATCTTCATTAGATTTGATTCTGGCGCAGGTCTCAAAGAATGCTATAGCTGGTAAATGGCAGCAAACAGGACTGTTCCACGGTTTCCCTCGTGGTCTTGCTGTGTGAATGCGTTTTCAGTAATGGACAAGGATCAGTGGATTGGTCCGCCGTTCAGTGAATAAAGGAGTGAATAAACATCGGTCGGTTAACCATCAATCAAACGGTCTATTAGTTCAAGCAGTGTCCAGACGTAAAGCTGTTCCACCGGCTTTCGCGTGATCCGTACACATTTACGCCGGCGGAATAGAACACAGAAAAACACTGCATGACCTAACATGCGTGTGAATATTGTTTCTTTTTTTCATGTAGCTTTTTAAAAGTCCTACATAGCAACGTTCAGGTGAAAGTCATAGAGACTGTACGCAATGCCAGGGCAGTATTTAATGTGTCTGTTTGCTTACGAAGTCAGTCACGCGACAAGTTGCTCATCCTACGACCTTCACTGAAGTTAATCTTTCATTGACACAGCTAAAACTAACAAACGAATAATCGGCAGAAAGCTACATAAGAAAGGCGCATTATTGCCACGTTTTTGTATGTAAGTTGCATATACTTGACCTTTCCTTTCCTCTCGTCTACAACCCAAGGCCTTAGTCGAAGCCGCTGCTCGGTGTACAGCCGAAGGTCCGGGACCTCCGGACTCGCTGGCCGATATTGAATCGGTGGTCGCGGCGGCTGTTATATTGGAAGGAGGCGATGATTATGAAAGGGAGAGTACTGGGTGTCTGCTGGCACAAGCGCTGCGTCCAGCAAGAGGAGCCCCTTGTCCTCCCCTTCTTCTTCTTCTTCGAGGCCTCACTTCAGCACCGCTTGTTCATATACGCTTGTCTGTGTGTTTCTTGTATGGACGAGTGTATATATAGGCTCGCAGGCCTGCCAACCTGCTTGTCTGGGCTCGACTGGTCCGGCTGTGGCTCCGCGGGTGCCGAAAAAGGGGGAGGTGGTGGGGTGCGAAAAGAACAGAAACAAGGAAAGGTCGGGAAGCATTGGGGGGAGATTTTCGGGACGTGTCACCCGGATATATCTCTCTAGTCGTCGTGTCGTGTTTGCGTGCGTGCGCACTCGGGTGTGTGTATGTTCTGCGAGCCCTCCGAAAGAGAAGAAACATGGTGGAGGGTGCACCAGGACGTATTGGATATTATCCTCCCTCCACATCCTTCCAATTCCCCTGTCTTCATCTCTCTATGGGTCCAGGTCTACACGGGAGGAAAGAAGGCCGACAGATCTCCTCCAGCGGACCAGCAGGCGTGCAAAGGCAGCGCGAGGGGTCAGCGGGGAAAACGTGTTCGTTGTTTCGTTTTCCGGTTCCGTTACAAGGAAATTGTTTCCGCTCCAGGACCGTTTGTATGGGAGTCCCTGTGCTCCGCCACGTCCCCCCCCCCCCGCGCCACACGTCAACCTTCCGCCTGCCGGTTCTTCTCCGTTGTTCCCGCGTGCCTTTTGGCGCCGGCGCGTTGGTTCTTTTCACTATGTGTGACTAAGGACGTGGCTCGGGCTCTTATGGGTGTAGTGGGAAGGGAGGGCTCTGGGGGTGTCTGGAACCCCGGCCTGGAGCGGCGTTGCTCTGGGATCGTGTCCGGTGCCTTTTTCTGGCGCGTCGGCAAGGGAATGAGAGCTTGCACCGGGCACTCTGCCTATTGCCTGTGTCTGTTGGTCTGTATGCCTTTCCTTCTGAGTGTATAGTGGGTGCCTTCGTCTGTTGGTCTGTATGCCTGTCCTTCTGACGGTATTGTGTGTGCCTTCGTCTGTCGGTCTGTATGCCTGTCCTTCTGAGTGTATATTTGTGTGTGTGTGTGTGTTGTGTGTGTCCTTATGGCACACGCTGTGTTCGCTTTCCGTGTGAGCGGGCACTTCAATGACGGCTTCGTCTATATCCCTACGGCGGCCGGACCGGCTAAATTTGTTCTGCCTTCCCCCCTCGGCTTCTGCGGGGACTTGAAGAGTCAGGCTGGATATCGTCTCACGTCGGGATGAGGAGTTGGCGCGCTGGATATTTGGTTGGGATAGCGCGTGGGCCTCTGCTGGGACGAGTGTTGCCACGGCGCATGCGTGCTTTTTGTGCCTGTTATAACATACGAGGGTCTTGCTGCTGAGGGCTCGCAGTGTTTGTCTCGCGGCTTTGCTCGTTTGCTCATTCTATGCTCCTTCTTCTCTCGTGTTTTTCGTTAGTCGAGACAGATAAAACATGGCGGCCGGACGATGAAGGTTGGAGATAAGTCTTTCTGTGTAGCACCAGTCGGCCGAGGAAATCTTGGAAGTGTGAGGTGAAGATTGTCCCATAGGTCCATGAATGACAACCAGAAAGGATTTCGAGCTTAGCAGATGACGTAGGCACAAAAGACGCCTCACATAAATCCTGTAACGAAAATTTACCGGGCACGTAATTTGTGAGAGAAACAGCATCCCGGTTATAACCCTGCGAAATATATCTGATCAGAACTTTGTGGCCTGTAAAGTTTGTGACCTTTACGCGCAGCGGTCCATTCATTCACCAACGCTATGCTTGGCGCATCATAAATCACTGATTGATGCTGTCAATAAGGTACTGTAATAATGCTTCATAAGGGGAGCAGATGACGTGAGACACGTCAGTGACTGAAAAATTGTACCGCTAGTTATGATGTAAAATCACTCCACTTTCTATTGAAGAGTTATATGTACCAGCACTTGACCTGGCAAGCTTTACTTTCGTTCATTCGACCGATTTCTATAGGCTTGTTGCGGTAAGAAGATCAACTTTTTTCTTCCCCTGTTATACATGTACCTCACGACTCTTTTAATGGGATGTTTAAGCGTTTTAGCATACATGCTTCCCTTGTCCTTATGTCAGACGTATTGTACGCGCTAGATATTCCACGAATGCACAGGAGACGCGTGACCATGGGGCATTAAACCGGTGATTCCTTGCGGTGATGCTTCTTACCGCGCACACGAGTGGCATTGGTCTATTCACACTGAACAGCACATTTCAGACACCACCGCTTCATATCAAAACGCGACGCTTACGTCTGTATTTCCGGCGTATCATTGTCTCGCTTCCAAAAAGTTGGACACTTTCTTGACGCTCTCTCACGGAGCAACATTTGTAACAGCTCCACTAAACTTTCTGGACTCTCCCTCCACCCCCACCCCCTCCGCCCCCCGCCCCGAAAGACCGCTCTAAAGCCCCGAGCTCACGCTTTTTGTTAAATCGCGTGCAGTGTCTTGTTTAGACAGGCGTCGTGTTATAAGTTGGCTCCGAAAACTTCACCTCCACTTTGTTACTGTCCACACTCCCGTCCACGCCAACGCGTGCATTCCGGCGCACTCGGCTGTACTCCTGACGTACGCGACCGCGTAGTTCGCTCTCTGTCAGCCAGAGGGCGCCTCCTGACACTCCCATGGCGCCTTACGCCTCATTCTTTCCCGTCTCGCCGCCTCTACCGCATTTTTTTTTAATTAACGCCTTCGCGCGAGGTACTGCAACTGCGGGCTCTTTCTCTCTGGATGCATTCGTCAGTGTCGTCTCCTCGGCTTCCTGCATGCGGGACGCACACGGCTTGTTATACGTACAACCGTCATTTGTCCACGAAGCTCGCTGCGCGCTTCCATTGTGTCCTAATGTCCGTCCCTGATTTTGGCTTCGAGTTTTCGCAGAATCCCTTTGCGATGCGAAGAATAGGGATGCTCTCCCCTTTTGTCTCCAAACCGTCTCCCTTCTTTCCTGAATATCACATTTGACAGACTTCCTTTCCAGTACAAAATATTGCTACACGGATGTTGTATTTGCTTTTGCGTAACGCTATGCTGGCGTAATCGCATAAAGTACTTCCAAGAAATCGTGCGCTACATATACTTGGTGTTGTCCGTTTTCGGGTTCTATATATTTTGTAATTCAGGGGCTAAAAATCGGGTTCTATTTCTTTTTTTCAAGACGATATTCGGGGAGAAATCTTTTTTCGTTCCGAAAGCATTCCGAAATTCGTTCTGAACCATTCCGAAATTCGGGTTTTTCGGGCTGCACTTACAAGTTTAAGTTTACAAATGAAAATTGTATAGCGTCCAGGGCGCTTCACGTAGCCTCTGAAATGAGCTTTACGTCACTAAACCTCTTTTAAACAAACAGGATGTAACTTTATTGTCATGGGAGTAGGTAGCCGTGATCCGCGAACTACTTGCAACGTAAAAAACAGGCACGTATAGGGTATGGTTCTTCGGGAGAAATTTGATTTGACCTGATTTCCCTGGAGCACGTTCGGAGGGAAAAATTGGGTAAAATGTGGTTTTACCCGGAAACGACCAACAGTACTTTATAATGATCCTCCGTATTGCTGATCGCGCTGGCGTCCCTTATAAGTTCGTTCGGTATGTCGAAGTCATTGCGATGGGAGTCATTGTGACCGGGTCCCTTATTTCACAGCTCCATTGGTTTTTTGCTACCCGCCAGACCAGTTGTATGAGAGCTATAGTTTCTCTCCTGGGCCAGAGCTTCTGAGCAATGTATACTTCCCATTGTTCCTTACTCATCGCATTGCCTTTCTAAAAGTTCGTGCACGCTTGCTATTGCTTCCTCGCAAAACATGCTCCCACAGAGACCTGTGGGAGCATGTTCTCTGCGAAAATTAATGACTCAAACTTTGATTCTGTATTTAAGACTTTGTACGTGTGTTCACGCCATTCATACTTATTTTCGACATCCACACTAATTTATAGAGCACTCCTAAATTTTCGATGCAGTGCACTTTTTTTGTCTTTTGGTTCGCGCTGTCGATTTCAGTCTTTGCATGCATAAATGCATTTTATTTCCGTCACCTAGCTCCCTAGCGAGCGATTGTTCGATTCGTCCTTCCCCTTTTGTTCTTTTTTTACATATATTGCGCTCATCCTTCCAAACCCTCAGCCGCTCACAGCCAACTGGGTGCACAGCTATCTCTCACTGTGCTATTTGCCCTTACTTGCTCTCTTTATTAAAATAACTTTCAACGTCATCATTTTTTTTACTTTTCGAGGCTTAATTCTGTTCACTTTCTCTGTTCGCGTTACTCACGCGCTGCTTCGCAGAGCCCTCTTCCTCTTTTTCCTTTCCTTCCCCAACTTTCTCCCCAAATCCTTCGGCGTCTCCCTGCTGGGCTTCTGGAATGCCCGTTCGCTCGCGCTTCGGCTTAGTCGTGCCAGGCGATCGTAGCGCTCTCTGGCGAGAGCACATGCCAAGAGAGCCGCCCGTAGGGATGGTTGGGGAAAGGGGGCAAGGGGGTTGCTGTTACGTACAGCCGGGCGACTGATTTATTGGAGCTAATAGGGACCCGGAGGCGCGGCAGTCGCCGCGGGAGAAGCGCCAACGCTGTGGAAGTGCGAGAGACGACCACCCTTTCCTCCTCCTTTTCCCTCTCTTCGTGTTTTCGGCGCACTCCCGTTTTTTCCCCTGTGTTTCCTTTTTTTTTTTCATCTCAATTTTCGCTTCTTCCCTTCGCGAGCCGTTCTGGGAGCAGTTAGCCGCCCGGTCCCACTCTCCCTCAGTCCATACAAGACTCGTCTTACTCTGTTCTTTCTTGGCACCTCTTAACGACGACTTTCTTTTTCCTCTAGCCTTTCTTCCAACACACACCCTCCCCTCCAATACCTTACGTTCCTAGCTTACCGACGCCGTATTAAGGAAAGTGTGTTCGTTTTGAGCCTGGTGTGCTTCTACAACGTCCGCTTCCAATGAGTCTTCCCTGGGTGCTCCCTTTGAGGACGTTGCGCTGAATGGCGGCGTTGGACAGTGGTCACTGCTGTGCGGAATTGCTGTGATCGAGCCAGCTCCCTTACAGAAACTGGGGGGTGAAAGCTTCTGTGCCGATAGAGAGAAGGGGAAAAGAACTGTAAGGAAAGAAAAGAAGCGGAAGAAAGTAAAGAATCTATCAGGTCATGGAAGGGAAGCTCGATAGGGTGGTTAGGAGGAATTGGGGAGAGTTGCTCCCGGACAGGCGCCATTAATTACGGGAGGCTAGTGATTTATGCTGTTCCCTTCCTGCGCAAACTGTTGTGTGGACGTCTTCTTTCTTCTTTTGCTCGGCGCTGTTTGAATGGAAATGCAACAAACTCCATTAACGAAGATGTACATCCGTGGCAGGAATGCCTGTAGACGTCTGGAAGACGTTTGTCGGATGCGCACGAGACGTCTGTAAGACGTCGCCTGCGGCACTCTGCAGTCAACTTTGGTGTTGACTGCGAAGACAGCCCTTCCGCGGTGTACCATATATATTCAGCCGCAGCTCACGACTAATACCATTTCCCGGGTCTCGTTTTTTTTTTTTTACGCTTTTGTTAAACGTATTTAAGAAGGCTGGAAATCGCTTAGTGACTCGAGCTTTCTTGCAGCATTTGCTTAAGTTTTGCTACTGCTGCTTCTCTCGCTGCTCTGAATGCTAAAAATGCAACACAGCTTTTCGCGGCCATCAGACTTTCTTCTTCGTTGCACTTGAACGTTGGCTGTATTGTGGAGCTTACAGTGCAAGCGCCTGTTCACTTGGAACTCGTTTGTATTTAGAGACGAAGGATGGCGACGGATCTGTGAAACTGCAGGGAGATTCCAATTGCTTACAGTTCATAACGCTTTGTCCCACTTTGGTACTCGTAGTAAGTCAACCCCCTCCCCCCACCGCTCTATCGTAGTCTTATTCAGTCATGAGATCTTGCGGCAGTATAGCTAAATCGAATCGTTCGTAAGTCATGGGTTCAGCTGCCGCCGCAACAATCCGCAAGTTTTGCTTCTGCGTTCATTGCATCCCCCATCTTATCTATTAAGAGGACGCTTACCAGAATTTCGCACTCAGTCGCAATCAAAGCTGTATCTGTGGCGCAGAACGAGAAGCGTAGAGGAGCGATCTGTGCCCATCATCTAAAATGATCGACTGCTTCCACGACGCCATTGATGATCGATGCTTTTGGTTGAGAAAGGTACCTTTATGTCAGCGCGAGGCACGGAATAGTGAACAGATGATTTCGCCTTCGCTTTTTTTTTCTTTTTCTCTTTGTTCCGTCTTCGTTATGGTTTGAGAAAAGCATTATGGTTTAGCAATCAGCGGTCACACCGTTGCACAGTACTCCCCTTTTTCCTGTCCCCATCAGGCTCTCAAACCTATTTCCTGCGCCACCATCCCTGAATCACAAAAAAGGCGCCACAGGCAGATCCTCCCGACCGTCCCCGCGCTCCATGCATGCACGGCTGCTGCTCTTATGTATGCATACGCCCGCAGAGTGCCACGTACTACACATACGTATACACCAGTGCTGCTGCTCTCTTTTTCTTGCGTTCCACGCAATCGAGTGGAAGAGAGAGCGCGAGTGGTAAGGGGGAATCCCGAGGCACGCCGCCGGGGAAAACGACGACGCGCAGAGTGCCTGCCAAAGCGCGCGCGGTCGTGCGGTGTCTGTCCGTGCGTGCCCTCGGCAAGCCGATACAACGGTGTATAAGTACGCATACTCACGCCGCATTTGCGTATCCATGTATGCGATGGCGCGCGTTCGCCCGACGAAGCCTGTCGGAGCCCTCTCCCCTCCTGCGCCGGGGCCGTTTCCATTCTCCAGACCCATTGTTGCCGGGATACGTTCTCTGTTTTTCTTCATCTTTCTTTTCACTGTCTCGAGTCGATTCCGTTACCGTTGCTCGCTTGAAGAGTGAGAGAAGGCTTCCACCTCACAATGGACGCACTGCTGGCTGCCGCGGTGTCTGCGTTTGCTAGACGCGATGGGGTATGGTAAGAGAGAGAGAGAGAGAAAGTAGTTGAGGCGGAAAGAAAGACAAAAGAAAAAGAGAAACCGACAAAAGAGATGGTCGACGAATGGAGGGCTCGGGTGATTGGGGAAGTATAAGAGGGGTGGGGGAGGAGAGGGTGGAAATGGAGGTGGCACGAGCCGCTTGGCAACAATGATTACGAGCTCCCTCCCACGCGCCTGCGCAACGATAACGAGCGCGGCATTTGCATAACAAGAGAGCGTGCGGCTCGCGGTGCTGATGTTATATACTGGCTTTTGTGTTGCGCTTTTCTCTGTGTCTGCGCATTTGCATTGATTGTTTCCTCCATTTGCTCCTCGGTTTGTCTCTCTCTTTCTCTCTTTTTTTTTCTTGCCCTCGATTGCTTGTAGTCTTCGGGAAACCTCTTACGTTTGCTTTGTTTTTTTAGATTTTTTTGTTTTACGGGCAGTCGTCGCTTTTATTCTGGCCGCACCTTCCCTTCGAGAGTGAATTCGCGTTTCCGCACGCAATCCCGGAGGAATGGGAAAACGACAATGGATCGAGACTGTTCAGTTTCGATCGACTATATATCCTTATAGCGTGTTCCTTATGGTCTTCCGCCTCTTTGTCGAATGGCTGCCTCGTTCGGTGTCCGCGATTTTTTCCGTAGGATTGTTTTGTGCGATAACGTTTTTTGCAGTGTACCACGAGTCATTAGCCGTGTACGAACGTCGATAAGCCCATTGTTCGCCTCTTTTTTAAAAATTTTCTGTCGATATTATGGTTCCGTGTTATGACGCGCCTTGCCTGACTTTCCGGAGCTCGCTTCTAAAAGAATGCTTGATGTAAACTGCGTATCGCTTGTACACGTCTTGTAGACGTGTCGTAGGCTTCGTTAACGGCTTTCAGATCACTTATATACATGTGTGGGTGTCGGTCACTGTGGTCTTTTGCAGGTTTTCATTGATTTGATCGATTTGTGGGGCCTTACGACCCATAACGACGATATGGTTAGACGCCGTAGTGGAGGGCTCTGGAATATCGTCTGTCGTCTGTCTTCTTACCCCAGGTTCGTGCCGGATTCTCAGGTGGCACGCTTTTACAGAAATCGTTTATAATTCTTACAGATGACTCAGATAAACCTTGTGCACGATTTAGATCGCAAATAGGTCTCGATTCGTAACTTGCATAGACCACGTATGTGGAGGTATACTGGAATGAAATTGGTCAGCTTTTGTTTGCGCACCTTCTCGCTACAGTTCTTTCAGGATCACTCTATATGAGAAAAATAGCCATACCATGGTGTCGCGTCTAGTCGATGGCTAGTACACAATTCGGATACTGCTTTTTTCTTCTTCACGTGGTATATTATAGTCTTTATATCATTGCTATTCTATAAGCATAGCCTGCATGAAGTATTCCTGGTCACTACTCAAAGAGTATTCTGCGAGCAAACTACTGAGATATAACGTGCATAGCCTTTCTGCACATGGTTTATTCACATATTTGCGCGAATATGTTCATTACTACTTACAAGCGCGGACAGGAGACAGCACATATAGACTGGTATCTTCTCTTATTATGTTCTTGGTGCAGGCGACTTATATACTCTTCGCAAGTGCGGACAGCTGGCAGGCAGAATGGTGTCTTCTATGTTCTTAGTGCATGTAGACGTTCTTAATGGTGTAATCAAATGTGAGTTACCTGATTTTCGGTATGGTACCGCACCGCAAAGCTATTGCTTTATCTAAACACCTATTCCATGGGCTTCTGACTGCCTACTCTTAATTGATCATTTTTTGTACGTGTTTTTTGGCAAGCACACCACTTTGTCCTTGAGTTACCTTTTTCTTATTTTTTTTTTTTGCAATTTTCGCTTTGTTGCCCGCACGTTTCATGTTTCGTAAGTCTCTCCTTAATAACGGAGAAGCCACCCGGAGCTTCGCTACCGATATTATCAGTATTAACTTCAACGATAGGTGCAACACGGAATTGCTGAAAGAGAGAGAGAGAGAGAGAGGTGGGGGAGAGAGAGCGATTGCTGGCAAAAAACACACTTCCTGAGCGAACCTGCAAACATAATGGCCCGTTGGCGTCTGAACACTGATTTCGTATTGACAGCTGGCCTTCGAGTTGACTACGTGAAACAAGGAAAGCATACGAGGACGCGAAGTTCGAGTGTTGCAACCAACGCCGAGCGAGTTGCCGGAGGTACGCATTGTTCCTGCTGCCTGTCGCTAAGCGCGCACACGCACGCACGCACGCACACACACACCGAGCCGCAGCGAAGTATGGCAATAAGAGGCACTCTTCGTGTACAGCGCATTATATGCGCATGCAAACAACCGTGTGCATGAGCTCAGCGTGTTATGTCGTTATTGATATCACGTCACGGCTCATGAAACCGACAAATCATTCTCGTAACAAGCCAGGATGGTGCTGGCCATCCATATAAAGCGAAAGCGCGTGCAAAAGTCCACGCGCATGCGCAGTGCGATAGTACTATAGTCTCATCAGCATTCCGTGGATCGGGATAATCATATAGC
Source organism: Hyalomma asiaticum (assembly GCA_013339685.2). Lineage (NCBI taxonomy): Eukaryota > Metazoa > Arthropoda > Arachnida > Ixodida > Ixodidae > Hyalomma > Hyalomma asiaticum. The sequence continues at coordinate 19,481,755 of CM023487.1, forward strand.
GTTCCTTCGATAAATTCAGTGTCATACAACTCAGCACATACATTCCTGAAGCATATAACTCTTGTGTATTGTGTGGCCGCGTCCCGCTCGACGCCATGTTTTTGCACGAAATGCCTCGCATCCCCCTCCCTCAGCTGGACGGAGCGGCGGTCCACCACTGCGACGGGGCCGCCCGCTTCGCCCAGTGCTGGGCAGTATCGAAGATACATGTATCTTAGATACTATCTTAGATACTCTTTGAGTATCTTGTATCTGTATCGCGATACATCTTGAAAGACGTGTATCAGTATCTGTATTTTCGATACATTGAAGAATGTATCGAGTATCTTAAGATACAAGATACTGATGTCGGAACATCACCGCGCGACACTAGAAATACTGGCAGAAGTCCGCTGCTCAAGCAGGTACTGCCGCCACTAAGCTTATAAACGCTGATCCGCGGTGTAAACGAACAAACTGTACTCCTTTCTCATGTACTCATTGGACGCTCATGAGAAAGTACTCCTTTCTCATGAGCGTCCCCACCCGCCACGGCGGCCTAGTGGTTAATGCGCTCGACTGCTGGCCTGAAGGTCGCGGGATCGAATCCCGGCCGTAAAGGCCGAAATCCGATAGCGGCGTTATACTTGAGTCCCGTGCAGTACTGTACTTAGATTTAGGAGCATCTTAAAGAACACCAGATGGTCTAAACTTTCAGAGCCCTCCAGTACGGCATCCCTCATAATTATATCGTGGTTTGGAGATGTAAACCTCAACAATTATTATTGTGACCATCCCCACGAGCTCTTTCATGACATTTTGCACAAGCAGTGAAATTTCCAGTGTGTGATCTTACTGGTAGGCTGACGACGCCTTTTGCTGAGAAACATCGTAACTAATAATGTTACAGCATGATTCGTTCTATTATATATGTATATATATATATATATATATATATATATATATATATATATATATATATATATAGATATATATATATATATATATATATATATATCCATCCTTTCTGAGTCACATTGTTTTTTTCGCTGTCACAAATCACAAGGTAATTCGCGCAATCAATGTCAAGAGTATGAGTAGCGGAGGTATCCTGCGACACTTTGTACCGCTACGATGTCTGGAATTCTCTCGTAGAGAGAAATTATTACAAAAATTGCACATTCGTGAATCCGTCGATGACGAGCGCTTTACGCGAGCACATAACTAGAATTTAGGAAGTCATTGCGGTTTTATGTCCTTTCTGTATAGAAGATCCGTCACAAATATGTCGCTACGAGCGTTCTTACTCCTGTACACTTGTCCCGTGGTCCGATACTGCGTAAACGGTATACGCGTACGGACCAGGTTAAACTCAAAATCGTAATTGCGGCATCGTGCCGAGGTTTTGCATCGCCATTTTGTTATTAGGTGGGAAACCACTACCTGGTTGGCAAGTAGAGCATCGGGTTCCATGAATTACAAAAACCACAAAAAACCGCCGACAGCGTAGCTTACACATAGCTGTCATGTTTAGCAGCCAAAAGAGCCCCAATCAGTTGTTTGGGAATGAAAACAATATAATTATAGCCAGAAAACACAGTTGTTGAGATACTAACACATGTTTCATTCAAGTTAAACTTGCTTGGTCGCAGTTCTGAAATTCTAAAGCAAACTACTGAGATATAACGTGCATAGTCTTTCTGCACATGGTTTATTCACATATTTGCGCGAATATGTTCATTACTACTTACAAGCGCGCACAGGAGACAGCACATATAGACTGGTATCTTCTCTTATTATGTTCTTGGTGCAGGCGACTTATATACTCTTCGCAAGTGCGGACAGCTGGCAGGCAGAATGGTGTCTTCTATGTTCTTAGTGCATGTAGACGTTCTTAATGGTGTAATCAAATGTGAGTTACCTGATTTTCGGTATGGTACCGCACCGCAAAGCTATTGCTTTATCTAAACACCTATTCCATGGGCTTCTGACTGCCTACTCTTAATTGATCATTTTTTGTACGTGTTTTTTGGCAAGCACACCACTTTGTCCTTGAGTTACATTTTTCTTTTTTTTTTTGCAATTTTCGCTTTGTTGCCCGCACGTTTCATGTTTCGTAAGTCTCTCCTTAATAACGGAGAAGCCACCCGGAGCTTCGCTACCGATATTATCAGTATTAACTTCAACGATAGGTGCAACACGGAATTGCTGAAAGAGAGAGAGAGAGAGGTGGGGGAGAGAGAGCGATTGCTGGAAAAAACACACTTCCTGAGCGAACCTGCAAACATAATGGCCCGTTGGCGTCTGAACACTGATTTCGTATTGACATCTGGCCTTCGAGTTGACTACGTGAAACAAGGAAAGCATACGAGGACGCGAAGTTCGAGTGTTGCAACCAACGCCGAGCGAGTTGCCGGCGGTACGCATTGTTCCTGCTGCCTGTCGCTAAGCGCACGCACGCACGCACGCACGCACGCACGCACGCGCACACACACACACACACACACACACACACACACACACACACACACACACACACACACACACCGAGCCGCAGCGAAGTGTGGCAATAAGAGGCACTCTTCGTGTACAGCGCATTATATGCGCATGCAAACAACCGTGTGCATGAGCTCAGCGTGTTATGTCGTTGTTGATATCACGTCACGGCTCATGAAACCGACAAATCATTCTCGTAACAGACCAGGATGGTGCTGGCCATCCGTATAAAATGAAAGCGTCTGCACAAGTCCACGCGCATGCGCAGTGCGATGGTACTATGGTCTCATCAGCATTCCGTGGATCGGGATAATCATATAGCGTTCCTTCGATAAATTCAGTGTCATACAACTCAGCACATACATTCCTGAAGCATATAACTCTTGTGTATTGTGGGGCCGCGTCCCGCTCGACGCCATGTTTTTGCACGAAATGCCTCGCATCCCCCTCCCTCAGCTGGACGGAGCGGCGGTCCACCACTGCGACGGGGCCGCCCGCTTCGCCCATGTGGTCTTAAAGGAGTACTGACACGATTTTTCGGCGGCTCAAAATGTACATTTTTCGTTTTATAGCCATGTATTGCTAACGCCCTCCGCACACGGAAGCCAGGAAACACGTACAAAATATTTTAGTTTGGTTGTAAAGTTTTCGTCGCCCAGCACTGCACGCCAGCCCCAGTGCAATGGACACTACGATGACGTATGAGTACAGCTACAAATACCGCCGAAATCGCTGCCAGAGTCACTGGACGACCGTAATATTGTCGTTGTTTGAGTGCCCCGCGTGTAATTGACCACAGACGACAGAGTTGCAGCGACACTATCATGAATTTCTGTCCCTATGTGACTGAAACTTCGTCCGACGATGTTGATACGTCACTAGGAAACCGCCCCCTCGAAATCGAAACCGAAAGTGGGCTTTTAACGAAGACGTATTAAAAATATATTCATTGTGTTGCGAGGCACCGTCATACTCTTCTTAGGGTTCTCCACGCCAGTGCTTTCATTTACAGCAATAATATGAGAATGTCAAAAATTCGTGTCAGTACGCCTTTAACATAGGCTGCCATTGGGCAGCGAGAAATTCCTGGAATGTTTGCGCGTTCTGGCGGTTCTGGTTTTTGAGATGCTCGGGAGAACTTGCTGGGTCTTGGAGAGGTGCGCACGTACTTTTGTGACCCTCCGGCCGACCGGGCCTTCGGTCGGATGGCGTGCCTCTGCGAGCTCCAGCGACCACGGCGGCGACCTGCGACCGACGCCCATGTCTGTATGTTCTTCTTCTATTTTCCTTTTCCGAGGGCTCGCGGTCGCGGGTGCGCTAGCCGGGGTTAGGCTCTCCTTCCTTGCATGGTTATTTTTGTGTGTTATTGTGTGTTCGCGTGTTGTTCAGTGTTATTGTCCTTTGTGATTTTGTGTTCGCGTTCTGTTAATCGTTATTGTCCTTTCGTTTATATTTAATTCGATCCTTGATTCGGCCCTGTATTATTTGTTTTAACGTGTTTATTAAATCACCATGCACGGAGAGTTGCGCCTAATGTTCTCCTCCTTCGCCGCGTGCGACGGTTCGTGCTGTCCTGTTCCGAGACGGGCCGCGGGCCGACGCGCGCGGCAACGCGGCGATGCATGGCTGAGATAGCGAGCGCGCGGACGCGACGACCTCATTCTCTGCTCGTTGAGTGCTCGAACCCACTGCAGGGGGTTGCTAGCGGCGATACCGCTGCTAGCAGTAGTTAGCAGTAGAAGTAACCCCTACAGTATATACAGGTCCGCATTGTTTCGTGTGCTGTTGGTGTCTCATGCACGCGCACGCTTGCAGCGCGCTTTGCGTGACATTGCCCGGTTGACGCTCACTGTTGCGCTTGCGCGTGGTGTTATAGGAATGTTGCGCGTGAGAGCTTCGTTGCGGCTTTACTCCAAAACCCGGCCGACTTTTTTGTCATTGTTGTGGGCGTTGCATATTTCCCGAGGAATCAAATCAATCAATCAAAGCTTTATTTCATCTCAGCAAGGAGAAAGGGGGTTGCGGGAAAAAGCTGCCTTACTGCAGCTTGACTAAGCCCGGCCCCCTGTGTTACAGTTCGACAGCGTGCAGCACGGACTATAGGTAGATAACATGTTAATACAAGTCGCAGCACTTTGCATAAGTATGGAAATAAGGGAAAGAGTAATACACTAGCATAGGCGTACATGTAATGAGATTTATAAATTACATGTGGCAATGAACAATTTCCTTTGGCCTGCATGGTTAGCCGCCTTCGCCCTGCGCGCTGCGGCATTGTGATAAAGAGAATGCTGCGACGCGTATACGTTCCTCGAGAAAGCAGTTTTAGTACCAGCGTTTCCGTCAGTAACATCAAGCACTTTGTTGATCATTCGTAGGCATGGTTCTTTTTTACAATTTTTGACATTACTTTTGAGTATGCAGTCTTTGCAAACTATAAGGAAAGAGCTCGATGACTAAGGTATGTCCGGCGGCATCCTAGGCTCGTTACGAAAGTCCGTATGGGTTAGTGGCGACGCTGTTATCGACTGCTGCTCGAAATAACTGCTTTAGGACAGGTGGCGACCGCTTTACGGTGGAGTCAAGTTTGCCTCACCGCCTGCAGCGTTGAAGAATCCTTCGGGTAACAGTCCTGAAAAGCGACATTTGGCGATGTATATAGGACAGGATTATCTCCAAACTTCTCGTCAGAAATATCTTTCCGAATGTGCACTGTGCTTATGCCTTTCATGTTTCAGCCATTCAGTGTCGTGAATGGCCATGGATAGATAGCGTTAACTACTGGGTTATTGGATAGCTCTGTTATGCATGTCTACCTATTACCTGTCATGAATAATATGGACCAATAACAGGTAATTATAAGTCGACCAACAAAAAATGATGATAGCTGCTGGCGCCTTCATGCTTATAGCTTCCATTACTCTAACAGTGTGATAACAATTACGGTGACATTTCGATGGTGACGAAATGATAGATGCCCGTGTACCTAATTTACATGCACCCTGTAGGACACCACGTGGGTGATAGAAATTTCCTGAGCTTTCCGCTACGGCGTGCCAATCGCGTCGTACGTCCTTTTGGCGTACGAAAATCGCAGCCAGTACTATTAACAATGATGACGATCTTCTCAGATGCTACCAAAAATGGTGAAACCTGTGGTGCATGCGTTGCTGATAAGTAACGCCTATCATGCGTACGGTGCCAGTGCTGCAGTTGATAAGAAATTCTTATCACAGGCCGTGGATGCAAATGGAAACCTTATTTCACCGGTGCGCGCTCGCTATAGGTGGAAACCGGGCGTCGGAAGAAGCACCGCCGGCAACAACAATAATGAAGAAGGAAAAAAAAATCATCGAAACGACAACAAAGAAAAACCAAATACGGCAAGCCCTCCCGCTTGCGTGTGTGTACACAACCAACGATCGGAGTTTGCGAATACGAAGACCAAATGGGTTTTTGCGAGGAGAGGCATAAAGATGGAGAGGAGGATGTATGGGATGAGCGTGTGTGTGTGTATATGCCGTGAGGCACGCCCGCCACTTTTGGCAAATCCATTTCGACTGGCTCGAGAAAGCAAGCGGAGAGGCACCATCACGCGAGGTGGTACTCCGAGCGCAAGCATTCCTCCTGCATTCCCAGCATGTATATTCCCTCCATCCTTCCCGCCGCTTATATACTCTGTGTGTGCGTAGCATTACGTATATTCACGTACATAGTTGGCCCTGCCCCCCTCCCCTGCATTGCTTATGCATGCCGCCTTTCTTCGTGCGTAACACGTACGCGACGAAGGCTGGTCCTCACGGAACGACAGAGAACTGAGCTGTGTGTAGTCGGTATGTAATAATAGAGAGTTTTAGCCGCGCCGGGTTACCGTACGGCAGGGACGGTGATACCGTCACGCGGCTATTTTAATCGGTGAGACCTGTACTAGGTGCTCGATGAGTACCGAAACGTTGTCGAATGATAAAACTTGCTGGTGAAGCCCTCAGAACCTCAACTTTCTACGTGCCAACCACGACGGTACGGCATTACCGTACTTACCGTACGGTAAGACGCCGCTGCTAAAACTCTAATAACTTCCGAGGTTTTTACGTCCCACAACCATCGTATGATTTCATTTCATTTATTTTCCTTAAGGGCCCAAGATCGGGCATTACATGGAGGGGATGCCCCGCCACGGTGGTCTGTTGGCTATGGTACTCCGCTGCTGATCCGAAGGTCGCGGGATCGAATCTCGGCTGCGGCTGCTGCATTTCGATGGAGGAAAGATGTTGAGGCCCGTGTGCTGTGCGATGTCAGTGCACGTTAACGAACCCCAGGTGGTCGAAATTTCTGCAAACCTCCACTATACGGCGTCTCTCATAATCAGAGCTGGTTTTGGGACGTTAAACCCCACATAACAACAAGGAAGCTGAGAAGCTGAGCTGTGTATAGTCGGTGCGCAGTAATAATTTCCGGGGTTTTACGTCCAAAAACCAACGTATGATTATTGATTGATTTGATTTCTGGAGTCTTACGTCCCATAACCAGTTGTGATTATCTGAGAGATGCCGTAGTGGAGGGCTCCAGAAATTTTGACCACCTGGGGTTCTTTAACGTCCACTGACGTCGCATAGTACACGGGCGAAATACGATTTCAATAATCACGCATATTATTTGTGTGTTAGTGGTATACCTCGGACCTCTTTCGGTTATGCATTGATTCGTTTAAATAAAATAAACGTCGTTATTCCGGGAGCTCCGGGGTGACGACTTGTCTATATATCAAGTCCCCTCAGCTATATACAGCGGGACACATTCACAAAATTTTGGTTTCGCAAGGGCCGAGAACAGTACGGAAAGTGTTTTGAGAGAGGGTGCGGAATGCCTGCAAACGTTGCCATTTGAAAGCAGGCCTTTACTAATTAGCGTCGTTTCCCTAACAGAACCACATTCATCATCATCATCGTCATCATGACTTTGCCAGATCTGAGTACATGGGTAACCTCGGAAGGGAATGTTACATCAGGATCTGAGAAGCAATACCGATCAATACCGATCTCCAGAACCACTTCAATTTGTGCGACGAGATTGAAATACATATTTTCTTTTCTTTTCTTTTTTTTTTTCTTGTTCCGTGGTTGTGTTCCAACACGTGGTGACCGAATGGACCCGTGCTGCTAGCCAAAGACCCGTGGGTCGCGCGTTCAAGACGCGTGGTCTGCATAGACTCACTGTGGCTGAGAATGTATAGCCTATGAAGCGTGGAGCCAGCGCCTCCTCTATTTTTCTATTTTTGAAAAAATAGAGGAGTCGCTGGTGGAGCTTTCCAAGCGTTATCGCCATCCAAGACCAGATGAAAGCTAAGGCAAGTCTGGAGGGGAAAGGTGGAAAGAGGGGTAAGAGAGGGTGTGTTGCTTGGGGTGGGGGGTGACGCGCTCTCCTCCTTCTCATCATCATCTTCGCGAAAAAGAAGAAATCGCATTTGCATTTTAATCGAGACCCCGCCGCCTCACAGTTGGGGGGCGGGTTGTACGGCGCCCAAGACGCCGCTGCTTTTGCTGCTGCTGCTGCTGCTTCGTGTTGCTCTGATAGTGAGTCTTTTGAGCTGCTTCGGTCGAGCGTGGCCCATTGCCCGGTTCTTTCTTTCTTTCTTTCTTTCTTTCTTTCTTTCTTTCTTTCTTTCTTTCTTTCTTTCTTTCTTTCTTTCTTTCTTTCTTTCGCGCTCGTTCCATAATCCCCGGTAATGACGCACTCTCACCGAAGAGACTAAGAGTGTGCTGAGTGGATGCCGTCTCTATGATTTGCACCCCTCTCCCCTACACCTGCCGCACACGACGAAATGCTTCTCCGTTCCCGACGAATTATGCGCATCGCAATGACCCTGTCGCGTGAAAAAAAAAAAAAAAAACGCTGATGCGTGCGTTGCCTGGATGGACTGAAAAGCGCTCTTCGCCCCCCCCCCCCCCTTTTCCCCCACTCTACCGAAGACGCCATAACCAATTTTCTGAAGACAAAAGGCACCCCGAGCTGTAGTGTAACTAATTAGCGATTAGAGGGACAATTGAGGCGCACCGCGTAGACGTGATGCGTAGTGAAAGGTCACTTGGACGGTATGCAGAGCCATATATCCATACATGGCTCTGACGGTATGCAGCTAGTGGCGGCACCTAGCGGTCGACGTGGCATTTGGGCATAGCGCTCGCTTGACACGTTCTACTTATGCGTGTTATCGCCCCGCCACGGTGATCTAGTGGTTATGGCACTCGGCTGCTGATCCGAAGGTCGCGGGATCGAATCCCGGCTGCGGCGGCTGCATTTCGATGGAGGCGAAATGTCGAGGCCCGCGTATACTGTGCGTTGTCAGTGCACGCTAGAGATCCCCAGGTGGTCGAAATTTCCGGAGCCCTCCACTACGGCGTCTCTCACAATCAGAGCTGGTTGTGGGACGTCAAACCCCACAAAACAACAACAAAACAACAACAAACATGTTATCCTATCCATTAACGCTAAATCCTTGTATGCCTCATATAGGAGGGCCTGCGTCCTTCCAAGTGATTAGCGGTGTTTACGTTAACTTGGCTTCCGTGCTTTCTGACGTGTCCTAATGCTTGTCCTGTCTAAGGGGGTGTAACACGCATATGCACCTGAAGCGATCGTTTTAACGTTGCTGACACGAACGCATGACGGAATCCAGCTTTGAAAAATCACAAAACATTGCAGATGCACACAGGGACCACTCGCTTGCTTTGTATAGCAATGAAACGAGTCCACAACGAGCAATATATGTATGCAACTCCTAATCATAGTCCAGACCTTGATATTTCCCTAGTGCTCAATAGGCTAATATTACTTCCGTCTATGGAACGCCATGCTTTATGTACGTACGTACGTATGTATGTATGTATGTATGTATGTATGTATGTATGTATGTATGTATGTATGTATGTATGTATGTATGTATGTATGTAGTCATCCATTCGATTCAAAGGTTGGACTGTGCTTTACTCGACAGCGGCGCAGACACTGCAGAAGACCGTGTTAGCTATCTCGCAGTACGATCTTAACTTTGCTCGCGATGAATCCTACGACAGCGGGAAGACAAGGATGTACGGGCACAAGCCGTAAAAATTGCCGCACCAGGTCGTTAACGGGAACCACGCGCGGTGTGTATACGCAAATGAGTTTTTTTTTTTTTCGCGAAGCCGTCTCTATACTCCTACAGTGGCATGCGTTTTCGAAGGCCGCAGGTCGTCTTCTCTGTTCTACACGGAGAGAACGAGAAAACGTGCGAACCGGAAGTTTTTGTCTTTGCTCTTGCGACAAGTCGTAAAAACGTGCCCCCCATTGCCATTCGTTCTGTGCAGTGCGAGAGAGAGAGAGAGAGAGAGAGAGAGAGTTACTGATAACCGATGGCGAAGCCGTTCGAAAGAAGTGTACCTTGCGTAAGGGTCACCGAAACGCACGGGCGATGCTTTTCTCTTGTCTCTGTCCCGGCCACCCACACGCATGGTTCGTGACCTTCCTGTGCGCGTCTTGTAGCGGTGACGACTTTTGTGTACCCGCTGGGAGAGAACAGGGGAAAGGGAAAGGCAGGTTGGTTAACCTGTTCAATACATCTTGTAGGCCATCCTACATGTGAAGGGGGATGGGGGGGGAAGGAAAGGAATTGAGAAATTGGACGTTAGAGATGAAAGAGAGAAAGACAACACAAAAGCACACACACACACACACACACACACACCACAGTCAGTTATTCACAGTCACCGTATCTTGATGGAGACGAAATGTTCGAGGCCTGTGTACTGTTCTCTGTCAGTGCAGGAACTCCAGGTTGTCGAAATTTCCGGAGCCCTCCACAACGGCGTCTATCGCAACATTGGATGCGCTATCCTGGACGCTGTCAAATTCCGCCATCTTGTCCATCTTGCCAAATTCTGTAGTGGCGGCATTTTTGAGCCAGTCAGGTAGCCCGTAAATGCCCTCTGAGCCAATGAGTTCTGACAAGATGGTGGAATTCGACAATGTACAGGACGGCACCCCGCATCGTGATTTTCGCACGTAGGACCCCAGCAGTTATTATCGAATTGACTATCCCTAATTTCGCGTGCTACTCATACTCAGCTTTTTACATATACCTGCTGTCTACTTCCGTTCTTACCATATTCGAATTTCGATTAACTTTTGTTTTGCGGGAGTTCTTTTAGTTTTGCTATAGGCATAATACGCGTTGCGAATCGCCGTCGACCATGAGCCATCCCACCAAGACAAACAAACAAAGAACAACAGAAACAAAAACACGGAAGGCATCAGGTATATACACACGCAAATGCGATGCATATCGGCGTAGTTCCGCGTGCGCGCCAGGGCTCCGCCCACTTCCCCGCTGAGTGGCAGCGGTGTCGCAACCGCACCCCTCTCTCCTTGTTCCCCGCTGCATGTCGCGCCTGTCTTGGTCGTCGTTAACTCGTCGCTTGCCTGCCCGCGGACCGGCTACGCTCTGTACCACTAGTTCCGTGCAGCAGAGCCAGGGCTACGAGACCATCGAGCGCAGAATTCTTGCAAAGCGATACGAAATGCCGTTGTATGGACACGCAGCTGATAGCTGCTCCTAACAATATGGGCACCCACATCTACCTACTTCTGCTGCCTCCAAGGCTGCCCCTGCCACTTCAGCGGCCACCATTGGCTGATGACAAGCCGCGCAAGGAAACTTTTAACATGTGTTCGACCTCATGATTGCCGAAGACTCCTGTAGATTCCACGGTGCTGCACGGAACTACTTATAACTCTATAGGTTCGATGCATGGCGAGTTGCAATAACGGTCGCGTAAAACGCATTGGACCGCAACGACATGGTCGATTTATGCTCACCACCGGGGGGAGGGGGGGCGTCGCTTGCTTGCTCGCATCGGTGCTCACGAGTGCGCATGCGCGGTCGTAAATCTTTCGTTTTTACGCGCCTCCCCCTCCCTTCCTTATTTCTTTAGTGACCAGGTATTCTGGGCGTCGTTCCGAATTATCTCTTTCTTTTCTTTTAAAGACAATATCATTCTAAGCATCTTCACCAACGAGGTACGTAAGGTTAATATTATGGCGCTAGTAATCTAGCGGCGCGATGCCTGTTCAGCAGCTCGGATTCACTTCGGATAGGGGTCGTTACGGAAATAAAAAAAAAAAGGTTTGCAAAAATAGCAATGGCATAAAAAAAAACCTTATACATGAGGTAGACGCGATATCATAGCATAAGTTTAGTACAGAAGAGTCACATAACCATCAAGGTAATTAACGAAAATTAATTAAATGGAGTTAAGTGCGTGCCGCCTTGGACATGCGGATGTGACCCACAAGGATTTATACAACGCCCACTCCCCCCATATTTTCCAGCTGACCGATAATTCCGTATTTTTACCTACCTGCATTCTGGTGGGCAGAACCATGGACAACAGCCCCCAAAATCGAAATTATTGACAAACTTCTGGTGAGCCATGGGAGAAAGAACGAAATAAAGAAAAAAATAAACCAGGTGTGTTTCACGCCTGCGTTGACTACATGTGTTCAACCAGTCGTCCTCAGGTGGACGCTGGTTACACCATGCGGTCAACCACAAGTCCTTCTAAGTCCACGATAAGTGCTTTAACTCTGTAGGCGCCAGCGTCATTAACCACCCTTGGTCGTTTTCTCACCGAACTGGTCTCTACCTTATTCACTTGCATTGCATGCTAGTGTTAGTTAAACGTCGGCTTGTGCATGCTAACGTTCAGTAATCGCAGCTGAATGACCGTTATGGCTAGTAAAGGCGAACTCAGTTGTCAGCCACTGTTGTTGAATGGTGATAAGTGCTGCCTAATATTGGCTGTTCGCTTTTACAGCGTCGGCATTTCCTGCTATCTGCATTGACGATTAAATTATCTGCCAAGGTCTCCTTTTTCATGAGCTTGCCAGTTTACTTTCTAGAACCTGCCGACAACTTTCTGGGACGCCTGGTACGACACAACGTAGACTTTCTCACAAATAAAAAAAAAAGAAAAACTAAATATAGAAGAAGGAAGGGAGGGAGTGCGTTGAGACCAAGAGTGATTAACATGACCATCGCCGAGAACACCTTGTTCTCATTTTCTCGAATTCGATGCCACGCGACGAGTATTTTCGCGCCTATTCACCCTGTCTCTCGCGTACGCTTATCTCTTCGCCGCGCCTCGGTGACGACACAGAGCGATGCGTCAATCTACCTACTCTCACTATATCGTATAAACTGCATATAACGTAGTTTTCCCTCCACGTCGTTCCTGCTCCCCCTATCACCCCTCTCCCAACTTTCACTCGCGCAACTGAACCTCGCGTCACTCTTCTCCCAGAGTCCCAATCGTCTCCAGCTTACCGCCTTTCTCACTCGCTCTTCTGGCGTGACGGGCCAACGCCTGCTTGCAGTCCGCCTTCTTTTTCTTTCTTTTTTTCATTTTTTTTCTTCCTACTTTTATTTTCCGACGACAAGAGCGCGAACGCCAGCGTTCCCTCTCTGTCACCCACTGTTCTCGCACCGGCTGACCAAGTTATAATACGGCGTCGGAGGGTGCAAAGACCGCGCTCGTTACAAGCACGGTGACAAGCTGTCACGTGGAGCTCCCGCCCCCTCCCAACTCGGAGGGCTCGCTTCGGATCTCTCTCGCGTTTCCTCGACAAGCACAGCCTTCAGCAGCACCCGTTATTATTATCGCCGGGTGTCCTTATCCTCGCTGCTGCTGCTCCGTGATCCGTGTTCTCTCGTTTCACGTTATTATTATTAATCTTGCTTTTTAGTTGTTGTCGCCGTATTCTGTCATAGAAAGTTCCGGTTTGCAATGTGTCATTCGTCGGCTTCGCCTCGCGAACACCGTTATAATAATGTCTTTCACTGCCTGCCGAAGATGTGTGACCGCGCCGCCATGCTCGGTATTGGTTTTCATTTCTTCGACGCCCCCCTCCCCGTTTATTTTTATTTTTTTCCTTGGCATTTGCGATGCCGTTTCTACCAGAAGGTGCAGACGCGAGGACGTACCTGCACGTCTTGTTAATTTTTTTTTCGCTAGTTTTTGTCTGTTATTTTTCTTCACGAGCGAAGATATGCACGAAGAGTCGCCGACGCCGGACATGTAAACTGCCTCACCACTAGTGCAAAGGCGTACATAAACGAACGCTGGAGAAGGCAGTTGCCGCCCTGACGAAGACAAGTACGTTGGCTCCTGCGACATTCCCTGTTCTAAATCGTATCTTGCGATTTGTTCATCTCATCACTAGTGTGATTCTTGTCACGCTTTGAAACTTTTTGTCAGGGTGGGTCACGCTGGTCACCCTTTGGTGGCTTTTTTCTGTTCTTGAGACGGGTCGTTCATTGTCCGACTGACTCATGTGGGCCCTTTGTTCTGCGGAAACCCGTAACGTGGGTAACGTTTTATGAATGGGGGAAAAAAAATTAGCATCTGCCCGTTCGTAGCGCAAGGCTACAGGGAAATCCGCACGGATTTCTCAGGAAAGCTTCCTGGCTGACGAAAAATTGGTCCTGGTCCGGGGTTCGAACCCGGGACCAAAACCTGTCCGGGGGTGCTCGCTCTGCCAATTGAGTTTACCAGGAGGCTATAGGAATTGACAGCGCGCGGGAGAATTGATCGATAACTCGAAGCACATGGGCTGGCATTGCTATGTTGTCCATAACTCTATGCATAACTGCACTGAGTTATGTCTCACTCCGTCGACATGAGACAGGTTAATTCTAGCGCGTAGAACATGCGTTATCACATTTCAGCTCGCTCTACGCCCCACGTATTGTTTCTGCAGATTTAACTGCTCATGGACACAACAATGACTCATAACGCGGTTTGTTATAGCCGGATAATCGACGCATTTATACCAAAAGTAGCACTCGTCGCCGTCAGACGCATGCACCAGGGAGACCTGTGTGTCCATCCCCAGCAGCTTTTGTACATGTGGAGAAGCTGGTATGCAAGGTCATGACGCATGTTCGAAGCCGATCTGAAGCATACACTTTACTTCGTTGTTGCTTTTTTCACAGCCTGGGGGTTTGGGTTGGGATGATTCTGAACGTCGAACCACGATTTTTTTTTCTTTTATTGTGCTCCTTTGATCTCGCAAATATCGCATCTTATGCTCACTTCAGCTACGTGCCAGAACTAGAACCTGGCTAAAGAGTCCTGCTCGAAGCAGAGTAGCCCGTTTCGTGAAATGCCTTCTCGGGCGTGAAGCTATTCGTACCTTGCCTGCAATACACTCGCTTTCAGGTGTCGTTCTGTCTTGCTACGGATCTGTGGGAAGTTCGAGTTCGCATCGCTGATCACAGATGGATAACATCCCTGACTTCTCAGCCTTGCTAAGCCCTCTGCTCGCCTGCCCCAATGCTTTTTTTCTTTCTTTCTCTCTTTCTTTCTTTCCTTCTTATCTGATTCATCCATGCATCTTGTGCCGCGTACTGATTGATTGACGGCGGCGTCTCGCACCATTGACGAGAGAGAGAGAGAGAGAGCTGCTCCGCGCTACGCAAGAGCTTGAGGCTACGCACCAGGCGAACGTGGTAGTGGTGGTGATGCCAACAATGGATGCAAATTTCGCGGTTGCAACCCCTACATTGGCGGCCGTCGTTCTTTCTGTCCGCCCATCGTTTCTGCTCTTTGCCCGCCCCTGTGTTCTTTTAGGGGCACCCGTTGTCGCCCCCTATACAACCTCCCTTGCGCGAAACTCACATGCAACCCCTGCTCCTCCCCCCCTCCTCTCCACCTACCTTTCGCGCCTTCCAACACTCACTGCGTTCTACCGAGCACTTGCCGCTTGCAGCACCACCGACCGCCCTTTTGCAAGCGACCCCCGATAGATGAATGTACGTCACACATCTCCGAAAGTTGCACATGTGTGTGTGTGTGCGCGCGCGTACACACGCACACACTACGCACACACATCCCTTCGCCCCCCATACCCAACTTTTCACTGCCACCATACTGCCGATGGCGCCCCCTGTGTTTAACCTGGTGGGTTCTTGTTCAAGATACGTACTCCCCTCCTCCCCCCTCGCAACCCACATATTCCCTCTCCTCCTTCCGGGCTCGTCTACTTCATAAGAGTACGTTCTCCTTGCGAAAAAAGGAAAAAAAAAAGAATGAAAGAGATTTAAATACATACACGAAAATTCCCCGCGCCGCCCATTGCCAACTCACGTCGCTAGCGGTGCGTTTTGTATCTGGTATGCAACGCTCCGTTTGACGCCGACGAGATTTATCGTTTCAGACACGATGCCTGACAATTTTTTTTTCTTTTTGCCTTGCCTTACCTTCAGTAGCATTCTCTCCTTCTCCCGCCCTTTCACTTCATCCCTGCTCGCTCTTTGTCCCCTTTGAACCCCCCCCCCCCTCTCCTCTCTATTCTGCTCTTGATGTTCCCTTTGCGAAGAACCCCACAGCGCGCAACCCCTGTGCTGCTGTTCACCTTTCCGGCCAAAGGCACTTTGTCGGCGTCCCCCCCGCACCCCTCCAAAACTCTGCGCGTCGCTCTCACATCTTTCCCATCTGCATATATTTAGATCCTGTCCCTTTAAATTTCTCGCTTGGCACTTTTCGCCACTCTGCAGCTTTCCAGCCATCGTCAGCGTCCCCCCACAGCCGTCCGCAGCTTTCCATTGCGCATGCATGTGCAGATCTCTGAAGATCAGCCCCCTCCCGTCTCCTCTCGTTCCGCACCAACGAATTCGCAGACTGCAACTTCTTTCGTTATTTTCGTTTATGCTTTCATTGATTCATTCTTTTCTTCGTTTGCTTCCTTGAACGCTTGCAGCGCGATTTCGTTGCACGCGGTCGGTCAGTTTTCAACGTTTATCCGGGTCTAAACTTGATCTCTTCGTACGCTTCGTCTCACTTTTCCTGACTTCCAGCTCAAAGCTGGCTCTCTCCGCATCTTCTTACCCCCACCTGGCCACCAAACTCCTTGCCCCATGGCCACGTATCTTTCCTATCTTCACAAGAAAAGAAAAAAGAATGAATAGGAACAGAACAACAAATTGCGACAGAAGGGAAGTGAACGCGTGCGCGATCCCAGCCCATGCATTCAACGTAAGAACACGTGAGCCTCAAGAATGCTTAATCTTTGTATACAAAGGAGACTCGCTGGCTTGAGGCCGGGGTGGGTGGCAGGGTTCTTGGCATAGCGTTTGTGAATTGGACCAAAACGAAAGAAGAAAGAAAAGACACCGAGCCCGGGCACGGAAGTCTTGGTGTACCATTCTTGAAGCCCGTGGCAGAGCGGTGGTACCGCGGTCCAGGAGTTAGGCTTAGCAGTCCGGACTTTAGGCTTAAGGTCGACGTTTAGACTGGGAAGCGCCATTGAGGTTGCCGTTTAGGCTTTTGTGGTTTGGCGACGTCTTATGCGTTATTATTAGGGTTTAGCGGCGTGGCAGAAGGATTCGAAGCGACGTGCCCCCACGGATGCCTTCTTTCGATCGCTATTTGAAACTTCCGCCCCACTGGAGCTGTTTTGGATCCGCATTGTACGCTGTGCTTTTATGAAACTCCGTTTCCGACTTCCCCTTCGGCTTCGAGGCTTCGGATCGGACTATAATGGACGTGTTCGATTGCCCTTTCTTCTCTGATTATACGCTTAGTGGTTATTGGATTAAGTACGAGTGAAGCGTTGTTCTGTGGTAGAAGAAAAAAAGAAATGGATCGAACTTTACATGAAAGAACCGTCCACTCCTTGTACACTTCCCGCAAGCAGGATAGTAAGAAATAATTTTGAGTTAACCCGACCCTCGTTTACGGTCCGTTGCCAAAAGGAGTTTCACTTCTGAAGCACGGTGCTGTACGACCGTCTTTCATATGTGCTGTGCAACTGATGAATTCACTTAACCGTTCGCTGATAAGCCTTCTTAGTAATACACGCTTAGAATTAGCGATGTCAACGTGCATTGTGTCATGTTAGGCCTCATTGTGTTGGGTTTGAACCTTGTTGAACATGTTTGACTCTTAGCAACGTGATTAGTATAGTTCCGACAGAAGCTATAGAGACAAATATCTCCACAAGAATGGGCGTTTCCGATTTTACAAGTAACAGGCTATAGCCTGCACGATGATGTATTAGATACACATGATCTGTTCCCATAGGGCGCTACCGTTAGTAATTTGTTTCGTTTGCAATGTTGCCTCTTTACCCCAGCATGAATGGCTTGCAGGATGTGTATGTCAATACGAATGGTGTTGGAGATGACAGACAGATGACAGATTTTTACACGTGTTTCTCTTTGTAGTTTGCGTTGGCTTGTAAAAGCGCACCGTCTGTGCCGTTTCTACAGACCAGCGATATTCACTATTGTTGAAGCTTGGGAGACGCCACATCACAGCACGAGTCTTACAGTGGATTCCTCTAGGACCAGTGGTGACGCCAGAGTGTGTGATAGACGTATATTTCGAGGCTGTGTTTGTTTTCTCGAGTGCGCACTTTTTTAATGGCATCTCGAGCCACAAACGCCTATAGAGACCTTTCTACAGAACGACTGAGTATAGTTTTTTGTGAGAGAGATATTACAGTCCTGCATGAACGTCTTTAGTTAAGACCGTCTCAAGTCCAGGAATGTATATATTTAATCAAAATCCTATTTATTCGTTTGAATAGTACCACCGTGGTTTTGCTGCACCCCCATCCCTTCGCCCCTCCACTGCCGCCTTCGCTAAAAAGAAAAGAAGTCAGTGCCATTTGGCAGACTTTCAGTATTCCATGTGAGACCGTCACGCACCAACAAGAACGACCTGCAGTAGACGTCTCTTAGATGGAAGATGTTACTACGTACATGTTTGGAAGTCGTGCTTGGTGTACTCAGTGCCAGCATTCGATTCTCATAGCTCTTGTCCTTGAGGTATCCTCTAACGTTTCCCTCTGTTTTACTCTTTTTGCAGCATCCGTATCCCTCCGAAGACCAGAAAAAGCAGCTGGCCCAGGACACCGGACTCACCATCCTCCAAGTCAACAACTGGTGAGTATACTATACGTTTCTTTCTCAGCTCGGAAAGTCGTCTGCATACTTGAGCATCCCGAGTATCCCCAGTACTTGAACACCCCCGTTTAGTCGCAAAAGCCTGGGGTGTTTTAGTGCTCGGGATGTAGTGCATCACATCCCAGTGCATCGGTGCACTATACACTCAGCGACTGAAACGCAATAATAAAAGGTGTCGCCTATCGCAAAACTACAAAGGCTGTCTGCAATATCATATGCAGCTCGTGAATTTAAGTACGGACTGGTGTTACATATTGCGTAGCTGCCATTGACTTTATGCTTCGTGATGCGAACATTTCTCGTTGGTGGCATTATTTGTTGTTCCTAATTTGGCCCGTGGCGTCAGAATGTTTTCCTCGGGTGGTATATCGCTGGAAGTTCTGGTGTTGCAAAAGTTCAGCGACGTGCTTAGGGTGCATGTATTTGTCTTATCTTTCTTGTTAGTTCAGACGTTCCCTGGGACTTTACTTATTGCTCTCATACATAACTCCTGGTCGGGGAACTTCGATCCGGGAGCGCGCACAAAATCTCCGGGACACAAATCCTGTTTACATAACCATGCATGGGCGGCCAGTAGGCACGAATGTACGTGTAGGGACAAAGAGTCCGAGACGGGCAAACAACAAACGAAACAAGGGACGGGAAACAAAACAGTAGTCAGGAGGAGTGGGGAAAGAGGGAGAGGGGGGGGGGGGTACGAGGATGCAACGTGGCTTTAGGCCGAGCCAAGCGCGTGCCTGCAAATCCTCCCTAATTGACTGCTCGGCCGCGCCGCTCGAAGCGGATTGTCCTTTTGCCGGCTCAGTACGAGACGCGTGTATTAGGTAGGACGACAAAGCGCCGCGGGAATCAGCGTGGGAGGAGGATTCCCCCCGACAGGGATGAAGGGGTTTTGAGGGGAAGGGTGCCAGGCCTGGGTGTAGCTGTGGCTGAAGGAAACAAGCAGGAGTTGTGCGCGCCACTTGCCCGGACCTTGTTAAAGAGGCTCGAGCGACGGATTTGGCTGTAGCTGTCCGGAGCAGATCCGTTGTGGTTCTGTAGCTTGTTACCATCTTTGAGACACCTCCGGTGGATATGTGTACGGTGTCTGCGGCAGGCTGTAGCATCTCGTTGTATCGCTTCGTTTGGCAGTCCTGTAGTTGACTTGTAGCAGCGAACCTGTGATGCTTCCGTGGGATGTATGTAGCAGGTGTAGCATCCGAATTTGTAGCGCCGTTGTAGTCTGTGGCACCTGCATATATGCAGTGTGTTACAACGGTACTACAACGGGGCTACAGCGGTGCCAATGTGCATCATGCTATCGCATCATGCATGTAACACCTCCTTAACATTGACGAAACATTTCTGCTTGTATAGACAACTCCGCATCGTCTATACAGTAGGATACTGAAGCAAGAATGTAATACTTCTGCAGCACCTCTGTAGCACGTTTGTAACCACTCGCAGCATCTTTAAGACCATCTTTGGAGCAATTCTGCAGCATCTTTAGCATCGCTGTACCGGATCCGTAGCACGTCGGCGTTCTGTGTAGTTCTGTTCTGATGTTCTCTGTAGGTTCCGTATAACCCGCATCGCAGGCGTCTCCAGATCTTTGGCACTCTTGCAGTGTCTGCATAACATCTTTGTATACCAGTCAGATAGCATCGCTTTGGGGCACAGCTCTTAGCACTACTGCAGCTATGTTTCGTGTTACGGAACGCACACCGACTATATCGTAAAGCTTTATTTGTTACATATGAAGATTCCGACAGTTTGGGTTTCGAAGTAGCGCACTATCTCAATGACGGTATTACAAATTCTCATCTACCATTTCCCCGGCCAACTTTGTGATTGTGGGAACGCGCTGACGATTGTCAAGAGAATACGCATGTGTAACGGCTAGAAACGTTGTATAGAATATTTAGCATGCAGTTTCAGCTGCCGCGCGGTCGCTACACTCACATTTCGTGGAGCTTATTCTGCGGCGGACAAGGATGGGGCTGTCAAAAAAAAAAAAAAAAAAAAGATTTCAAGTTTGATTGACAGTATTCACACGGACACGCGTGCTACAACGGTCGCTCGTGGACGCTGACCGCTGGTCATTGTTGGGAACTATAAATAGTGGACGGTTCAGCTTTTTTAATGGCTCCGTACCTCTTCTTTCCCTGACGTGCTTTGAGACCTGGTGCTTCGTTTTCTTTTTCTTTTTTTTTTTTTGAGTTTTACGCTTTTCAGCAGAGTCGAGGGGGAAAACTACGGTGTCGCCGTTCTGTACAGGCGTGCCTTATAGTGTTGTAGACTTACTTATTGTTGCATTTTATTTCTTGCTCTCATTGGAGAGCCCATGCATGACGAACGTCACTTCTGACGTTTCAACTGTTTGCTTTTGCTGTGGATGAAACTTGCAAATTTTTTTGATGTCAGATCTCCTTGCATGCATGCCCAAAGTCCTTCTTCGCTCATTTGCGTGCAGCGCTCCGTAACTGTGTTTTAGCCCCATCCTGATCATCTCTGCGTCGTTGACAGGCGTGTTATATAGTCGATGCAAATATCTGTCTTATATTCTTCTTGTAGACATCCATAAACAGTGCATGGATTAACTTCATAGAATACAGATTCCATAACAACGGCCTTTATATAACCATGTCTGAAAGTCCTTTAATTTAATTGCCAATCCCATATAGATGTTTACATGCTGCATTACACACCTGTCTCACGGACTTATTTTTAGATGTAAAGCGTGTGGAAGTGAAGACTGCAGGCTTCCTACCAAGACACATTCTATGAGATTCTTGCCTTTAATTCTCTTTCGATTTAGTGGGTGTTAATTATTCTATTACGGACCAACACGCAAATCTGCCCAGAGGTAGCGTTGGCATTTGCGTTTGAACTTTCACTCTTGCACATGGGGCTTTCCTTAACTCGTGATTTTGGACTGCCGTACGTATTTATTTTAGGATGTAGGAGTGGGCACTCCTATATCCATTATGAAAAAAAAAAAAGAAAAACGGGAAAGAATTGGTAGATTTAATTAACAGAAGGAAGCAGATGAGATTGGACTACGCCGTCTTTGTGTTGAAACACTGTGCTATATATATATATATATTTTTCATAACGCCCCATATACGCCTGTTCGCGTTATAGCGTAGCGTATCTCCCATCCTAGCCGACGTCGGAAGAAGGCGTGGCCGTGGGTGTCAACTTATCACGAACTGAATGGCGAGCTGCGATGAAAGACCGGTAATAGATGAAAGAGCAGCAAGAACTGGGACTGTGCGAGAGGTCGGGGGGTGGGGCGGCTGGGAAGGGGGGACGGTGGACGTGTACGTGACGTGTGCTTCTGCACGGGTCTGGCGTGACTGACAGGAGCCTAGCGGGACTACGGAGTCATTTCCGTTATAACGAGGGAAACGAAACAAACGGGCAGAAACGTGGCCGTTCCTTACAAACCCGTCACACAACGATGTTTCCCACAAAACTTTTGCAAGAATGAACTGGAGCGCTCTGATCGTTCGGTTACCATGGGAACGGGGCGCTACGTACACAGGTTTGTCTTGTCTTTGCGCTTATGGCTTTGATCGTTATTGTACGGTTAATGGCAAGGTAGGAAGGAAACGAAGAGGCTGTTAAACGTGTTCCTTGCTTGAAGTCGCTTTCGGATCTTACATTACTGCGGGGTGTGTGTGACCTCCGAGATCGGTTTCAGTTACTCCAAGGAGGGCTTGTTATCTCGAAGCCATTCTTAATCTGATTTCGAAGTCGCAGGCGGTGGTGTGGTGGCAATAGCTGATAACACTTTTATTGCTCCTTAGCCTTCTAGGTTTAGAATCATGCTGATTTCAATAAGGTCTCTGCCCATGTAAGTGGCCACTGCTAGTGAGTGAATTATATAGAGCGACATTTCGTTGAAAGCGGTCAAATTTGCGATCCTGAAGAGTCCAAAAAGGACGAAATTTGGGCAATTTCGTGCGATTCTCTCCATTCCACTGCTGGCTTAACCGCCAATACATTGCGCGCAGTACAGGATATGGTGTCCTACGATAGCATGTGGCATTTGTACCATAGTAGCGGTATTACGTGAGAGTACTTAAAAGAAAAAGAACATGCAAGAACGAAATGCGTAGATGGGCGTTTCTCATTTGTTTTTCCTTTTTTTTTTTCTTTTGATCGACACATGCGAGCGCGCGTGCGTACGAGAAAAGTGGTGCTACGCAGCTTGATTGGCGAGGCGTCGCCCGTAGCCCACGTCACGCAGCTGATGTGTGCCCGCTGGCGCCCCCTTTACAAACACGCGCTCACGCACATAGCGCCAGCCCTAACGGTTTCGCTCCACCGCCCCTGTCGTCTGCTGCACACAGTATGTACCTCGTATGCGATACCGACTGTAGCTAGCAGACGCACGCACACTACCGCCTGCTTCCCTCCCCTCCCAGCCCCACCGCTACCAGGCGCTTCGGTCGACCTCACCAAATGTGTAATGGCTGTGATGAATTAGTCTCTGGGTGCCGCTTGACAGGTCTGTCTAGTTCCTCCCCACCCCTGCCGTGCGACATCGTTCGCAGTCCGCTTCGATTGGCAGTGCTGTGGCCGCGCCGTTGCTGCTTGGACGAACAGCCGGTGCCGCCATTGTGTTGTCCCTGTTAGGTCTTTTTTACGCGGCTCGCACGCGATAGCAACGCCGTCTGGTTTTCGAAAATTCGCCCTGCGATATTTGAGAAAAGCCTAACCGGGGTTGCTTATGGGTACAGTTTGAGAGGCGTATGCTTTGCTACGCGGCGTACAAGGTTAACCGGCGAGCCATTGCCCATGCCCTTGTTAGAGTGAAAGGAAGCGAGCAGACGAAACATGTGGCAGCGAAACTTGAGCAAATGATATTTGAGCGAACGAAAGTCGGCAAGAGAAAGTGGGGCAGAGAAACCGCTTCTGAAGGGAGATTATTGCGTCCATTTTACTAAATTCTATTCGATGAATTGAATCTTGCCGCCAGCAGCGCAGCGAGATAGGTGTATGGATCCTTTGAGGTATGTGTGAACAAGTGTTCGATGATCTCGTTTGCCACAATCTCAAGATGTCCAGTCGATATTCCTTTGAAGGATTGTAGACACCAGGACCGTCAATCATGATTATATTATTGTTCCTAATAGGACCGTTCACTGAATACCACGATAACAGCTGGTATATGCGCTATTGTCTCGCCAGTAAATTAATATTACGCGATTTAAATGACTCAATTCAATATGTCAAAACATCTAGCCAGAAGAGCTGGAAGCTCAGGAGTGGAGACGCGGGCGAATATGGTGTGACGTGAACATCACGTGCACAACGGAAGCGGTGACAGCAGCGACCCGATGCGCTATGTGCCCCATGTCGCGTATGCGTCCACGTCACCATTATTGCCGGAGCGTCATCGTTGTTGTCGTAAACAATTGCAACATTGTTCTTCTTGGTCCTCGATATGACGTTTCATTCATGGCGGTCGCAAGAAGTCAGGGAAAGGGAATCACACAGATACTGAACTTCAAAGGCACAAGTTGAAGCGTCTGTTCTCAGCAAATATTCGTCACAGCGAGGCTACTAGTCTACGTGTCTTTACAAGAAACCACACGAAGGTTATGGTGCTGTCATTTTTATCGTCCGATTTTGGCGTCTCCGCATCCTTGAATGTCGATGCGCGAGAAGGGGAGGACGTGGAAATGTGAGATGTGGAAGCACATTCTTCGTTCCCCTTCCCGAATTTCGTTGTAACCGTCAAAAAAGAAGAAAAAGGAAAAAGCGTTCGTTTCTAGGAAGCCGTTTTGTGGAGAAACATCTGCAGACACAAATGGTGTTAAACGGAGCTGCCTTGCCGCAGCATTGGTGGTTGTTGTGGGGCTAGTGGCAAGCTGTGAATATGAAAGAACCCGCTGAGGGAGGAGGGTTGGGCACCACGGCGCAAGCAGACACGGGGCAAAGGACGACGGCACCGGGAAAGCAAGAAGGAAAGAAAAATGAAATGAAGAGTTGAAAAAGTATGCGAAAATGTGAAAAAGAAAAGTGGTCCTCTCGGAACGAAGCGAGAAGGCATTCTTTCGCCGCAGCCGGCCATGCCAGGCGGGGTAGCCTTCTGTCAAGAGCACACGCTGCGCAGGAGGTGCGTGAAGTGACGGAGCAGCGGTAGGCAGACGACCACATCCGGGTAAACAAGCATCTTTCATACTTCGAAGGGGACCCTACATAGAGCCATATATCAGGATTAGGATGATCGATTGTGCTATCTGAACTCGGTTTGTGTAATTATGCGTCCTAAATTCCGTCGTTCAGTGGTGTTTCGTGACGTCATTGAGTACCCTATCATGTCATTTATTACCTTATGACGTGATTGAGGTCCCGTGTACCGAACAGGTTTGTGTGGACATGTGACAGAGCCAATTAGCGAATCCTTTTGACGCTTATCTACGTTTTAATTTTTGTGGATTATGATGCCCAGGTAATAACATTAAATAAAAAAAGACATTTTGAAACACCGTCCTTGTTAACGTTTTTATTCACTCGGTAACCTTACCCCCGTATTCACAAACGCACCTTCACTCAACGCTCCTCCTCGACTTCACCGAGTCGAGGCGCAGCGCCTTCCTCCTCTCAAGGAGCCGCTGGGTTTCAAGAACGCCACTCGAGCGCTCCTCCGCCAAGGGGCTGCTCGAAAAACATTCCTTCACTTGAGTTACGAAAGACGCGTCTGGTAGCGAGGGTATACAGCCCAATACTACAATAAGTACGAGAATTTTCGGTTGAAATGCTAGCCAACGATTTAAAAATTATCACCTATTATTAAATACATGTTGCATTGGAAGTTATAAGTGAAATTTGAAACATTATCAGCTAGTTTCGACAGCAGGCGATGCTACGTTCATCCAAGCCACGCCAGGGCCGAATCCGCTGGGATAGCATGACCGGACAGGTCCGGATGTGCGACTGTTGTTCGCGTATTGTGTGCGCGCGCCAGATTTTATCTTGATGTTCTGTGGTGCGCTGTGCAAGCTGCTTGTTGCATCGTGGCGTACCGACTCCAAAGGAGCGCTGCAAACATTGTACAACTACGTGAAGAAAACTAATCATCAACCCGTTTCTGCCGACATTGCCTATTTACACCACCTGGCTTTAGCGCAGGACACTGCATTACATTTCAACGGATACCAGCTCACTGCGACATTCTGCCCAACGAAAAAGCCGACGAAGCAGCACGTAACGGTCTTCGATATCAAAACTATAAGCGAATCTGTTTCACCAACTCTGATGCTTCCCATATGGCTAAACGATTCGGTTACGAATAAAGGAGCCGGCTATGGAAGTTACTGACACATCATCACACTTCCTTATACTCAGTCGACCCATATCCCAAATCAAAACTACAATCCAACATTCCTCGACATTTGGAAACTTTGTATCATCGACTACGGCTGAACATTGCATATTCAAACGACTTACGGTACCGCTTCCATCACGAGACAAGCCCACACTGCAGCAACTGTGGCTCTACTGAAACCGTAGAGCATATTTTATTCGAATGCAGAGCGAACAGTGATGAGCGTGCGCTCTATGAACATTGCATGCAGTCACTTACACAACTCCCTTTATCACCTCTGTGTGTTTTAGGCCCTCTAGATTGCCCCACACAACAGAGACGTGCGATGGACTTTTTGTTTACATATTTAAAAAGTACAGGTCAACTCGATAGACTTTAACTTTATCTCCGTCGTCACCATCACTCACCCATCATGCAACACATCCTATCACATCACTGCGGGTTGGTGAAAACGTTAACTATCTTTGGACGCAATTAGGCATCATAGTCAGAAACACAAAGTCCAACTTTTTTTCTCTTTTCTTTTTCACTGTCTCTTGCACTTCTTTCGCTCCCCAAACTCCCACGCCACGAGTAGCATGTCAGCACTCCCCAAACTCCCAGAGTAGCATGTCAGCGATATTTCAACGCCGGCTAAATTCTCTGCCTTTTGATAAAGAGCTCTCTCTCTCTCTCTCGTGGCGTCCTGCTTGCCCTGACAGACGGCGACATGAGCAAGAACGACAGCGTCACGCGCGACGGCGGTAAGACGACCGCACGGAGGTTCGTTTACACGCGCGAAGAGTGCGAATTACTGTGTAATTTGGTGACGCGCCACACATCGCTAATTGAAAACAGAAACACGGACAGCGTGTCCAAGCGCACTAAGGACAGTGCCTGGGAGAAACTTTTATACGGATGTGGGTGCAGTCTATGCACCCTGTCACCCCAGGGAACTTGGAAATTCGGTGGAATTGACCATCGTCTCACGGAACCCGTCACGGTGTCGGGGAACTTCACGACGGCTGGGAACAAATACTTCGCGATCACCCGCGACACACGTTCGCGGCTCACTGTCGGCAGAGACACATTCACCAGGTCGCCCGCCACTACTTGAAACGTGCCTGCTCCATAAAAGCGCAACGCAAGCAGAAGCTGCGTCATTGGTGGAAGAGGGTGACCACGGTTGCTGCAGCTCTCGTCAAGGGGCAAGCAGTCAAGCAGCTTCTTCACGCTGCACTTCGTGAAGCGGTAGCGCGCCAGAAATTCGCTGTCGGTGTAGTGATCCATTGGATTTATCCCGTCCCTCAACCGTCGTCGTGGTATGCCTACGCAGTTTTCTACGTCGTCAAACAGCTCGCCGACGCGGAGCACATAGTCGACAAACGAAGCGTAATCCGCCATGATCCTTCACTCAAGGAGAGGTTCAAGGTAGCTCTGGCCCTACCTTGACTATCTCGAGTAAAACGCTCGAGATTTCCTCAAGTCGAGGAACGCTTCGAGTGGAGGGCGATCTGTGAATTGGAAAACCGCCCTCAAGGAGCGTTTCGAGTGAAGGGTCGAGTCGAGGAGCGTTTATGAATACGGGGGTTAATGTCGTACTCACGAAACCTTGCTTTGAAAAGTGCGATGTCACAATTTTAAAATTCCGCGCCGACCGCTTGTGACGACCTTGTTTCATGCTTCGTCGAAAGCAATTAAGAAGTTCAGCTGCGTCTGCGCAATGAATGTTCTTTGTGTGTGTGTGTGTGTGTGTGTGTGTGTGTGTGTGTGTGTGTGTGTGTGTGTGTGTGTGTGTGTGTGTGTGTGTGTGTGTGTGTGTGTGTGTGTGTGTGTGTGTGTGTGTGTGTGTGGAACGCGCACTAGCTATATATATTGAACAGATCCCCTCGTCTGTTCGAGCACCTAACGCCAGGCTGTCTGAAGTCCCGGCTTTGGACATGTCCGAGGACAATAGGCCGTCAGACTTGCGATAATGATGATTCTGACGGCAGTGATGACACTTATGAGGAACGCATTTTTGCTTTCGGTTTGGGGCACAGCGGCGACTAATATGCCACATAGGTACCTCATATAATCAGGTTTGACCACTTCCATCGCAGTTTAGCATTACGCCTAAACTGCGATGGAAGTGGTTGGACTTCCATCGCCTAAACTGCGATGGAAGTCCAACACCTCTTTATGGTCAACTCCGTGCATGCAAGAACTCGGGTTTTCTCCACCTGTGCGAAGCCTTTTTGTTGCACCACTTGTTTATGATGATGCTATTTAATGGCTACACATGTGAAAAGGGCCTATGACTAGCGACAACCTAGAATGTCTGTCGTAATCAGCTGCTTCCTCTATTGCAGTCTTTCCCTCTTTGCTACACTTTGTTTTTTATTTTTTTTATTTTTGCAAAAGCTCTGCCTGTAACGACCCTTGTTCTATAAGTCCATTCCAGACATTCTTGGCCAGTTTTCTAAGCGTCCTTGCTTACCACAACAAACGACTTGCCGTTGGAGAGTTTGTCCACAAACTTTTTAAAGCTTGCGCATCCGTGGACGGATCCGTAGCCGGATCTGTGGACAGCAATAGCAAGGCTGGTAGCGACATCTTGCGCCACTTCTCAACAATTGCGTTCAATGTATTGTCCCTACCAGCGTTGCAGCCACCCGTTTGCGTTGCCGGTAAACCGTAGTCTCCCAATCGTTGAGATAGTCTTGCGGACAAATAAAATTCCCGAGTACTCCTGACCATGTTAGTGAATCTTTGGCGGCACTGTACTTTTCGGCACCCAAGTCAGTCGAAGCGCGCATTTCAGTTGTTATACGGCGCATGCGCGAGTGGGTACATTTTTCAACGAAATGACCTCGGCCACAGGCTAGTAGAGCGGACTGTATATTCTATTAAGCTCTCGTCACTGCCTTTAGTTTCTTTGGCTTCTGCCTCACTC
The DNA here is from genome assembly GCA_013339685.2 of Hyalomma asiaticum. Lineage (NCBI taxonomy): Eukaryota > Metazoa > Arthropoda > Arachnida > Ixodida > Ixodidae > Hyalomma > Hyalomma asiaticum. The sequence goes on from CM023487.1 coordinate 19,510,468, forward strand.
TTTCTGCATCGCAGAAGTCACTATGAAAGAGTACACACTCCCCTGAAAATTTTTTGAAAAGCCCTTTTGGTGCCCATGCACAGTCGCTGGAATTAAATGTTGGCTGCAGTGTACGGAGCAGCGAAGAAAATCTGTGGACGAGAGTGTTTGATTTAAAAATATCCTTGCGCCGTAGGCAACGTACAGATTTCTTTTCTTTTTTTTCGCATAGTGTCAGTTAAAGAGCCTTACTGAATGCGCCACGCATTTCGACGAGACGAAATCGGCGGCCGGCGCATCCGTGTGGGCTGCGGCACTTTGTCTCGTTTCACTCCCGCCGAAAAGGTGGTTGGCGCTGTGCTGGTGCGTCCTCGGTAGTCCTCGGGGGGGTGTCGGCTTCGCTTCGCAGCTGGGGGAAAGGGGGCACGGCGTTGGAGTTCTTGCGCTTTCGAGAGTAGAGAAAGCGTGTAGAGATGAACGGAGGGGGGAGGAGGGGAGCTATGATGTAGGGAGGGGGGCTTCTTCGAAGAATTATGAGCGACGGCGAATGGAACTCACCGCATCTCCGCTCCTCGGCCTGAAGCATAATGGTTCGTCGCTACTCGGGAGCGCCTTTTGGCTTTCCTTCCCTCCTCCTGCGCCCGTTCTGTCCTTTTCCTCGCGTTTATTTGTTTTCTTATTTACTTATTCGTTGTATTTTCTCTTGCAAGGGACCTTCTTCTCCGCGAAGACTCTGAGGACGGCGAAGAAGAGCGACCCTGGCTCGCCTTCTGCTGTTGACTTTGTTGTCGCGCGTGTACCGACGTTCCCAGTGACCGCGGTCGGTCCGGTTCGGCTTCCGGCAAGACTCGTTTGTTGGAAGTTATTCAATGGGACGTTCCGGCTGGCCTTGCTTATTATGCGAAGATTTGGCATACTGGCAACGGGCACCGATGTTGCAACAATGCAGGAGGATATAGCGCTGTAACATCGTCGCAACGTCAGAAACTGAGGGCGTTAGAGCACGGGTCGACAAGAATATGAGCAGATCGCCTTTTTAATACGAAGTCATTTTAATACCGAGCGGATACCAAGTCACTGGTTATCGGGAGAATTTTTAGGAGGGTGTGAGGATCCAACTGGGGGGCTCTGGTGGGGGGGGGGGGGGGGTGTTGGGGGTCTGTGTATAAATCCCTGGCTCGGGAGTCCGTGCACACACATACACAGAGAGAGAACAGCTTTGGTGTTGCAGTCGAAATCAACTAGTAAATGGAATGTCTCTTATACTCTGCAACATAGCCGCTTGGGTGCAATCTTGGAAGATAAGCAGAATCGACATCTGCATACCTCAACTCTGCAAAAATGGCGAATCGTACATGATAAGCGTTGACCCTTAATTGTTGAACTTCACCAGCGTTTTCGTGAGCACGGACCCGGCTCGGGACAAATGTTCGTAAAGATGAAGACGATACACTTTTAGTGTGGAGTCACGTAGCTCACTTCTGTTAACTACTCTTGCCATAGAAAGTTAACGGACCTTGAGGTGATGTGTGCGTGTGCGTGTGTGTGTGCGTGTGTGTGGTAAACGAGATCGTTACATGGTCACATAGAGGGAACCCCTTTATTGACTTTAAGCTTTACTAGAAAGAGGGCGACCCGCAAAGGGCAGGATAAGTTGCAGTACTAGCCACTGCATACTGCTTAAGGTGCGGCCGTTTCGGAAGCTGAATGTCGCTGTGCAGAAACGACAAAAGTAGAGCCAGACTTGAGCTGTCTCTCGAATCACAGTTCTTGGGCCTCCGATCAGCTCTTCTGACCAAACCTTCCCTTCATCTCTCCGCGACAAAGCGATACAAAACAAAACAAAAAGAAGAGAAACAATCACGGTCAATGTACCGAGCCAGGCGACTTCGCGTAGTTTCATATTCTTTTTGTTGCCTGTTCGGTTATACGGCCCGCTTCTTATCCACCATCTCCCCCACTTCTTTCTTCCTCCTCCCTCTTCGTCTTGTTACTGTCTGCCTTTCCACACCATGCATCCGTCGTCTCGATGCCTAGGCCTCGTTAATGTTACTTCTAGCCCCCCCCCCCCCCCCAGCCCCACTTTCTCCTGTGCGCCTGTCTCCTCTGCGGACGCTCGATAGACGCCCGCGAGTCCTGGGAATGATTAATGGCCCTCCGGAGAGACGTCGAGGCTTCGCTTCGCGGCCGCCAGGCGGCCCCAGCGTCGGTGGCGTTGGCAGCGCGCCCTGGCGTTCGCTGTAGGCCGCTCTCCAAAAAAGTGGGGCATGGGTGAGTCAGCGGCGGCGACGGCGTCGGCTGGCGCTGACGTTGCCGAACCTGCGGAGGTCGCCGAACGGGAACAGAAACGTCTCCCGCATATGCCGCGAGTGACGAGAGACACTTTCGTGGTGTGGACTGATCGCGCCACGTAGGCTTCGTTGCGTAGACGACTGCTGCATTGCCATTATACTGAAAAAAAGTGCACTAAACGTGAAGGCAAATCGCTTTGCGTATTATGGGCAGTCTTATGGACAACAAAATAAAACACTTGTGCAAGAAATGATGGTACATGATAAAAATCGAGTACATGTGAAAGACAGTGCCTTTCGAAAAAAGCACAGCAGTTTACTTCTTTACGAATTGTTAAATATGAGATCTGAATATGTACTAACTACTTTTTTGTTTTTTTGAGGTGGAGCAACTGTTGCGCCAATGAAGCAGACTCAAACAGCAAATCTACTCAAAAGCAACTTTGTTGTAGGTAGTGACGCTAAACATTTTCTAAAACTTCCATAAAAGACGAACGAGGCTGGTTTGGCCAATGACTGGCATGTTTTGGTAGGCGAGGTCCACCAATACAGACGACTACTGCAACCTCTTCCTCTTCTCACCGCACATACTGAAACACCAACTCTACAAACACGAGGCAAAAAAGTTACAAATGCCACTTGATGCTTATTCGACTGTGCGTACATATCCCATCGCCAAAATATTCCAGCGTATACCTAATCCTGGACGGCTCGGTGGAATATAATGAACTTACCGCACACAACAGCCAGCGTCTTACGTTCTTTGTTACCGGGGTCCCAACGGGACAATTGCGGTCGCTGTCACCCAATACTCGGGCCGCGCGGTTGAGCAAGCGCGTGGCGGCGCCGTCGCCCGCCACTTGAGTGCGCCTCGATCGTCTACTGTTTCAGGCTGGCGCGCCCGCTGCGTCGTTTGTACGCCCGCAGTGGCTTATACGCTAACGAACACCACCCCCCTCGGCGTACAGAGGGAACGCGCTGCATGGTGGGTCGCACATATCGCGTTTCCAGCACTTCTTCAATCGCGTTATTGTATCTTGGAACCAATGCCTCATGCAGGACGCGACGTTCCCGCAGGGTTGTTATTATGGGAACGAAGAGCGGTCGGAAGTATCGGGTTTCGTCGGGCTCCAAGAAAAAAAGAAAATTCTCGCAGGGACAACGGCTTGGCGCGTTTGCATATTTTTAGCTGATAACGACACAGCGTTGCTCAGTTATAGGAAATAAAGGTTTGGAGGGTTATTGTTGCATCTTGAAAGAGAACGGCACTTTTGACGCGAACAGTATACCAACCAAACATTTGTGTTAACATTAGAAAAAAAGAACGATACTTCTTTGCTGTGACAACTGCTGCTTTCCTTCAAGTCGTTTACCAAAAGGAGAGTCATCTATTTGTCATATTTTAAAGTCGTTTCATTTTAAAATTTTTTGTACATACTTTTCGTGTATCGCGTGTTTTGTGTTGTTTTATATGTATTCTGTGCAATAACATATCTTTGCTTAGTATGTAAAATAGTACTTGGATATTGTAGTTTCCAGACCGACCAAATGTGCAGATGTGCACTCTAGGAAAAGAAGAAATCCTTGCTAAATCCTGCATAAGCAGAACACGTCCTCATGTCAGCGTTTCGAAGTGCTTAATGTTACGCGTTGGGCGGGCCTCTAGATAAGTATCGTCAGGGGCACGGCCTTAAACGTTTTTTACTGCGTCACCAGCAATTTCGAAAGCGCAGCGATACTAAAGATTAAGCGCTGATGTGATCACTTAATTTTATTCTTGTCGGAAAAATGTGGTGTGTATAGCCATCTTATTTAATGGTCTCCCCCACGATAATTTTCCAGTAGGAGAGCGTGAGGGGTACGAGCGTTATCCATTTCGATCTAATCAACAGATATGTTCTTTTGTATTAATCAGCGTTACGAAGCTGCAAACTGCACCACAGCCGTGGTTTTGGTTGTTCTGTGGCTAAACTGGGACAGGGCATGTCCTTGAGGGGCTTGCGCAGACGCGAAATGATGCCAATGCTGACGTATCTGATCCGGTACGAACGCGGCCTTATCTGAAGGATCCGCGTGTTTCAGGGAGAACGCGCAGCGTTACACAAACGTGTCAACTTCTCCGCTAATCACTTTCCTTTTCCTCTCACTTTTTGTATACATTGTCTCCAATAAACGACTACGCTTCAGCAGGGATACCAATTCGGGTTCTGTGATAAGTTAAGCGGGCGAACGAAGGAATTCGAGATTCGAGTGCGGGAACCCGAAGAAGGCGAGAGCCAGACCCCGAAAGACTGCGTCGTCTCGCGGCGCAGCTGGTAAGCTAGCGCCGTCTGTCGTCGACCGGGCGCACTGCTCCGAGACGCTGTGTTGGGCGCATGAACAGACGAGGCTGCAGCGTTGTTACAGCTGCATGTCGCGACGTGGCCGCTGTCGTCTGCTGTCGCGGATGCCCTTCCAGAAGACGACGCAGGTCTACGCATTTTGGTTGCCCACTTGCATATGCGGCTACTTACCAGCTACGCTTCGCGTAGCCCACAACGAACGTTAGCCTTCTTACGTACCGACTCTATACGACCGAGTGATGCGGGCGTTAAAGGAAGAACCCATCCCTCCCCTGTTTACGACGCCATCAAAGTAGGTGTCTGTTCCCAGCAGCCCCCAGACGGCACCACTATCGCCGTCTTCACACTCGCACCCTTTTCCAACTCCTCCAGAACATCATCTCTCCTGCACTCTGTGTGCCTTCACCGTCTACGACACGCAGAAAGCAGGAGGGAGTAAAGCAACAAAACTACACCCGTCTGGCGCACGGTGTCGTTTTTGTTTCGTTACTCCTTACCTTCAGGTGTACATGTTAGTAAAGTGTCATTGCCACGGGAGCATTTCGCTTTTGCTCTCTGTTTTGCTGTTGCGGCCTCGTCTAGTCGTCGTCTTGCAGCTGGCGGTTGGCTGCGGGGCTGGTGTTCCGTTTATGACGCTGGGGGCTCTTGTTGGAGAATGACAGGCCGTACATAGGGGCGGTGTGGGGTGGTTCACCGGACTGTACGGTTCGCTAGGGAGTGGCTAGCATACCGAAACGGAGACGTGCAAGACGAGGTTTACGAAGAGAAATAAAGGCAGCAAGTTAAGAGCGAGAAGGCGTTAAGGTGTTTGTTATTGCGTGGCGGGAAAACATCTCTTGCAGGCCACTTGAGGGGGCTGTAGTGAGTCGAAGCAGGCGGGTCTATTATGAACGCGTTAAAGAACGAAACGACTTTTCGCAGCCAGCTCCTGCCTTTCGGGGGGCATTGCACTTCCTCGCTTTGTGGCGAGGTTCAAAGAGGGCGATAATGTTACTGAGTTTCGAGGACCTCTCTTGAAGAATCGTTGCGGATCATCTTTTGCGCGAGGCATTTCGCCAGAAAAGTAGCACTTAGGTCCTCCAAAGCGGAGCGAGATACGACGCTTCAGTTTGACTCTTTTTGGCGATCATATGCCCTTGCTCGAGTGGAGGCGATGCAAAGAAATGAGCGCTGCGATTTAGTGGGGCTACTTGTTTCCAACCGTGCCCTGTAGGCTGTTTGTAAGAAGTGCTAGTTGACGTGATGTAATTCCCGAACGATGGATGAATGTTCACCCATCGTTCGAGAATCATATTTCTAATCTAGGCTACCCAACTCTATTTTGTCCTATGTCTGATGTGCAGGTACAAGGCTAAAGCTAAGCAGATACAGGACTGGGGCAATTGAAGCATGGCCTATTGTTCTTTGCCTCCTCATATTACTGAATACATTACGATATTAATAGCGGTCGAACATTAGCCTTCGGATTAATCATTCGACTACCCCGAAGCTGAAGCTTACGACAACTCGAAGTACGCATGTACTTATCGTGCATGTAGGTAACATATCTTATAAAGAAGCGTCAGCTTATTCGTGGTATGTGTTAGTCCTTGTCCAGTTGTCGACGCCCCTGTTCACCGCACAAGTAAAGCAGCTACGTTTCGTGCACAGCCGTGTAGTGTGTGCTTCCCCGCATCTCTCTTCCTAAACAAACCTTGTCGTTTTCTATATGAGGTTATGAAGATTGTACGACGATGCCGTCTCGCTCGTTTGTCAACAGCGTACATATTCATACGGACGTGGCATGCAAGGGAACAGCGGTTACGGTGATGGCGGTGTGTAGCGAAAGGAAGGGTTGGATCTCGGAACACTGGAACAAGCAGCAGAAGCGAGAGAGAGGGAGAGAGAGAAAGATCGCTGGGAGAGAGTGAAAGAGGAGAAGGAACCATATTCGTCGAGATGGGGTGGGGGAGGGTCTGCGCAACCAAACGAGAGTGCTTCAAAGACCATTAGCGCGAAAGAGCCAGAGAGCGCTCAGCTACAACGCTTTTCGGGCTGACCGGGTCGTCGGTCTGTCTACAGCGACGGGCTCCCCGTCTCTTCTGCTCCCATCATCAACCACCCTTCCCCGTACATCCTCCGCCCCCCATCTTCCCTCTATTCAAAGCCTGCTGTCGTCGTTGCGATGCTCGGTGCAAATGGCTAACTACACAGCGCCGCCGCGTCTGTGCTCTCTTTCTGTCTTACTCTCTTGCGCCAGCTATTGCTGGCTGGGTGTCTCTACTACATCCTCCACCTTTCTGTCCTCCTCCTCCTCCGCGTGCTCTAACACAGACGCGCACTGCAGTCGACTCCTGTTCCTCTACTTTCAACGTCATCGCACGCTATACTACAACTCTTTGCAGCCCGCTTTCTTACCCCGCGCTCCTAATTGCAGTCTTTGCTGCCCCCCCCCCTTTCCCCTTTTACTTCCTCGGACACCGAAGAGCTTTCATCCAATTAGGGGCGATTTCCTCCTCCAGGACGAAATAAGCGGGGGAACCCCTTTCGCTTTTATTTCTTCCACTCTCTCTCTCTCTTCACTTTTGCCTCGCCGGGTTGGTTTCTTGCTCCGTGGGTTTCTTGCTCCTTATGCGGCAGGGGGCGCCATTTGCATTCCGTGCGCGGCTTCGTCTTCGTCTCCGATTGGCCTTTGTTCTGGCTCGAACCTTAGACGCGATGGCGCTCGTCTAGCTGCCTGCGTCGACGATGACGATACGTACAGGTTGTCGACCGGGAATGTGCAGTGTGTGTCCGAGTCGGTGCGAAGCTAATTAAGGACGCGGGGCGGAGGGAGTTGAACGTTTCGAGCGCGTTTGCGTTGGTCGTTTTTGCTCGATTCTTCTACGACCTGGAGAGTTTTAATGGCGGCTGGAAGAGAGGCGGAGATATCGTCTGTGTCGGATGATATTGATTTTTTTTTTCATGTACCGGTGGGCATTCCGATTAGTGTTGGGTTTCATCGATGCTTTTTTTCTTCTTTCTATCGCCCTTGGATTCTCTTTACGTCGACTATGATTTCGAAAGGGCGGATGAATCCTTGATGCTTAGTCAGTGAGATTCGATTCTCTCTCCGGTTTCATTGACTGGACGGTATACAGTCCGGCAGACTGATTTAGAAGCCCAGCAGTAGAGGTGTTCGCGCATAGTTTTAAAAGGGCCTAATCGGGGGAGCAGTGGAAATAAGTTTGCAAGACCAATGGTGGCGCGACTACCAAAGTTCGGCACGAAACGCTGGCATTCGCAAAAATTAAGTAAACTGGGAAGTATACGAACGATTCAGCGTGCAATGATCGATCGTGAGCATGACTCAACACACTCTGTGACGTGCAATAAATTCTTAGTCTTCCTCCACGAATGGAGCTGACGTAATATTACGCAGGGACGACTGGAGGACATGGAATCAAGGCGAGCTGGTGGTTATGGCTTTGCTTTTTTTTTCCCCTTGAGTTCTCTTAAGGCATAAATTTAATGAATAATTGCCAATGTCATATTTCGTGACGTTTCTATTCGCGTTTCAGCATATTATGCTGCCTTACGAAAGTGAGTCCATGCCGTCAGAAAACCCGGAAATAAAAGCACAAAAAAAGAAAATAAAAGGAAACGGGACAAAGGTTAACATCTTTTCTATGTGACGATCAGACAGACACCCGAAACGATGACAGCTTCTGGACGAAAAAAGGAAATTAATGCACGAGGCTTGATACGTTCGCTACGAAAGCAAAAAAAAAAAAAAGAAAAAAGCAGAGAGAGGAACACCCATCACGTGGCTTTCATGCAGGTGGTGATTTAGTTACCGACTTCGACAGCGGCAAAGAGTGGGCGGGCGGGCGGGCGGAAGGCAAATCGGGCGGGTTGTGTGGGAAGAGCTCCTATATAGGACGGAGGTATCGAGGCATAGTCGCGTATATTCGCGTTTAATGGGCCTCCTACGTAACACACGCTAATCCCATCGTCGCTAATCCTTCCTCACCCACCACCCGTCCCTATTCTTCTCGCATCCCCGCCTTCCCCGTTTTGCCCACGGACCTGACGGGAAAAAGGGATTAACTCTTTCGCATCATTTAAGATAATCGCATCGGCGTTCTCGTCGGGCTTCAATCCCATCCCGTGCGCATTCATTGACGGGTGGCGGTAGTGCATGAAGGCCTGGTGCGTAATCACGTTTCGTGCTCGCATGTCCTTGTCGTCATCATCATCGGGCTTGCCTCTTTGCGTATGCATGCGTGGCTGGTTCGCTAAGAGCTCGCGAATTTTTCGTCGCTTACGGATTGACGCGGATGCCTAATGTGGGCACCGCGGGACGTCGATGCTGGTGATTTTGTAGCCTGGTGTCGCCATGTGAAATGCACATTAGGCGAACAACTATACTGCACACATATTCTTATTTTTTTTAGGGCTGTTTTGTTTGGACGAAATTCGACGAAATATACCCGCGTAGTTGCAAAGACGCTTGACGCTCTGACGGCTTTTAGCCTTGGCGACCTTCCAGTTTTGTCTGGTGAATAAAATTTGAATTTGAACTATTTGAACTCTTACTTATGGACAGCTCACTTAATTGAGACATTTTTTTTTCATGTTATGTGCCATATACAGATATGCGTTAAGCGTTAACACGCCTACTTCTATTGACTTACACAGACTATTAGGAATATTAAAATGAATATTCGTGGGATATTGGCAACGATCCGACGATGTGGTTTCGCATATACTTCACGTGTTTCCTGTGTTCGCAAAGGACCGTTGCTGCTGTCACTGTCTGAAGATGCTTGCATGTTATCGAATGTACAGTCCTCAGGGCTACTTGGTTCAACACATAGCGAGAGATTAAGACACGGTTCCCAGTGGAACCGAATGGCAAATATGGCGACCGTTACTGTAGCAACTGCTTCTTTCAATCGACGCTTCTTCCGATATGTAAAACGACTGATTCTGTCACAGCTCTTATACACGTGACGGCAAAAAATGATGATTTGTAGGGTTTAATGTCCCAAAACCAGCTTTGATTATAAGAGACGCCGTAGTGGAGGTCTCCGAAAATTTCGACCATCTGGGGTTCTTTAACGTGTACTGACATCGCACAGCACACGGGCCTCAACATTTCGCCTCCATCGAAATGTGGCCGCCGCGGCCGGGGTTCGATCCCGCGACCTTCGGATCTGCAGCCGAGTGCAATAACCACTAGACCACCGTGGTGGGGCGTGATCGTAAAGAAAGAAAACTATAGCAATCGAACGCTGTCAAATACGGCACTATAGGTTTGGTCCCTATTCTGTACTCGCGATAGGTTAAGGCCGCTTCCCTGCACAACGCTCAAAGTTTCACGCTAAATGGTGTCATGTGTCTCCAGGGTGCAATTATGCAAATGCCGACTCGTACCTGACATGGTGGACGTGTAACAGCTAGGAATGATTTATGCGTTCATATTCGTCTTCTGAGCGATACTTACGACATGTTAGTGAATAAAAACCTAGAAAGAAGAAATAAGAAATGTTGGGAAGATGGGGGGAGAGGGTCGAGAAGGGAACGGTGTATCTGTACGCGCGTTCTACCATATACAAGGGGAACAGACATTTGCATGTGCAGTCGTCGTGCGTAAGTCATTTGCATAGTCAAATTCACTCCCTCCCGATGATCAAGCGTTCAATGTCTCTGGAACCACCCGCCCGTATGTGTCGTACCTGGGGAGGGGGTCTACCGATTCACGTATACATCCAGAGATCAAAATGGGTGCATCAGATGTGTTCAGCCCCCCTGACTCGGTACGTCTGTATAGCGGAGAGCTCTGCACATCGGGATAAAGTCACCCTTTTATAACTCATTTCGGTTTGACTCAGAGCTCGATCCCCCCTCCCCCCTTCTTTTTTCTTTATATTACCTTTCATTCAGGCCTTTCAGCGCCGAGCCCACGTGGTATTGGGCTGCGAATAAACCAATTTTCTCTGCATTTTAACGAACGTCGCTTTTAACGCACATTGCCTGAGGTCATCCTTGCGTACTGATGTCTCCTAAGTGACGTTGTACTTTGCCTAATCGAATTTGGGATCGAAGGAAGAAGTAAAGAAAATGAAAAATAGCGCGCGCCTCATTGTTTGGTTGTATTTGCGATGAGTGCGTATTCGATATACGTAATAGGCCCGGCTCTTTTCGGCTCGCATTTAGTAATAAGCGTCAGCTGCTTGAAACGTGGGGATCCTGATTGGATTAGTAGTGTGAGACATGGTTGTTGTCTATAGTATAGGGCGTGATCAATTCGAGATTACCTCTAATGGTCCTTGTTGTGCTCTCCTTCCCTTCGTGTAATCTGCTATACGAAACATTTCTTTCTGATCTCACTCGATACACCTAGACGAGAAGGCTCTTTCACGTTCACTGGAACACTTCTGTCAATACGCGCGGTTTCGGATGTTCTCCGGATATTACAATTCTGCGTCTTTTCTGTGTGTACTCTGCATGAATTAGACATATAAAGCCATCTTTAAGGTACACATACATACATACATACATACATACATACATACATACATACATACATACATACATACATACATACATACATACATACATACATACATACGCACTGTTTTTATTCGTTGAGCCCAAAACAAACAAATGAAGCATTGCAGAGGACCTTTCCACGACCATGCAATCGGCAAATGCTATTTCTGCATCAAGGGGCGTGGTTAGTGCCCTTAGTGACGTCATTCTTAAAAAAAAAAAGATGAGGCGATTTTCAGGCTTGTTTGAATCCGCTTTCTAAATTCCTTGGTGCGTGCAGTGCTATAATGTTGGGTTCACTCATTCACATGAGCCTGAAGATGCTGCACTGATCGGCGTCTTTTTTCTTACTAAATAATAATAATAGCTAAAAGAACGTGTTGCATCGCCCCTTAAACCTATGTCCCGGAGCCCTCGACTCCTCTTCGCATCCACCAACTTCACGCCTTTCCAGCTTTCCAACTTCGCGCTGCGTCACCTCGGCTCCTGCTGTACCGTACCGTTCTATCCCTGACGGTTCCAGCTGATTTCTTACGCGACGTTCCATTCGCTGTCTTGTCTCTGCAGTCGGCCGAGAGCGGCTCTTCGGGGAGCAGTTCTCTTATGTTGCTTGCTTCTTGTTGATTCTCTGCCCGGAGGCGTTATTGGATTTTCCCCCGAAAGGCGCTAGAACAAAAGAGCTGTCGGTGGAGACGCTGCCGACTGGAGGGGAAAAGAAAGGTCTCGGGGAGGCTTTGCTCTTACCCAGCACAAACTCGGCCCGCCTTTTTGTTCCCTTTGCTAAATTGGAAGGGAAAACCGTAAGAAAGAGTAAGTATGCAGAAAATAAAACCTGAAGGAGTAAGGTGATGGTAGAAACGTACGCGGGAAAGAGAGCGTAGTGGGATATGGTGGTGCGACCACGGTGGAGAGTTTTTGACGCATTTCACTCCCTCTACCGAAGGCGCCCTCTGCTGCCGATTACGTTTTTGAGGACAAACATCGGTTCGCCGCGCCCTCCTGCGTTCAACCTCCGCGTCGGCTTCGTGGCCTCCCTGTTCCTTGATAGTGTGTGCACTTCGGGTGAAGGGAAAGTGAAGGGGGCGTCGCGGAAGCTAGGGAGCGCCACTGGAGTTGTATAGTACGTAGTGCTCGGCCTATATAACGATGTTAGCGGCGCCCGCTTCTCGATTCGCCGTTTGTTTATACGAATCTTTGCTGGATGGTTTGTCTTAGATCAGCGTCGGCGTTTTCGCTTTTCTCGCTTCGCGATGGTATAGCGTACAGTTCGTTTCGGCGAGTCTTAAATTGAAGGGGAGCGTTGGGAAATGGCGTCCGTACAGGCGCTCTCTCCAGCAACCTTGTGTGTAGCTGCGCGCGCCTCGGGTTTGTTGTTTATGCATACGAGTTCGTGCAAAGTTCACTTTATTTACTTTTCTTTTTCCTTCTTCGCTTCGCGCGTACCGGGTTGCCCTGCTTGAACCCGAGCAGCGATCGATGAAGCTTCCAGTGTTATTTTATTTTCTCCTGTAATGTAATGGCGCTTTGCACTGCATAAAAGCCTTAAAAAAAAAAAGAAACATTTTCATTGGCTTGTATTGGACCTGGCTTTGCGTTGCCACCCGGGCCTGCCATATTTTTTTTTCTTTCTAAACATTTCGACTGAGATCAATGTCTAACATAATCTTGTTTACTCGCCTCCGTTGGCTTCACGTGTTTGGTTGCCGATCGCAGTTTTCTCCTCGAGTTCTTTTTCTGTTTGTTTCTCTTTACTTTTTTTCTGAAAGCACTTTTCCTTGAGAGGGGTTTTCTTCTTTTCCTTTTCCCTCTCCCAGGCCGCTGTTTGTCTCTGTCTCGATGTTGTGACATCGCGTTCGTGATTGCAGTCTCCATCATGGTCTTCTAGATTCCATCTGTCTCATTCTTATTTCAGCTATCCGCATTGTCACGGCCGTCATCTTGTTGCTTCTCACGTTCTGCAGGCTCTGTCGTCTTCATCCTTATCGTCTTCGTTCTTACCCGCGTTAGTCGTCTTCGCGTCTTCACCATCCTCACCTTACTACTATCACTACTGCTATTGCCACTACTACTATTATACTTTATCGTAGTTGTGGTTTTCCGTGTACTTCTCGCATCGTTGTCAGGTCATCATCATCCGTTATTCCTAACTTTGAACGAGATATCTCTGTAATGCGGTCGTCTGTCGATAATGGTTGTAATGGTTGTGTCTGTAATGGTTATCCGTTAATAATGGTCGGGTCTCTATAATAGCTGCCTATTAGACGCCTTACTTGTCAAGGTCCATTCCGCCTGTCCTCTCTTTTTCTCTTTTTTTCTTGCAATGCTTATCGCAAGCTGTTGAGTTACGCCCTAACTCACTGGAGCCCCACAAAGCCAATATTTTATCAGTCGATCTGTCTTCGATAGTGACAAGTAGGGTCGGTTTTGAAGTCATTATAGAAGGGAACAACGCCACGCTCCTTTCAAACATTGTCGGGCGCAGGTGCATTTCAGAAGGCTACGAAAAATATCAAAAAGAAGAAGAAACAGAACACTGAAGTGAGCTACGAAATATATATTCAGACAACTCGGCAGTCCACGGTTCGTGACAGGCGATAAGGGCAGAGTAAATGACCAACAAGGTTTGGGAGAAATGCCGGAGGCGGGCTGGCGATGGGTGCGCAGTCACTGAGTGAAGCGCTCCCCTTAGCCTTAACTCGATGCCTCGTGAAAATGGCGAGAAAAGAAAAAAGAAAAAAAAAAGCCATATGCCGATGCGACGATCGTCGCCCCACGTCGTGGCGAACGAATCAGATGTCAACCCGGCCTGTCCCCGGACGCGCCGTTCGTCGCTGCCCTTTGCCCTCGGGCACCTTTGGTCTCGACATGTATGCTTCTTTGCTTCTCGAAGTTCGACCTTGCTGTCCTCGCTGTGTATTCTTCGTTTTTTTTTTTTTTTTCTGTGACTTGGCTTTGCCGTTCCACTGCTGACTTCTTATACCTGTCTTATCGAGACGCCTCGGTTCCCTTACTTCTAACTTTCTGTTTGACACCATCTCCTTGAGGGCTGTCTTCCTGTCGATTCGTTCCTGGTTTTTTTATACTTCATCTGTTTCCTTGTGTTTCTTGTTTGCATATTTTGTGTGTGTTTCTGGATTTGTTTGTTCAGTTTACGGACTGCCTCCTTGTGCCTGACACGCTCAAGTTCTTCACTTATACGTCAGTGAAAAGGCAGACAGTGAATTGGTGAAAATGGGATGCGCGGAGGGGGAGGGCGGCGCTAGCTCTGTCGCGGCGTTGCCACGGCAACGACGTTGTTCAGGAAAATGTGATGATCCAGAAAATGTGAGAAGTGTTATGCAAGTAATCGCTTTCTAAGGGTTCTTTCTTTCTTTCTTTCTTTCTTTCTTTCTTTCTTTCTTTTTCGCAGTGCTAACTACTAAGTAGTATGTTATCGACAGCCGCGCAAGAGTCACTCCGATTTTTCGCGATGCTTCAGCCGAATATGAAAGAGAGTTGTCAGTGAAATCTATCTATCTATCTATCTATCTATCTATCTATCTATCTATCTATCTATCTATCTATCTATCTATCTATCTATCTATCTATCTATCTATCTATCTATCTATCACGAGAACAGGGTACGCTATCTTCGCTGTATTGTCTCTTTAATGTGATGATAATGATCTTGCTTATCATCTCTTCGAAAAGTCGGGTGATAACCAGCAGCCGCCTAGCCTGTTCTTCACGGTCATGTATTATTCAATCTAATACAGTCAGGTATCCCTGCTATCTTCTTTCGTTGTCGTTGTTTGTAAAACCATCTTTGTTTACAATTTATTGTTATGTAGTTCTGCAGCCATTGCTTTCCCACGACTCTCGTTCCCGTTATTTCTTCCGCCGAGATTCCACTGCGGTACAAGATCACACAGCGCCGGTCTGTCGTCTCTCAAAAGCCGCTCAAAACGCTCGCCTCAGTCGGGCGAGAGCGAAACAGCGCGTTTAAATCCATTCAAGCATATAGCGAATGAAGAGAGGAAATTCAATAAAAAAAAATTGCAAAGAGCGCCTATCACTAGGCGGCTGTCTTTCGAGACTATAAAGTTTCAGGAAAGCCAGCGCCAGAGATACGTACTTACCAAGAAAAAAAAAATACAGCGAGCATAAAAGGCACCCGCTTGATTTGGACTCGCAGCGGCGGAAAACTGAATGTCGTATCGATTTCGCATGAGCAGACAGGCTTTTTTTCACTGGCTTACTTTTTTTTTTTTTTTGTACTGGAGAAAGGGTGGGCGTGCTCTTCACCCCGTTGCATACTCGAAGAGGAGACGTCAGCTGCGCCCTCGCCATAACATGCTCGTCATCTCTCCATTCGGGCGCGCTGCTGCGTTTTGCCGCGACACGGAGAGGAGCGGGTGGTACGTGGCGACCTCTGTCTACCGCTTCCCGCTGGTGCCTTCGATCGAGCTGCGGGCTGTGGTGGCGTCGCGTTTGAACATTTCGGCTCTCCGAATTCGCTCTTTTTTTTTTGTTGGTGCTTTCCAGCCCGTATTTATAGATTGCATGCTAAGGCATTAAAAGAACGCTAGCTAGAAAGACGAATTTTCACTCCCACTGTTGATAAATTACCGTTGTCCAACTCCAAAAGTTAAGCTCTTTGCCGTGATAAGGCTGCTTGGTAATCGAGAAAATGCGCCAAAGGAAAGTGCATGTGTCGACGACAAATTGAAGTTGCCGCTGCAAATCGTTGTGACGTCACAATAGCGGCAATTAGGGCTAATTGGTTAATCATGACCGCCTAAACAGCACATAAGCAATGGAGGAACGTGTGATACTAGACAAATGCGTGCTGTCTTTCCAAATGGTTTATTTTTTCAAACGTGAGCTATTCATAGCGTACGCTTGACAATCGGCACATATTTACGGCAGGCGCGCGGTTTCCGTTTCTTCGTCAAAAAGAAAGAGTGAAGGACTGTTGATTCACTTATCACCAAGTTTGTCTTTTCTATCGGGTCACCTTTTTGAAATGTGTCTCGTAATCAGTTCTCGGCTTCTGGAGACAACGCAGGACTTGTCATGCATCAGAACGCACCCGCAGCGGGATTAGTGATGGGCCAAACTGCCCTGTTCGCGCTTTTCTGCTTCTTGTTTGTGCTCATGTAGCCTGTTAAACCTACATGCGTGTTACAGCAAGACAAAGGCACCCGATACACAACTCATCAATGCCCTCACGGGGAGGGGGTGTCCCGATGGAATTGTATCGTCTAGCCAGCGCCTCCTCTAGAGGAGGCGCTTGTCTAGCGGAACAGCAATGTGGCTACACCGCATTATAAAAGGGGCTTCACCACACGCAAGGGTGTAGTTAAGAGAAGCTGGATTTACAGACGCCTTGAACGAAACGTCGGTGCAAGCGTACGCGAAATTTAGTTGCATTTCAACAATAGGTCGACGTAGTGGCACTAGAGACATACAGAAAGGCAACAGAGTTGTGTAGACAATTTTATGAGCTTCTGCCTAACTACGAGGTTTCATTCGGTTAGCCAGTATCTGGTTTCTTCTACGTTAGCGTTTGAACTGGCACGTGATTGGATCCAATTTCGGATGCCAGAATAAATGTTAAACGGATAGCTGAGCAGGTGAGTTGCGTTTATACGTTAATTACACTAGTTTCCTTTTTCCGTGGCGTCTTTCAGGTGTGATGCTGACAATAAATGCGGTCTTCGTTTACCCGAGTCAAGCGTTCTTGATTTCGCCAAATTATCGGTTATGAGATATTTCCGCCTCTCACTTCGGTCATAGCACTCAAAGGATCAGAACCTCTAGATCGTTATCTATACTTTTTTTTCTTTTATATCATTTCTAACTTTATTACGCTGTGCTCTCTCCGACGGCTTGCTGATTGCACGTTGTGAGAAATAGTTCCTTTCCCTTCTCTCACGAGTCCAACATCATTTATCTTGTCGTGGACAAATTGTTTCCTCCGCGACGAAACAACAAAAAACGAAACACGA
This sequence comes from Hyalomma asiaticum, assembly GCA_013339685.2. NCBI lineage: Eukaryota > Metazoa > Arthropoda > Arachnida > Ixodida > Ixodidae > Hyalomma > Hyalomma asiaticum. The sequence goes on from CM023487.1 coordinate 19,527,586, forward strand.
ACATGAGCTTTGCTGATGCTGCAACGTTGTACAAAAAAAAATAAATAAAAGGATATCGAAAGGGAGCAGGAGAGGCCTTCGTAAAACTCGAAACTCGATAGATTCTCTCGGATCATTAGCTCGAACCGCTCTCGTTCGCAGAGGTTCTTTTTTACCCGCATATCTTGAAACTTCTTACTTTTCTTACGTTTCATTTCGTTCAACTCCTCGATACGTACTTGTATTACTCCACCTTCATCATCGCCACGGCGTGGCCTCGTACGCTGGAGTGTAATAATCCACGGGACCACTTTCACGATGGAGTCGCACGAAATGAAATCGCGGGAGGCTCCGATGCCTTCTTGCAGTACTTTGCTTAGAAGCCATTTAGTTTGTCACTTTCTTTTTCCTTTGTATTCTTCGGCGCTTTCGTGCGGACCGCCGTTTCGGCATAAATGATAATTTTCGTCTTTGTCAAGAGGTGGCTTTCTCCGCAGTATGAGTACATGCGCAGAGAAGCGTGCTTTACGTGGCGCAGCCGTTCCGTGGATGGTAGTACGTTGTTGCTGCTGTTGCTGGTTGTGTGGTGCGGTGTACGTCTCAGAAGAAGTGGTACAAGGCATATTAAAAAGTATTTATTAGTGAATAAGGAAAAGGTATGCAAATTAATATCGCAGTTCGCGAAACAACCAACGAATCAAGGGAGAACATAAACGTGTCTTCGAAGGAATGATGTATACAAAAGAAAAAGAAATGTATAGCAAACATTACTTACATAGCGAGATCGTATAAGTTGAAAGGAAAGCATATGCAACGAAAACTGCTAACAACTAAGTGAACGGTGCTATAGCAAACTCTTGCTTTCGCGTGAGAATGGCCTGTGCTTGCTGTTTGACAACGTTGCTAATTTGGACTTCAAAACGTACAAAACTGAGAAATCATTTCTGTACAAATGGCCAAGATGGAAACGTCTGTGTCGAAAAAAATAAAGTGCTTTATATACAGAGAAGCGCGGGACTCAAAGCTGCGACGTTCAAAGCTTATCTCTCGGCCTGTCTCGCTCGCTAGGCGCGTCGTTAATGAGCTGACGCTTGCGTCTGACGGGCTCGCAGTGAAGAGGAGCGACGAGGTGGATCTCGGGCAGCTGCAAATGCTCTGGCGGGGGGAGGCTTAACAGCGCGTACGTATGTGTCTTCGTGCCAAGTTAACAATCACGCTGTTTTTTGCACGATTGCGCTATCCTGTGCTTTCTTTTCTTTTTTGTCTCTGTATGTGTTGTGATTGCGCCGCGCGTTTCCAGCCCCCCGAGCTCCGGTCCAAATCCGCTTAGCGCGCATGTGCCGGTGCGCTGAGGAACCGCGAGGTAGGAGAAGGAAGGACTGGGGGGGGTCCTCTTTCTTCTGTAGGTTGTGCCGTGTTACGCGTCGCTAATGAGGCGTGAATATCTCGCCTACGTAGCTGGTGCGCTGTGACTGTGCTGCGGCGTCGGAAAGTCGAGAAGAAGGATCAGGAAGGTATGGAGCAAACGGGAGCACGTTGAAGGACAAACAACAACAACAACAAGAAAAAGAAAAAAAAGAACAGGAACTTATTCGTAGCTCCCAAGGTCTTCCGTGTGTGACGTCACCCAGTTTCTTCTTTGCCGGCCGTCGCCGATCCAGTGAAAACAAGATGATTGCAGTTCCGATGCATATCCTCCGGACTAAGCATTGCATTGAACATGGATTAAGCGTTTCGTTACATTGGCTGTCATCCCGTAAATACGCTGCTAGTCAACTAGTAATATCATCTACGCAACCTCTTAATCCATAGGACCCTCCCACCTCGTTCAAACTGCATCCGCGTAACAGTCATTTCACATCGGTCTCCCGAAGAAGTTCCCTCGTCTCCCGATGGATGGACGTTAGGAACAGCCCCTTTGAATCGAGATGGTGGCTAGTGCCACCATGCTCTTTATCAGTCTTCCCTATGCTCTTGTTCTTGTAGTAACACGTCATTTCTGATACTCTGTTGGTTCTGCCACCATTCATCCAGCCTTCTCTAGTTTCTGCCGCGGATCCATTGATGTTCCCGAAACTCTCTTTGAAACCTGATATCCGGAGAGAGCCTTCCTATTTATTGGTTATTGGTCGGCTGTAGCTCGGCTCCTCGTGAGATGTGCTCGCGGCCCCTTGTGGATAGCAAGACGAGTTGTCTTGCGTGCGCTTTCCGGATCACCGGTTCGACTTGTACCTCCGTTTCCGAGCCTATATCCAGTCCGAGTAGGAAGACAATCCAAAGCAGGGATACAGGCTTGAAGGCCAGGGTATACACATCCACGGTATGCAATTTTCTCTCTTTTTCCCCACACCATACTTCACAAAGATGCCGTGTGTGCCTCGTGTTCTACGCGGTTCTTTCTTTCTGCGTAGATCGCCGTATACGATAAACACTGTGTGCACTTTATGCCGCTTCACGTCCTGTGTACCCGCCTAGAGAGAGAAACGTCCCTGGAGAGGTCGCTTCTGCCTCGGTGTTCTGACACCACGGTTGCCTATACTCTCCCGAGACCCACCTGATCCCGACCTGCGTGAAGTGCAGAGCGCTTACACGGGGTGCAGAATTCTGTCCGTGTGTATATACAAACAGACACTCGCAAACACGGCTGTATCCTGATCTTGACTCCTGGGACCGGTGTTTGCTCTTTCCGGACTGTCGGGAGTTGCAACTCTCGTTACGGTTCTCGAACGCGGGATTCTAGTCCTCCCTGTAGTTTTCTCTGCGTTGATTGTTCGCCTTGGAAGAAGGGAGTTTCACTTCGCCTCGCATGTTTGTTTGTTTCTTTTCGCTGGTTGCCGTTCGTGTCGTTATTACCCGAGACCACTTCCTTGCCAAACTTGGGTATTATGGCACGGTCTCAAAACTGGCACTTCAGAGCATGCGCTGAGTAACAGTGATAAATCATTTCAAGTTCATGGAAGGGAGATCCTTGCAAATGCAGCGTTATCATCTTGCATTGTACTGGACCAAATGAAAGCGGGATTCGCCGCGCTATTGAATTTAGGCGGCGAAATTTCGAAGCCCTTTTATTAGGCTTACAAAGACGACGTTAGGATGACGGAAGCTCTGCGAACCGATATAACCGAGTTATGCCCTTCTGGCGTTGTTTCCAGGTTCGCTGTTCATTTATACTTATGCCTTCGTGGACCAGCAGGGGGTGGAGCGTGTAGTCGAGCCCTACCAACACTCACTTGAGGCGTCGGTTGGCTCGTGCAATCTATCTATCTATCTATCTATCTATCTATCTATCTATCTATCTATCTATCTATCTATCTATCTATCTATCTATCTATCTATCTATCTATCTATCTATCTATCTATCTATCTATCTTCGACATGTCCAGAGAACACAACATAGAGTTAGTAGGCGCACGTAAACAAGATCGAGTTGAGCTGGATTCGATGGACTTTCGATCGATTCAGTGATACATCTTGTCGACGTTCGTGTTTCTTAAAGCTGGCGCTAATATAATACCATGACTCCAACGTGTCTCGAGCAGAGATCGTTATTGTCAAGGTACTGCAATTACTCTCACGTCACCTACTTTGATTAATGTTGCTTAACACTTGGTTACTTTTAGGCAAATTGCAGTTAACTGTGGATAGCGGTGGCTGCTACTGGCTAACGTTTCCTAAGTTACGGTCTAGTGGTAACCACAGCTGCCTTGTCGTAGCAAAACGACGGCTAGTATCGGCTAACTCTCGGTTAATCTCGCCAGGCCGTCTTCTTTCAGTCTTACTCACGCGACTGAATTTTTACACTAGGCGTCTCCGTGTCATCGTTTCTCTGCGGGGCTTCGCGTTTAGTTTATAGACCATATTACACGTGCAGCAGGGTGCCTCCTGCTTGGGCTAATAAGTGGTCATTTTGCCTTAGTAACCACTAAATTAAAGGTACTGCAGTGGTCTCATATACGCTTAAGTGTGGACGTACGGATGCATTTGTCGTGTCCCGACACTCTTACCTTGAAGTCGCGACACTCAAAAGCGAGAGACAACTTGTGTGAAAGGCCATGATGGCGGCGCCCATGAGTCTTAAGATAAAATCGCCTGTAGCCCTACCTACATAGGATGCGTCAATGGGATGGTGTGTGCCACTGGACCCGCGGAATCAATGTGCCATTTCTCTCGGCAGGGCGCGTCTCGAATACTGCATTTTCTCCTGGCATGCAAAACAATGGGGATGCTTGGAGAGGATGGCGGTGGTTTCACTGCATACCCTTGGATCGGAGGGTGGCGCAGCGAAATGGCGGTTGTGTGAGGCCGGAAGAAAGGCGCAGCTATTGATTTTGCAATTTGCGGAAGCGGCCGCGGTGGAAAACCTCCTGGGTATACAGTGAAAAGAAGCAGCGGATGGCAGACAATGGAGCAGATGGGAAAGGGTGGTGAATAACGAAATGGTGGACTAGATTGATTAAACCGTATAATCTAAAAGGAAGCTTAGGAACTAAGCAAAAGGTAAACGTGAAATTGCGGGAATGCGAACGCTACAGATACGCACAGGCACCAATACGAGTAGTTTGATGTGATGAAAGACGAAAACGTGAAAGCGCGTACATTGGCGTACAGATAGCAGGGAGACTAAAGGATAAACTTTAATATAGGTATGCAGTGAATCTATCTATCTATCTATCTATCTATCTATCTATCTATCTATCTATCTATCTATCTATCTATCTATCTATCTATCTATCTATCTATCTATCTATCTTGTCTGTGTGCCTTTCCAGATAGATAGATAGATAGATAGATAGATAGATAGATAGATAGATAGATAGATAGATAGATAGATAGATAGATAGATGTAGGAGGATAACAGGAAACCTAGAAGGAATAAAAAGTTTGGCGGTCTTTTGTTGAAACTTCGTTGCCGTTGCTCTCTGTATGCTTCGTTCTTCTTTTGTATTCGCAACACTCCCCCTTTCTTCGTCCTCATCTTTTTCCCAGTGCATCGGCCCTCTTCTCTCAAAACATCTATTTTTGATCTCGCGCTCGATTTAGTTTTCTCCTGCTGGCGTTTACACCCATAGCGCCCTTTGTCGAGCGGGTGGGCTGCACTGTACGGCCGGGGAGCGTAGATGGGCGGCCGATCTCCCGTTTCGACCTCCACACTATACTCTTATTATTTTCCTTTCTTTCCTAAACTCTTTATTTATTTATTTTTTCTTTTTTTACTCTTTTGAACATCGCTCCCTGGCTCGTTCCCGTGGATGCCCATCTATTTCCGGCCCCGGCTGTTTGGCGGGGCAATATTTTTCAACCGGCCTTTGCGGGCGTGGTTCTCGGATAGAACCTGTCGTGTGTGCAACGTTGTTTCCGTGTGTACTGCCTTTGTGTGTTTGAACGTGTCGCCATCTGTCGACAGTCCTTTCCACACGAAGCTGCAACAGTCGAGAAAAGCTGACGTCCGACCTTGGCGACGTTTGTGTCTATTAAGAGGTGTAAGGCGGCTTTGCTAATTGCTAAAGGCTTGCTAACCAAGAATCGGGACTTGTTTAAAGGAGTACTGATACGAACTTTGTACATGTCCGTATTGTTGCTCTAAATAAAAGCACCAGTGCCGAGGACAGTTGAAAGAGTTTTGTGCTGCCTCAGAATGCGATGAATAGACTTTTGATACGGCTGTCTGAAAACTCGCTTTCGGTTGCCATTTCGAGGGGCTGGGTTCGTTGGGATGCGTCATCATAGCGGGACGTTGGCCTAAGTCATGTGGGGACAGCAACTCGTGGCGGAGTCGCAGCAACTCTGTGTGTTGCACGCGTTGCACACAAGCAACGATGATTTCAGTGTCGTCCAGCAACTCTGACAGTGATTTCGGCAATTTTGAGGCGACCGTGCTGACACGTCGTGGCTTTGTCTATGACGAAAGGGCTGACTTGCGGAATGCTAATCGATGACAACGTCAAAATCAAATTTAAACACCTTATGCGCGTTTCCTGGCTCGGATGAATGCATAGCTTTAACAACGCATGCCTAGAAAAAAAAAAAGTCCCTGTTGCGTTTCCCCGAAATTGTGTCAGTACTCCTTTAAAGCTTAGCAGGACTAGGAACATTTCATATCGCCTCTCCTTATGTTTCCTTTGTCGAGTAAGTTTCGTATGACGAATAGGATAAAAGCAGGCCACTCAGGAGCCGCCTTAAGAAATGGACGCAGGTCAACGCCGTTGGGTCAACGCATCTCCGGGGGGTCTATCTGAAAGTGTACAATTTCATCGACGCCCCCCCCCCCCCTCCTCCTCCTCCTCCTCCCCCCAGACTCGTATATACAGGCGCCTCCAGCACGCACCTTGGGGGCACCAGTCGTCGCCCCACGCATCGGGGGGAGGTCCGTAATTCACCTCGCGTTCGTAATTCATCTCGTTTTTTTCCTGACCTTGATAAGGGATGTCAGGCGAGACGGCATGATGTGCGTTGCGAAAAAGACACCTCTCCCCCGCCGAGATACATAACTGTTGTGGCAGGAGAGCAAAGGGACGCGGGGTATTCCCAGAACCCATCTCTCATCCGCGCGTTGCTAGAGTAGTGAGATATGATGCCGCTAGCGCCCTCTACGGGACTCGTGGGGGCAAAAACTGTGCCCTCCGGGCCTCACGCGGTCCACCGTATCTCGTTACCATTTGTATGTATGGAGCGTATAGTGGCATCCCCACTCTCTCTATAGTAGACTGGATATATATTTCCAGAGATGCCTCCCGGCCCCATTTCTATCTTCTGGTCTTCTCATCTGCTGTCAAACTTGGCTTTGATCATGGATGTGTGCCCCATTCACTCGCGACTTGTTCAGTGTTGCCCGGTTGCCATCGCCACGCTATATCATGAAAGGAGTTGTCAATAGACATTTTTAGTTTAGCGGGTTTAGCGTAATAGCGTAGTTATCGGAATAGCGGGATGGAAGTGCGCATGCGCAGATCCGTAAACGGCCCATACCGTTTAATTTCGCAGACTTAACGTTACCGTGTTTGCGTGGTTATCGTAGTTCACGTAAAACATGGCGGCGGTTTCGGACGCCCGCTTCGATCTGAATTTAGCGTTGCTGTGGCAGGATTCACTTCGTTCGCAGTAAATGACTGTGCAAAATGGCTTCGCTTGCCTTCAGGTAGCTTCGACGACGCAGTATTAGGGATAACTTAGCCGAATTTTCGAGATCGCTTCCCATTTCGAACGTTGCTAGGCCTAGCGAGAGAGCATCTGTTTACGTTTCTGAAACATGTCAATTTATGCTCTTGGTGCTTGGTTCGTATATATTATTTCTCTTTATTCTCGAAAAGTTAGAATGCCGCTGCACGCGGGAGCGTACGCGAGCATTTCAAGCTTTAATTTTTTTTCACCTTTTTTTAACGCATGTATCCTTCGCTAGATGGCGCCACAATCACAGCTAACTAGAGAGAACGGACAAAAATAATTATAGGGAAAAATATGGAATTTCTGCCATAAGGGGCAGGGAACTGGGCTATGAAATTCCGTTTTTGATATGGCATGATCGATTTGATTGAAGTAAGTTTAAAAGGCATGAGGAAAATTAAAAGAGAGGAAAAAAAAAGTTCTTAAATCTTCTTACGAGCCTGGTGGCGCACATGTCACCGCCCCGTTACAAAGGGAAAGCTCATAGCATCCATCCATCCATCCATCCATCGGGCCGTAAACGCTTCTCCGATCAACTAAAGCTCGTTTCTGCAACGAATGTTTGCGGCACGGTAACGCTATTCCCATAGCCCCGCTATCACGCTAACGCGCTAAACTGATGGCCGCCAGACGTGAAGGCACACGCCTCTCTCACAACATGTGTCGACTTTAGTACATTTGTTCTGTGTTATTCATTTACTTTTTGCGCTGGCAAACACGAACCTTAGCGTCTGCAGCAGATTTAAGCGTGATGTGTCATGTATACGTTGGCCGCCGTAATTACTATGCTAGTTGGACCCACGAGACTGTTCTGGTTTGTTCGCAGACTCTGATCGAATGACATCGCTGTGACATGCTCCACAGTGAGAACTTGCTGTTCACAATCTTACGCTCTGCATTCATATTGTAGTACGGCGACGAAATAAACTTTCGAGGCATAATATCTGCACCATCAGTACGACCTCTTTGACGCCATCTTGCAATTCCTTGTTTAAGAATTTCGGTATCTCCGTCGACCGTGACTCTTCCTGTGGATAGCTAGTCTAGACACAACGGATCTTTTACGTGTCATTTGCAGCGTGCGGTTTGGTCATCCATGGAAACGTTTCTTTTTATGTATTCGAAAGCGCCCGCGACGGTGTGCTTCACCGCACTTCTGTACTGACATGCAGAGCAGCCGAACAGTCAACCAACAGAAACGTTTCTAGCAAACTTAGTTTTTTTTTTTTTCTACCTTCTCATAACATCGTTGTTCTCTTTTTCTTTTCCTTTTTATGCCACAGGAAGCTCACGGATTAGCAGAAAAGATAATCTTGTAACATTGAAGATGAGGAAATGCACGAATTTGTTGGCTCGAAGTGACACGCACTCACGTAGAAGCAGCACTGATAAGAAAAAAGTTACATCTCTCGACACGCATTAGATTATCTTTATTCTGTCTTTCAATACTATCTGGAACTTACTTGTCGCGGTAACATATCTCACTCCTCGCGTTGCCTTGGCATCCATTCTTTCTACTCTTACAGCCATTGTCCCCTACCTCTCTTCCTTCTACTCACTCGGCACCTCTAGCAAGTCTAAGAATGGTTCGATCCGTGAAGTTTTGGGAGGGTACTATATATGGCCCGGGGCGTTATGTGTCGGTCCTTATACTCACCCCCGCCTGAAGCTCTTTCCCCCTCACCCTCTTTCTGTGTCTATATGATGGAGAACCGAGGAGCCGCCGGGACACCAGATATGTCATTTGTCATTCGGCAGAAAGGAGAGGACCTTGCTCGTGGCGTCGCACGAAGCGGAAAAAGAACGAAAGACGAAAAATAGCGAAATGTATTGAAGAAGAAAAAAGAACAAAATGATCGCAATAAAATGTGGACGAGTATAAAGGAAGTGTCTGGAGGCGTTTTTATGGGAGCCGAATAGAGATCCTGCACGACGAGGATTCATTTGCTTTGTTTTCTTAGTTCTTTGTTGGAGACTTTGGTGCTCTAGCTGCTTTTTCAGCAATAAAACATTTATTTCCTTTTTTTCTAACCGGTGTGGCGTCATGAGGTAAGAATGCAGGAAAGTATAGAGACATAATGGAGGAAAACCTGTGTGGGCCGTCGGTGTTGGCGATCGCCTCTGTGCGTGATTTCGTCTGCTTGCTTGCCTTTCACAAGCGGTCCCCAGACTCCCACTCTGCCTGTTGCCGTGAAATTCGCAGCTTTTGCATCTGATTCTCGTTTGATTGCTCAAAAAATGACTACCTGCAGCGGCGCGTTGTCTGCTTTTCGGCGCGAGGAAGCCGCAAACATTTTCGTCTGCCCTTCTTAACAGACGACGGTCATGCACTTGGTCTGCAGTCTGCTACAGGAAATGCTACGTCTGCCATGTGTAACTTCTGGAATGCTGAACACTTCTAGGCACTCTGATCTATTTTGTCAAGATTCCAGACGTTGATGTACTTGTGGTCACCAGCACCACAATCAGGTCTTCGCTTGGTTTGCGGGTCTTGTACTAATTCCGCTACAAACCGCACCACGGTAGTCGTCTGCTCGTAGAAGCCATACGAAATCCTGCTAGCCTTTGTCAGAAGTGGACGCAGACACTCGTTCATTCTGATTATTAGAACCACGGGCAGTTTATCTGCTTCACTCGTGGTGTGATACACCTAGCGGACGATGAGCGATGCAGAAGGCCTGCTTGTTCATGGTGCCGATAACCACAAATGCATCAAATTCTGACAAATCCTTGAAGAATGTCGCCTGCCGGGTTCGATCGGCAAACAGACAACAGACGTGAGGTGTCATGCAGGAGATAGCAAATGAAGCACAGCTGCCTTATCCATCATTTGTGCAGTTGCTTTATCATTACAGTTCCATTAATTGTGGCCTATCAAGCTTAGCTATAGCATGAGCTTCAGGTATATGTGCATTATTTGAATTAAAGCCCCTACGTAGCCGCTGGTTTGTAAGAGATTTCCTGAATATGGTATGGTAACCTCGTATCGATTGCGATGCCTCCTCTATTCCAGCCGCTGCGTTTCCTCGTCACATAAACTTCGCTGTCGTCTGGTTTGTGACAGTTCGCAGAGAGGAGAGAACGATTACATTTCTGATGCATAACCGGACAAAATGGCGTCATGATGGAAGGTCAAAACCATGGAACGGGATTTGTGATCTAACAGCTTTTAAAGCCTGTCCTTTTTTTTTTACTACGGACTTCACTGGTGTGAAAAATCTTCCAGCAGTGCACCGCTTTTAAATGAATGTAATAGAATACGGCACTACTCTAATTTTGTTCTCTAATTCGTGCTGTGTCGACGACTTCTCAAGGAATGTGCCTCGCGCTAAGAGTTGTCAGGATTACCAGCGTTACTTATCCTTCAGGAATTCTGTGTTTCCAGCCACACGCACCTCGCACGAGGTCAATGTTTAAATATCAAGCAATTTTGAGTTGAATTCCTTTTTTTATTATTATTGCGTAGCGTTAAAATGGGTACGCCAAGACATACAAAAGGGGGGGGGGGGGGTTGGTCTCGCCGGAATGCTGCGTGCGAGACACTTCTTAAACGCACCAGTAACTCTAAGTTAAATGTAATCAAACCTGACGAGTAGCGACAGGGCTTCTTACGCGGGACGTTAGAGCCGCAAGGCTCGAGCCTTATAATAAGGCCTGCTATCTCACGTCTGACGTTTCCACAGAACACCCGGCGCGTGATTTATGCCGGCCGATCCATTCCGACCTCTTCTAATTTCCTTTCTGTCAAGCCCCTCCTACACAGCGGCAGCCAGATTATACTTCAATCTCCTTTCATACTTCCCCACGTTGACTTTTTTGTTTTCTTTGGCAAACTTCGCTTGTTCTTCTCTTTTGCATTTTCTCTCGCGAAACTTTCTTATCTTCTCCTCCTGCCCACTGCCTTTCGTCGCCAGCAGCATTTTCCCGTTTCGTTCGTATTTGTTATAACAGTCTCTTTTTCAACTGTACTGATTCTCTTGCTATGTAGATTTTGCTGCTGCTGCTGCCTTTACTGTCGCTATTCTGCAAACTGTCAGGCGCTCTTTCTTATCTCTTATATAGTATACATAGCGAAGCGCAAGAGCCGAGGTTTGCTACGAAGTCCAAAGCGAGAAAGGAGAGTGAAAGGGCCATTAATTTCGTATATTGAAACGTCGTTCCCACCCTGACACGTACGCCAGTCTATATAGCCCGCGTGTGCCTGCCTGTCTGCGTGCCTATGACGTGGCGACATCGCGATGTCGGGCTTATATTTTCTCGGGTTAGAGACATTAAATTTCTTTTTTCATTCTTCCTTGCGTGATGTATAGAGAGATATTTCGTTTTATTTCGCCCCCTTTTCGTGTTTTCTTGGAGAGCGCAGCATTTCTCCCGTCACCTCTGGTATTTCGTGCCAGGTGAGACTTTGTGACAGCGATGCTATTAAAGGTTTCGTCTTGGAGACATCTTCTGTAGCCGTCTATGAGACGTCGCGTTGTTGGTTGTTCCACTTGGAATGTTTTGCCTTGTCAGTATTTCATTTCTTTGGGGAGTAGATACCATCTTGGAAGTCCTGAGAAGCAGGGTAACGCGAAAATGTGATGCAGTGAAGCTGAAACATCGACACGTTCTTGGAGATGTACATGATCACGAGAGCTCACGACTGCAATGATAAGATTGTGTGTAGGGATCGGTAACAATACTATACTGCTGTACGCATTATCAAGATGGAAGTCTGCGAGCGTAGGACACTGGAAGGGTATTTGTTCGTGATGCTTAATACCTGCAAAAACAGCGCAACGGGAAAAAAAATTTGAATCGCCACAAAAGATTGAACCGGTTTCCTTATCGATTTCATTTGTTTCAACGTTCTTGATGCTTGTACCTTAAGTTAACACGCACGGCATTCTTCGTCGGCACGTATGAGACACCATTTCAGAACGCGGCCGCAACGCGAGGGCAATCGAACCCGCGACCTTCGTCGCCCGGACGAGCTCTGCGTGTTTTGTGACAGCTTTTAGAAGAACAAAAGACGCCCTGGAACGCAACTTGTCTCTTTGTATTTTGTTTTTCCCTCGTGTTAAGCGTCTATTTTGGTGCCTTGACACTTTAAGCCGTGAAACATAGCTCCACTGGTCATCTGCAGGGCGCGTGGTGCTTTGTTTCACGGTAGCGGGTGCTTCTACAGCTACCGCGGTCTGCGAATGCGGAGGGACTCAAAATGTCTTTCCTCACTTATTCCACAGAGAAAAGGGCAGCTTTTTTCCGAACAAAGGTCCCTGGCCAAGGAATGAGGACCGGAACGAGAGCTTTCTAGAAGCGCGTCGTCCAGCACTTGTCTTAGAAGCGTACAGTCACAAAAGGGGAGAACAAATCCCTCACCCAAAGAGAGGGAGTACTCCAGGCTAACGCCACGACGCCTTCTACTGGGAACGCACGCGCAGTGCGTTTCGGCCTTTGTTCTCGGCACCTATCTACGAAGTTGGGCGCCGCCTGCGCTGCTCCCCACCTCTCCCTACAACACAGGCTCAAGCCGGCGTCGCGAACGCGAGTGTTCGTGCGTTGGTGCGCGCGTTTAGGCGTGTGTTTGTGTGTAGCGCGCGCGCTGACGCGTGCAAGGACGGCGAGGCGTTGTCATTAACGAACCTGTCCAAAACTTTCGCTCCCGTTTCCTCCCCGTGCACCGGTGAAAAGCTTTCCTTCCCCACCGCGGGTTGCTGTTCTTTCGCCTCTTCCCCACGCCTCCCCGTTTTCCCTCCGTCTTCCCCACACCCGCGCACGTGGCGTGGGCGCTAGGGAGATCCGGTGGGGGACACGCGGGGTGAGGGAAGGAAAACCCGGGATTGTTGCGGAGGGATTGCAGAGGGGACGGGGGGAAAGTGTGGCTTTGTGCGTTTGGCGAACTAATTGCCATCGCGCGCGCGCGACGCTCGGCTCTTGGTTGGGCGGGCCAGGGAGGGAACGGAAATGTTTCTATCTACGGGGGCTGAGCTGCCTCGAAGTGAGACAGGAAAAGGACTTCGTTTATTCCGGAGAACGACTTGCTCTTCCTGTGCACTGCCCCTCCAAGGATGGAGACGATGGAGAACTACGTGCGAACATCCTTCGGATGATGTGCATCGCATCTAGATGCCAACCTGACATTTAACATCGTCGTCAACCCTGGCGCGCGATGACAGTGCTTGCGTTGTGTTTAATCCCCCGCATAAAACTCTTTTATGAAACGAATGCTGCGTCTAGATGAGTTTCAGCTGAGACTTTAGGACACTGCCGACTCGGCTGCGGTGGTAACGGTCCTCTGAACAGTGAAAACATCGAACGAACAGTGTCCATTCCATCGCAGAGTACCGCGAGACAGACGGTGTCGTTGCTGTTTGCTGCGCACGATGCGCTGGTTTCGATTACTAATCATCGCAATGGCAAAAGTGAAGGGAGCGGAATGTCGTAACGGTCGTGCACGAGGTGTTTAATATGTGCGTTCATGTACACGAATTGTCGTTGAAACGAAGTGGAATCATCTTCTGTATAGCTTTTCGATTTTCCCCCCATTGCTGCTTTTGCGACGTGAAACCCACGTATTGATCAAACGATTCCTTTAGAGTAATACGTCACCTTACTAGCTGTCGTGCTCCTTATTCCAATTTCCGCGCCCTACAGAGCCTTCTACGTTGATCTGCGGGAACACACTCGACTGTATCCATTGGCAAAGATACCTCACGCATAGAGACACATGGGTCAAACGCACTTACGGAAGGTTAGTAAGACTCTGCGAAAATGGTAAACTTGAGCCCTCCGGCTAAGGGCTGTCTCTTCATCTTCCAAGTCGGCGAGATTTGCCCCGGGAAAGAAACCATTACGACCGCGGGAGCTCTACATTCAGCGATAGAAGCCCCGGCTTTCCCGGGGAGGCATTCTCTTCCTTAGAAGACACTGTATACGGAAGATCATGGACGGTGCGGAAACGATTCATCATCGAAAATGGACCCGAGGTCCAAATCGAGATATCCCGCGTTCCTTACTGCATTCGTGTAGGTTTTGCTTTTCGGCCATTTTTCTGCTGCCATTTGTATTGAAAGAGCTTGTATTTGCCTTTGCATCGAGGAAAGAAAGGTGGTTCGGCGGCAGCGGCCCAGACGCTTACTTCTGCGGCATTCAGATGGCGTTGGTGGATGTTCATTATTATTGTTCATTGTTCCAGTGTTGCTGCGTAAGCATGGCTTGAAGGTTCCTGTGTGCATAAATATTTCTATGGCGTTCACCAATACATATAGACGGAGGTACTTTATGGGTATTCCTAGGTACTTCATGCCTATTTCTCCTATTCAGCTCAGTAAGGTATTGATCTATCGATCAATTGGGAGAACGTATAGATAGCTATTTTATGAAGTCCACACCTTGTGGCTTTGTCGTGGCCTTTAAACAGACGACGCGACACATTTCACAGATAGTTGTTCTTCGTCAGCGATGTGCAAAGCTACCTGCAAACATCGTGATGATCAGTACTATACCAGCATTCTGCCGCATGTAAGGACGTCGTGGGCTCGTGGGGTTCCGGTGATGGCGTAAGAGGTGCGAGAACAATTGGGTGTTCGGATTTGGATTGACACGAAACAGTTGAAGTTCAAAAGTAATTCACAACTCTCATCCACAATGGTGTCCTTATGACCGCATGACAATGACGTTCCTCATGCTGTTGTGGAACGTCCTTCCGCCCCATTTTACTTATAATAGAGTGATAATTTAAGCGGCATGCTGGACGTGCGGATAATAGCACAATAGACTTGCGAAATGTATTTCCATGCAGACTTCATACTTACCCGATGGGCAAGCCAACAAAGTCGCAGGCGAGTCTGTGTAGATGCATACATATATACAGAACCTAGAGCCGCTACCTGGAACGGCAGTTCCGTTTTTACTTTTCATTATTCCGCGTCTCGTCTTCGCGCTGCGTATCATTCACCGTTCAACTTTGCCAACAGGCCCTACCTTTCGCCCCTCGCCACCCTACGCATTGTTTAACTTCATTCGTAAGGGAGGATTAGATAGCTGTCTTATCTGCGTTGACGATGGTGCGGTCTCTTCACTCCCCTCCCCGCCGCCGTCATTAAGTCGTTATCGTGTTCAAGTCGGGCGCTGTGTTCTTGCTGTTAACTCGGGGAGGAGCCGCTGGAGAACTGCTGCTTACGACAGTGAACGATTGACGGGGCCGCGTCCGTGAAAACGGGGAGGGATGGTGGTGCGGTTTAGGCAAGAGAAAGAGATCGACGATGGACGATAACGCGTGCTCCGTGGTGTCTCCTTCCTCCTGAAAGGTCGTTAGGTGGCTCCTCCGAAGTCATCTCTATACGGGGCTTGCTCTCTTATGTGCGGGACTTATCAAGTATTCATCGCCGCCAGAGAGAGAGAGAGGAAAACAGAAGGGTGCGCTGTTAGCGTTTGGTGTCAATGGCGATGGGGCGGCTTCTATTCCTGGCAGAGGTGGGACAATTGAGACAATGCTTCCAGAGGTGAGGGGTGAGAGGAAGAACTAGGCTGCGATGAAGAGGTCTCGGGCGTATGATTCAGTGTGTGTGTGTGTGTGTGTGTGTGTGTGTGTGTGTGTGTGTGTGTGTGTGTGTGTGTGTGTGTGTGTGTGTGTGTTGATTTCTGGGGTTTTACGTCTCAAAACCACGATATGATTATGAGAGACGCCGTAGTGGAGGGTTCCGGAAATTTCGACAATCTAGGGTTCTTTACCATGCGCTAACAGCGCATAGTACACGGTCTTCTACATTTCGTCTTTATCGAAATGCAACCGCCGCGGCCGGGATTTGATCCCGCGACATTCGGATCAGCAGCCGAGTGGCATATATAGCCACTAGACCACCATTGCGGGGTTGTGTGTGTGTGTGCGTGAGAGAGAGAAAGAAAGAGAACTGAGAGAGCACATATATTATTCCTACCACAACATTCGCATACCGTGCACATATTGCCTACCATAAGACGCACATCACGCAGACACCTGAATGCGGCCACACAAGATATCGCATGTGCAAATCACGTACAACTCTGACGCCTGTTCACGCCGACACAGCCACGAATGCGCAGTACCGAAATCGCACTCACGTGCAGCCGCACTATCGTAGTGCGCTACAGTGGCACGCGCACTGCGCACACAGACGTGCGCGCGCTGTCGGGAAGAGCCCCCTCTTCTACATAGCGTTCCTGCACGGAACGAAAATGACGGGTCGTTACGTCTTTTAGCGGGGAGCTATAGCTCTCTCGCGAGAAGTATAACAGGGGGGGGGGGTTTCGTGGAGTGGTGGGCGGCTGGCTCGAAGAGGGACGAAGTGTCTCGGTCTGGCAGAAAAGGAGCCTCATCATCGTTAGGCGAAGGACGCACCACGGCGCGCGCTTGTGCGCCCTCTTTCGTCGGCTTGGATGCGTGTAGGGAGGGAAGCCGGGTGGTTATACAAGTGGTAATGGCCGACCTGTGGATACTTTGGAAGGAAGGAAGCTCCCCCCCCCCCCCGTCACCGCGTTGAAACCACCCAAAAGCGTGTGTGTACCTGTGTCTAGAGAGCTCTCTGATAGTGCGAGGGCTTCAGAGACCATGCGCGCATTTGTACGTGTGTGTGTAAGGCAGGGCCTCGTTTCACAGCTATTAGTCGTGGCGTTGGCCGGCAGATTATACATAGAGGGCCGGTGGTTATGTGGGTAGGTATAGGTAGTAGGCAGGTAAAGTAGGCACGCAGGGAACGGGCAGGTCCTTGTTCTTTTTTTTTTTTTTTTTTTCGAAGAAGGAGGAAAGTACCTGTGGAACGCCTTTACGATAAGTCCCCGGAGGGTCGTTTGCCGTTAGCACAACCGAGGAAACATTTAGGCGTATGAGTAGGAGGGGGGCATTTCGCGTTATCCGCACAATCGTTTTGTCGTATCGTATTGTAGATCCCAGGAGCTAAAGAAGACTATAGACAAGAACATGTCGACGCTGTTTTTCTCGGTTGCTGTTTGAAACGTTCTCCGCACCGATACGCCCTTAATGGCGTTTGCGGGCCGCGTTCTAGCGGCAAAACGCGGGGTGTGGTTAGGCGTGGCGGCGCCTTGTTGTGTTTCTGCTTGTACAGAATGGCTCGTGATTACTTGACCGTTGTGTTTTTACATCCGCGTCCTTTCGTTTTGAGGTCATCGGAGCGTGGTTGTTTTCTCGGTACTGCATTGGGCGGCCGGTCGTTCTGGGAGACCCTGAAGTTGTTGGAGTTTGTTGAACGATCTTTACTGCTCCGGTGCGACCGCTACTGCTGGGAAGAGGGACGCACTTCTCACAACTTGCGTCGTAACGAGCGTTTTGGCGTGTTTCTTCGTCGGTTAGTTGTGCTCGCTGCCCCACCACGGTGGTCTAGTGTTTATGGTACTCGGCTGCAGATCCGAAGGTCGCGGGATGGCATCCCAGCCGTGGCGGCTCCATTTCGATGGAGGCGAAATGTTGATTCCCGTGTGCTGTGCGATTTCAGTGCACGTTAAAGAACCCCCAGGTGGTCGAAATTTCCGGAGCCCTCCACTATGGCGTCTCTCATAATCAGAGCTGGTTTTGGGACCTTAAACCCCACAAATCAATCAATCAGTTGTGCTCGCTCGCTTCCTTGTAATGCCGGCGTTGCCTGTGCACTGCAGGGAAGCCTCGTTTGATGCGTTCCCGCTTAATACGTTTGCCGGATTATACATTCTTCTTTACTTGGCCAAAACCCATTGGTTCAAAGTATTTGCATGCGGTTCATACGATCGCGTTTTCACTTGAGAATGGACAGTATTGCGCGACACAAAAGCTGCGCCAAACTGCGCATGTGTGTGTGGCGCGGCAGGGATTCGACCTGGGTTAAGTAGCGGAATAAAGACCAATGAGAGATGCCGCTTCAGTGGCGTAACTGCGGGATACTGGTACTACGCGATATTTTGATACGAGAATTACTTGTTCACGTCCTCCATAAGCAACTTCTCTATTGGTTTTCGGACACTGAGTGGAGGAATTTCGAGTGAATATTGAGGAGGTAAAGTTGCTGAATAAAGCCTTTCTTGCCGCGGTTCTTGTGGTGTCGGGTGATGCTGCTCCGCACAAACGGCGTGTTCTGCAGAGCAGTATCACTCGACACGACAGGAAGCTTTGCTAGCGAATTTTGTCACGAAGCGAACATGTTTTCCTACTCTTGGCCTTGATTTTCATAATACGAATTTCGGATGATACGTTTTACTTTGTGGTTCCCTTTATGATTGTATCGGTGCATGTACCGCTTCTAACATCTCGTAATTCTTAAGAAGTCTGAGAGTTTCCTCACTGAAATCGCGACATGGTTTTGATTATTAAAGTAATGATGCGCTCCGGCTTAATTTAGGCCGCACGGTGTTTTTCAACATGCATCGAATCCAAACCGCGTACCATTTCACGCAGCAATGAGACAACTTCACTGCTAGGCTACGGTCAGCGTTACTGTTGACGAATCATCGCATCATGATCCCTCATTGCTGAAATTTGATCTCACGGCATTGCTTTCTCCTTCGTCGCTTATCTTTTACTGTCTTTCACCATATAATTATTTGAAAACTGTCTGGGAGAGCTGAATTGCCTTAATTTTTCACGTTGTCCATTTTCGTTTTTTGTGGCTGGTTTCTGCTATTGTTTGTGTTAAGTATATAACTCTCTTTTTTTTTTTTGCCTGCGATGTATTTTATTGATTGTATTCTCCACCACTGTTTACTGCATCAATTAATTTTTTTCGATGATCACCACTGTAGGAGGTCCCGATTCAGTCTCTGACTGTGGGACCCCCTTGTGTCTACACATATTTGGTAATTAATTTGACGATTAAATAAAACCACTTCTGATTCTGATTATGCCACGGCAGTCTCTGAACTCAGGATTTTGTTTGAACGCTTCGTAAATTAGAGGAGTGTCGCGTTAATGTGAGCCCGACATTTGTGAAAAAGATGTCGACCTGCAGTCTCATGTGAATTTTGCTTTCTTTCTTTTTGCCCATCTTGCAGGTTCATTAACGCGAGGCGAAGAATCGTGCAACCAATGATCGATCAATCTAATCGAGCTGGTGAGTACGCCGTTCCTTCTCTGCTTGTGGGCCTGCAGCAACCTCCTTCCCTCTCCCTTTTCCTCTTCCCTTCTCTTGAAACTTCTTACCCCTTTCTATTTTTTTTCCTGCACAGGTATTGCTGCCTGTTCAGGCTTGCATTGCTGTTGACGTGTTGCGAAATGTACGTACAGCGCGCTGCAGTCTTCACGAAGCGTGAACTTCCCGTGTTCGTGAGCGCTGCCGCGTGCCGCGGTGAAGCTATCTCAAAGAAGCGCAACCGCCGCAAAGGCTGCAGGGAAGGGTTCTGCCGCAGTTTTGCAATATCCTGTGCACTTCGACCAGTATTCAACAACTAGGGAATCTTTACTCAGTCCTTTAATGGTTTTACCTTTTCCCCTACACTTTCGATTCGATTCGTGCACAATAGGAATCCTTAAAAAAAAAAAAGAAAGGAAGAAAACAAAACAGCTTTTCATTTTACACAAATAGGTCGACCATACTAATGACTTGTATACGTCAAAAACAAACCACTCAGCACAGGCAGCAGCTTGCCCGACTGCTTCTCCTGGCGTCGATTGCCGCAATGAGTGGGAGCTGTCGAAAATTTTGCCTCACTTTTTGTTTTATCAGTGCGGATTGACACAGAAAAACAACTACGCAATTTAAGCAAATACGTCTGCACTGCACTCTTAGTTCAAAGCCAAACATTGCAGCATGGGCAGCATGCTTGCTGTCTGCTTCGAACGGCGTCGATTTCCACAATGAGTGGGATATTACGGATTTCTTTCATCACATTTCATTTCGTCAGTGCCGAACGGCGAACGAAAAGAACTGCTCAATTTAAACAAATACGTGTACCCTACCAGTAACGCTTAGCTCAAACAGTGAAGTATAGGTAGCTACTCGCTGACTGCTTCTCATGAGATCCGATTCCCACAACGTGTGGGATCTGTCGTAAAGCAGTAATTGGTCAATGCTTTGAATAATAAATAAATAAGTAAATAAATAAAAAGCCGCGACTTTGCCTTTTCCGTGCAGGGAAACGTATAGACAGCAACGTATTTTTTTTTTATTCTTTGAACTTCGGTGATAGCTGTCGGAAAAGCCTTAAAAACCGCCAAAATTCGAAAGGAAGTGGTCACGTGTTGACCACTGCTTTGTAACTGGGCGGGTCCGCGCCCTCTATTGAGTTTGTTTTTGTTTCCTTTTTATTTTCTTTCACATTGAACGGGAGTCTGTATAACGAAGGTAATAATTTCTTTTTCTTTTTTTTCTTGTTCCGTACTTTTCGAGGTTGTCGCTGTCAGGCGAAGTTGATTGATCAATGCGCGTCTCGGGGACACAGCTTCCGTGCGCGCTGCGGAAATGAGTTTAGCCATTAACGTTTCCGTTCACTTCCGGAAGAACAAAGCGTTCGTCGGTTGAAGGGGGCACAACGGAAAAAATCGCACGACTTTCAACCGGCACATCCGCGCAATGCTGATGAGCGCAATAGGGCGACCCAGTATACACATTGGGCGCAGCGATGCAAGACGAAAAGCAAAAAACGTAGAAAACAAACAAACAAACTCTGTCGTAATCTTGTCTCTTTTCTTTTTTTTAAGGGGGGGGAGGAGGGGAGGGGAGGGGGCGGTGGAATCGAAAGTTAGCGTTTGGCGTTACGGCTTAAATTGACTGCCTAGCGCTCGAAAAAATTGTTCCGGATTTGGTGAAAGCGAGAAGATAGTTTCTTACATAGACTGAAACGAACAGGCTTGTACGCCATTAAAACAAGAATATTTTTTATTTGGCCCTTAAAGTCGTAGGAATAAAAAAAAAATTAGCTGTGGCGCCATCCCCGGTGATGTGTGCTAAACTGCAAGTGTAACGAAAAGCCCGGAAATACCGGCGCAGGTTCAGTTATATTGCTCATAAGCAAATTGCCTAGAATTTTAGTTAACACACATGCGATAGCGTTCCTTCGCTGTGTAGGTCAATTTTCATTTTTAAATTGATATTGTAAAAACCTAGTCACCAGCGTTGCCGGCGTCGGGGGCCAGCAGAATGGGTGACCACAAAGAGAGAAAAAATCTGTTTTAAAGGGGCACTGACACGAAAATTTTCGTCTGTTCTATTTTTTTTTTTTGCTGCAATACGTAGCTGAGGATTTGTTAGCCATAACACGGCACGTCATTTGCTCCAGCGCGCGTCAGATAATTATTTACGGCCTGTTTATTACCCACTAGTTTCAGTTTTGGTTTGGGAGAGCTCAAAAAATGACAAGGCGCCCGGTGCAACTGGCGCCATCTAGCGCTCGCAATGGAGTAAACGAGTTCGACCACGTGAGCACACATAACTGTGACGCACTTCCGCACGACAACCGCCGCGTGCTCCTTTTCTTTCGCCTGTCGCACATCCTGCGCGTTGTTGTCGCTGTTGCTGTCATCGTTGTTGGGTGGCAACTATTTTCTTGTGGTTTGGCGTCGCCGGCAGTCTACTACCGCTGCCCAGCGAATAAGCAATGGCGGCTATGACGTCATCATTGCTAGCTGCAATGTCGGAGCTCGGCTGCCGTAGTGACGTCGCGGAAGTTGGGAGTCCCCTTCAGGTCACCTTTGCTGTTGTCGATGTCGCTATGTACGGCGTCTAGCGTACGATTGCGCATGTGAACTTCAATATTCATTTAAATTACCTTCGGAGCTGTGTTCGCCATTGAGATTTGGTAGATGACGTGTGTATGT
This sequence comes from Hyalomma asiaticum, assembly GCA_013339685.2. Classification (NCBI taxonomy): domain Eukaryota; kingdom Metazoa; phylum Arthropoda; class Arachnida; order Ixodida; family Ixodidae; genus Hyalomma; species Hyalomma asiaticum. Next base: position 19,549,484 of record CM023487.1, read on the forward strand.
CCACGAAAATCGATCCCGCAGGCTATCTTAGCAACAAAATTTTGGTGTATTTTGGTGTCAATGCCCCTTTAAGAATTTCTGCTGACTTTCCAGCCAAACCACTGCAAGCTTGTACACTTCGCATGGTGCGCTTCCTATTGGATAAGAAAACAGGAAATCGATAAAGCATGGTAGACAGGCCCTTTAACCATGCGAGGTATAGTTATACTTCGGTGAAGGTTAGCGCTACGGAGTCGTAACTGGTGAGAAGCAAAAAAAGAAGCGGGCGTTTGCCGTGTCGTCTGGCTGTCAGACGCGCTCGCGAAGTTATTGATAATGGCTTTAAATATGCTGCCGCTTATTCAACAGTGCGTAGTGTTCCCGTTCTTGTGTGAGCGCTATTATGAGCCTCCAGGTCGAATTCCGTAGGCGTACCAGCAGTGTCTTGGAAGCGGCAGTTAGCCGTACAGCAACCGAGCTTGTCAGTACATTAGCTGCTAATTGTGCCTGCAGGCTGGCTGGAAGTTTTCGGTTCGTTTAGTGACCTTGGCCGCTGCATTCATTTCCTTTTTTACGGGGGATCCGAAAGTCCTCTTGTGATGACCCTTGTAGCTCCCCCACAGGTTGGAGCTTAAAGCTATGGAAAACAAAACAAAAAAAGAGAACAAAAAAATAGCGCTGCACGTGGTGAAAAAAATCACTATCATTAGCCTTCTGCTAGCGGTATAAAACTACACATACTGTAGACGTTTTTTTTTTGTTTTCTGGAAGAGTGTTTGTGCTGCAGTCTCTTTACACTTTCTGCGTGTTCACGTTCTCGCTGGCGTCACAATTCTGGCGATTAAACGAAATTGCTGTCCTGCTGCCTATGTAACGAAGGAAGGGAATGGGTCAAGGGTTCGTTTTTCTGGTTTTTTTTTTCAAGCCTGTTTGTGCGCGTCTTACTAGCTATTACTGTAGAATGGTGTAATTTATGCCGTGTTGCGATTTTGTTTCTCATGACGTGCATTATTTTGCCGTGTATTCTGTCATGCGCCAGTCCTTCGGCAGTGACCTGGTGCCTTGAGGCTACTAACTGAATAACTGGTTAACTATCTAACAAACTAAGAAGATAAATAAATAAACGTACATTTCCTTGCTCATCGTCCTTCTTACTTTTCTTTTTTTCATTGCATAGATGTAAGAAACGCAAACCATCGTCTAGTGGGCGACATTTCGAGTGGAGACGGTTCCCTGCCAGTTATTTTTTCATTCCCGGACGATGAAAGACGTAAGCTCCAGAGAGGCGTAAACGAGCCACCCATATTGAACGTGACTTGTGTCAGTATGAATTCTTGCCGCCGACAATGCGAGTCTGCAAGTCCCAGCGAACTGTAATTTCTGAAGTTCTTTTTTTTTTTTGTTCTTGCTTGAAGAACATCCTGTTGGGGTTTAAGGCAAAGCCAGAGAGACGAGAAGGTTCCGTCTGCGTCGCTCCTCGAACGACGTCAAATGCCTTACATATAAACATCGAATATGCCTTAGTTGCAGCGAATGGTGCGTGGTACAAACCACGCTATGGTCGGCCTGATGCGAAGGTTCTGTTTGCTGCCCCGAACCTGTCTTTGAAGAACGAGTTTACAGGAGGATACGTAAGAACGGGCCGCGTAAGGATGTGTGAGATTGTCGTGTAAACACGTCCAGAGCCGTGAACCGCATCAATGAGGCTTCAATTCAGATCTAGTTGCTGTCCCACCGTGCTCATTCTCTCTATCTCACTGCGCTGTGTACTTTACGCGCGAGTGACAAAAGAGTGAACGTACTGCCATGTGCGCCGCATGAAGCAACCCGAGGTCACGTGATCACGGATTACTCAATTGCCATACTGTACCAGCCGCCTCGTCCCCGTTCTCACTGCGCTAACTGCGCAAATCCCACGCCCTGGAGCACATGTCGTTGTACGGGTGACTTGCCGTGACCTGCTCACGGCAGTCACCGCAGGTCACGGCAGGTACTCCGGCAGGTATTCCTGCTCACGTCAGGAATACCTGCCGGTGCAGGTCACCTGCCGGTGCCGGAGGAGGCCACGGCAGGTATTCCAGCAGTAATAGCTGGGACGCAGTAATTCGACCTTTATACTCGTAATTTCGTTGTAAAAGAGTTCGCCGTATAGAAGAGTTCGACTGTAACTGCGCGAATCCTTTTCTTGCGCTCCCTGCACTCTGGGTTATATACGTTTCTTACGCGCCTGCTTACGTTAACTTTTCTTTCTGTCTGAACGTTTTCGTTTGATTTTTTTTTTTGTCTCACTCGAATTTTGTTTGGTTTCGGAATTGGCGCAGGTGGGACGATAGGAGGCGCAAGTGCGGCGTATGGACCTGACGGTGGAATGGGATACATGATGGACGGCAGTCCACAAATGCACATTAGGCCACCAGGTCAGTTTTATACCGCTTGCATTTTGTTTTGTTTTTGTTTCTTTGTGTTTGGTTCTCTGTGTTTGTGTATCTTCTGGTGCCTTTGGGTTTATTGGACTCCGTATTTTATTGCGCAATTATGTGGACATTCCCAAGCGCATTCTCGCCGTCGCAGTCACGTCCTGTGAAACGGAAAATTGGCCTTCATCCGTCAGTATCACGCAGCTACATCGAAATCCTTACTGATTTCTCTGAAATCAAAGCATTGTAATGTCGAAGAAATATTCGTCCTGGTCCGGGGTTTGAACCCGGGGCCAACACCTGTCCGGGGCGGTCGCTTCACGAATTGAGCCAACCAGGAGGCCAGCGAATGGCAGCGAGAGGGCGACTTGAAGGACGACTCGAGACGCATGTCCACTGAGTGTGACGAACCATTCCAGCAGAATCCCGCAAGCTGGAGTAATGTACGCGTATCGAAATCTTGAAGAACATTGCCCATGTAGAAAGTAGTGCGTGACGTGCGACTGATGAGTAACATGCGAACAATACGGACGTATTAGAGAATTCACCCGAGAAACGAATTCACAACGTAATTTAGATAAGAGCGATTACAGAGAAGTCGTTGTGACCATCAGAGACGCACGCTGAGCTGGATCACGCGGGAATGTTTCGTTTGCAAAAACACACTTAGTGCTTCAGTTTGACCGGAAACTTAGCGTTTGCGGATGGTCCCTCTTATCGAGGCGCAAACGTGAGCAGTCACTGTTGGTGCAGAGCTTAAGCAGACACAGAGCTGTTATTGCCGTAACCAAGAATGTTTCTCCCTCGCCTGCTGACGTGAAGTTCCTGCAGCGCCATAATTGGGTACACGTTGCCTCTTTAAGCCTTACCGCTTTTACAGAAAAAGACAAAGCATGTGCTCGTCGAACGAAAACGCACACACACACACACACACACACACACACACACACACACACACACACACACCGTGAAGACGTGTTATATTAGAGAGTTTTAGTTTGTCCGTAAACTTATTTACGTTTGCGTATACCGGTTTACCGTGCGTGTTTACGGTGGAAGTAGAACTGCTAGCGCCATCTATTCGCGGTTTGCTTAACTACAATGCATTCGAGTTTTTTTTTTTTAGTAACGTGAGCGTTTTCTTCGAAAGAGGTAGTGAAAGTACTCAGAGTAAATTATCATCTCACGTCCAATGTTTTGCAACTAGGAGTCAAGCAAAACGGGCAAGCCACAATAATATTATCTTTTTGTGTGCCTGGTTAGGTTCCGGATCATCAGGTGTCGCCACCAGCGCTGCTGGTCACGTACACCTTCCCGGTAAACCGTTATCCGTAAACGTGAAGAAGTTTACGGACAAAATAGAGCTCTCTATTATTGTATGTCGATGCAACACAAGGCGCGAAGTCAAGAGTGTCCGTGCGAGTCATCCACCAGACGTGTGTTACTTAAACGGTCAGGTAGTGAAACCAAACTTTTTCGGGGTCCTCACATGCTCCTGTTTTTCTTGCGAGGCCTGTGTCCCCGCTGAGCGTTCAGACTCTTAATTTTTTACGCTGCCAAGTGCCGCTGATGAGAAATAGTCCGTGTGTGTTGCAAGTTCTCTTGTTAAATGATTTATCGCTTCTCTCTATTGAAACACTAGCTGTCACACGCTCACGCATTGCATGACCTTTCCCTAGACGTGCACCTCAGCAACGACTGAAAACAGTTCGTCACGGTAAACTTCTCAACAAGTTTTGAAGTGCGTGCTTTGTATGTTATACGATAAAAGGTCACTCCTGGTCTAATCAACAAGAGGTGATAGCGTTGACACGAACCCGTCACCCGTCAGACGTCCTTCCCTGAAGGCTCGCAGTGGATCAGGACATTGATTGATTTGCCGCATTCACGCACAATAGCAGATCCTTTACCCGTGTGCATATTACAGTTGCTGTCTAATAGCGCACAGTTAACCTGCATTAGGTTCAGTCTACGAATATTATTCGCGCTTTACAGCGTTAACACTAGTAGGGCCAAAGTCGAAAAATTCACGTATCTGTGTGAAACCAACCGCCTGTGTGTCGCTCACCTACTAAATTTGACTCGTGTAATTCCAACTGCTCGATATCAGTACCAGTGACTGTAATTGGAGGTAATTGAGGATAATGGCACCGTATTTTAAGTACCGTCATCGCCTAATTGGCCCTTAACATTCTTTCTCTTTCTTTTCGACGTTGATGCACCTCGTCCCCTGAGCAACTGAGTGATGCGGGAACGCAAACCACACTTTACTCGTCACTGCGCGTTTCGGTTTTCCTGCAATAACGGAGTGTAATGCGGAGCTGCGCGCTTCAAGTGTCACAACTATATTTACAGTTGGCCATGAATGTGCCTTGCTGGCCGAACTGTACATTATGCGCCGTACGTTTTGTGCTTTATAGGAAGGTGTGCTCGGTACCGACACGAACGGCACAGAGTAACTGTAAGGAAAACCACGTGACCGTATTGAAGTGTACATACCCGATCGCGCGTGGCGACGGTGATTACGTGTAACTGGTGTGTGCGCATCCCCGCCCCTTTGTCTGTTCGAGGGCATCTTCTCGATTTCTAAAAAAAAATCTTCAACAAATTCAAAATATCCTCTCCTTCACCCCCTCCCCGTTCCTTCCCTTTGACCTTAATACTGGTGTCACACGGGCGCTTCGAAGGCCTTCGAACCGATAGTCCATCGACCCAAAGGTCACGTTTGAGCTGCTACACGGGCGGTTTCGATGGCCATCAAGTCGATAGTCTATCGAGCTCGATAGACTATCGACTCGACGGCCATCGATACCGCACGTGTAGCAGCCTAAACATGACTTTTGAGTCGATGGACTGCCGGTTCGAAGGACTTCGAAGCGCCCGTGTGGCACCAGTATTAGACACATCCCCTAATTTGAGTGCCTAGGCAAACTCGTGTTGACAATGACAATGACGTTTATTTTCGCATCAGTACATGATGCGAAGGGGCGGGCGATAAAAGCTGTCGTCCAAACAGCTTGACGAAGCCGCAGGCCCCTTCATTGGCGATAACAGCAGTCATGTCGACACAATTCAACAATACACAGTGAAGATAAACATACTGTTGCAAATTAAACGTGCAGGATTACAACAACATACGGTCCAAACAATTTTACAAAAATGCCTGTCGTAGCCGTGGAGTTGTGGCTTCTGGATCTCACTCTTCTGAAGGCCCACTGTTCTCTCTCTCTCCCTCCCTCGCAGGCATGCAGAACTTGTCCTGCGGCGACGCGTCGATGGGGATGGGGCACATGGGCGCCATGGGCAGCTACCCGCAAATGCCCCAGTTGCGGTCGCCGACGCAGGCCATGCTCCTGCCCGGCCACCCGCACGCAGCCGCCATGATGATGGCACCCATGGGCCACCCGGGGCTACCTCCGCAGGGCTCGCCCTACGACGGCCAGCACATCATGGACATCCACGCCAGCTAAAAGAAAAAAAAAGCAAGCAAAAAAGCCGCGCTGCCTCGTGGCCCTTCCTCCGTGGCTGCCCTCGTCACCGATTGTCCTCCTGCTCCAAGCCGTGTGTGCTGCCTCCAGTCCGCCACCGCCAGGTGGCAGCACTCGCCGGACCGTTTCGTTTCCTTCAGTGCTGTTCTTATCTCTCTTCTTGTCATCCGTTCCTTCAATGCACGCACGCACGTACCGTCGCAATACTGTGTCTTATCACAGCAAGGGTAGTAGTGTGGTGCCCTCTGGCCTTTTATTTTCGTCTAGACACTTATATGCTGTGCACACTTTATCGCGAAAACCGCGTTGTTGTTTTTTTCCTTTCTTCATGGCGAGCGCGTGAGTGATCGTGAGCGACAAAGATTATTCCTCCGTTTTTTTCCTCCCTTATAAATATGTTCCTCGGAGGCTGTTCCTTACGTGTGCTTGTTTTGGCACGTCTTCCTGCCCAACTCCTGCATTGTTAGTCCTCTTGCAGAAGCGGCTCCGACTATGTCGTCTGCGACGGGGAACAGAAGTAATGACGCCGTGGTGTTCCGTCATCCGCGAATAGTGACGTACGGACGTCGTCTGCTCTTTGCGAACGGGCTGATTGTAGAGATGCTGAGGGAGAAAGAAAAATAAGACAATCTTGGCCTTCCTGCGCTGGCATGCGCTAACCGTGATGTCGATTCTAGCGAACTACGATCCAACTGAACGGCTACATATCTGCTTGAGTAGCAGACAGACCGATGGGGAAAAAAGAAACGAAAATAACAAGTCAGCAGGGCAAGCGATACGCAATACTCGTTCCCCATCGCCGACGGCTCAGCCGGACCCAAGGCGGCGAGCTTTCTCTCTTTCGTTTCTTACGACTTACGCAAGAAGGAAATTATGGCGAAAGGTCGAAAAGGCTCTGCCTTTTTTGATCACGCGAATGAACTCTCATAGTCTTTATGGATTTTAGTTTGTTTTATTGTCGTTTCGTGTTTAATCATAACTCTTCATCTCCGGTCCTGTTGACCTTCGATCCAACGCGACAGACTTGTCTTTATTATCTTTTTTTCTTTTTGAAACCGTCCAGAAGACATTCGAGGCGGCGAACCGGTCTACGTTTTGCAATCAGACGATACGTCAAAAAGGAACACGAAAGAACTTAAAGAAAATAAAATAAATCTCTGAGAATGAACGAAAACGTAGAAGGAAAGAAAAGTCGGCTCCGGGATGTGCTGGACACGTGTGATGGTTATAAAAGAAAGTTCTTCCTTGTTGTTTAACGAGCGCCACAAAATTCGCTTCGAACGATTATCCTTCGAGCTGTCTCGGACGTTGTTGCGCTAGGGTTGCTCTTAGAGGGAACTCACGAGCAAATCATCTCATTGCGCGAAGGTGGCCGACCAATTGAATTCAGTTTCTGACGAACAAAAAAAAGCCTTCTTGAATCGGGACCCTGACGTACCTTCCTGTCCTCTGGTAATCGGCATCTGGTCGGGCTTTGACGTCCCGTTTCTCAGCTGTCTTGCATCAAGGTTTGAAAGGTTATCCGCGGCTTGTTCAGGACCCTTGCTGCTGCAGTGGTCTGCACGCCAAGATTGTTAAGCGTGCTGCCCAAACTACAACTTTATGTCGACTTCTTGCAGTTGACAATAGAAAAAGGAACATTTCTGATCGAATGTAGGTCAAGCTTCTCGTTCTTTTGCTAGCGAGAATGTCCTGCAGCAGTGAGGTGCTCTCAATAAAACGACTGAGATGTAGCTAACCTTAACATCCTGACAGCCGGATTCCAATGAACGGTGCTATCGAACTGGCACTTGCAATAACAAGGCGATGCTTAAGCAGAACAAAGGAATGAAAGCCTACGTTGAAGCTTTAGTGAAGTCCACAAACAGAGCTGCACCAGTTTTCAATTGCCTTAGCAACACGGAAAGGTCGACGAATGCTGACTCGGCGTAAGCCTAGAGCAGCCACACGCTGAGCTTACATCGAAGGCCCTGGCGTACCCCAAAATTTGAGGAGGCCTTCATGAGGCTCGTCTGTCGTATCGGTTTCAGTATATATTTCATATCATTGGCGAGATGCACAAGCATATTTGGTATACGATGGCCTTACATTGCACATAGTTATAGGCCAATTGGATGGTTGACAAGCCCTAAAAATGCTCGTAGTTCACCTGATGAACGCTGTTTTCCTTTTATGTTCACTTGATTTCCATCAGAGTGGTGAGACGGTGGTAAGTTTCATTGTTCGATAAAAGCTTATCACGCTCCTCGAAAAGGGCGTCTGTTGTACGTTTTTCATTTTTTTTTCTTTAGCAGTCTGTCATTCGCGTCTACGGATCTTGAAGGTCTCTTATAAACACATGACACCGGCTCGATGTGTACATAAAGGAAACGCCGGAGCAAGGTTCACGCGCGGACTGAGAAGAGTGTGACGAAGACGTGGTCCGAGATCGGTGTTCTGAGCTGCGCGTTCGAGGTTTAACTAAAACGGAGGGTGCCGGATGCACTACAAGGAGATATAACTGTCAAGAGCCGGAAGTGACGTGGTAAAAAAGAGACAACGGAAGAAAGCCTCAGAAGTGGCTGTCCCTTTCGTCGCCTCTTAGCGACCAAGAAGAAAAAAAAAGAGGTTGCTTCTGAACGTCACGTTATCGTCTTCGAGTATATATTTCTTTAACACGGTGTAGTGAAACCTAGCGGATGTGTTCCCGTCGCTCGCGGGGCGTCCCATTATTCCCCCCATGCTAGCCCCCTGTTCCCCATTGACTCGCAGTCAAGACAAGTTCGCTGCAGAATGCTTGTGGGCCTAAATGGTTTGTGGACTCGGCGTGGCGCGAAGCGGTTCGTCAGACTCCATTCGCGAATTGGAGGAACGACCTTCTTTTGCCGGCGCTACGCCGCCGGAGGGCGCTGCGGCCGTCAGCGACGTTGTCTGCCGACGAGCTACTCTCTCTCTCTTCTCGAGGGGGACAGACCACAAACGCCGCACTCTAGCACACAATCCAAGTACACGGATCTTTCCAACGCTGGGGTGGTGGCACCTACGAACCTATTGAGGAGCCTGTGGATTCAACCGCAGAAGAATTGAGAAAAGGCTCGATTCGACACGCTCCCCCCCATTTGTTGTCGTGTAGCATTTCGACGAACCTTCCTACGTAACATGTTTAATCTTGTTCATCGTACGAAGAAGTCAGTTGTGTGTGTGCTTTTTTTTTCTATCGTTTTTATACATGACTCCACCGGTGAACTCCCAGGGAGGGGACTGTATTGATGAATACGTCATCAGTTTTCGTTCTTTCCTTCACTCCTAGAAGGAGCATTTCAACGATCCCATCTCGATCCACGCTGTTCTGCTTACATGAAGCATCCCACGTTGTGGCTGTGTCTCTCTCTCATACTTTTGTCTTGTCATTCTGTGTTCAGCGTGAAGAAGAAAGAACATCTACATGGCGGCAAGTTGTGCGGGACGGTGCATCGCTTCAATACTTCACTAGAGCGCAGGTGTGTGTCTGAGCGTACGTAACCACATCGCAGACTGAATCGCTCTTTAGTTCCTATCCCACCGTTCACTCCTCCAAGCGAGCCGCAGGCACTCCAGCGCCTTCCACCGACACACGAAGGAAAGAAAGCCACAGTGTCACGTGGTTTCGTATTCCTCGCGTGTTACTGGGTGCACGCCACGCTTACGTCACGGACCGGCTCCGGATTCCATTTTTCTGTTGTGTGGAATCTTTCGTGAAGCTACGTAACTTTGTTTTGAATCGCTGGACGAACAAGGTTTTTCTATGCGACTCCCTGCAACCCGCCCTTGGACGTTCTGTGTCGTTTTCTCTTCCCTACTTTGCAGATGTGCCGCACCGTTTCTTTTGGTCGAGCAAGCAGCTTTAGTTTCGAGGAAGTAGAGTTAGACATTCGCCGATGCGGAATAATAAGCAGTCATTTGATGGCACGTTCGATTGGTGTAGGTACGCACACAATTTCACGTTGGCTGTGCGTCACGTGTTGCACACTTGGCTAGCGATATCGGCGAGTGTTTAATCGCTCGTCGTTACGTCACTCCGCAGTTCCTTGGAGGGTCTGTTGGCATCTCCAGATTACGTAGCCAGCGTCGGCTTGTCTTATCACTGTTGCTACCTTTTTCCTTTCGTGCAGCTGGGCGACGTGGCGTGTGCTAGCGTTCGAGATTCACCGATCGCGTCTCGAGTTCAGTGGACGACCTGGTGACCTTGTGTGCAATTCAGAGTGTTCCACATTTCATGTGTCTCATCAATGTCCCTCTCGTGGTTGGACCTGCCCGTGACACCACACGGAGGAAGCGTATTTCATTTCATCGCTGTGAGGTTGGTCGATCCCTAATGGTTGCGGTGCACCTGCGCTTGACGGCAAACATCATGGCGCGTTGGCACTTTTCGACGTGTCTTAAACACCTTGGCCGTACCCATGCCTGTCATCAGCTGTCGCTCGCATTTGTTACGGTACCGTATCGGTTTCATCAAGACGGAATGCCTGCACAGATTGCACGTTATGCACTCGTAGGTGCAGTGCGAAGGTTTTGCCTTGTTTTACGTCATCATGCGCTGGGTGTCGGGTAAAACAAGAAATCCCAATCTTTCCATAAGCATATGATTCCTGCGACTGAGAGTGGATTCATCTTTTTTTAATCCTCATTCTAATGCACACACACACACACACACACACACACATTGATTGACTAGAAGCCATCAAAGGTGTTTTTTTTCCCTCCTCTTCACACATGTCGCACTTCCTCCGAGCTCGAAAGACTCTTCCTTTTCTTAATTTCTCTTGTCGGGTGTATCGAACTGATCACGATGCGCTGACAAAACTGAAAATACGTATGTAAAAAGAATAAGCGCGTTATCTTGCGATGATAAAGAAGTGAAACAAACGAGATGACGGGGAGAAATCTCTAGTTATATATATAAATATTATAAATATAAATAATGATAGTTTATGATATTATCCATCGTGGTTGTTGTTCTCTCTATCTCTCTCAATGTCATTTGCCAAGCTATGCTGCTGTTCGCGTGTCGCTGTGGTTTCTCCTCTTCACTTTTTTTTTCCTTATCGTTTTCTAGCGTAGGCGTCAATGTCTTTCGCTAAGCATGCATTGCAATTTTCTGTGAACATTCAATATTTCTAAAGTCGAAAAGGCGATGAGCGATCTATTGTCACTTTCGCTGATCCTCCCTACCACCGCTACTACACTTCCTGGATGCCTTTCTGCCGTTTGTACTTCTTTTGTACCGCACAATGGGAAGTCGATGTCTTGTTTGTTTGTTCGTTTTTCATACCATGTGAACACGCTTCGCTCTCCTTCGTTTTATACGCATCTTTTTCTTCCCGCCCCTGTCTTTTTTCGTATATGTGACGAATCTGCGAGTATGTGTATTCGCGAGATATAATATACGTATTTGTATAAAACGTACAGCCATCTAAATACCATAGCTCTAGCAGCAGTAATAGCTTCGACTTGTGTTCTCTTCACTATATATATATATATATATGTATAATGTATATTGTATTTTCCACCCTGAGGCTTCGTTGTATCTGTCTTATAGGCCAGTCGTTACTGCGTACACCATTCCTCACGTCTCCCAGGCCTATAGTTTCCGTTTCTTAAAACCATGTGTATCTGCTACGCCTGTTGTGTACTGCGACTGTCGTATCTCGCCCTCCTGTTTGATGAAAATGCTGGGCGTGGCTTGCCGACGGTTCGGCTTCGTTTTCCTATTGCCAGCAGCGTCCCTGTTCACCAACTCTGGCAGCATTCTTCTGCGTTCGACGCAAATGCCGTTCACATCTGCGGCATCGTAGCCGCTCTCGAAACGTATACGTTAGCGACGCGTCTGGCGTTCATGCCGCAATTTCTCTTGCGGATCACTTTGTGAGCGAAGGCCTTTAACATGGGACATCAGTGTGCTAAGTCTCAGTCCGTTCCAAATTTCCCTAGTGTTTATGAACACGATCGCCTGAGCGGCACATTTAACTCCGGAGTCGCCGCAGTGCGGCAACCGTACCGCAGGTGTGAACGGCGCCGCTGAACATGTTCAAGCCTCGTAGCTGGCGACGTGTAGCGGCCATTCCTGTCGCTTGTGCTTCATCCTCTCCACCTTTCTGGACTCGTAGATTGCTTGCGGTGCGAGTTTTGAACGATATGTATATGTATGTAAACACTCATATACTGCACACTAAAGCAGTATATCCATCACTATGATACACTATCGCTGTTCTCTGGTGCCCCATCTGCCCTCTAGCGGTGAGGGAAGCGGCGCCAGAGTGCATGTAACCACAAAACATTTTTCTCCGTGCCGACGAGGAGACAGGAAGCAAAGTTCGCCATTTTTCTTCTTTTTTCTTTTATTTCCAAGTTAGCAGGTTGACTCTTACATGTCAATTCGTGACGTGATCCCTCGTGAGCTCGTAGCTTTCCTTTAAGAGATTAGTAAATTGCGTTCAGGCGGGACAAAGTAATGAAGTACAATGGAAGTTTCTATAGTAATCGCATGGCGCAGAATAGCAGTTTGGGGTTTTATCAGTGTCTGGGTTCTGGCTTCGGGGCAGCGACCCCTCGCACTGGAACACGAATCAACAAAGGAACATGAACCTGCGATCATGGAACACGCACTGCCTGTTAAGTGGCTTCACTACGAGGGCAACGGTCCTTAGACGCATTAAAAAATTAAAAGCTAACATGTTCGACAAGAGAAAACAAATGAGGAACCGGGGACAAACGTGTACGTGCAAGCACTTAAAATTTCCCCCGTGTCGGGACGTGGTAACAGCGGCTATCCTTTTTTTTTCTATTGAGCTGCTACGGCGTAGCTCAATCTCTTCGCATGTGTCATATAGTATAACCAAACGTGGAAGTAAAACTTTCAGAGTGTCCGTTACCTACCGCAAAGTGCATACGCGAGCACTTGACGGCTCAACGCAACACAAGCACTGTCGTGTCTGCATCGAATTAACAAAAGAAATAGTTGCGTGCAACACCATTTGACGCGCGAACGTTGTTCTTTTTTTCTGTCTCCTCGTCGATGCGTTATTTGCAGGGTATATTTTCGAGAGTGCGTGCGTATGCATGGTTTTTGAATCTCCACCACCACCACTATACCAGCACCGCCATTTTTTTGCGAAACAATATATTTTTTTTCGCAGTTTAGTTTACCTGCGTCAGAGACTTCTTGTTGACCTTGATTGCGTGTGACCTTGTTTTTTATCACTGTTAACACTTGAAGAAAACCGTCGGCCAATGAAAGCTGACTTTGTCTTGTTCCATTCGAGTATTGTTCTCTACCTGTCCTGCGAAATCCTAAGCCTAATATAGGCATTACCTTGTGTCACGCTTGTAGAACTTGTTACAGCATCTACCGTAGCGAGTAATGTATTATTTGATGATCACGAAAGTTAGCACGGCACTCGTAGCGTTAATGTGGCACATAAGGTAATTAATCCGTCGTCTTAAAATTTGAGATGCGTTTTGATGCATGTTCTTACGTTTGTTGTTATCAGGTGGCTTTGCTGAGGAAATTGTTGCTTTTGGATCAGTGTACTGCGATATGTCGGCACTGTAACTCTCAACGCTTTTTTGGCAGTCGAAAGTGACGATAATGATCATGAGATCGACTACACAACGTGTACGCCAATGTTTGGATGTGTACCATATACGTACGCCACACAGTCAAATGTACGTCCCTTGTTGGTTTTCCCCTTAAACATCTTTTTGTATATTTTTGTCAAATCTGTCGAAGCCCGTTACACCTGTGGCACGGGCCGGGGTCATTTAATTATGTTTTTAATTGCCCCGCAATAAATACTGTCAAATCTGTTGATCCGGCTTGAAAACGTTCAGAAAGAAATGACCGCTAAGTTCTTCCTAATTTCGTTTAAAAAAAAATGTGCGACGGTTTTTATCACTGTTTCCCTCTCTATGTACATAAAATTCGGCTCTTTCAAGTGCTTTTCTTTCTTGTAGTGTGAATGTGTACACGAAGTTTTGGAGTGTTTGGCACGCGTGCTGTCTTTATTTTTTTTCTTTGCCCAACGTGTTGGATTGGCTGTTGAATATGCCGCAATGTCCAACTGCTTCCGTAGCAAATATGTAACGGTAGAAGACACTGACGTTTCTCCCTGACTTTCGGGCAGTTTGCAGGCGTATCTATGTGTTCTCGACTGTCGTCGTGTACCCTACACATTTTTTTCTTTTTTGTTAGCGATGTGTCTGCGATGGAAGCCGTGGCTATTCCATATTTCGCTTCTTTTGGCGTGACTGTACGTGTGTGTGAACTTGAACGTTGCCCGTGTCATTAAATGAGGCAGAAGCGCTTTCTTTCGACTTGTGTACGTGGGACACTATTTCTTTTCCCTTTCCTATTTCGTTTGTCTCGCAAAACTATCGCCTTCCGAACCCTTTTCGATCCACCATATTTCCTGGAAGTTGTTGGTGTTTCGTGTGTAGATGCCCTACTACTGATTGTGAAATAATAAAGAGTGCAGAAAACAAAAAGCCGGACTTCTCTAGACTGCGACTCAAATTACTGTCTTGTAATTCCAGAGTGCTGCAATGGCTTACCGTCTGATTACAAGACACAGTCAGGGTGGTCCGAAGGCAACTGTCAATACGGGAAGAGTCGTCTTAAAAGAATTTTGCTGAATTGGTGCACGTTCTACATGCATTATCCACGTTTGTCCCTGAAAGAAACACCAGGAATGAAAGGGACAAGAATAATTGCCTAGAACCAACTCATGTTAGCTTATCTAAGAGCAACAACTCAGTCGTTGTATACGGAATGAATTAAAGCAACGTTGTTGGCGTGACGGAGGATAGCCCGTAGCATAGCCGGCAGTTACGGCAGAAAGTTCAGCTGCTCGCTGCAGATTCGTCATGAAAGCTTCAGAATATTCCGGGATGAAGCCCTCCCCACCTGCAGCCCGACACACGTACACGAGATAACCGAACGAGATAACACAAACACCGGCAATCAAAGGCGCACACCCTAGCGAAAAGGAAAGTAAAAGCAAAAAACCATGTCCCCCGCGATTCCGCGAAATCTCGGAGGCCATACTTAATCAACACAAATGTTGGACTCGTGGACAGATGGCGCCACCAAACAAAAGCGGGCGAAGGTAAGTTTGCTATCTAAGCTGTCCGCCACCACGGTGGTCTAGTGGCTATGACACTTAGCTTCTGATCCGAGAGTCGCGGGTTCGAATGCCGGACGCGGCGGCTGCATTTACATGCAGGCGAAATGTTTAGGCCTGTGTATAGACACCACACCAAAGTATACGACCAAACCATATGTGGAACTCATGGACAGATGGCGCCACCAAACAAAAGCGGGCGAAGGTAAGTTTGCTGTCTAAACTTTCCGCCACCACAGACCGCCACGGTGGTCTAGTGGCTATGACACTTGTCTGCTGATCTGAGGGTCGCGGGATCGAACCCCTGACGCGGCTGCTGCATTTCGATGGAAGCGAAATGCTTCAGCCCGTGTATAGCCACCACACCAAAGCAGACGAAAAAAGGTAAGACTATAGTCTTGGGTTTTTTGTGAAATTTTCACTCGATCAGAAGTCACACAAAATACGTTTTCCCGCATCGTAGAGCATTCCTCTACTTATTGCGCGCCTTCCTGAATAAAAATACGGTCTCTCAACATCTTGTCCAAAATGCCAAAAAAGGTAAGACTATAGTCTTGGGTTTTTTGTGAAATTTTGACTCGATCAGGACTCGCTCTAAATACGTTTGGCCGCATCGTAGAGCATTCCTCTACTTATTGCTCGCCTTCCTGAATAAAAATACGGTCTCTCAAAATTTTGCCCAAAATGCCAAAAAAGGTAAGACTATAGTCTTGGGTTATTTGTGGAATTTTGACTCGATCAGAAGTCGCACAAAATGCGTTTTCCCGCATCGTAGAGCATTCCTCTACTTATTGCGCGCCTTCCTGAATAAAAATACGGTCTTTTAAAATTTTGCCCAAAATGCCAAAAAAAGGTAAGACTATAGTCTTGGGTTTTTTGTGAAATTTTGACTCGATCAGGAGTCGCTCTAAATACGTTTGGCCGCATCGTAGAGCATTCCTCTACTTATTGCGCGCCTTCCTGAATAAAAATACGGTCTCTCAAAATTTTGACTAAAATGCCAAAAAAAGGAAAGACTATAGTCTTGGGTTTTTTGTGAAATTTTTACTCGATCAGAAGCAGCACAAAATGCGTTTTCCCGCATCGTAGAGCATTCCTCTACTTATTGCGCGCCTTCCTGAATAAAAATACGGTCTCTCAAAATTTTGACCAAAATGCCAAAAAAGGTAAGACTATAGCCTTGGGTTTTTTGTGAAATTTTGACACGATCAGATGTCGCTGTAAATACGTTTGGCCGCATCGTAGAGCATTCCTCTACTTATTGCGCGCCTTCCTGAATAAAAATACGGTCTCTCAAAATTTTGACTAAAATGCCAAAAAAGGAAAGACTATAGTCTTGGGTTTTTTGTGAAATTTTGACTCGATCAGAAGCAGCACAAAATGCGTTTTT